>CM064913.1:38124639-39324639 GCA_032727855.1 Quercus ilex subsp. ballota
TATTCTTCTTCGTTGTCTCCCTCACCTTCTTCCTCCTTTACCTCTTCTCCTTCTAAATCTCCCTCCACTTCATCTTCTAAAAGGTGAGTTGACGACTCCCTCTCCTGAAAGTCCTGCCGATCTCCCACCATAGGGTCATTACCAAACGAACCAACATCTTCATCATCTAAATAAATCAATGGAACATGACCTCTCATTGCTTTACTATCACCTGACATCCTCTCACCTACAAGCGACGGATGAAAGCTTGGTGGTTACTCACTTGTAAAACTAAATACTAGACCGACAACCGAGGAGGGATGATTGAAATAAGAATGAGTAAAAAGAAAAATATGTTACCCTGAAAAGACAACGGTAGAAGATGAGCTTGACGAAGCAGCGAAGCATGAGGACGAATGGCGAGCGACGGACGGATAGGACTAGATCTAGACCTCTGGGTGAAATTCTTAGTAAAATAAAATAAAAGTAAACTTCAAAAGGGCATGGGCATATTTATAAAGTGAAGAAGCACGAAAAATGAAGCGATGCACGCCTCATATGAACAAACTAGAAGACACCACCTATCACCCCACGAAATACAAAGACCTTTTTGCCCCTATTTTATGACATAGGTTACCAGAACGAAGAACATTAAATGATAGGAATATTCTACGTACTTCGCGACCCTTTAGCTAGCGCGAAAGGTCACGAAGTAGGGAGTAGCTGATAAGGGTATTTTCATCCAGCAAGAATTTTCATTACTCATCCATACCAAAGCGACAACCCGACGGGCTCGAAACTTCTCCTTATTCGTCTAGGTGCTCATAGGAACGGACGATCCTCGTCCATACCATCCCAACGATAAGAGGCGAAGCGTACCGACCGTAAACTCGCTGCTGTAGAGGCCTTGAACCCGTTGTGGTATGTTTCCCCGTCGGATTTGTTTATATGGACGAACAAAGACACCACCCCTAGGAGACACGTCAGGTTGTTTCTTGCATCAGCACTTAGACTCCAACAAACGGAGGACCATACTGACAGGTAGATCTAGTGGGCCCTACAATCCTCTATGTAGTCTCCACGTATGTATCCTTATATGGAAATGTCTTGTGTATCATGTACAAAGACGTTACTACACGCCCGTATCTTCCCCATGTGGAAAGACACCCTAGTTCTCTCATTATAGAGTCCTTAGAGATTTCTCATTCACTGACTTAACATTTGGAGGGTTTTTAGTCGGCACCCCATCGATGCTCTCTGTTTGGCTCTTGGTTTCTTGTTCTTCAGGTACCTATTGGAGCGATCGAGGACAATCAGCTCACTGACGATTTTTGTGCATCATCATGAAGGATCACCAGCCTAGTTAGCATCAATGAATGCTAAAGGGGTTAAGGGACCTAGATTGAAATGAAAGCCATGCCGGTGAATTTTACCTTTAATGCATCTTAAAACATGCATCGAAACCATAAGACAATTATTTATTAGGGAATGCATGAACTGACAAATTTAGTGAACAACAAAGGAAATATCGGCCTGGTAAAAGTGAGATACGTACAGAGCTCTAGTCATGCTTATAAACTCAATAGGATTAGGAAGGTTGTAATCATCATGAGTTGTGAGTCTAATAGAAGGAAAAGATGGTGTTTTGATAGACTTGGCATTCTGCATATTAAAATGATGAAGAATGTCTAAAGCATATTTGGAACAGAAAAGTGAGATGCCAGTCTTGGTAGGAGTATTTTGAATTACAAGGAAGTAATTCAAAGGTCCCAAATCTTTAAGTTCAAAAGTGTGGCTAAGGTTGGAAATGTGATGTAGGACATAATTTGTAATTTAATTTTTGTCATTTATTAATTTTGGTACTTTTATGTAATTTTCATTATTTTAGGTTTATGGTTATTATTTCCTTATTTTTAGGTACTTTTAATACTTTTTAGATCAAATTTGGTTCCTATTATGATCAAGTTTTAAGATTTTTCCCTCAAAAAAGGTATTAATTAAGATTTGTTTAAGAATATATTTTTTGTCTGTTAAGTTTTATGGGGCTTTTAAATAGGCCTCCAAGTCTGTAAATGTTTTTTTGAACAATTAATTAATCAATAAAATTCAGATTTTTGTCTCTCTATTTTTTGGTGGATTTCAGACTATTTCTCCTTATGAATTCAAGGACTCTCATGAATTCAAGGAAACCCTCATGAATTCCAAGTTTACTACCAGAACTAACAGTTTAATTTTTGTTCCATAAAAAAAAAAAAAGCAATGTATATGCTTTTTTTTAGACTTCCACGACATCAAAATGAGAGAGATAATGTTATTTCCTATGATGATAATATTATCAACATACATGAGAAGGTAGATAGTAGTGTGACTAGTGTGATAGATGGATAAAGAAGAATCTACAAGAGTGGTAGTGAACCCTAAGTAAAGCAATTGGTTGGTGAAGCTCTCAAACCAAGCCTAGAGGGTTTGTTTCAAGCCATAGAGAGGATTTATGAAGTTTGCAAACATAGGTAGGATGAATTGGATCAACTTAATTAGTATTAAGGTTGTTGCATATAAACATCTTCCTTAAGAATTCCATGTAAAAAGGCATTACTTACATCAGGTAGGACAAAATAAAAAATGGGTGTAAAATTAAGAAAAATTTCATTGAGACAGTTGAACTTGTTGGAGCAAGAAAAATAAGTTTTTTTCACCAAAAATTTGGGAAAAAAAAGTGGGATTTGTTGAGTTCATTGTGAATGCTCCAATACTAGTAGTAATAAGTTTCTTCCCATCAAACAACACAAGAATGAAGCCTTTCAATTTGGAATTCTTTGAGTTCAAATGATAGTCCAGTGTAATTCTATCCTTTGTGGCATTCCATTACCTGTAGTTCAAACCCCACATCCCCCATCTTCTAGTGTCTAAAAACAACGGAATTCATAGACAATAATCTTAAGAACATAATTTTTTCAACAACTATTGAGATGACATATTATAATTGGTACCAATAAAAAGTGTGTTAATGATAGGTGTATATGAAAGTGATGTTACTTTGACAACAACTTATTACCAACTTAGCAATTGTGAAAAGATTGGAAAAAATTCAGTGTCCCTACATTGCTCATTTCTCGACCCATTCCCTGCCAAACACGACCATTCCATATTATTATTATTATTATTATTATTATTATTCTTCAGGTGCAATTTATATATTTTTTAACTGCATTTCATTGCTAAAAATTAACTAGTCATGTGCTAAGATTCGTGTAACTCAATTGACACATTTTAATGTTTCTATTAAGACATCTAAGGTATAAATTCCCTCATTAGTCTTATTGTAACTATCAAATTATAAATGAAAAAAACTAGTCATATAATATCATGCTTGAAATAACATGTTCAGATCTATTTTTTTTAGTTTAAAATATCAATTTATTTTCATGGTCTCATATACATGTTTGTTTGTGTACAACTTTTGTTTATATATTTTAATTTTATTTTATTTTTGGGCTCAAGTATAACTTTTTAAAACTTTACTTTTTCAAAGTATAAGTATACTTTAACTTACTTTTCAGTAAACAGTAATCAACAAAAAGCCAAATAACCCAAAACATCAATAGAGAGTGCAAAGTGAGAGGGACGAGCAAGGGAGTCGATTTCATACCATACCGATCAGTATTTGTTGTACCGGTACTTAGGCCAGTATAGAGATGGGGCTTTTTTTGTGTTGCTCCAAATACTGAGATGTACCAAGTCATTCTGGCAATACTAGAGAAAATATCAGATTTTGGCCAAAAAAAAAGAAAGAAAGTCACCTACAAAAAGAGAGGGGGGGGGGGGGGGGGGGGGGGCGGGGGAGCACATATCATTGTCATCGCCATGGGCAGCTCTAAATTGATGCCAGACTTGGAAAAAAATTATTATTTATAAATTAAAAAAAAAATTATTTAAAAAAATTTGTGACTAACCTAAATTTTTTTAGGCTCAATATAATTAAATTTCGGACAAAATTTAGCAACAACTTAGTTATAGACTAAGGGTACAACTCCAATTAATATTTTTATTGAATGTGAATTTTGACAAATCTACAGTTAAATTACATTTTCTTCTTATCTTCTTCATATTGCAAAATATCAATAAAATCAAAGATCAATAACTATGTCATCAATAAAATATTTAAATTTTGAGGTTTTGTAGTCTAAAATTATACATAAAAAATATGTTTATAGATCAAATAATAAATAATATCTGATTGACATGAAATTTGACATGTGTTTTAAAAATATAAAGAATATGCAATTCAACTGTTATATTTTAAAAATATGTAGTACATCATATTAATTTGTTTAGAGAGACTTGTAAGATTTTATGTATTTGCATGTTTTTTTTTTTAATCAATATATGAAAAAAAAATATATTAGAATTTGTATAATTTAAGTTTCATAATAACTACCCTAAAAAATAATAATAATAATAATGGAGCCGCCACTTTTCTGGTTGTAACCCACATTTCGCAGATCATCCCCCCTTCTCTTATTTTTCTTCTTCTTCTTCTTGTTCGTTTCACCCAGAAACTCTAGACACCTGTCTCTGTTTCTTTGTTCAATTGGTTTAGCGTTCTATGTGCGTTTCTTTTAAATTTTAGTTTGTGTTTTTCGTTAAGTATGCCTGACACTCACGTGAATTGGTTGAAGAATTCAGCTTAATTCAATTTTTGTGTACACTACAACTGCCATATCTCAATCATGCAAACAATTTGGTGTTTTGTATTCTTATGAATTAATAGGAGTATTATTCTCCTTGCCGTTTGTGTAACATGCAAACAACTTGTTTTATCATCGTTTTTTAAGTAGGTTCAATTTCAATTATATTAACAATAAATTTAGGCACACAATAAATATTTATCTGCTCTCTTTTTTTTCTTCTTTTTTTTTCTAAAATTATTATTATTATTATTTGAGAAAATTTTATTTATTTATAGTACTCTCTATAATTGCCCATGATATTTGTCTTGTAGGGGCTGAATTATTGTAACAGACGTACTACATTATGTACTCTCCCTTAACAATCGCCTTTATAAATGGGATTGAGAACTTATAACAATGAGATCAGTACAAGACAGCAAGCCTTAAACATGGCTCTAGTTCAGATACAAGAAACCCCTAGATGGAAGAAACTCTTGGGTTATGTCGGACCTGGTTTTCTCATTTCTGTCGCCTATCTTGATCCTGGAAACTGTAAGCAAAATTTTCTCTCTCTCTCTCTCTCTCACCCCTAGCTTGTGATTCCAAATGTAGGTGATTTTTTGAGGGGTCTTAGTTTAAAAACTAAAAACGATATTTTTTGGTGAAAAATATTGGAATTCTCAAAAATACCACCCTAATAAAAGTGATTATAGAAATTATATGACAAATCTGGAAAATATTTAGTTTTTAAAAAGAATATATCTCGACCAAAACCATGATTTTATTAGCCGAAATGTCAGAAAATATACTAAAAATATTGGATTAATAAAATGTTAAAATATCAATCTCGTGAAGCAAAAAGAAAACATTTTGTTATGCTCTAAGTTCTTGCTTTGTCTGCTGCGTAAATGCACTAGTGGGAACAGATCTACAAGCTGGTGCAGACCACAAATTCGAGGTATTCCTTATTCTTCATTTATTTTTGGGATCATTATTATTATTATTATTATATTAGGATGGATTCTTTGTCTCATATGAATGCAATCTATTTTGTATAAGTAGTTGCTATGGATCGTGCTTCTTGGGCTGAGCTTTGCTTTAACAATCCAGTCTCGTTCGGCAAATCTAGGAGTGGCTACAGGTCCTCCCTCTATGCTGTGCTCAAACATGCACGTGCATTTTTATTTCAAACTATTCCATGCAATATTTCAAAATTAATTAAATTTTGGATGGTAGACGTTACTAGTTCGAATCTTCCATTTTCGAGACCAAAGTCAGTCTTCGAGCTGAAAAAAATAGAAGAATCCAAGTGGCAGCAAAACATATCGTCAGCCATATACTGGATGATCATTGTCCATTGATCCAAAATAAACCCGTGATATTACTCTTATGCTTTGTCAGCCAATCTTTATTAAAGTTACTGCTTAATATCGCTTAATTACAGGAAAGCATCTTGCTGAGCACTGCAAGGCAGAGTACCCAACTTCAGTGAATTATTGCCTGTGGATACTTGCGGAGGTTGCTGTGATAGCTGCGGATATCCCAGAAGGTATAGACAATTTTAAGTGAAACATGTTAAAATAAAATCAAAATCTTGTGTCTCACTCTTAACGTTCCATTTTACATTCCATATGTTTTTCTATTTTAAACTTCGATAACTTTACGAGAGATTCCATTTTGTACTCCATCATGTGTTTACTTTATGAGAGACAGAGAGAGAGATGTGACATGTAGAAAAAGACATGATATGCAGTGCGGCTCAATGGTATAAGAGCAATTGCTTCAATATTGAGCCGTAACTTTCCTGTAAAACCTACTTAAGTACGTTTCGTCTATTTTACACTGTTACTTAATATTTCAACTTATTTAATACTATTTGTTAAAATTTAAGGGTTTTTTTTTTTTTTTTTTTTTGCTTGGAGCCTTAGGTGGCTGCATTAATGGCTTAGAGCATCCACATCAGTGGATGCAAAAATTTACAAAATACAAAAAGTAACAAATTTTATACATTTTATCCTAAAAATCTTTCACATCAGTCATTCTAAAACTGTTTATATTTACACATTTGCTATAGTAACTGTGCATATATGCACGGTTACTATAGCTTGTGTATACCATTATTTTATTAATTTCACGTTTTGCGCCTTTCTCTCTCTCTCTCATCTGTGCAAAACGAACTGATTTTCTCCTCTCCTCATCGTCTTTTTCCTCAGATACACACAAACACAAACACACCCACACACAAACACAAACATATAGACAAATCAACACAAAGATACACAAAACACACCCACACACAAACACACCCATGCGGACAAACCAACAGAGAGACAGATCAGTGTTGGTGCTGGTCGCTTGTGGATCGGTGGATCGGTGATGGTGGTGCTAGATCAGAGTTCGTGGGTCGATGGAAATGGGTTTAGATGCTTGTGAATCGATGTTGGTGGCAGAGATCGGTGCTTGTGGGTTGACGGGAATGGGTTTTGATGCTTGTGGATCGGTGCTAGCGGCGGAGATTAGTGCTTGTGGGTTGATGGAGTCTGTGCTTGTAGGTTTTGATTCTTGTGGTGCTGGTGGGTTTTGATTCTTGTGGTGGATATTGGTGCTTGTGGTGGATAAATGATTTGACCATGAGAGGAAAAAGAAGAAGAAGATGCTTGTGGAGGGAGGTGATTTGACTGTGAGGAAAGGAAGAAGGAGGAGTTTACCGTGAAAGAGAGAAGAAAGATGCAAAAGAAGGACAAAGATTGGTCTGAGTCTCTGAGAGATGAGATAAGGACAAAGAAAAAAGGATAAGTACAAAAGAAAAGATAAAAAGATAGGGACAAAATAAAAATATAAAATTAAAATTAAAAATTAAAAAAATATTATTATTTAAATAGAGGGGATTGTAAAATAGATGAACTGAAGTTAGTACTACAATAAATAAAATAATATTTTTTTATCAAATGAAAAGCAAACCAAAAAGAGAAAGAAATGTTATGTCCATAATATTTTTTACAATACTTTTACAACAAATCCTAAATAGCAAGTGATTACAGGCTGTTATTAATAGTAAAAAAATAATTTTAGTGGTAGGTTGAAATAGAAAACAAGAAGCAACTTAACACCTAAGATTTGCTATGAAAAATATTGTAAATGTAGTACTTTTCACCCCAAAGAGAGAGAGAGAGAGAGAGAGAGAGAGAGAGAGAGAGAGCAATAAACAATAAATTAAAATTCACAACATTTTTCACAATAATTGAGTTAACAAACTTTTACTACTTCTTATCTATGTTTACCACTAACATAACTCTTTAACTTATTACTATCAATCTGACACATCAACAAATATAAAAGTTTTATCAAATTTTTTGTGTTTATAAACTTTCTAAAAGAAAAATCTACATGGTTCATCTTAATTAGTAGTAATAATACCAATACATAAGATACCATCCTTAAAAGTAGAGGAAAATTCATACATAGATGTGTCACTGACTTATGATTTTTACAGTCGTAGGAACAGCATTTGCTCTCCACATACTCTTCAAAGTACCCATATGGATTGGGGTCCTACTAGCTGGATTGAATACTCTTCTACTCCTTGGACTGCAACGATATGGTGTAAGTAGCTAGCAGTGACTAATATTGCTCCAAGCTAGTTCTAAATATCTTTCTTGTTATTTTACAGTTCTAAAGTGGGTATATTTTTGGTTGGTAGATAAGGAAGCTGGAGGGTGTAATTGGCTTGCTAGTGATGGTACTAGGCTGTTGCTTCTTCACCGTGATGGTACACGCTAAACCCAGTGCAGAGGAGATCTTGACTGGCATGTTTGTTCCCAAATTGAATGGGCCACGGGCCACCAGTGATGCCATTGCTCTTTTAGGAGCTCTCATCATGCCGTAATTTCACAAACTACTATATATATATATATATATATATATATATATATTGCTACTTTTCTAACTTTAAATATTTTGGGAAAGCAAATCAAGCATACATAAGTACATGTATTTAATATGGAGTCAGCTATGGACCGTATATCTTCTACAAAATGCTAGTATGTATGTCACACTTGCCTGAGCTCCACGAATCCACGCTGTCGGCTATTTGTGGTGGGTTTACTGAATAATGAGTAGTGTTATTTCTGGTAGGTGAAATGTTGATTAACCTTGGGAGAAAATACATATTGTTTCTGTTATATGTATCCTCCTCCTCACATGGGGGTCGACCCCACACTTATGAGGTCCACTCCCATGTGAGGAAGAGGATACATACAACAGAAACAGCATATACCACCTCGGAGTTGGAGACCATATTCTCTATAAAATACTGTCATGCTGCCTAAACTCCTTAGAACTAGGCTATAGGTTTTGTGTATGTGAGATTAATAAGTAAGGCGGGGTAAGTTTTAAAAATTAATTAGTATTATGCACATACACATATCAAAACTTATACATTATATAAGTGAAATTGAATAATAAAATATATAATGAAAATAAAAGAACTAGTTTACTTCCAGTTATTTGGTGAAAATTATTTGGTATAATCATATCATGTAAGACACAATTTTAATTATATAGTATATAATATGGTAAGATTTCGACATTAGCCTATATGTAATTTTATTAATCAATATTTTGGTAATGATAATTAAATCAATTGTTATAATATACTTTTACAACTCTCACATAGATAAAAGGATTATAATTTCACATGGAATTTTTATTTTATTTTATGATTAGATAGGTTTTAATCACAACTATATAATTAATTAGGTTCCAATTCCTGGTTGAATATATATTTTTAATTTAGGTTTAATTTGAAACTACCCCAAATTATATATGAATTGAGTTAAATGCCTAAGTTTTTAATAAAAGGTAGCTACTTAGTGCAAGAAGAGTGTTGCTACTTGGTGGATAAAGAAGATACCACTTGGCACAATTACAACTTATAGAATCCAACTTTTACTATATACTTCCTCTACCCATATTGCTTATGCTTGTTTAGAAAATCCAATTTTTTAAAAGAATATTATTAAATGCATTGTCTTTTACATAAAAATGTACAAATTGCCAAATTACCATCCTTAATTTAAACTTTCATCCCTTAAAAAAATAAAATGAAAGAAGAGTAAAGGTTATTGGCTTTTTCAAAGATAACTTCATTTTGGGACTTCCCAAAAATGAAGTAGAGTGAAGGTTAACAATTTGGGATGGAAAGTGTAGTATGTGATAATATGTCAAACTTCTCAAAAACACCAAAAAAAATTAAATTTTTTTTATTTTTATGTTATTTCTTATATTTTATTTTATGTAATACGAATCAACTACATTACTTAATTATTATGTCAAGTTATAATTTTTCTAATAAAATTAATAATACCTTAATATTTTCCTATACAAATGGGTAAAATTTGTGCAACATATGCTGACAAGTTTGTAAAACCTTTTTCACAAACTTTTGAAAAGTTGTAGCATCAACTTGGTGATGTTGGCACTCTTGAATAAGCAATTATTATGTACTTTTGAAATACAGTGGCTTGATGCTCTATCTTCTCATATTTATGGCGAAATTCTTGGTGTGATTCACTATGAATTTGAGAAAATGAAGCACCATGTCATGTGCTTTGAGAGTACTTAATAACCCCCCACCCTAAAAGAGAGAGACTAAGTTTCTGAAGCCCTTGAAATGAATGGCACCGTTCTAGTTTCTTGTATCACATCCATATATAATGTGGCTACCTTTAATACTGAGGTGACCCCCAATGGATTGGGGTTGAACACTGTTTCCCTAATGGGTTAGAACTGATCGGGTTAGAACTGATCAGGTATGAGCTTGAAAGCACCTTCAGAACCTGGATGATCAGTTGTCGGTTGGACCACCTCTCTCAGACTTTACAGAAGTGTGAGCTTTGTAGAAAAAAAAATTTACTGCCCCAACCTTAGGCCCCCGTGGCCTAACTTCCCAAGCCAAACACATAGTCCATACTAGGAAAACTTGAATCCAGATAGATTCGGACCAAATTCATCACCAGATAATTTATCACCAAATCCACTCTAGTAATTTCATTTGTTTTCCCATATTTTATAGGCTCTTTGCACAGAATATGTTGTGGTAAAGCCATCGAAAACATTTGACTCTGCCACTATTCTCATATTATCAAACTGCAGACACAATCTTTTTCTCCACTCAGCATTGGTTATATCGAGAAAAATCCCACACACCTTAGATGGCATCAAGGTAAGTAACTAAAATCTTCAATTATTTCCTTCCAGGAATGACAAAGTTTGATTAACTAACCACCTCTCTTTCTCTAGAGTGCAAGCAAGTGCTTTTTGATAGAAAGCGGATTAGCATTGTTCCTAGCGTTCCTCATCAATGTGGCAGTCGTATCTGTTAGTGGTAGCGTGTGTTCCAATCCAAATATCTCTCCAGAAAACAAAGCTCAATGCAAGAATATCACTCTGGAGTCTGCAGCTTCCTTGCTTAAGGTCTTACATATATATATATATGCCTTCTTCCTTATGCTAATTACTTATTCAAAAAAAAAAAACATTAATGTTATCGTGACCAACAAACTGTTGTTGGTTCTCAACAAAACCATAGATGGCTAAAAGACTAGTAGTTCAGTGGTATTGCTGTTAAGGAGGTTCCAAGTTCTAAACCCACTTGTTGTGAGGAGGAAAATTCACATGGGGCGAGGCATATAATGAAAATGGAAACTTAGAACTTAAAAACTGAGTTTTAAAAAACCATGCAAGTTGAATATATTATGTTTGACAGGAATTTCAGCAACCAAAGAGAATTAGGTAACAAAATTATACGTTTGTTTTCCTGATTTTTTTTTTTTCTTGACTTTTGCTATATGGTATTTTGATAGAATGCCCTTGGAAATTGGAGTTCGAAACTTTATGCCATATCCTTGCTTGCTTCTGGTCAGAGTTCAACTGTCACCGGAACCTACGCTGGCCAGTACATTATGCAGGTGCTCATCAATGCGTGAATCCTTTTCCCTCAGAGAGATAAGCTTAGTTATGAAAGATTTCTGAAGCTTTTAGCTGCGTTGTTTGCAGGGTTTCTTAGATTTGAAAATAGAGCCCTGGTTGAGAAACTTAATAACAAGGTGCATAGCAATTACTCCAAGTTTAGTGGTATGCATTATTGGTGGATCTCGGGGAGCTGCAAGCCTTATCATTATTGCTTCTGTAATTTCAAACTAAACAGAACTCTTAGTTAACTTCTACTCTTTCTAATCCTTAAATTAGTCCAAAATTTTGATTTCTATTGTTGTTTTTCTTTGCAGATGGTCTTATCATTTGATCTACCATTTGCATTGGTTCCTCTCCTAAAGTTCACCAGCAGCGAAGCAAAGATGGGTCCCCATAAGAACTCAACAACGGTAAGATTTGTAACATTTTAAGGTACTTTTGTATCATTTAGTAATATAACTTCAACCCTTAAAATGTTGAAGATGGTGCACAAAACTTCCATTTTTAGTAGCCAATTTTTTATCCCCCAATTTTTTTGGAGAGATTGATTTTAAAATTCAAACTCACTACTTATCACCTATTACTTTTGGTGAAGGGCGCTTTCTATTGCACCAAGGTTGGTCTGACTTCTATAAAACTCATGACCTATATAAGTACAGCACTTAAAATGATAAAATTGATTTCTCTTCATGCCAAAATATGCCAAAATAAGGACATACATTAACTGGATATTGATACCCATTGCTTCTTTGGCATAACAATTATATGGTGCTTCACAATTTCTTTTGGTACTTCTGCCGTAGGTAAGTCGTGTTTCATGGCTTTTGGGGTGTTGCTCAATTGGGATCAACTTATACTTCTTAAGTACGACTATCATAGGACGGATAACAAGTAAGCAGACCTCAAAAGCCGGATCAATCCTCACAGGAGTACTAGCTTTTCCAGCAATGATGCTTTACGTCTCATTATTGACATACTTGACATTGAAAAGAGAGAAATCTACAGAGAGGTCCCCTAATTTGATGATGAGTACTATTGAAACAAGAAGCTGAGACAAACGTTTGGCAATTTGGAGCGCAGAATAAGGGAGATAGTTTACTACTAGTCGCAGACCTACATGATGCGTGTGAATAAATAATTATTTTATAATTGTGGTATAATGTATAATTTGTTCTCTAAAGTTTGTTGAAGATAATTTGTCCTCTCTAAAAATTAAATATTTTATAAAATTATTTTTCATCTTTCTATATTTACCAAGATATTATTTTATTATTTTTGGTGTGTTTGATTGATACTATTTCTTTATGAGCTAATCCATATTATTTGAAATTATGTTATAGTGTGATCTGTTTTTCTAAAAATATATATATATATATATATATATATATTTACAACTAAACTTTTTTAAATTTCAAATAAATTATTCAAATTCTTCATTGGTAGAGGGAGAGAGACACAAAAGATACCACACATATCAACCAAAGTCCCATCCTTAAAACCCAGCCCACGCCCCCTGATAATTGGACTGGTCTAAGGCTAAAGTAGCCAGAGTCATCTTTAAAAAAAAAAAAGAAGAAGACATTCTCCCTCAAATCTAACAAGAAATTAACAAAAAATGACGTGTATAAAAAGGTAGGGCAGTAAGGGGAACAACCAAACATAAAGAACAAAGCAAATTACCCCTTTAACACTAGTAACTTTACTCTCCATCACGATTTTTTTTTTTTAGCACATGATTTTAAACTATCCCGTGATCAAATATATAGCACAGTATAAAGAATCGTATGCAAAGTATTACAATTAAAAGATATCGAATTAGCTAACTCAATGCTAGTACCACTGTCCCTAAAACTCAAGACAGTCGATCATTCAAATGGTAATCTAAGAAGTAAAAGCCTCAATTTTTCTTCCAAAATTTTCACGTCATCGAAGGGATGAGAATTCCTCTCCTGCCGCAAAAGCCACATCAAACACAAAGGAACACTGGACAAGTGTTTACAGAACCAATTCCTCCACCCCAATCAATAAATCAAATACTCTGCACTAGAGCACCCAATTAACTCCAAAAAACGAAAATAAATAGTCCACATTAGCAAAATCACAATGAAGTAACAAATGATCTACCGACTCCCCACTACACCTACATAAACACCACCATTCTACTAGTGTTAATTCCTCTCTTTCTAAGACTACTAGGGAATGTGAGAGAGCTGCATATGATAATTTACAAACAGTTTGGATTACCAGCCAGCAAATGTACATATAGCATACTGGAAATATAATTGAATCAGTATTTGATGACATTGTGGCGCAACCAAAGCTCATACATGACCGTATGGAATGCATCATATCTGATGGGTGGAGAGTTCCACTGGAAATGCCTCTGAACCTGAAAGAAGACAATCCATAAAAGAAATTCTTATCAAGTAGTTTACTTTATTTATTTTCCTTTGTTTTTTTTGGATAAACTGAAAAGACCATTGAAATAAGACTTAAAACAATAGTGAGTTGTTCACCTACGGAACTTGAAGCCAACAAAGCACACATACATACGTACACACAAACAATATATATAGTGTAGAAGCAGATTGACTATATGAAAATTGAAAAGTAGTACAAATCAGATAAACCACTTAGAATTTTTGACTTGAGACAGAAAGGCATTACCTTAACTAAGTTCTTGTGAAGTGCAACAAATTCAGCATCAGGTATGTCCTTTAGAATTTGCTTAAGCTGATACACATCATGCTCCTTAAGTATGACAGCAAATTTATGCCAATCCAGAATATCATTGAATGGCAGGTCGTAATAATTTGACAATATCACTGCAAGAGATCCAACACATGAAGAACTTAGGGATTTAAATTTTAAATATATACTAGCACAATGATATATAGTGTCACTGTGCGATATATGCACAGATTAATATATAATTATTAAAAAAAAAAAAAAAAAAACAACAACAACAACAACAAACTAAAAAAATATTTCGATAATATAATTGAAATTGAAAAATTACAAAAAATACTTTAAGTTACATGTTGAAGACATCTCATGTAAGACAAAGCTTTTATCAAAAACAATTTTTATAACACATTATTAAAATATATTAAAAATAAGGGAAAACTACACTTTGCTCACCAGTGATTTGCCCCAAAAATACTTTACCTACCTGTGGTTTAAAAATTGACACTTTATCCACCTGAGGTTAGTTCCGTTTATCTTCTGTTACTCACCTTTGTTAAAAACAAGGGTAAATTTGTAATTTTGTTACCATTTTATATCTCTTTCATCTCAAAACATAAAAAAACTAAAAAATCAAGGGAAAAGAAGATCTAAAAGTTAGGTTTTGTAAAAATTAAAACCTAACTTTTACATCTTCTTTCAATACAAATAAAAGAACAAAATTAAAAACTTAAAGCTAAAGAGTTAAATCATACATAAATCCTTAATACAAATTGAATAATCAATTCTAACGGTGTATGAAAGTTAAATCATGGCTATGTTAGTTTTGCCAAAAGAACCAATTCTATAATCATGAGAGTCATCCACCTTCACAATTCCGCCACTGCCATCCACACCAATCAACTTCCCAGCGGTACCACATTGCACACCAGCCATAATTTTGACCTTGTCATTTTTCCTTGGTGCCACTACGTCCATTTCATCAAGAAGAGCTGTCATGGTTTCACCATTATTGCCAAGAACAATCCTACAAGAACCATCCATAAGCACCTCTCAGAAAATTCCTACAACAAATTCTTCCTCTCCCAACCTGCGTACATTTACCACTATGTCTGGCATGAAATATGGTCCTTCATTGTCACCACTTATAACTGGAGACATTGTTCTACTAACTTTTAATTTTTACAAAACCTAACTTTTAAATCTTTTTTTCCCTTGATTTTTTAGTTTTTTATGTTTTGAGAGGAAAGAGACATAAAAGGGTAACAAAAATACAAATTTACCCCTGTTTTTAACAGAGGTGGGTAATGGAAGACAAACGAAGCTAACCTCAGGTAGGTAAAGTGTCAATTTTTAAACCCCAGGTAGGTAAAGTGTTTTTTGGGCAAACCATAGGTGGGCAAAGTATAATTTCCCCTAAAAATAATAATGAAACTTCTTTTTAGATTTCTTGAAACTTTGGTAATTTAGTTTTAATCAAAGTATTTCTGAATTTCTTAAAAATTTAGTAATAAAGTTTAATTTACAGCAAACTATGTTGACAAGTTTAAAGATCTATGGTGTGCCATAAGCTGAAAGAACTTGGTTCAAAAAGCCATACAATGCAAATAAATTATAAATCTTTAGTAATAGAGTTTGATTTAGAACAAATTGTTGCCAAAATTACATTGATAGTTTTAAAGTATTATAGTGCACCACATGGCAAAAATGCATACAACCTGTACATTTACTTGGCCATATAGCGCAAGCACGACGTGTAAGAGTTAAGTCTCAACTTTTTTTTTTATTAATACAAAAAATTAAAGTAATTTAAAGTATATAATGAAATTTCTAATAACTCTTTGAAATAGAATTTTAATCGAAGTAGTATTTTTAATCTACTTGAAAGTTTAATATAGAGTGTCACAATCTATGTTAATAATTTTAATGTACTTATAATCCACCACATAGGTCTACCTGTGTCTATGCTTACTATCAAATATTTTGTTCACAATCGGTCCCAAACCCAAAAAAAATGAGGGTTGTGATAGATTGACAGCCAATGTAAAATTTTGTCACTTTATTATGAATGGATCCACTAATACCTACAATGATCTATGGTACTAAATGTTGGGCTATTAAGAAGCAACATGTCCATAAGATGAGTATAGCTAAAATTAGAATGTTAAGATGGATAAATGGAAATAAAAGGAAAAATAGGATTCGAAATGAGGGAATTCATTTAAAGATAGAAGTGACTCCTATTGATGAAAAGATGAGAAAAGGTCCCTTAAGATGGTTTGGACGTGCAAAGGAAAGAAATTAATCCACTAATGAGAAAGCGTGAGTTGACTCAAGTCGAGCAAATGAAAAAAAAGTAGAAGAAATATAACAACATTAGTACAAGTAATTTAAACGGACAGGATTAAGAAGATAACAAAAAATATGACTTCAGATATAATAGAAAAGTGGAAAAACATACATGTGGCTAACCCTAACTAGTGTGTTGAGGATTCATAGTCGACCTCAAAATTTTGGAACTAAAACTTGGTTGTAGTATAGTACGCCACATGGCAAAAGCACTCCTGAAACTTTTAAATGATTTTGCAAACTCCCCACACTAATGTATAAATTAGCAAAATAGCATAAGCTGTATAAGAGTGCTAATCAATCAGGTTTGAAGTACAAGTCATGAAGCTAAGCAGTACTCCAAGTATGAAGTAAAATTACAAAATTAAAAAAAGTGAAATCTTACCAGGAACGCATCCATAATGGATTGAGTCAGCTATGCGAGCACTATTGACTTGGGAACCACCAGGGCATATGCAGAACTTAGTATTATAAAATCTCTTTTGATATATGAGTGGTCCGATAGCCCTATTTATTCTGTTGTTCGAAATATCAAGTTCAGTGTCATTCTGCCACACCCGTGCTAGTATAACTCTAATTTTAGAGTTCCGATGTCCAGCCCAAAAGCCAAGTGTTGTCCTGCAAAGCATGTTTGTTATTTTTATAAGCAATTAACTGCCTTGCTGTGTTTTTTTATTTAACAAAATAAATAAATAAATCACATTCAGCTACCCATGTAAGGCATGTCTTAACCTAAAACAAGTTGACAACTTTCAACTAGTGATAAGATGCATCATGAGACATTCCTATGAAATGAAAACAACATTCCATTCAAGATGAAGATGAGAGTATACAGTTATTTTCCCTTTTCTGATAATTCTAGCATGTATAAAGACAGATATGATAGATAACCTCAAAAATTAACAAATATTATTATTATTGGAAAAAAAATAAAAGGTAGGATGAAATCTGACCATCACCATACCATATCACGACACAAAAAAAAAAAAAAAAAAAAAAAAAAAAGGGAAAAGAAGCAGTCTTTACAGAATTCGATAGGTTTGAGGAATTGTGAAATGTTCTTACTTTCGCATTTCACTTTTCCCAGATATTCTTGACAACATTACTGAACATGTTTGGGTTGGAAAGTTGATACTAATAGATCAAGTGAGACAAGTATCTAAATTATGCTTCACACATTAGATAGACAGGCTTTCTAATCACAATTTAATTTTACGAAATGATGCATCTCAGCTCTTAACTGCTAGGGTACCGGTTCCTTCTGCTACCTGTAACTTCAAGAGACATTAAAAATATACAATGACTCAACAATTATTCCCATACAAAGGGATAGACCTTAAAAACAATTCATTAGATGACTTTCTTTTTCTTTAGTTCCCCCACTAATCCTCCCCCTCCAAAAATAAGGATCATAACAAGCCCAAACCCCATGAGCTCCCATCCATGACCTGACATTCACCTTATAAAAGGAAGCAGTATACTAAGCTACTCAAGATAGTGTCTGAACTAAAATAGGTTCAAGTTCCACAAATTTCCAAAAAATCTCTACAAGTTAACCAACTTTCAGGGTGAAAAGAAGTGTCTATACAAGTTTAAAAAGTTTTAACTACTTCAGACTTATAGACTGGAAATATGGTTTAACTTTTAAAAAAGTTTTGCATTGATCATCACATAGGATCCTTTAATAATATATGGTTTTAGTACATCATGATCCCACAATATAAAGCACTAACCACACTGCATTCAAGATAACAATCTGGTTGTAGTTCCAATTCCACAAAAAAAAGTTAAAATGGAGGCAGCCAGATATTTCAAATTTGTATGCCATTTTTTGAATAAGTACTTATTACCTTAAGAAATAGGAGAGTAAAGCAAATTGATGTTTCAAGAAATAGCTCAGGACAAAGAGAGTAACAAATAATCAAAGTCGGAAATAACCCCAAAACTGGCCATCTGCCATCTACTTATGTGAAAGTATGATAATCATGTAATCAAACATTTACAACCCACAATTTACCTATTTTCAATATCATTTCCTCCAGCTGGAAGGGCAAATGGTTGCAAACTTGAGGGAGAGCAACATCTTTGTGTGGAATGAATCCAACATCATAGCTTGGGGAGCACACAACTCGAATTGAATTCTTTACAAGAAGCGGAACTCCTTCTGTTGCCCTAACACCAACATCATGACAAGTGACAAAAAAATGATCCGCACCCAAGGTTCTATTCCAGTAAGGATACTTGGAAATTAAGCTTTCCACATAATTCTGGATTATTATGGTCATATTCTCATAAGAAGTGCCCTGCACATGATCATGCAAGCATCACATAGCAGCAGAGAAGAGATCAGAAGTGTGGGTGTAGGTGTTGAATTAATTGTATTTGTCCTAAACAAGACCAATATCTGAAAAATTGCACTAATTGCGAGTTTGTAAAAGTTAAACTTGCTGTGACAGTCGGCAAGGTAGAACTTTCTGACACATCCAAACAATCCACATTTGCAATCATTGTAGTCATTTTTCCTTCAATGAACTCAAAACATTACAACTGACACCAGAGCAAAACAAGCAGCGCCTCAGATTTCACATGGATCTCTACATAGAGTTTCTTCTAAAGCCACAACAAAATCTCATAGCAAACTAAGGTATCAGCCTGCCATAAGTCAAAACATAATAAAATATTACACCCGGACCCCCACAACTCAAAAGGATGTTGTGAGATTTTATTGTGTCCATAGATTTTCTCCTCTACATATGTTGTATATAGTATATACTTATAAAGAACATCTAGTGCAAGAAACCCTTTATTTAGTGGAGTTCATTCACCAACTTCCTTGACCTTTCAGCATTGAGCAGGCATCACTCAGCCCCCATACACGGTCTTACGAATTTGCAGAACCCTATCTTGTGTTCTAATTTCTGTAAACAGCCGCCCGGGGTGTACACTGCAACCCCCAGGCACCCGTCCTGAAGTTACAGGTCTATTTAGCCATTTAGAGTTCCTAACTCAAAAAAACAAAGAGAAGTACTACGTCCATAATATTTACGCAACAAATCATACGTGATAAATTATACTGGTGCACAAAACTCCTACTTTTGCAGGGTTTGGGACTCTAAAATCCTAATGAAATTCACAAGTTCCAGTTGTCGTGCTTTCTCAGCAAATAAACACAGCATTGGTGCATATAAATATAAAAGAACTTTAACAGAAGGCAAGCAGCCAAGCACACAAAATAGCATAGGCGAAAGGGCATACCTTGCCTCGCATCTTGTGGCAAGAGATTGGAATGAAGAAGAGATGAGCCTGATTGGGATCATGGGTACGGAAAATACTATCACGAATGTTCTGAAAGAAATAGCCTTCACTGGCGTACTTGCCCGTAAGCTTTCTCGGGGTCTGGTAAAAAGTGTTGGGATCACCATCTGGGTATATATACACCTTGAATCTCCTCTCCATCTCCGCATAATTCAACCCAAATATCTGCGGCAAATGGTAAACATCCCCGGAAACATCATCATCATCTTTCTCTCTCTCTTTCTGCTTCTGTTTCTCCACCTCCACCACCTCTAGTTTAGAAAGATAAAGCTGAGAAGTAGAAGTAGTTGTTGTTGGTGGTGGTGGTGGGGAGTGGAGGGAATTGGAATTGTAGGAGAAGTATGTGAAGGAAAGAAGGGTTAGGGTGGCGAGGGTGAGGGCGGAGCTTTGGAGTAAGGTGGATGATGAGAGAGAGAACGCTGCTGCAGCCTGAGGCTGAGATGCCCTGCCGCCGGCTGACATTGCCAACTATGCCCACTAAATAACTGTGTTGTGTTGTGTTTGTTGGGAGATTTGAGGTTGTTGTTTTAATCTTTAGTTATTGTCTTTCTTTCACTCCCTTCTTCCCTTCTGCCGCGAATCTATGATTTATCGCTTATCGCGTTTGTCAATTTATTCTTATAAAATAAATTAAAAAATAAAGTATGATTTATCATACTTTTTTTTTTTAATTAAAAATTTTCCATAGTTACCATGGAGGAATGGTATAAAAAGGGAGTGTCAAATGAGCTAGTGGCCTCTTCGGCTCATTAGTGTAGTTTACCTTTATAGATTAATAATTGGAATAGCAGGCAATGGCAACGACAATGGACAAACATTTTATTTTTTCCTTGTGATGAAAAGCCATACTAGTGGTAAATTGGTAATCACCATAAATGTTTTTTTTTTTTTTTTGATGGGACCATAAATATTATTACATAGAATTCACGGTTGTGTTTGGAAACTTGTGTTTAGATTTTAAATTAATGGATTTGATTTCAAATTCATTGATTTTAATTACTAATAGTATATCAAATTCATTGATTTTAAAGATTTAAAATCTTAATAAGTGAATTTGTCAAATCTAAATTCTTGACCTTTTTTAAACTATTCAAACCAGATATGTGGATTTTAATCGCTCAAATCTAAATCTAAATGCCAAAATTATGCCATTCAAATGGACCATACATGATGTGCCGATTTTTAAACACATTAAAAAAAACACATATATTTACTATGTTGTTGATACAAAATCTATCAAATTCATTGTCATGTCTTTGAAGTCACAATTAACTATTCGGCGGACCATTCATTATAAGAGGTTGTGGGCTTAGTCCATTCCATTTCTACCAAGAGTCGTACCTTTTCATTGAAAGACTTTGAAATGGCTCTTATGCGCACCTTCCATCAAAATACGGAAGGATGTTCAGTGAGTGACCACGATCCTTGGCAATGGGGTCAATGATCAACTCATAAATTAAAAACCTTGACTCAAGAGTCAAGGCCCGCTTTGATACCAGATTTTTTTTTTTAGGAGACCTCATTGATAAAATAAACGGAATTGTACCAAATTATTTAATTAACCAATTATGAGCGTGATTTCAATTCGAGGTTAATTAACAAATTACCAATAATAAAGTGCAGTAAGATAAAGACACAAGGCAATCTGTTTACAAAGTGAAAAACCAGTGGCCTAGCCAAGGAAAAAAAAAAAAAAAAAAAAAACCCTTTGAGGGTTTACCACTACCACCAATCCCGAGCAAAATCTACTATTAAAATTGAAGTTCTTACAACAGATACTTACCCTAATTTCTAATTGCTATCTTTAGTAGTGACTTACTTGACCACACATCTCCAACTCGGTTGGACTCTTCTAATATGAATTTCACCAATACAAACCTCCCACTCGCGACTTCATGGATCACCTCAAAGATTTTGCAACTTGTCTATGTTAATGTCATGGCTTCAACTTGATCACCAATTGACAGCAACGTGGTTCTTCAAATTCACTAAGGTGTATTTGATATGATCATGGTTGTCAAAATCGCGATTCAGATCGTAAAATCGCACGATTTTACGATCCCACCTCACTAAAAAGTTTAAAATCGTAGCAGGATTGCAAAAATGGTAGGATCGTAGGATCGTATGGGATCCTACCAATCCTACCATTTGGCTTGATTTTTTTTTTTTTTAAAAAAGTGGGATTCATTTGGGTAAGATAATCCACCTAAACCCACAAGCCCAACGGGTTATTAGAAACCCAATAATGAATTGAGGTCCCAAATTTACCCCTATGTCAACATAATCTCAAAAAAGCCTATAGTACTTAAGTTTAACGTTTTCAAAAACAAAACCTAAAATATTTAGAAACACTAAGCTCCAGCACTTCTGTCCCGCACCTCCTTAGTCCTCTGTCAAAAACCTAGCACCTCTCAGCCCTCTCAATGGTGAGCCATCGCTGCCTTTAAGCTTTCTTAAGTTTAACATTTTAAAAGAAAAATCCTAAAATATTTAGAAACATTCAACTCCAGCACCTCAGTCCCGCGCCTCCTTAGTCCTCTGTCAAAAACCCAGCACCTCTCAGCCCTCTCAATGATGTTGCCGTGAGCCATCGCTGCCTTTAAGCTTTCTGGTAACTAGCCTAAGCCTTTAAGCTTTCTGGTAACTAGCCTAACTTATTTTGGATTTGGAACTTAGAATTTGGAAAAAAATTTCCATATGTGTAGATAATATTTTGGTACTTAGTTGCTAATTAAACATGTATTGAACTTTTTAGATACATTATGTCAAAAGTTAAATATATTTTGTTTCGTTAGAATGACATAAGAACGATATAGTGCGTGCAAATTACATTTTATGATGCAATTGTTTTTTTTTAATGGATGGATTCATATTTTAAGTGATTATATAACATACAAAGTCACTATCAATAGGTTTTTTTGCTTAAAATTTGAAAATAGGTAGAATCTTATGATCCACGATCCGATCCTACAATCCACAATCCTACCTACCTCCCACGATCCTACGTAGGATCCCGATTTTGACAACCTTGGATATGATAGTGAATTGAGAGATTAGGTGCAGAAACTCTAGATACACGTGAAAGTCTGTGTGTGTGTCTAGTGACTCGGCCGGCAAGTCAAATGCTAAGCATTTCTTTGTGTCGGTGATTAACTCAAAGCATCTCAAAACCTTTCTAGGAAATTATATCATTCAATTTTGCTGCACAGCATTTGTAATTAAAAGTTTAACATCCATCTATATTACAAATGAAACAAATAGAGGAAGGCTCTTTTATCTTCGATAATGTTGAGTTTGTTATAGGATATCAGTGTTTGTATTAAAGCATTGTAGTTTGTAAATATAGAGCTAAACTACAGTAGCTTAGTTTAGAATAGCTTAGAAAGCTATAAACGACTGTCGTTTGTGCATACAAGTTAAATAAGTCTGTTATCTTCTATTCCACGTGTATGGTTTAGATTAGTTAGGCAGTTAGTTATTTCTGTTTTCTTCTTTTCATCTTTCCCGCCTCTGTTCTCACTATATAAAGAACAGAGCATTGTAAACTTATTCAATGAATTCATTTTACAAGTTTCACATCATTCTTTTCTCTCTTTGAGTTTTCATTCCACCATTGATGTATCTTCGGAGCTTGTATGGAATTCAATATGGTATTAGAGCTTTGAACTAGTTCAGAGATCATTCCATTCTGGTATTCTCTAATTCTTCCTAGTTCAGTTGTGTTCTTTCTTGATTTCTTAATGCTTCTTTAAGATCAACTAGAAATTTATCTCATTGTGTTTCTGTTGATTCTTGCATTAAGATCATCATCTTCTAGGTCTTGATTTCTTTAGTGTGTTGAAATCTTGATCTTCATTCTCCGGTTCATAATTGAAATTGAAATCTTCAATCTTAGGGTTTCAATTCAATTTTTTTCTTCTTTCACGATTCTAGGGTTATTCCATTCCGAATTTACTGTTTTCTGTTGCAATCTCATCAAGATTGTGAATTACATCTTGACTGTCACACAGAATCCAATTCTTGTTTCTTGGAGAATTCTTGAGAAAATCAATTCTTGTTTTTTTTTTTTCAATTCTTGGTTTTAGTTACTTGAAACCTTGAATCTTCATCTTTTCTCTTTGATAAGCATGACTGAGAGTACCTCTAGTGCTAATACTACTACTATCCAACCTTGGGAAAACACATCTAGCCCCTATTTTCTATCCAGTGGTGATAATCCAGGAGTTTCTTTGGTGGTTCAACATCTCACTGAAGACAACTATAACACCTGGAGTAGGGCGATACTTATCTCTTTGGATGCCAAAACCAAATTGGGCTTCATTGATGGCTCTATCCCTAAGCCTCAATCTGTTGATCATCTATATTACACAGCTTGGAATAAATGCAATAGCACAGTCCTAGCTTGGCTGTTTAATTCTGTTTCCAAGGAATTGCAGTCAAGTATAGTTTATTTCAAGACTGCCAGAGATGTATGGATTGATCTGCAAAACAAGTTTGGGCAAGGAAATGGACCTACAATTTTTGACTTAAGAAAGGAGATTAGTTCTTTGGTTCAAGAGGATTTAACCATCAATGCGTACTATGCCAAGTTTAAAGGCCTTTGGGATGAATTTTCCAATTATAGGACATGTACATGTGGCCATCAAGTTGAGGAGTGTACCATGTCTTTCTTGATGGGGCTGAATGAGACATATGCAGCTGTCAGGAGCCAAATTCTGCTTATGGAGCCTGTGCCTCCATTAAGCAAAGTGTTCTCTCTTCTACTGCAAGATGAGAAACAGAGAAAAGTAGGTGCTGGGAAGAAGGTTTTGGTTGATACGTCAGCAACTTTGGCAGCTTTTGGGTCTAAACCTAGTAACATCAAGACTTTTGTTAAGTCCAAAAATGGCAGGCCACAATGCACTCATTGTGGAGCCATGGGGCATGTTGTTGACAAATGCTTCAAGTTGCACGGGTATCCTCCTAGATATAAGTTCAAAAACAAAGGTGGTCAACCTTTTGCAAACAATGTTGTTGCTGCTGAAGATCATCTCAGTGAACCTGTTGCTCTCACCAAGGCTCAATACCAGCAATTAGTTGGATTGTTGAACTCTCAATGTCACTTTGGTACCCAAGCACCACAAAAGGCATGTTTGGAAAATGCTCATCAAGTTGCTACCATCATTACTCAGCCTTCAATGGATGTTCAAGCCCAAACCTTATCAGGTATATGTTTTTCTCCTTCTCTTGAGTATTCAGTCTTCTCTTCCAGTGTCAATACCTCTCATATTAGTTCATATGACTGGATTCTTGATAGTGGTGCAACTGACCACATGGTACATTCCATTCATTTCTTCACTTCTATCACTTCTTCTATTCAGATTTCAGTTAGACTCCCTAATGGTGAAATGGTTAAGGTGACTCATGTTGGAACTGTCAAAATTTCAGCCACATTGACTTTAGAAAATGTTCTTTGCATTCCTACCTTTTCTTTCAATCTTATTTCCATAAGCAAACTAACCCAAAACCCTTCCTGTTGCTGCATCTTTCTTTCTCATTACTGTTTTCTCCAGGACTTACTGCATTGGAAGATGATTGGGTTGGGTAAGAGATATGGAGGGCTGTATACCTTGCAGTGCACTGATTCCATCACCTTACCACCTTCTGTTTCAGAGGTTCTATCCAGATTACCCTCTTTTCTTTGTAATAAAAGTGTCAATGTCTGTAATCTTGATTCTTCTCCTGTTGTTACTGCTTCAAATGATGTTGTTAGGTTGTGGCATTACAGATTGGGTCATCCCTCTTCACAAAGACTAGCTTTGTTGGAATCTATTGTACCTGATTTGACTTCTTGTAATAATAAATCCTTTGATTGTCGTATCTTCCCTTTAGCTAAACAACACAAATTACCTTTTTCTAAGTCCACAAGTGTTTCTTTAGCTTGTTTTGATCTAATCCATGCTGATATTTGGGGACCCTATTCTACTCCTTCCTTAAATGGCTCAAAATATTTTCTTACTTTAGTTGATGACCATAGTAGGTGCACTTGGGTTTATTTAATGAAGTACAAATCTGATGCTTCTTCTTTAATTCAGACCTTCTTTCAAATGATTCTTAATCAGTTCAAAGTATCCATTAAGGTCATTAGGAGTGATAATGGTCCTGAATTTGCTCTTTCTTCATTTTATGCTTCCAAAGGTGTTTTACATCAACTATCCTGTGTTGAAACTCCACAGCAAAATGCTGTTGTTGAAAGAAAACACCAGCACCTATTGAATGTTGCTAGAGCCTTGAGATTTCATGCCAACTTACCTTTAAAATTCTGGGGAGATTGTGTTCTTACAGCCACATACCTCATTAACAGGCTTCCTAGTCCTCTTCTAGGCAATCTTACTCTATACCAGAAACTTTTAGGTCATTCCCCTTCATATCAGCACCTTAAATCATTTGATTGTCTATGTTATGCCTCTACTTTAACTAGGAATAGATCAAAATTTGACCCTAGAGCAAAAGCATGCATATTTCTTGGTTATCCCTTTGGAACTAAAGGGTATAAGCTGTATGATTTGTCCACTAGAACTATGTTTCTGTCAAGGGATGTTATCTTCAAAGAGACTGTTTTTCCTTTTAAACACTGGCAGTCTAAAACCATTCCTAGTTCTCCTTCCACTTCTCACAATGTTTTTCCATCTCAGTCACAAATTCTAGATCCTATTGCATCTATTTCTGCTGAATTCTCTCTTCCCTTTAGTTCTGTTGATAGTGCTGTGCCTCCTGATGAATTTCCAGATCTTGTCCACCCTAATCTGGACTCTTCTCATCATCATGATCCTTCCATTCAACCTGCCTTACCTATTGTTCAGCCTGACTTACCCATTGTTTAACCTATCTTACCTCTTGTTAGAAAGTCCACTAGGTCTCATAAAACTCCTTCATATCTTCATGATTACCACTGTGATTTAGCTTCCACTATCATTCCTCATCATCACTGCAACTTAGCTTCCACTTCTCTACCTTCCCATGACTCAATATCCATTAACAGTCCAGGTATCCTTTATCCACTTTCATCAACTCTTTCTTATTCTAAGTTGTCTAATGCACATAAAGCCTTCTCTGTTGCCTTGTCTATTGCCAAGGAACCCACCTCCTATGCTGAAGCTTTACCTGATCCATTATGGCAAGCTGCCATGAAGGCTGAGATTGATGCACTTCAGGCTAACAAGACTTGGGTCATGACCAAACTGCCTCCTGGTAAAGTGCCTATTAGGTGCAAATGGGTCTACAAAATCAAGCTTAAAGCTGATGGCTCTATAGAGAGGTACAAGGATAGATTGGTTGCTAAAGGTTTTACTCAAACTGAGGGAGTTGATTACTATGAGACCTTCTCTCCTGTAGTGAAATTTGTCACTGTTAGGACCCTTTTGGCTATGGCTGCTGTGTGGTTGGCATTTGTCCCAACTAGATGTCAACAATGCTTTCTTGCATGGGGAATTGAATGAGGAAGTGTATATGGTTCCTCCTCCTGGATTTGGCAGCAAGAGGAAGGTGTGTAAACTCACTAAATCCCTTTATGGATTGAAGCAGGCCAGTAGACAGTGGTTTGCTAAGCTCTCATCCACTCTCCTTGATCATGGTTTCATTCAATCTAAATCAGATTACTCTGTCTTCACTAAGATCAGTTCAATTCTCATCTTGCTAGTCTATGTGGATGACATCTTGATAGCTAGCAACAATGTGGAGGCAGTCAATACTTTCAAGGTTTTCCTAGATGCCAAGTTCAAGCTCAAGGATCTTGGTACTTTAAAGTATTTCTTAGGCCTTGAGGTTGCAAGGACTGAAAAAGGTATTAGTTTGTGTCAAAGGAAGTTTGTTTTAGAGCTGCTATCTGATATAGGTCTGCTAGCAAGTAAGCCTGCCAATGTGCCTATGGATCAATCAGCCAAATTTAGGAGTTCAATGGGAGAGGCTGCACCAGATCCATCTTTGTATAGAAGAATTATAGGCAAACTTCTTTACCTGACTCTAACCAGACCTGACATTTGTTACTCAGTGCACAAACTGAGTCAGTTTATGAGTTCACCTCAGATTCCTCATTTACAAGCAGCTTATAAAGTACTTAAGTATCTTAAGAAGACACCAGGGCAAGGTTTATTCCTATCTGCAAGTTCTGAATTGAAGCTCAAAGCCTACTATGATGCTGATTGGGCAGCTTGTCCAGACACCAGAAGATCAGTTTCAGGATTTTGTGTTTTTCTTGGCAATTCTCTCATATCTTGGAAATGTAAGAAGCAACAAGTAGTATCCATATCATCAGCAGAATCTGAATATCGTGCAATGGCTACTGTCACAAGTGAGCTTGTCTGGTTGGTGGCATTACTTGGAACCTTTGATTTAGATCACAATTATCCAGCCTCTTTGTACTGTGATAGCAAGGCAGCTCTCTATATTGCTGCAAATCCAGTATTTCACGAACGTACAAAGCACATAGAGGTTGATTGTCACTATATTCGAAGTAAGATTCAAAATGGGGTGATTAAGACTTTCCATGTGCCTACCAAACACCAGATTGCTGACTTCTTCACCAAGGCCCTTGGATATAAGCAATTCTACTTTCTTCTGTCCAAGATGAACCTGATCAACATCTATGGTTCATCTTGAGGGGGAGTATTGAGTTTGTTATAGGATATCAGTGTTTGTATTAAAGCATTGTAGTTTGTAAATATAGAGCTAAACTACAGTAGCTTAGTTTAGAATAGCTTAGGAAGCTATAAACGACTGTCGTTTGTGCATACAAGTTAAATAAGCCTGTTATCTTCTATTCCACGTGTATGGTTTAGATTAGTTAGGCAGTTAGTTATTTCTGTTTTCTTCTTTTCATCTTTCCCGCCTCTGTTCTCACTATATAAAGAACAGAGCATTGTAAGCTTATTCAATGAATTCATTTTACAAGTTTCACATCATTCTTTTCTCTCTCTGAGTTTTCATTCCACCATTGATGTATCTTCGGAGCTTGTATGGAATTCAATAGATAATGTGGCAACTCAAAATCAAAGGGCTCATGCACGTTACTCTCCGTAGTTCCTATTAGCATTAACAGAAAGAGAACAAGAATCAGACACATCTCTGATTCTTAGGCTGAAGCATATACAAGAAAATCCCTCCTGCCACTGAAACATTCAGAGACTCAAACTCTCCAGCCATTGGAATGCTCACAAGCTCACAAACCTGCAAAGATTTCTCTGAAAGGCCACTTCCTTCACTACCCAATACAAAGCACAATGGCACATCTACAAAAGAATCTGCTAGCTCTTGAGAAAGCCGAGCAACTGGCTTTAAATTTCCAGTACTCTCTGGATGGCCAGCCAGCACCTTCATTTGAAATTCATTTATAAGGGCTTCAAGATGAACCCAGTTGCCAGAAACTATAGGGAGCTGAAAGGAGGCTCCTCGGCTAGCTCGAAGTGCTTTCTCATTAAACGGATCACAACAGCCAGGAAGTTGAAAAACACCTCCCTGTTGGACACCGGCCCCAATATTAGACTTCCTTCTAAAATATAGATGAAGAACAATAGTTCACGTTAGGCAAGAAAATGCATGAAAAGAGTTGAATTAAGTAATAGTATTCATAATAGTGTATGGCTAATCATTGATCTTTCTGTTCAGTAAAAGGAGTGGGACATCTTACAACAGAATGGAAAGATTGTTGAGTCTCAATATATAAGTGTAACCCTTAAACTGTTATTGCTTGTGACAATTATCATTGAGAAGTTTAAAATAATGAAACCAATCAGGGTTAATGCATTTTACAGGCAGCCAAAGGAAACCTGTAAGCAATCATCAACTAACATCAATTTGCAGCAATGATAGTTGGGAGTCAAACTGATTCCTTAATGATGAAAAGAAATAGCACTTTTTTAACATAACTAAAGTTCAGCAATGCAAGTTGGAGAAGCATCCATATAATATAACATCAGAAAGGTTGTGGAAAAACATAAAAAAGTATAAAGAAGGCAGATACTTCGAAATTGCTACTTATTTCCTTACCCATTTAAAGGCCATAGCTGATCTGAGTAATGTACCAAGGTTTCCAGGATCCTGCAGTGAATAACACCTTTGAATTAGTGATACAAAATTCAATAAGGTTCCTAAATTCAATTGCCTGTAATTGTAACCGGGATAACAAACAGCATCTTAGGAGTTAGGAATCTTCAGTTAACATGTCATGTTTATTGTATAAAGCAGCACTAATAAACCTTTATGGAATTTTGTGCATTTAACAAATAATAGGGAAGAGATGAAAGAGACTTCAATTATTTCCAATCTTTTGTTGCAACAGTTTTATTAAACCTAACAGAATTCATGCTTTGCTTCTGTCTTGCATATTTATATATGTATGTATTAACTACTAATATAGGTGTCTTTTATGTCGGATGAGAAAAGAAATATCAGGTGACTGAGTTGCAGCCATGTAGCATGACAAACTCTTGACTTCAATTGACTCTACCTAAAAGAAATTGGTAATTAGATCTATTCCCCTTCAATGACTTTTTTCTTCTACTTTCTAAGAATACAGCTTTCATACTTGGATCTCCACTGAGCAGAAGACTAGAGCAGCATCCATAATCACCCCAAAAAGCCAAGAATTACGTGATATCATCTTTTTACACAAAAAATAAAAATAAAAAAAATGCAAGGCTACAACAATGGAAGAAAAGCCAATCAACAGCCTCCCAATAATGACAACTACTCAGGATAAGTGTGATAATCACCTGGATCCCATCAAGGACTAGAATTCGATGTGGTGATGCGAACCATCTTTGACAATCTTCCTTTTCTTGACCATCAACTACATTGAAAAAACTGGTAGGAATACTCATCAGGGCAATTGCTTCAATAGATTCAGTTGACTGCACACCAGAAAGTTTTCTCATCACCATAGAGCTCACACGCACAATACGAACAGAGAGATCATCTATCCCTTCAGGAACCTCAGCTTTATCAAGTAGAAGTAAATAATCCATTCCCACAGTTTTATCCTGCAACGATTCTTGAAACCTGTATATTTCCCTACAAACAAAGAACATGTCATTGCTTTATCACCTATAACATATTAACATGTAGTTCCCATAATCAATTAGGCAGCGAATGCTGAAGTATTGTAAAAATTTCGGGTAGGTAATGGAGGAGACCAAAAAAAAAAATAATAATAATAATAAAAAAAGTAGAAAGGTCAGATGTAGGAAACATGTTAACTACAACATAAATAATTCATAGAAATTTAACAGAGCTGCCATATCAGTGACAATGAATTAGATGAAATAGCATAATGCAAAACAAAAGTAAAGGAATCATACAAGAGAGAATAAATTATTCAAATGTCCTCAACCAAAGATTTCACTCTCATTCTCTTAAATTATTTGGGACCCGAAATATCTGAACTGTCAGGAATTTTAATTTTTGGAAGCCCAGAAGAACAAAATTCATAAGATTGAACAATTCAATTTCTTTTATTCTCTTCCACTACTGAGCATCCAAAAAAAAAAAAAACAAAAACGAAAGCCGGAATTCATTTGAGAAAGCTCTACACTAATAATTACAAAGTCCACGGCAGAACTCATTTTCTAATTCATGGAAATAATAATGATAATAATATTCTTTTACTTTCCTACATATTCTCAGCAACGAAAACAGAGTTTAAGAAAAAGAGTAGATACCCATTTGAATTTTTGGGCTACTAGGCTTGTTGATTACAACATAGAAAACCACCCAGATAAATTGAAATCAAAAGAGAGAAGGATTAACATGAGTACCTAATAGGGGTAGCACCCACAACGAGAACTGAACCATGGGAGTGGCGATAAGAAGAGTTGTGGCGCAGCTTGAGGCAGTGCTTCACAAATGGGTTTGAAGTGCTAGTAATGGATTGCACATGAGAAGGTAGAGGGACTTTCACTTTCACATCGTAAGAAGCATCGTCATACTTCTTTTCGAAATGGGTTTGTGTCTGAGCAACTTTGAGTTTGAGTTTTGGAGGAAAAGAAGTTGATGTTGTCACCCAGCCCCAGCGGGACGTGTCTGTGCATTGCATTCCTTCCACTCTGTCTATACTCTATACCATACACTCGCAGTTTTCCTATTCTGAATACAGAATCGAAGCTGAAAGAGCACTTACTTTGCCACTTAAACTCCCTTCTGCCTCCTGGACATGAGGATGAACTGTGCTTTTATTAAAAAATAACTATAAAACCCAATCAATATTATTAATTAGGTAATGTTTCAAATATATTTAGTTTCTAACAATTTGAGTTCTCTGTATTCGATTTTGTCTAGTGAATTTGCACTTAGAAATCGAGTGTCTCATACTTGATTTTCTCAGAGCAAAATCGAGTCCTCTAGACTCGATTGGTTAGAAATGAAATTTATTTCAAACATTGCCTAACTAATAATATAGTTTGAGTTTTATAGTTATTTTTTAATAAAATCCGATGAACTGCTTAGCCCCGTCAAGGGTGAAAAGTCCCTAACCCCGTCAGGGGTGAAAACTTCCTGAATTATCTGGTAACTGGTTCTGGCAGGTAGGGTCAATTACCCAGAGAAGTTTGATTAACAGTGAGGATTGTTGTACAGTATGCTCTGCGACGTGCAACTAATCTGAGTGAAGTTCTCCTATGTTAAAAAAAAAAAAAAAAAAAAAAAAAAAACTTACACTACCTTCCAATACCAATACACGCTTCTATCCAATGCCAATACCCAATACATGCTTCTAACTAGTGTTTTGGAGAATGCCTAGTCCATCAGAGGATGAACAGTTTGTCAAGACGCATTGAGGATTAATTATTTGTAAGTACTAATAGATTCCAAACTACACGTTACATTATTCACAAAATATCTAGTTTTATATAATAATTAAATGTAAAATGCATCTTATCAAAAAAAAAATGTAAAATGCATGTTTTTTTTTATTATAAATAAATAAATAAAAAACTAGCAAAATTTAGAACACTCTCAAATAACAAATATAGATAGCTTAATTTAGATAATATAATATATTGTATCTGTACGGTGCACCCCCCCAGGACCGTCTGGACATTTGGGCCCAAATTGTGCAAGTGGGCCCATGGCTTCTGTACGGCATCCCATACCCAGGGATGCCTAGGCCCTTAGTTATTTTGCAAAGATGCGGCCCATGACCCTGTTCTCTCTCTCTCTCTCTCTCTCTCTCTCTCTCTCTCTCTCCACAGGCCCAATCCGAATCTGCACAAGTCACTGGCCTAAGTTTTGGCACCTTGTTTATGTTCTGCAAGTCCTTACCGATCAATGTTGTGAACGGCATCCAAACGTCCCGTCCGGTGTGTGACCGGCAGTGCATTTGCTGCACCGCTGCCGAGCGTATCTCCGGAAGTAGGAACCAAATTCCAAGGCCATCCTCACCGCTTCCCACTCCCACCTAACCACCCACTTATGATCGATAATACTGGACCGTTCGTTGCACTAACCAGAAGGTAATCATAACCTTTCCACTAACTCAACATTATAAATATGAGAAGTTTGGGGAAGATGGGGGGTTGGAAAAATTCACTAAGAAAGGGGGAAAGATAGATTGAGAGCAAAGGGAGACGAAGGTGATTCAGGCAGTTGATGAGAGAAAAGTGATCTCATTGAGTCTCTGTGTCGAGTACGATCCATAGTAAGAAATCCATACCCACTAAACAAATAAGTTGTGAATCTAAGTGAGGCCCAACCCTGCAGCCTCATTTTAGGTGCGCACAGTATCAATTATACTTTATTAAAAAGTAATCCCATTATTTTAAAAAATGTTTGGAACTAATACTTATAAATCTCATATACCATTTTTATTTTTCAATTAACCAAAAAAAAAAAAAAAATTGTCAAATTGTCAAATTTTACAATTTTTCCGCACATTAGACAGGTCTACAACTAGTTGGCATAATTTATTTTTCATTCTGGGACTATGATGCATTCTGTTGACTGCTTTTTCATTTTGATTAGTATTTTTGTTTGTTATCTTTTGAGTTTTGATAGAGATCCCAATGAATGTGGTTGAAGAAGCATGCAGCAATACGACAGCTTCTTGCCCAGTACGACAGCTTCTTGCCACTTGAGCAATGACTATGAGGCCCAAGCTTCTTAAGTTCATTATTCCATTAACACCAGATCATCCATTTCTGGTTCTACTTGCTTTCTTCGATCACTGCTACCAGAGTACAGTAAATCTGGTACTCCACACCAATAAATACAAGCCACCTACTACAAAAAATAACTATTTCATTTTAGTTTTTGAGCATATGTCATGTTTTAATGGTTGTGGAATACCACATCACTGTACGCCGAGAATGTCTTAAGTGGATTCATCTTTCCTCCTTCCCCCTTTTTCCCTCTGCAACTCTCCCAAAGAGAAAAGAGAACGGATTTTGTATTTCAAAAAAAGAAAATAAACTTATTTGGCATTATGAGACTAATTTGTCTATAAGGATCCTAAAATGGAAAACAATTTGTATCATGGAATATTCTATATTCTCTGAGATGTTGGCAAAGTCAGTGATGCTCCTTGGCTCGGAAACTCATCTATTGACATCATGGGGTCCTGAGAATACATCCTCTGAGATGTCCCAGGAATATATAACCTCTCAGATGTCGGAGGCATGCCAGAGTTTCTCTGAACTATTGGAGACATGTACATTCTCTCAATAGGAGGAACAGAGTCAGCCCGCTGAGAAGCCGGAGCCAAGTTGTCATTCCTTTGAGATGTTGCAGACATGTATATCCTCTCCGATGCTGGATGTAATGCAATATTATCAGTCCTCTGTGCGGTTGAACCCATACAGTCATTCAGGTGAGATGTGACGGTCATGTATAGCCTCTCAGAAGTTGAAAACATGGTGGTGTCAGTCCTTTGAAATGTTTGACCCATTCTGTCATTCAAGTGAGATGCTGCCAGCATGACTACCCTGTCCGAAGTCGGATGCACTGTAGTGTCAATCCTATGAGATGTAGGAGCCACACTGTCGTTCCTGTGGGATATTGTACCCATATTTTCTAGTGTATGAGATGTAGGAACATATACCGTTTCAGAAGTCAAGGCCATAGCAGCGTCTCGTTGAGATGCCGGGGATGTGATGCCATTCCTCTGAGATGTAGGTACATGAATCCTCTCAGAAGTTGGTGGAAGAGTTTCGGTCCTTTGAGATACTGAGGGTTGAGTGTCATTCCACTGAGCCTGAGACATATACATTCCATCAGATGACGGGGGTGTGGATATTGGCACTCCTTGACTTCCTAAATCCATTTCAGTTGCTGGGGGCATAGCTACTGAAATATCACAGTTTGGTAAATCCCTCTCAGATGTTGGAGGCAAGACCATGGACACTTCCTGGCTTTGTAAATCACTATCAGCTCTTGGAGACATAGATGGCAGCCCTGGGTTTGATAAATCTGCCTCAGATATTGGAGGGATAGGCAGCGATACTTCATGGGTTGGGGAATCACTTTCAGATGTCAGAGGCATGGCTGGTGACATTCTTTGGCTTGGTGAATCTCTCTCAGAAGTTTGAGGCAATGCTGAAGATACTCCTCGGCTTGTTGTGTCTGTTTCAGATGACGGGGGTGCAACAACTGACACTCCTAGGCTTGGTAAATCCTTCCACTGCTGTGCCACTGTCTTAATGTGGGTGTAAAATTGCATACCTGCCTTCCCTGCAATTCGGAATCAAAACAGAGATGAAAGAAGTATGTAACTGCATTGAAAAATTATTGTACCACCCTAGGGCGTTTGGGATTTGCTTTTAAAAAAATAAAATAAAATAAAAAAATGCTTTTTGCCTTTTGTCTTAAGGTTTTTTTTTTTTTTTTTGGTAAATAATCTAACGTTTAGCTTTTTCGAAATAAATTAGTTTTAGCTTTTTGTAACACATTTAACATAAAAGTTACCAAAAACCTTATCTTTTGATAAACACTATGCAAATAAGGTACAAGAAATAGGCAAAAGCCAAACGCACCCATGTCTTGGGTGGAGAGAGAGAATCAAATAAATTATACCACAAAAATTGAGATCCCCAGCAAAAGATGGCTTTGAACCGTTGAATGAAGAAAATGGCAATGGAACTGGTACAGGAACATTGACCCCAACCTGAGACATTGAATTCATGTCAGAGAATGACATGCAGGTCATTTTGTAGATAAGCGGTCTCAAAGAAGAGTAAGCAATATATGAACACTATCTTTGGCAGCTCACAAGCTCTCCCATTATTCTCCCACCAAACACGATTCAAGCATAAAATTCAAAGCAACATCTGCTAACCAAAATGGCATCCTCAACTCTGAATAACATTTAAGTTACTCAATTGTGTTTTTGCTTCAATTTTTGTAAATCTAGCCCATAGATGGGCCCCTGCATTTAAGCAAGGGTTGGTGAAATTGACCAATAAGAAGGTCTAGGAGATCCTAAGGCCAGGAAAAAGGATAGCACATTCTATAAAAGTTCTTGTTACCTATATGCCATTATAGATGGTTGGCTTACCAGTCCAGCCTCAACTTCGTTCTGGAACTTCCTTGCATGAATGCCAGAAGTTGTGAATATGGAAGCTCCATTTCCATGCCTGTGGAGACAAGAAGATAATCATATGTAACAGCAAAGTATCTCCAAAAGATTTTGAATTCTTAAGCAGTAACATATAGTCAACTCTGAACTGTTCCTATACATTTAAATAATCCATATAGTTCCTATATTTCTAAACACAACCATATTTTAAAATGCACTTCATCCCAAGATTTCAACAAAAATAAAAACTATCCCTTCCCACAACTTGCAAAACTTTCTGCATATTTACTAAAAAGAAAAGGTTTACATGGTGTATCTCACATATAATTCTGGCATGTGAAATGAGAAGGAAAAAAAAATATGTGCCATGTAATGCTCCCATTGTAAGTTTAAAACTAAACTGTGTTGAAACACAACATACAAAATTCACCTTGGAATTAAGAGTGAAGAGTAACAATACCTGTTTCTGTTCACAATAGTTATGGCCTCTTCTAGACTGTCAGCCTGTTGGTTATCAAACAAGAGAAATTTTGCTAACCAATTTCGAGCTTATAATAAATAAATAAATAAATAAAAACGTAGGAGATATTTGGCATGTTAGAGAACCTAGCCAGCTAGGAAACATATCACTGGTTTTAAATGTTTGCATTTTCTCCTTTACAGAAAACTGCTTCTAAATTGGACCAGTTATATTCTCATAAAAATTTCGTTTTAAATTCGATTCTTTCAAAGGCACATTCCCTCCAAAAATAATTTTTAAAATATTGGAATTTTCAAATGCATAATCCCTCAAAAATTAGTTTTAAATTTGACATTCTCGCATACATATTCCTGCAAAAATTGAGTCTAGATAAACAGAAGATAAAATAAAATCAATTCAATGTTGAACTGATTTTTTTGTGGTTTAGTATATATTAGAATTGAATCAGTTCTACAGTTTGCCAAATACCCCCACTAAGTAATACCTGCATACAGAGTAGAACTGGTCCAAAAATTTCTTCCTGCTCAACACAAGATACAGTGCTGTCAAGAATATGCCAATGTCTTTGGTGCAACTCTTCTTCCACTGAGAATCATAATTATCCAAATCCATTCATTCTGAAAACATATGAACTACTGCAAGCATGAAAAGAAATACCTTGTAGCACTCCATGTTGGTTGTAACATCACATAAGATGGTGGGACCAACAAAATTCCCATTCTCATATCCTGGAACCTACAAAGTTAAGTTTGGAAAATTCAGAAAATGTTTATGTGAGACAAGCTTCCAGAATAAATAAACCGCATGAATTAAAGAGCAGACAAATGCTCAGACAACATAACGCGTCAAAGAGAATAGTGAACAGAAAGAACTTGCCCAGCAAAAGAAACACTGAAAATATGTCATAATATAAGAAGTCATGTCAAAAACTACATCAATATTAAATGTTGTGGGATGACAACTTCTGCCCATATTTAACACCTAAGGACACGTTTCAATGTAGAACAGAATTGAAGTCCTTAAATTTCATATTAAAATAATTCCCTATATATTTCCCATAACATATGAACTGAGAATGTAGTCGTTGACCTTTTAAGAGTCCTGTAACTTCAAAAAGCTAGCCCTGCGCCTGGAAAGAGAAAGATTTCACAGCTGTGTTGACTATTTACGACCTTCAAGAAGTTTTTGAATGTTCATGAAGAAATAAAACTAACGCAATCAAAATGGTTCACATGTCAAATGACAATCTTGAAACTACTCACAGATGCATATACTATAAATCATATGGATTATAGTAGCCTAGATTTTGGATGAATTGAAAATCCAAAACTTTTAGTCCAGCACTTAATTAAAAATACAATCACCATATTCTCTAGATTGGAACAAATCTCCATTATGTCCAAGAGCTTGACCCAACAACTGATAAAAAATTGCACCTATAAAAAAAAAACAACTGGTAAAAAAATTGCAGCATCATCCTTCTCTAATCATGGCCGTGTAAAGAAAGTTGAACGGCCAAAACCTATAACACATTAACCAAAAGCAAATCTGACAGGACACATTCTAGAGTTCTGGCAACAGACTGAAACTGAGATGAGTAGCATATTGACACCAATATGCCACATTGTTTTTTTCAAAACTGAATAAAGCAGATCTAATGCAAGAGGATTCAAAGCAGAGTAAACCTAAATTAGAGGAACAGTTAAATTGTCTTGTAACAGACCAAATCAGGGGTTTGCCGAACAACATATTTCGCAGAAACGCCGTTTTTTCTAGAAAAAGTAAATGCATACCACTATGTTTCTCCCATCAAGCAGCATTCTAGCACCATTTTCAACAGCACTCTGTACTAATCTGCATATGCGATCCTTTACCTGTAAATTTAACAAGCACATTAGGAATTAAAAAGTAACACAAATTTAAGAGTTACATTCATGCATGACCTAAAACACAGTATGCACTAGCAACCAGCTATGGCAACAACAGTGAGTGTTAGTTTGACTAAAACGAAACAAACAACATAATGCCATGAGAAAGTTCAAGCTACAAGATTCAGAAACTTAGTCTGTGAAATAAACCCTTTTTTATAGCAGATGAATGAGCAAACTTTTCAGGGCTATGGTTGCACCTCTTTAGTAATAACTGGACCAAGGTCTGCATTGGGATCTGTTCCTGCATTTACTTTAAGGGCTTTGGCACGCTCCACAAGTTCTTCTTCCCTGGAAAGATAAATAGCCATCATACTCAAAAGACTGGGATAGCCCATTATTAAGTGGGTTGGAGAATTGGAAGAGGTACTTAGAAACTCTTATAATTTACTGAAGTACGCTCATCTACAGCTATGATTCTTTAGCAAAGCAACCACCTAAAAGGTTCTTAAAGTTTGGAGATGCCCAAAACTATAATGGAGAAGCTAAGGTAAACAAATCATAATACCACGGCGTTGAACCCCCAACAAAAACAGCTGTACTGAGAGCCATGCCCCTTTGTCCTGCAACACCAAAGCCAGCAGCCACAAGAGCATTCAAAGTAGCATCCATGCTAGCATCAGGAATAATGATTGCATGATTTTTGCCTCCTATATTGGACTGAAGAGTTAACACAATAATCAGTTAGGTAGCCAGATTGAAAATTCAAAGTTTTCAAATAGGTCTAACTACAATAGAAACACCCAGAGGGAGAGAGGAAAAAAATAAAAGTATTCACCTGCACACGTTTCCCTCTAGAAGCTGCCCTAGCATATATGTGCATTCCAGCCTGTAGAATAGGTGACCAAGTGAATAAATGTATATAATAAAAAAAAAGTAATAACATGAAAGTCAACCAACACCTCACTGTTGGTAATAATATTTGAAGAATTAACAATAAAGATGTGACAGTTAATACTAAATAGTGGACAAAAACTGAGAAACACTCCCATCTCAGGTTTCTCATTAGAATAATTTTAGGGTGCATGTAAGATATTGGCATAGTGCATGGAAAGTTACAAGTTTTGATCCAGATCACTCAAATTTATGCGCTCTTTATTTGTTTAATAATCTAAACTACCCATCCACCATATAACCAATCTGGGAGACAAAATCACTCTTCAGCTTAGGAGGAACTTACATAGAAATCATTATGAATCATAAAGCTAAATAGTAAACAGAAACTTTTACCAAAATTTTATGGATCTAATCTATTCCAGGGCTGTGAAGGGTAAGGGGATGGATAGACTTAGTTGGATACCTGCCAAGATCAGGGATTTTAAGGTGTAGTTACTAGTTACTACTGCTCCTTATCCTCGTTTAATGGCTTGTAGTTTCCTTGGAAACTGGCGTGCCAGTCAGGTCCCCTCTAGGGTTGCCTTATCTTCTTGGACTGCTGCTCTAGGTAAGACTTTATCTTCAGAAAATCTCCAGAAGATAGGTATTGTTGTATTGGATTGGTGCTACATGTGTAAAAGGTGTGGGAAGTCAGTGGATCATCTTCTTCTTAATTGTCCGATAGCTTATGAGCTATGGACAATGGTATTCGTTTTATTTGGTATCCAACGGGTTATGCCAATGAGGGTTATTGATATGTTCGAAGTTTGGCAGGGTTCTTTGGCAAGCATGGATACATAGCTTTTTGGAAGGTTGTACCACATTGCATCATATGGTGTCTTTGGCGAGAACAGAATGCTAGAAGTTTTGAGCGATGTGTACAGTTCATTCTTTAAATTTAAAGCCTTTTTATATTGTACTTTGTTAGATTGGAGTTTTGCTTTTCATTCTCCTCCTTGTTTTACATTTCTAGATTTGTTTGAGAATTGTAATTTGTGAGTATGATTGTCTTTCTAACTAAGTACACCCCCAGTGTACTTGGTTTGTTTTATTTTAATAAAAAATTTCGTGACTTATAAAATAAAATAAAAATGCAATAAAACTCCTCAAAAGTTTATATGCACAGGTGTGGGTGTGTAGAGTATGTCTGAACTCACGCATTGCATATGTGTGTACTTATGCATGTATGAATGTTATTTGTAGGAATGAAGCACCAAGATCTGGGGACCAACTTACTGCATTTGAACCAAAGAACGATACTGCTTTTATGTCGTCGTCATCACAGATATAATTAACAATATCCTGCTCAAATTCATTTTCATAACAAATATATGTCAGAGATAAATTAATGACTTAAACTGAAACTTCAAATTGAGATTTAGTATACAATTAACATTATAAAAATAAATAAAAAATAAAAAATTTAAGAAGGACAGAAAGGAAAAGGTAGAGAATGTAGCAATGTTTTCCAGTAGGATGACAATAGGGAGTCTTCAAGATCAGCTAACCTATCCCAAACCCTTTGCAAAAGACCAACCCCTTCTTAAAAATGGCACAACCCTTACACAGGCTGGGGCTAGTTGAGAAAACAGAAAAGGCAGAAATGATGGTGACCATTGAATACTTAATTATGGTATTTTAAATTTATCATATCATTATTTCAGTCCCTAACTTAGGGACAAGGGCTTTGACATATCTAATTAAAAGGATTTGCTAAAACCAATAATGCCACTAAAAAAGGAATTGTGTAAATGCTAAGGAATAAGGGCTGGAGGGTGAAGTCACAACTCCGATCCTCCTAGGGTGCAAGAGTTCTACTCACCTGTTTTAAATAATAATAATAATAACAATAATAAATAAATAAATAAATAGTAGAGGTTTAAAAAGAAAAGCTTACATGAGTGCCATGAACAATATTCAAGACACCATCAGGCAAACCAGCCTCAATCGCTAATGCTGAAAGAATCATTGCAGCCCCTGAAACAAAAATAATACTAGCCATATCAACCATGGGAAGAATAAAGAACGTTGTACCAGTAACAAGATAATATGGAGTAAAAAACTGAATTGCATTTGACAATTGGAGTAAAACCAAGGCCTAGGAACAGCTTCATTGTCTACATATGTATATAGATGCAGAACAATTTGGCTATTTAACATTTGTTTTGTTAAGTTTTGAAGCCATATCTAATTTAAAGATCAATTTAGGCAAACCCAAGATAGTTCCAATCAAGAAATTCCAGAGATAGAAGCTTTGCCTGACATTCTTGGTTGCAAGATATCTTCTTTTTTTGTTTTTTGATAAGTAAGGTTGCAAGATATCTACACCGACTATGAAATACTTGGGATTACCGTTGGGGGCTAAATACAAGTCCAAAGCAATATGGGATCCAATTCTGGAGAAGATGGAAAGGAGGTTAGCAGGCTAGAAGAAGCTTAATAAATAGTACTTTCTCAAGCTTTCCAACATATTTCCTCACTTTATTTCCCATCCCTGTTAACATTGTTAACCTCTTTGAGAAATTACACGTGATTTTCTTTGGGGTGGCTAATGAGATGATGTTAAATTTCACTTAGTGTATTGGAAGACAGTTTGGGAGCCAATTCAATATGACAATCTGGGCATTAGAGGCTTCATACCTTTTTAATAATGCATTGTTTGGGGAATGGCTTGTGTGATATGCCACAGAAAATGGCGCGTTATGGAGAACAGTAGTGGATAAAAAAATATGGGAATGAGTTTGGTGGTTGGGTTTCGGGGGTGATCAATGACCCTTCTGGTGTCTCCCTTGGAAACATATTCACAATGCGTTGGAGAAGTTCTCTAAATTCATCAACTTTGAAGTGGGCAGTGTTCGTTGTATCCATTTTTGGCACGATTAATGTTGTGGGGAGGTGATCCTTAAGAAGGCTTTTCTTGCACTATTTACAATAACCCAAGATACGGAGGCTTCTGTGGTGGACCATATGCGACGGAATAATAACGCTACTCATTGGGACATTCTATTATTTTTTTGATAGCTAAAATAGAATAAAAATACTATTCCCTGTCCTCAAGAAGGCCAATTGGGACATTCTATTCACTAGACCTGTCCACAATTGGAAGTTGGAGTTTTTACGATCATTTCTTGACCTTCTCTACTACACTAAATTAAGAGGGATGTGGAAGACGGAATGTATCAGCACTCCAAGGGTTACACCAAGGTTCTCACTAACAGAAATCCTCATTTCTTTGTGTGGAAGAGTATTTGGAGGGTTAAGGTCCCCACAAAAATGACCTTCAGGTGGAAAGATTCACACTGAGGATAATCCTCGAAAGAGATATATTTGTATTGTAAAGTGATGTTGCATGTGCAAGAACACTGGGGATTCTAAAATAAATGGTTCCTTTGCTGCAATTTTGCACATAATCTATGGTCATTGGTGTTTTGCTTGTTCAGACTCCATTGGGTTACGCCAAAGACAGAGGGTGTTAAATTTGCTGGCTTGTTGGAAAAGGGGATTTGGCAGACATCCTAATGCTGACTTATGGGAGGTAACACATCATATGGACTATTTGGAGAGAGCGCATCTGCATACTTTTGAAGGGATTGAACACTCACCTTTGGAGTTGAAACTGTTTTTGATACGTTCTATGTATGATTGGATGACTGCTTCGAGTGGTCACTCCTTCTCTACTTTGAAGAAATTTCCAGATTTGTGTAACTTCAGATGATGTTTGTAACATACCTAGTACACAGCCACTGTACATGGGGAATATGAACTTCTTCATTTTCAATGAATTCTTCAATTACCTATATAAAAAATTATAAAATTTTTTGTTCGACCATACATAGATGATTGTTAATGACATTCCTCATATTCATTAGCCCAATGTCCCTTCACTCAATGGCTTCTCTAGGGGGGAAAAGGCTGCCATTCAGAAACAACTCGTGTAAGACTTTGAATCACCTTAAGATATAACCATGGTGTAAATCAGTCTCAGTGCGAGCCTTATTTCAAAGAAACTTTTTAAACAGGGAGTAGCTACTTAAACAATGAACTCAATCCATCTGATGAGGAGCCCATAGAATATTGCTTAAAATCTCACCAACTCAATTTCACAGCCTATGGAAACTATCAAACCCATTAGAAACATTAACTCCAAGTTACCACATTCATGTAAGAAATTAATTAACTTTATCCAATAAAGGTTGGTATCTTCTAAAGTTTTTATTGATTACAAGAGAATCAAAAGTCAAAACCAAGAATATAGACAAACACAATATTAAAAAGGTTGGCAATCACCTGGGTTTTTTTCACATGGCTTAAGAACAAAGGTATTACCACATGCAACTGCAATTGGGAACATCTGCAAAATTGTTCAACAATTTAGAATATAAGTTTCCTTTTCATTCCTTTTTTCTAGAATATGCAAACAATTAGTACAAAACACAACATAGAGTGTGTGCACACAAGTTTGATAGAAAACTTACAGTATCTACACAAACAAAATGAACAAACAAGCCTCCGGGAGAAATGATTAAATGAAAGGCATAAGAGGAAAAAATATCACAACATAAAGAAAAATAAGTATATCGTGGTGGTGTACAAAGAAAGAAGTATATTTGAAATAAAAATAAATATCCATATAAAAGAACCCCGGAAAGATTGCACACATACCCACAAGGGAATTATTGCAGGGAAATTAAAGGGGCATATCCCAGCACAAACACCAACTGGTTCTCTAATGCAGTATGTATCAATTCCATTAGATGCATTAGGAACAAACTCCCCCATCTGCAAAGTTGCCATTCCACAAGCATGTTCAACCACCTCTGCAAGCAAAACAGAAAGGGAATGAGCTTAATCTTGAAAAGGTGGAAACAGAACTTACATATTTTTTACCAAATGATAATAGAAACTGCAAGATATATGCAATGACTAACCTAAACCACAGAGCACATCACCTTGTGCACCCTTCAGAGTCTTACCCTGTTCTAACGTAATATTCATGGCAAGCTTGTCCTGAGAATACAACATATTGTGCTGCCCAAATTAAAATTCACAAAATCAAAAATATATATATAAGAATGAAATTGTAATAAACTTACAATATCTCTGTGGATGAGCTCCTGGAGCTTGAACATTATACGTTGACGAGTGGTAATAGGTGTGTTTTTCCACAAAGGAAAAGCATGCTTTGCTGCAGCAACTGCAGCTTTAAATTCTTCATAGGTAGTCAAAGGAACTTGAGAAACAACCTCTTGTGTTGCCTAATTAAGAAACATAAGGTATTAAAATACCACTCCAAGAAACAATTCTATGAAGAGGAAAATAAAAGGTTTGGACTATGGAAATTTTGGAGCTTACAGGATTTAAAACGTCAATCAGCGAACAGCCATGCGAATCCACAAATTTTCCTCCAATAAAATTAGGAACCTTCAGCTACATTTAACTCTAAAATAAGTTGAAATCCCGGATACATACAACAGAAAGAGGGAGAGAGAAACTAAGAGATGATGTAACTAGAAAAAAATTATAAGGAGGGAAACCTAATCCACATCACCATTTTCCTGTTACCTCAAAACTTACCGGCTGGTTGTTATTTTGCTTTGAACCCCCAGTTGGAGTGGCATTTGTTTCCACGGGAACAGACCTATTCGGCCTCCATGACTTATAACTTTTCTCTGCAAAAACATTTTTTTTTCAAATAAAATTTTAAATAACTACTGAATTTTCAAGATTATCAAGGTGGACAACTTTCTCTAGTCAAACATTTTCACTGGAACTATATAAAAATGCCCACTTTCAAGCCTAGCAGCCATTTCTTAAGCACATGCTTGTTACGCATTCCAAGCACTGCAACTCTCATCCAGGCTTCAAATTACATTCCAAGGAACACTTTCCCAGCACTGGAAGAAAAGATTGCGAGGTACTTCGATAACGTCAAAAGGGTACCTTCTAGCTCCTGCTTGGTTATCATTCTAAGCTAAAATTATTTCTGACAAAAATTCAATAAAAATCAGATACTTATAACCAACATCAATGAAGCCCAATCCCATATATAGCTAACAGAACCACAATGAAGGAAACAAATGAAACTTGGACCCACCATAAACAAGTCCTACTTTTTAATCAAAATGGGCATTCAAAAAATAATAATAATAATAAGTATTCACTATTCACCCTACCAATAATTTTTAAAAAAAAAATACAAAATGTTTTCATAGTAATGTACGTCTCATGGCCAGTCCCGTGAGGTAATGGCAGCAACACTGCTCCACAATGCGATGGAATATGAGTAGGAATTGGTTTTCAAAATAATGTGAAAACTATGGTTTAAAAAGTGTTTTGAAATCACGTGTTTAAAGTACTCAATACAAAAAAAAAAATGTATTTGGTACCATATTTCTAATAACATATTTTCGAAAGTGAAAAAATAGAATTGAGTGTGTGTTATGAGTATGTGTTTTTAAATAAGGTGCGTTATATGTGTTGTCAATATCATATGGGTCCCACAGTTTTTAAAATAATTACAACAATGTCACTCAAAACTATTACTTGAAAATTTAAGGGCCGGTTTGGTTAGGGTGTATGAACAACAGTTTTCAATGTTTTAACACTGAAAACTGTGGGCCCCAAAAAAAAAAACAACGTGTTTGATAAGAGTGTTTTTTACGCACACATACCAAACACACAATTATGTTTTTTTTCACACACTGAAACAAGTTATTTGAAACATGGTACAAAACACATTTTTTGCTTTTTGAATATTGTAAACACATGTTTTCACAACACTTTTTAAACTACAGTGTTCATATCATTTTAAAGAACAATACTAAAAATCTCCAACCAAACAGGCCCTAAAACACCTCTTGAGGTGTTCTCAAAATATAGTGTTTAAACACTCTAAATTCATAACTGTGACTCAAACGCTCTTCATTAAATACTCTTACCAAACACGGTTTTTTTAGCCCACACTTTTCAGCACTTAAACACTTGAAACTGTTGTTTAAACTCCCTTACCAAACGGGCCTGAGACCTTCAGTCAACGAAGGATCTCCCTAGAAAAGGGAGGACCATCAACATCAACAAGCATTTTTAAGTGATATTCACCCTGCCAATAATTTTTCTTGCTCCACTGGGGCACCAAGAACTACTCCCTGAATCTTGCTGTTTAACTGCCAAGCAGTCCACATTGGTTCCCCAACATTAATCATGAACAAAGAATATAATAGTTAAGAATCAGAATAGAGCACCACTTTCCTACCACAAGGCTCTGAGAGTACAAATCCTACTATTCTGCCTAATAAAGATCCTATTAATCTACAAATCTCAGCCATTGCATGACCTATTTGATTTTAAAAGCTTAAGAAAAGGTCTGACCTGATAGATTTCCTTGACGGATCTTTGCTTTGAGATTGTACAAATGTCTTGGTGTTGACTGCAACTCCGGATTACCTTGCTTGAGAGCCTTAAGCACTTGACGAGGTTTTACACCAGCTTCTGTCATAACTTTGATTTGCCTAACCTCTTCCTCGGTAAAACGACGACTATAAGGATGTTCTGACATGTCTTTTAATGGCTCATGGTTGTGTTCCCCATTTTTTATGGTTAGTACCCAGACATCATCTTCCTTTTTACCTATGGCTTCAAAAGGACAATTTATAAGGCGTGAACTAGCTTTCCTTTTGCGTTTGCTTTCATCAATCTTACGCCTGTTACGATAAATCCCTCCTCTATCACACCCAAGGATGACTCTTCTGTCCTTCCTAGACTTCTTGATAGTAACCACATATCCTTGATTAGCACCAAAGTCACGGACATGTTTAATAAGGTCTTCACGATCTTGAAATGCTCCAGGTGGTGGAGGAAGCATCTTTGTCTGCCCTGTAACTTCTAGTTGACTTTGAGTTTCCATTACCGATGGCAATAAGAAGAAATAAAACCTAAATGGAAAAAACATACAAGTTATTAGAGGACTAAGAACATAAAACAAAACTTTCTTTTTTTCTTTTTTGTGAAGTAGCCATGCTCAAAAGTGCAATCAGGTGCCATCCAAGTACTTGGGACTCATACAAGCCGTTTATAATAAAAGAAAAATAAAGGAAAAGGAAAGAAAAGAAACTGACTCCAATGGATTATACTTCACAAGAAATCTATGGAAAACAAATAATGGGCATGAAGACCGTTTAGTTAAATAATAATAAGGCTTTTGGTTGTTGTTGTTGTTATGTGGGTGTGTGTGTATCATTTACTTACATTATTATAGGCCAAAAATTTTCTTTATATGTCAAAATCTTCCAAATAACTACTTTCCTCTTATTTTTTGATAAATAAACAAACAATCCAAACACAAACCTACAAGAACCTTCATTTGAAACATCAAAGCTATTCACTTCTATTTTGTTTTTTTGAGTCAAGTCCATTATGTGAAAAGTAAAATAAGGTGACAACGTCCAATTCTTGTGGTTTATTTTTTATACTTCGATAGTTGGGGGGTTTATTTTTTATACTTCAATAGTTGGGGGAGGGGGGGATTTGAACCCTAGACGTTTCCTTTAGAAACACATAAATTCACTCAGATGGATTATATTTCACAAGAAATCCAAAGAAAACAAATAACAAGCACCATGGTCATTTAGTTACAAATATTATAAGCCCAAAGTTTTCTTCATATGTTAGGATCTTCCAAATAACCCAGATACCATTTTTTTTTTCTTCTTCTTCTTTGATACATAAGCCAGCCAACAATCCATAGACTTTAAAATAACTGATACACAGCTCTTTTCCCTTTTTGGAAAAGTAAGCAAACAATTCGTGCACATGAACTCACAGGAAACTTCATTTATAAAATCTAATATAATCATTTCTTGATAGTAAAAGTAAACAGGTGAGACGATTATTCAATTCTCAAAATCTAAAATTAGAATGCAACCACAACACAATTAATATATTTGGCAGCTTGATTCTTCAATTAATATATTTAACTGGTGATCAAGCCACAAATGGTAACAAAAGTTGGGTGTCCATTTCTCAAAAAAGGTCAGCAAAAGGATTCACCCAAAATCCATGAGCATTGACTCTAAAGCATCATAATTTTATGTAACCTTGCCATTCCTTGAAAATTGTGCGTCCAATACCCATTAACAAAAGTTGATATATCAATCAACCCCAAAAAGGGACAAAAAGGGACCAGTTACTATTCCAAAATACCCAAAAGTTACACTTCAGTAGTTTCGATCCAAACTAAGCAACTTGCATGCAAATAAGCCCTAGCCCTCACAATTTGATTACATTTGGTCGTCAGAAACTTTATTTTGCTCTACATTTAAAGAGTAAACTCAGCACTAAAAGGAATATTCATTTTGTATACATATATCCTAAGGAAAAAGGTTTCTTCTCAAATGGTTAAACACTTAAATGTTAGTGAAAACGCATGTCTAATTATCTATAAAAAAATAATTACAAATTTGGAAGGAACTGTATCCTTTTCAGGACAAATTCCCTGTTCCAACACTAACACAATGTGTTGCATGGGGGAAACTTTACAGTATCAGAATGCAGGGACGCATCTAAAAATGGTATCTTTGTGGATTTGCTACAATTAAGCGCATTATTTTGAGTAAAAAAGTGTTGACTATTATCAAGAATTTCAGACATATTCCATTTAGTAAGCATTTCAGACATGTTCAACTCAGAATGTGTTGTGTTGACAAGTTTCCAAACGACAAGCCTGTGATAGTAGAAACACCCTACACTACATATCATGAAATGTGCCAAACATAGATGCATGCACCCACAAATGTGGGAAAACATAACAAACAGAAGAAAGATCCTGGTCACAACACTGCCTATCAATGCAGAGTTAGCAATACCTCTTCATCCAAAAGTTCTTAAATAGTTAAACTCACTAAGCAATCATTGGCCCCTGGCCCCTACTACCTCTACCCACTTTCTATTACAAACACATAATTCTAAAATTATTAGAAGACCTAAAAGAACTAAAGTATGAAAATAATGATAAATTGATATTTCCATCAACATTGAAGCCACAGGTGCTTTTAGAGTATGTACCCTCCATCATCAATGTCACGGAAAGCAATTGAACAAAATGAGTTTCTCAAATTTAACCACTGGAAGTGAAAAGAATACACATTTTAATGACCACTTAAAACTACTGAATTCACACCTGCCAATGATTCTCCCATTAGTAATTTTCAGCTTCTTATCTATGCTATTCAAATAGTATAACCAAACGCGTGCATGCATACATTCCATGGTAAAATGAATCACCAATAAGAATATACAAAGGATTCAACTAAAGCCAAAATGGATTTAGTCACGAAATCAACAAACGATGATCACTGTCAAATACAACAATATAAAAAATTAAATTAAATTAAAAAAAAAAAAAAAAACCCACTTGGGAATTCAATCCGTACACGCACTCTATCAGTAAACTAGAAATCAAAATATGACAAAACTGTGAGAAACTAAAAGGCTTTCACTTGATAAGTAAAGTTGCCTCACAAGTTCAGAATTGCACTTGCAGACCCTAACATGAAAATACCCAGGCAGTAAGCACCAAGATAAATTAATCAAAAATCAAAAATTTCAAAATAAATTTCAGAAACAGAGCTGGGGGTATTGAAACAGATCAACTATGCATTACTACTTTACTAGAGCATATTAGTACAAACCAAAAATGCAGCACCACAAATTATTCTGTGAAAAAACAAATTGAAAGGGAAAAAAAAAAATCTTAAAAGTCATACCTTTTTTGAATAAATTTATTAAGCCTGTTTGGATGGTGAGAAAAAGAGCAAGAAAATTGGGGGGGAAATTTATATTTTTATTTTTGTTTTTTTTTATTTTTTTGTTTTTTAAGGTTTGAGGTTTTGGGTGGAAACTGGAAAAGGATCTGGACGCCCACTACTTTTGATAAACAGGGACGCCTTTGCACTTAATCTTGTTTCTAAGACATTTTGTTTGAGACTTTCGATTACGGTGTTGTGGTAGCGCGTGGAATTTCTGAGGCTCTGAGACAGTGATAACTGGAGCGTGTATTTTACGTTTCTTTGAAGAGAGTGGGCTTTCATTTTCACTTTTAGTAAATCATCGACAACAATTGTGAACGGCAGTTTTATGGCACTTCGATACTTGTTGTACATACGAGTGTCCCCTTTATCAAAAGGAGGAGAAATCTGGTGCCATGCATTTACCGTAAGTGGCTGAGACTAGGTGATTTTTTATTAGAAGGGCCGGCAAAAATTTAGGTAGAGTAAAGTGTACATTCTCATAATTTAGGAAGTAATTATAAATGAATTATAATTTAGAGAGATAAAATGTACTAATTTTTATTTCTTTTTTTAGCTAAGAAAAAAAAGCTCACAATTGAGTTCCCAAGCTTAGAGCCACTTGAATCTTACTCATAAATGGCATGGAACCGTCTGTGCAATTAATGGGGTGTGTCAATACTCAAACTCTCAACCTCATATTTGCAAGGTGAGACTAGGTGACTTGTGAGGAAAGTAGAAATGACCTATAATATTTATTAGTAAATAACTAACTTAGGATTTTTTTTTTTTTTTTTAAATTTCCTTCCACAAGATACTCTTTTTCAAGATAAATAACAATTTAGATGCAGCCAAAAAATATGTAATGAAATTATAACTATGTTTGGTGTATTATATTCTCCTCTCACATAATGGTGAATCTTACATGTAAGTCTTCATAGTTCATACATGCAGAGTCAACTCGATAAGATTTGAAACATACTACTATAATTTTAAGCGAAGTATTCTCTTGTATTTATATATCAATTGGATAGTATTTTTTATATATTTAAAATCCGCTGCTCTTTCTTTTTTAGATACAAAGTTACTAGTTAAATTGATTGTATTCAAATTTTGCACATCTCCTTTTATTTATTTATAGTTAATACAGCTAATTCTCTAAATTGTTCTTATGATATAGTTTATTATAAGTAGAAAAATATGTGAATGAGAAAGAAAGGAAACGAGTAGTTTTTTTTTTTTTTTTTTTGGAGAATCGAAAAGGGTGGCTCACGTGTGATATCACAGCTAACCACACCCCACAGATACATCGCCTGTGAGTACCACCAACACATAATGGTGCCTGCGACTTGGACTCCACCCATGCACTTCGTTGTTTTTTAGAAACCAAAGTCCAAACCCCACACCCGTGGGGTATGAGGACTCGAACCCGCGCCTGTCACAGCCATCAAGAAAGGGGCAACCACTACGCCACACTAGCTGGTGGTGAAACGAGTAGTTTGATGGTAGTTGATTGTCAAGGAGTGTTTTTGGAGAAGTGGAAAGAATATGTGGTTTGATGTTTACTAGTTGCAAGAGTTATCTTTTGAAAGAGAAAATGAGAAATGGAGTTTGATGGGAAGACTCTTTTTAAGTGAGATAGAGGAGAAGGGGAAAATAAATAAATAAATAAATAAATATATATATATATATATATATATTTGATCCTCGAATTGGAGGTTGCACACAATGAGACCATGTGTAACTTTCTCCAAGCATAAAATGATGATACATATGTCTTCTTCTTCTTTTGTTTCTTCCCTTAAACTTGAAGATCTATATCATTCCCTCCACATATATCTCTCCTATTTATTCCATATATTAATACCATAATAAGAACCATTAATTTCTTTATAAAAAAAATAAAAAAATAAAAAAATAAAACAAAATAAAAAAACTAACCATTTATGTATTTTCTTTACATTTTTGTAACGGTTATATCAATATATAGTGGGTTGGGTAAAAAAAAACCAACTGTCCACTCATATCCTAATTAAGAGAGAGAGAGAGAGAGAGAGAGAGAGTTCCAGTTCCAGTTCCAGTTAGCTCAATTGGTAAAATCTCTAATGGTTGAATAAGAGATCTAGGGTTCAATCCCTACCTACACCAAAAAATCGATCGGTGTCTTAGATTGATGATAAAGAACTATCATCAGGAGTGGACACCATAAGTTGAAACTCTCTCAAAGAGAGAGAGAGAAAAAAAAAACAACAATGCTCAGTTATCTACTAGTTAAGAAAGTGAGAAAGATATGAACAGATAATGTTTTAAGGAAAAGATAAAAAGATAAATGGTCCTTTTTGTTTTTAGCAATTAACAGTATATGCTAATTAAGAATGTTAGAGAGAGATGATAAAACAAGTACCTTCTTCTTTCAAATAAAATGAAATCCACCAATTCACTTTAATAAGAGTCACATGTCCACATAGGAGTGTCTATAATCACACATCTATAAATAGAACTTGCACCTATACTCTAAGCCAAGTTTGTAGCTTGTAAGCAAGTAATAACCTTTAGGGTAAATTCCATTACCATATCTTGAGATTTCGGCTAATTAATGTCAACCAAGTCCAAAACATTTCAAATCTGATTAATTTGGTCCCTAAAGACAACTTGGTCTCTAAACACCATTAGCCCTTTGTTAGTTTCTCTTTCTTCTCTGTGGCTCTTTCCCCTTTTGTCCCTCTTTGTTACTCTTCTGTCTTCACTCGTCTCTCTCTCTCTCTCTCTCTCTCTCACACACACACACACACAGAGATTTGCTACAACCACCACCACAGACAACTAACAACCCAATTTTACCCATACCAAAACCTAGCCAAACCCATAACATAAAACTCAAATCTTCTGACAAAACCTAAATCCAAAAAATCCAAAAAACCCATAGCAAAGTCACAACCACATCAGAACCCACAATTACCCCTACAACAAATCTATCCCATATCAGAACTCACCACTACCATCGGCCACAAAACCCAGTCAAACCCACAACAACAAAATCCAAATCCAAAAACCTATAGCAAACCCACCACCCCATCATAACCCACAGCCATCCCTACTACAAATCCACCCTATATCGGACCCACCACCACCATCAAAAACTACCATTAACCACAAAACCCAAATAAAAAAACCCAAAAACTCACAACAAACCTACCACGCATCAAAACCCACCACCACAAAAAAAACCTACCACAAACCAAAACCCACCACCGACCCACAACCACCACAAATAACAACCCACAACCACGACCTATAGCCAACCAAAACCACCAAACCCACACACCACTATCATTGCCTAAAAGAAGAAAGAGATAATGAAAGGGTGAGCATAGAGAGGAGAGTGGGCCTAGTTGGAGAGAGAGAAACAAAGGTTGAGAGGGAGAAGAGAAGTTTAAGGGAGAAAGAGAGGAACGAAAGAGTTAGAGAGAGAGAAAGAAGAGTTAGGTTTGTGAAAGAAAAAGAAAAATAAGTAATGGAGCGGCTAATGGTGTTAAGGATTAAGTTGTTTTTGAAGACCAAACTGGTCAATTTTGAAATGTTTTGGTCCTAATTGGCATTAGCCTAAACTTTAAGGTATACTAGTGGAATTTACCCTAATCTTTAATTCAAAAGAGGATGGAGAGAAAATGATGAGTTTTTTAGTATTAGCCTTGGGTCGATGATTTTGGTCCTAAATGCAAGTGCAAGTCCTTTAAATGACATAACATTCAAGGAGGCTTTAACAAAATTGACCCAAGCCATGCATGTTGTGAAGGTGCACAAAATATATTGCAACAGTCTACCACCACTCCAATATGCAAAACTTTGTGGGAATGTTTCGAAAATTCTGCAAAAGCATTTCATATTATACTCGATAGAGCAAAACAACTTTCCAAATTATGCAAAATCAAAGTTCTTGTTCCTCTTGACCCCAGTGTCGACTTCAACTTGTAATCTCTCTCTCTATAGATGTGTGTGTAAAAAGTGACTTATTGCATATGAAAATATCTTCTTCTTCTTCTTTTTCAATGAAACTTCTCATGTCTTAATTAGTATGTTTGTCGTTAATGATGTACTAAGTCCTTTAATGCTCAACAGAGTTGAGATGTAAGTGAAATAAACTTTGGGAAGCAAGTGTGGAATTAATATAGCAAGCTTTTGTGTTGTAAAACTTGTTTAAGCATGACTTATTTTGGTTATTTCTTATTTATATATCACCTATTGTAAGTAAAATGAGTAAAGATATTTTCTTAGGATGTATCCTAATTCTAATCCTGATTCTTCTTTTGATGATCAATTCAACCTCTAATAAAAAAGATATACCTGCATTATATTTCATTCTTTCAATAAGATTAGTAGTGAGTATAACAGCTAGGGATGACAAAATCTGACAAGACCCGTGAACTCGACACGACTAACCCATTTATAAATAGGTCATGGATTGAAGCTAAACGGGTTCGGGTCATATTCGGGTTGACACGACAAACCTGTTTAATAAACGGGTTGTGTTCATGTTCAACTTGTGAACCTTTTTGACCTGTTTAGGTTTTAGCTTATAAAGTTATTAGTTATTTTGATATTATTGCTTAATTTAAAGTTTTTTTTATATGTTTATTACTATATTTATAGTTGTAATTATATTTTAATTTTAGATATATGGGAATTGATAAAAATTATATAGATTAGGTATGACTTATTAATCAAATAGATTATTAAATGGGTTATTTGTATTGACCTTTGTCGAGGGCGAAAAAGTTTTCCTTCTGACAAATGAAATTTATATTGGGTTGGGGGTCTAAACTGAAACTCGACGATAGGATTGATGTACGGCCCAAAGGCTATCGGTGAAGATATAAAGAATTCACTGTATTTTATGCCTTGGGCTTAGGTTGAAACTGACAAGAATGGTCCATAAACAATCCCTACAGTAGACACGTCAGCATGATTAAAAAACATTTTGCAAGAAATAGCCCAGCAGTAAAATGCTTCTATAGAAAATGGCCTAGCGGTAAAATGTTCCTGCTGAAAATGGCCCAATAGTAAAATGTTTCTATAGAAAATAGCCCAGCGGTAAAGTAATACAAAACATAATAAACTTCCAGCTATTAGCTATTTCACAGATTAAGGAAAATATCTACATTTTCAGACTCATCATCTGTTAGCTTTGGAGAAGAGTCTTCTAAAACAACAATATGAAGGAAAAATGTTATAGTAACAGTTACATCATAACCATCAATAGTAAATGAATAAGTGAATATCATGGGTTCCATTATGACAAATAATGAGAAATACTTAGTGTAAGATGAAGGGAGAGAGAGAGAGATTCCAGCTAGCATAGCAAGATCATTATGATGCCATGGTATGCTCGTGGATATAGTGTATGTAGTGAGTAGAGAGAGTCATTTGTGAGTAGTATGAGGAATGAGTGGGAGTGTATAGTAAGGCTATTGGGACTTTCTGCTAAGGGTAGCTGAGTGTTTTTAAGTGGAAGTATGAGGGGTGTTTTTGAGCTAGGAGTTGGAGGACTCAGTTTCTATGCTTGAAGCTAAGAGCTTAGTGACTTAGAATTTTGCTAGAGTTTAGAGAAGACTAAACAGAGAAGCCAAGGAATGGTTCTTCTCTATTGGTGTATATTTTAGTGTGTTGGTGAAGCATTAATGGAGAGTTTCATTTATAGTTGGGTTTTAGGGGGTAATTAGCAAATAATCTTTACTAAATCTCCCTCAATCTTCAGAAAATCCTTAGAGAATCGTTCCTAGGATTTTAACTAAGAGTGGTAAGCTCAAATTTTAGAAGATTCTTGCTGTTTTAGGTAATAACAGTTTGGATTCTGACTTAGTATTGAATGCTGATTGGCCTTGGCTGATGGGATTAAAGCATGCTTTAGGCTAATGATCTTGGTTATGTTGCTGCTAGAATCAGAACTCCCTAGGGCAGATTGTATCACCCCAAGCCAAGTGTCAATCTTGGTGCCCTTGATGGGAACTCTGCTGGGATCCCCTTGGTGCCCTCCAAATCACATTTCCCTAAATTTTTCTATTTGGGATTTATGTGCTTGGTCCATGAACCAGAGAATACACATTTTTAGTATGAAAATGAATTGTTTTCATGTTGTTTCAGGAGCTTTAGTGGTCTGGTCATGGCTGCTCTTGGTTCTTAACCGAATAGGTTGGAGAAGAAAGAAGGGACAGCTGGCTGAAGCTTCCCAATTTTCTGTCACGTCAGTTTCAGCTTTATGTCACATGAGAAATTATGGAATTTCAGCTTGTGAAGGAAGGGTTTAACCCCTGATGGACACTTGTCTTCTTTTGATTTGATTGGACAAGTTGGGACTTAATGTGAATGGGCTCTAGCTGTTTAGTTGTGTTGAAATTTGGCTGGTCAGCTCACGTGATTTCCAGCTGCTGGGATTTGTGTGTGGGCTGGGCCGGCTCAGCTAGGCTTTGTAGTTGACGTCCTTTGGGCTTAGTTATCACTACAAAATGAGGAGTTTTGCCATGGGTGATATTCATGGGCTTTTGTAGTTAGTTGATTATGGAAAAATAAGCATAGTTCTCATAAATTTTGTGAAAGAAATATTTTTTGAGAGATGAACAATTTATATTCCCCATGAGTGAGGGATTTAGTATATGTAAAACAAGTGTCAAAATAATGCTTGATTTTGTAAATATGTGCCAAAATAACATTTGTGCTTTATGAAATAGTTGCCAAATTAACATTTAGGCTTTGTGAAATAGGCGCCAAGTATTAATGCTTGGGCTTTGTAAAATAAGTGCCAAATTAATATTTGGGCTTTTGTAAAATAATTGTCAAATTAATATTCGGGCTTTGTAAAATAGTTGCCAAATTAATATTTAGGCTTTGTAAAATAGTGCCAAACATTAACGTTTGGGCTTTGTAAGATTTTGTAAAAATATTGCCGTATCGTAATGGGCTTTAGAGATGCCGCATTGTAGCGGGTTTTAGAGGTGTCGCATCGTAGCGGATTTTAGAGATGCCGCATCGTAGTGGGCTTTAGAGATGCCGCATCGTAGCGGACTTTAGGGATGCCGCATCGTAGTGGGCTTTGTAAGAAGGTTTTGTTAGGCTTTTGGGCTTTGCCTACAAGTCAAATGATTTTGGGTTTTTTTGTGGAGATAGCATAATTTTGTGGCCCAATTTTGGTAGTAAGGTAATAAGTATTATTTGTGGAAAATATAAGTTGGATAATATGCGGGATATAATGGGTAATATTTGTGAGAGGGCTAATAAAATTAAGGCCCTAAAATTTGTACCTCAACAACCTTTACATGACTTGTTAATTAAAAGAGTTAAACATGTCGGGTCGAGTTGACTTGTTTAATAAACAGGCCGTATTTAGGTTGAGGGTTCTTGACATGTTTACTAAATAGGTCGAGTTCAGGTTAACCCATATAGCCAAATACTTATGGCTCGATACAACATGAATCCGACCCACGAATACGAATTGTCGCCCCTAATAACAGTCCTATTGTGAGAATCCTTAATCGTAAAGAGAGATCAAGAGAGAGGTCTGAATATAAGACTGTAGGTGGAGTTGAATATGAATAAAGGCGAAGGTTTCTGGAAAACCATATTATCAATTCCATTGTCCTAAAGAAATTTCCAGTGAGAGCAAATGGTGGTCTCTGTATGTCATATGCATTACGCAACGGTGCAACCACAAATTCAAGATAGACAAGTAAGGCACTTATGTTATTTTTTTATTAGTTCATACTTTTATTTAACAAGTACAGTGCGTCAATTGAGATTTCAAAGAGAAATATCATTTTTTGCCGGGGGGCCGGAGTTGGTTTGCTACAAGTCATCCTATCAAATTTAGAAGGAATGGTCACATGAATGCAATATAATGGCATTAATTGAAATTTTATATATATATATATATATATACACACACATATCAACCAATATAACAGAGGGTACATTGTCTTTTAAGATGTTCAATTTCTTCCTATTTATCTTTTTTAGGCGTCTTTCTTTTTCTTTTCTTTTTTCATGAGCAATTCCATCTCTCTCTATGATGCTCATGCTACGAGGAAGATTCTAGTGAAGGGCCTTCAGATCCGTTGAGAAATATAGGTTGGGAAAATGAAGATAATGGAAGAGGAAGAAAGAAGCCGTTATCAAAAAAAGAAAAGAAAATAAAGAAGCAAACATGGATGAATTTTCTTGAACACCTCCACGGAATTTTTTCTCTTTGAACTCAATGCTTTAGAAATAAAGTGAAGCAGGTAGGCAGAATGTGGACACGGAGTATTTATTTTGGTCAATCCTACCAATACGCAGCAAATAATTTGGATGGGAGGATTACCTATTCTTCGCAGTATTATTGACATTCAATAGTCAATATTTAATTGTAATTTTTTTATAGCTAAAATGGAGGAACTTAATTTTCATGACAAAGAGAGATTAAAGGAACAGAAGACTGGGTCAAATAGTTTTTCAACCGCAAGCAACTTAAGTGAAAAATAACAACCTCAAAAACTATTACGGCCGACAAGGAGGCTTTATCAAATTCCCAAAAAATAACATAATCTTTTTCCTTTATAAATGAGATCCATTTTCTTTGTACCTAGTCCTCTGAATCAAATCTCCATCTAAACAAAAAAAGAAAGGAAAAGAAAAGAAAAAGAGCAAGCAGTAACAATGGCAAAGTCTATTATTATCCAGGCAACTGCCCTTTGCTTCTTGTCCCTCCTTGGTTTCACTTACTGCGAAGACCGCTTCTTTGTGGAGGGCAAGGTTTACTGTGACACCTGCCGTACCCAGTTTGTAACAAGGATCAGCACGTACATGAAAGGTAAATATTATTTCATTATCAGTTTCTTAAAACACTAACTAGTAAAATTCTTAGTTTACATTGTATTATATAGTGTACACTTTTTCCTTTTGCAAATGTGTACAAAATTTACTACATTTTGTGTGTTAGTACGATATAAATTTATAAAAGTTCTTTCAATTATTGGTTTTATTGTATTGTTGATGTAGCACCAGTCATATTAATTGTCAAGTTAATTTTACGCTATTTTCATGTAACAAAATTGGTTTAGACTTTTAACGAATTATTGAGATTATGTAACTACGTGCTGTTGACGTAGATGCAAGAGTGCGCATAGAGTGCAGGGACCGTGAAGGCGGAAGCATAATATACAGCAATGAGGCTGTGACTGACGCGTCGGGAAGCTACCGACTTCTGGTGGATGGAAATCATGAAGAAGAGATTTGTGAAGTAGCCCTGGTTAACAGCTCTGATCCTTACTGCAACGAGTTGAGCAAGGATCCTTTCCTCAAGAGGAGTGCTAGGGTCAGCCTCACACTTAACAATGGCATTTCAAGCCCGTTACGCCTTGCCAATCCTCTTGGTTTCTTGAGGAAGGAACATCTTCCCCAGTGCGATGCAGTCCTTAAAGAAATTGAGCTCGTCCCTGCTGATATCCAACTATAGAAATCCCTTTAATTTGTTACAGAGTAAAATAAGTTTTTTTTTTTTTGGGTTTTTAAAAGAAGTACTGTGAGAATGTTATGTATGTACTAATACTCCTTTCGTTGTAGTTTGTGAGGTTTAAATGATTAATCTAATGATTAATCTATAATTGTTTGGTTTCTTGCCATCCATATAATATGCCATAGGTATTGTGAGTAATTCTTATATAGGGTTTTTTTGGGATATAATACCTCCAACGGCCAAATTGCGTTCAACGGCTTTTTCTATATGACTAAGGGTGTCTTTGGTGGACTGTAATGGTAATTATATAGGAATATGAATAAGAATAGGTATCACAAGGAATACAAGTATTGTAATGTAATACTTATTACTATTCATTTGTTTGGTGACAACACAAGAATAAAATCTTGAAGATAATGGAATGTTTAAATCAAATTGTCTAAATTGTAACATTAGAATAAAATTTAAGATATATTTTAGGAAGTATCTTATTCATATAATTTTATTTTCTAAAAAATAATATTTTTTAAATTTGAAAGAAATATTAGTTATTTTTAGTGACTTTTTATTTTTATAATTGTTATATATATATAGAAAGTTTGTTTATTTAGAAATATATTAATTTTAGAAATTAATACACCTATTAAGGAATAGCTATTATAACCCTTTTAGAGAGGAATAGTTATTCCTCATTTTAAAAAATAGCTATTCATAAGAAATGATTATTCTCTCTAACAAAAACATAACCAAACCACTGAATAATTAAATCATAAGAATAATTATTATATTACAGTTCTTATTACAGGACAAAATTGGCCTTTGCCCATTTCTATCAAAATATCCAGTATTTTGCCCTCTTTTGAAATTAATTAGGGAAATGCCCTTCTTTTGAAACTTGATTTTCTCAAAATCGAGTTAAGCTCTATAGTGACGTTTTAAGGACCTATAGTGGCATTTTGTAACTCGAGTTCCATGAACTTGAGTTACAGGTAAAAAAAAAAAAAAAAAAAGACCTATAACTCGAGTTCATGGAGCTCAAGTTCCAAAACGCTACTATAGGCCCTTAAAACGTCACTATAGGCTCCTTAAAACGTCACTATAGACTCCTTAAAACGCCACTATAAGGCTCCATAATTTTTATTTTTTTTAAACTCGATTTTAAGAAAATTGAGTTTCAAAAGAGAGGCATTTCCTTAATTAGTTTCAAAAAATGGGCAAAATACTGGATATTTTGATAGAAAAGGGGCAAAGGCCAATTTTGTCCACTTATTACAATCTACCAAACATACCGCAAGTTTTAAAAGCTTACATCTTTAATGCAACTCTGATATCCCATGGTTTGTAGTTTGCATGCAAAGCAAGTATACAGCAGAAATCTCTTGTAAAAAAAACTAAAATTTGTATTAAGTGAACGTTTTGTGGGCTGAAAAAAACCGTAGAACTTTTCACTCCCTACTCACAAGTGCCAAAACCACAACGCAATCAAACATCAAGCAGACCACTCTGTTTCTTAGCATGGCTCTTGCCATGATTTCTTTGCCATTCCTCTTCACATCAATGTTATCTGTATGTGATAATTTTAAATTTCACAAGTAAATTCTATCTAATTTTTACGAAAGCTTACTAATTACTACAAATTACAAATTTTCTGTCACAATTTTTCCTTCTAAAAACTTTTGGTTTTATTTACTCTTTTTTTTTTATATATAAAAAAATTAAGATAAATTGTATTTTTCCACCATAAATTATATATTAGATTGCTTATATATATATACACACACATACATACATATTGATATATATATATATATATATATATTTTTTTTTAACATATATACATCATCATATTGGTGGTTGTGGAGCTATTTATGTTGGGAAGGAGGGGCCATGGCCCCCCTAATTTTTTTAAAATTTTCATTAAAGTCCCTAATTAAACTGCAATTATAAAAATTTGTTTATCTGCCCCTTCAAATTTTAGATATGCTTTGAGCTCTCTCAAAATTTAAAATTTGAGGGCCAGTTTTTAATTTTAGATATGATCTGTTTTTATGAATGGTATCCAAAAAAAAAAACAATTTTTTTATTATTTGTTTTTTTATTACATCTAAACAGTAGTTTAGACTTTGCTACTCAAAATTTTTTATCCTAATAAATTTGTTATATAACTAATTTATAAAGACAATCTTAACTATTGCTCAATCTTCAGTTCCAACTATATTGAACCCGTAAAATGGCTTAAAGATGTAAAAGAAATGGTTAGAAATTTTAGTTCATACTCAGGGTGCGTTTGTTTTTGCTTCAAACCACTTCCAGAAATGCTTTTCCGTAAACATGTGTGTTTGGTTGCGCATGGAAAATAGAATTTTCCGGAAAAGCATTTCATTTGACCGTAAAAAACAAGGCTTTGACTTGGAAAACGAATTACGTTTCTATTTTCACTTCAAACCATTTCCGGACTCAGACGCGCAAAGAGAGAGAGAGAGAGAGAGAGAGCTCAAGCACGCTCCACTTGAAGAACCTAAGCACATCCTCACCAGTCAGATCGCCGTCCTTGTTCAAACCCATCTGAAGAACCCAAGCACATCCTCGCCAGTCAGACCGCCGCCCTTGTTCAAACCCATCCTCGCCAGTGATGCCCAGAACCACCCCTCGACACACGACCCCGCCGTTGCATGCAAGCCACTCTGCCGACCCATCCCTTGTCCTCGTCCTCCGCTGACCCATCTGTCATCCTCACAGACCCATCCCTCATCCTCGTCCTCACCGACCCACCTCCATCGACCCATCCCTCCATTGACCCATACCTTCAAATCAAGTTTTATGGATTGAAAAGTCACCGCCAAACACAGATCGAAGCCTTGTCATCTCGTTCTCGTCGCCGCTGAAGCTCATCGTCAATGCCAAACACAGATCGGAGCCTTGACCCGATTTCAACCTCTCTCAATCTACCATGCTCTTTCCCTCAATCTCTCACTCTTTCTTCCTTCCCCTCTCTGTTTGATCGAGTTTGAAAGTTTAATGGTTTGATTTTGATTTTTGTTTCTTTAAAAAGTTTATATTTTGCAATTTTCTGGTATAAATTTGTTTGGAAGATGAGAAAATGACTGAGAAAATGTGAAATCAGTAGAAAATTTGTATTTTTCAGAATGTTACCAAACACTTGAAAATATTTTCTAATACAATTTTCAAAATGCAACCAAATACTAAAAAAATATTTTCATTTTTGGAAAATATTTTCACTTGAAAATATTTTACACTCGAAAAATATTTTACATTCAACCAAACGCAACCTCAATTATAAATGATTTTAATACAATGAAAGAAACACAAGATGAAACTTTATTGAGTCAAAAGGTCAATTAATTAATTTAAAAAAAATATTTGTCTTAGGTCACGAATTTTGTTTATCTGAGAGAGAGAGAGAGAGAGAGAGAGAGAGAGATATGTATGTATGTATGTATACACACATATTTCTGGTGGGACCCTTGGTTTATGAGGCAAAGTATGTACATGATGGGCCGCAAGATCAAATTGTCAAATATGAAAATATCATATCTAAGAAAACCGAGATATCACTACCAACAATGACAACACATTGTAGCAGTTGGATTCATCATCAAAATCCCAAAAGAAGTCAATGATGTAATAATTAATGAATCCAGCGGATTATAATACTTTTTAATAATGTAATAAAATATAGAATGAGACTAAGGAATTTATGATAATGAAACAATAAATTAATAAAGCACAATATAAATATATTTACATCTTCCACTCATCTTCATGGAACCAATGTTGCACTTTCTTTTTCTCAAAAAAGAAAGGAAAAGAAAAAACGTTGCACTTTCTTTTTCCTCTCTCTTTCTCTCTCAAAACTCAAACAACACGTACCCTCAAACGCGCTCTACGCCAAACCCTTTTAAACAAAAAAAAAAACTCTTCCAAAACCATATGAGATAAGCAACATAGATAAACACACACAAAGAGAGTTGAACTAGTCTTTTGTTGTGAATTTGTGAGATATCTTCAGCATTTGGCAATGGCTGAATTTTTATCTACTACAAGTAAAACCAATCCCCAGAAGGGTCTAACTGAGTTAGACATGGCTGCGGCTCAGCAACTCATGCAACTTAGCGACGAAGATAGCAACAACGATGAAAAAAGATGCAGCAAGAGGGACTCAGATGATGACCAGAGTCAAAGTGAAATAACCTCGGCTTTGATCAAAGAGATTTTCGGGAAAGAAGACGAAGAGGTGTATCGTCTGAAGAAGAGAAAGTATCGGTCTCTTGTTAGTATTTATACCACGACGAAACCAGTGAATGCTAGATTTCAGAAGAAGGTGAGGTCTTACAATAATGGGGTTTTAGCTTAGGAGAGAGTGTGATGAAATCTAGTGATATTAACGACTTGTGGTATAGAGGGTTTTTACTAATTTTCCATTTTATAGGAATAATTGAAGCCTGTGTTTCATTGTTTGCATATTAATAAAGTTGAGGCTTTTTTAATTTAATTTATTGTAGAAATTTTCGGGATTGGTTTGGAGATTGATCTAAATTCTAATACCATCATGGGTGCATCGAAATATGAGTTTATAGACTATGAATATGAGGGTGTCAATACTTAATAGTACTCTACTCCAAGTTTAATGTACTAGAAAATGGTTTATTTCTCTCTTTTAGGAATCTAAGATATTTTGTTCAAGTTTATTACTTGCAAGCAACAACAAAGCATCGAAGAGTATTCATGAATATTGTATATATCTATAATTGGAGGCACAAGATAAGATAAATCTCAACAAATCAACAATTCCAAATACAAGCCAAGAACATCTCACTCATATCATGATATCATATTTTCTGGTTCTCTTCATATTTCCTGGTTCTCTCATAAAGAAGAACAATCCTTATACTCCCACTTGTTGTAAGCATTAATAAAGAATAAAAATACAAACTTAATACAAACTTTTAATCACAACATTATCTTATGCGTCACTCAAGTTAAAGGTTCACAGGAGAAGAGTTCAAGTTGAAGGTTCATAGGAGAAGAGTTTCAACTTGGAGAAATACATCAAAATTATTGTTTAAGCAAATATTTAAATTAGAGAAAGACATTAAAATCATCATATTTTTAAGACACAGGATCATACCAAAGAAATTTTGAATAACTAACCCAAAAAGATTCCATGAAATAACAATGGCCATCAGTTGAGGATATATATAAGAAAAGGTTCCTATAAGACCAAACTTTAATGTGAAGAGCATGATGATGATGATAACCAAGTCTATGATCTCAGGATGTAGAGTTCTCTAGTTCAGTGAGATGATATTTAAAGTTTCAAACTGAAAGAGGTGGTCGAGGAAGAAGGAAGCTTGTAGAGATCAAAGTCATTTTCCCTTTAATTTGAAGCAACACCCTCTTGGTGACCTGATACTTGCTAGGAAAACGTGATGGATAAATTGAAAGAAGATACCATTATATTTGTTAAAGCCATAAACAAAATGTAAAGATTAATTTAGCGATGGAGAGTACATGTAAAACATTAAATAACTGAAATGAGAAAGAAGGGTTAAGGAAAGAGGTTGAGCAAATGTGAGAAATATGATGTAGAACAGACCGCCATGGTCTTTCCGGACTCTTACGTGCGCCTGAAATTATTGCGTAAGGCAAAAAGACACAAGTAGAAATCATGGGTCTCGGAGTTGAAATCGTATGAAATTTGGTAGGCTGAAACAAAATGACCTTCTAAGCAATAGTCGTAGTTTTGCCATGAGGTACCTCCTGAAAATGACGAATTTCTTCATTTAGGCCCCGAAAACTGCAATTTTGCCGTTTATAATAATTTTTGTTACCTTAATAACTTTTTGTTTAAAAGTCAGAATAAGGTCTCGCTTGTTTTGAGATGACATTTAAGTTCAGTAGTTTATAATTCTGCATTTAACTCAATTTTTCCATTTTTGATAAATTTCGGTATTTTGTCGCCTAATTGCATAATTAGTGCGAATTAGGGTTTCAGACATTTTTCTCAGTATTTATATGTTTTGTAGCCGTAGGAAAATCAAATTATTATCAATAAATATAGACTTTTGTCAAATTCTTTCTATGATGGATTCCAGTTTATCTCCTTGTAGATTCAAAGAAAACTTCTCATGAATTCGAGGTTTGCTACCACAAGCTAATAGTTTAGTTTTTGTTCTATCAAGAGAGCATCGTGTATGTTTTCTTCAGGTTTCTGTGACATCAAAATAGGTAAACCTTTACCGTTACTAACATGCGGTTGATCAAGATTGTGAATGGTTTTATTGTGTTTGGTTCAATGTAGGTTGTAAAGATTTAGCGAGGGAGTGGGATGCGACAAAAAGAGAGTGAGAGAGACAAAAAAATCCAATCGACTGGTTTTGTCAACTCCAACCAACAAATGAAAAAACCTATCTTCATCAATTAAAATTTATCTATACTACTATTTAATTAAGGGGCTTTCCCTATTTGGGATCCTCAGTTTAGATTCCCAAAATACATTCAAATTTATCTGTTTCTAAGGCTTAAATTATAGGGTTCGACATGTAAAATTAGTAATTTAAAAACTCCTAATTTTTAGCTAAATTATAAAAAATAAAAAAAATAAAACAGTTTTTTCTCCCACCTCAATATTTCTCTTTCACGTTAGTTGTCAAGTACTAATATAACTTCTTCTTTTAAAAAAAATAAAAATAAAATAAAAACTTTTTTTTCCATAAACGTACCATTTTTTTTATCACTAAATTGTTTTTTTCCCACCTCCACATTTCTCTTACATTAGTAGTCAAGTACTAATACAACTGTTTCTTAAAATAAAACTACCATGAGTACAACATGGTAAACCCAAATAAAAAATCTCATCTCATTCGTGAAGTGTGTGTGATGTGGCTAGTTATTATTTATGGACCTTATGCTAAAAACTTCAATTTATGTTGACACTACAAAAAGTTCCCTTACATTAGAACACTAATCCAATAGGATTTCAAGCTTCTTGATACAAGCGAAAATAATAGGAAAATTTTCCCACAGGCTCAACAACACACACCAATAGCTTTGACTTGTCTTGGTTGTTAGCTTTTAATTATTCAGACACTTAAACTTAACATCATCATAATAATAATAATAATAATGCATTTTAGTGTTTTTTTTATACTATTTCAATTGATAATCCTATATTTTACACAATTTTTTTTTTTTCCATTTTCCTCAATTTCTTGACATTTCAGGTTTTTTTTTTTTTTTTTTTTTTCAGTTTTAAACTGTGGGTTTTTGTTATGAATGCAAATTTAAAATACTTTGAAAAATAGATAGAAAGTTGAATTTTACCTATATTTTTAAAAACAATCAAGATAGTGAGACATATATACAACGTACTTTGCAAGTAAATTGCTATAATCTTAATATTTTCAAATTGATTTGCAACTTATTAACTTAGATGTCTAACTATAGTTTACATTTATATTAGTTTTTGTACGACGACACTTATAGTTGTTTATAATTGTTTATTTATTTTGCTGTTAATATAGATTAGTATTTTTTTGGTTAATTTTTTTTAAAATGTTTTCTTCTAATCATACCCCTGAACCGAAATCCTGACTCGGCCATTGATATTAATAATTTTTCATCTTATTAGTTATAGAGAGTAGAATGTTGCCAATCCTTTCAGAGTGGCAATCCTTCACAATCACACCTACCTGCAAAAGAGCGCTCCTTTCAGAATATATAACCAACCATGCAATTTTGCCGAATGTTGCATACACGTCTAAACATAGTTTACAGTCGGATAAGAAAATATTTATATGAAGCATGGGCAATAAGAAAGAAGGCACAACAAAACTTATCTTGAGAGTGTTTTCAACCAGGATGGTATGAAAATTCGATTGATATTAAAAAAAAAAAAAAGAAAAAAAAAGAAAGAAAAAGGAAATATAATTATATGAAAATCTAGGACCACAAACTAATATTATCCATGCATGGATGATATGAATAAAGTCAAGTGACCTAAAAAAATTCACTAATATTTTTCATAATCATTCAAGTATGCATGTTGTATAATGCATAAACAAAAATCATATGATGTGCCATTGTGGTAAGGTTATGTTAAAGTGATGTGAAGAAAATCGTGTCCCTAACAAGATTAATGTTCATTTAACTAAACGTTTTTTTGCAAATAAATCTTGCAAGTTGCAACATCTTCTCCACTATCTCTTTTATTTCATGTAAATAACATTTGATTCTCTTTCTCATCGTTGAAGGTTATTAAACTCGGACTGGACCGTACGGTCCAACCGGAAAACCCTTGAACTGTTCACCATCACGGTCCGTTTAAGGTGAAGAACCATTCCATGCAAAAAAAGCATGGACCCGTCCGGACTGCGGTCCAACTGCCTGGTTCTGTGAACCGTGACTGGTTCACACGGTTCAAACGGTTGGCTTGTTTCAAGCCTTAAAATGGCGTTGTTTCTCTTTTTTTCTTTTTTCTTTTTTTTTTCCCCTATACAGCGTCATTTGGAGCATAACCCTGAAAACAAAAATCACTCTCAATCACTCTGAAACCCTCGCCTCACTCTCTCGTCTCTTCGCCGTCGTAGCTCAGCCCAGATCTCTTCCTCACTCTCTCAATCACTCTCTTGTCTCTGCCTCTCTCCCTCGTCGCCGTCGCAACTCACTCTCTGCCACGTCGCCGTCACCGTCGTTTGGTACTTTATTAACTCTAATCTACTTTTCTTTGTTAATATTTGCAAGTTGATTGTGGATGATGATATAGATCTGAAGTGGCGGTGTGTATATTGATTTGGGTCAATTGAAAATGATTCAAAGTTGGATATTATTAGTGTTTTATGAGCAAATAAATCTGGAGTGTTGGATATTAAAGTTCTGATAAGTATATTTTACAATTTCTGTTTGCAAGCGCAAATGGGTTTAAATTTGTGCTTCAATCTTTAACTTGTGAAAGTTGTGAATCTTGTGATGGGTCAGTTGTAAAAAATTGGTGAATTTCACTATTTTAGAAATTGTATGAAGTTGTGAATTTGTGATTCTGACTCTATGACTCTGTGTATATTAGTTTGTTAATTTGACTGTGTGTATGAAGTTGTGATTCTTTGACTATTTTTATTTCAAAAATTGATGGGTCTATGCGTGTTTGACTGGTTGTTTAGTCTTTTAGATTAAAATGGAAACAGAGACCGGGTCTACTCCATCACATGAAGTTGATTCCAATGTAGTGGAGTCTAGCTCAAGAGTAAGGGAAAAGGTTGATCCGGCTTGGGAACATTTTAGCCTTGGGACGGATGAGAAGGGACAGAATACTTTTACATGTATGTATTGTAGGCAAACATATAAAGGTGGGGGTATTAATAGGATGAAAAAACACCTTGCAGGGATAAAAGGTGATATTAGATCGTGTAAAAAGGTTTCTCATGATGTGAAATACCAAATGTTGGAATATGTGAAGGAGTTTGAGTTGAAGAAAAAAGCTGAGAAACAATGTCAAGAAGAAATGTTTAGTGTGCCTTCCACAAATAGTGATATGCAAGAAGATGAAGATGTTCAAGAAGTATTTAGTAGTGGGTTGTCTAAAAAACCTGTTTTAGGTAAAAGAAAGGGTACAAACTCAGTAGATAATTACTTTGCTCCAAGAACTACTCCAGGAGCTCAACCTGGTCTTAAAAGTGTGTTCCAAAGTAAAGAAAAGGTGAGCCAAGCTGATATGGCTATTGCAAGGTTTTTGTATGACAATTGCATTTCTTTTAATGTAGTGAATTCAATGTACTACCAAAGGATGATAGATGCCATAGCTGGTGCTGGTCCTGGTTACAAAGGTCCATCTTATCATACTGTACGGGTCCCTTTGTTGAGGGATCAAAAGAAAGAGGTTCAGTTATTGGTTGAGTCACAACGTAGGCATTGGGTAGAAGTTGGATGTACACTTATGGCTGATAGTTGGACAGATACTAGACATAGGTCATTGATTAATTTCCTTATTTATTGTCCTAGGGGAATGATATTTGTAAAATCAGTTGATGCCTCAGATATTGTGAAGAGTACCAGAAACTTGTTTAAATTGTTTGATGAAGTAGTTATATGGGTTGGTCCAAAAAACATAGTTCACATGGTTACTGATAATGCTTCCAATTATGTATTCGCTGGTAAATTGTTGTGTGAAAAGTATAAAACTATTAGTTGGTCTCCTTGTGCAGTACATTGCCTGAATCTTGTGTTGCAGGATATGAGAGACATGCCTCATGTGGAGAGACTCAAAAAACGTGCATCCAAAGTTACAGTTTTTATTTATAATCATGTGGCTTTGATTGCTTGGTTGAGGAAGAGACCTGGTTGGACAGATATTGTACGTGTAGGAGCAACAAGATTTGCTACTACTTTCCTTTCATTTGGAAGCCTTCATGTGCATAAGCATGACTTGCAAGCCTTAGTGACTAGCAAGTTCTTTGTGGACAATAGATTAGCAAGAGAGTCAAAGGTAAAAGAAGTAGTTTCTATCATTTTGGATAATTCTTTTTGGGATGATATTAATGTTCTTGTCAAGATTTCATCGTCACTCATTTGTTTGTTACGGATTGTTGATTCTGATCAAAGGCCTGCAATAGGATATGTGTATGAGGGCATGCATAGAGCACGGTTGGGAATCAAGAAGATCTTCTGAATGAAGAAGCACTTGTACAAGCCATACACCTCAATTATAAAAAACCGTTGGGACAAACATTTGCGTAAAGATCTTCATGCTGCTGCATATTGGTTAAATCCTGCTTTTCAATATGATGAGGAGAATTTTTGTCGGAAACCAGCAGTACATATGGCTGTTTTGGACTACATTGGGACAAAATATGATGGTGACAAAGAAAAGGTAATTAAGGAAACCCAATATTTTCGAGACCGTATTGGGAGCTTTGATAGAGATCTTGCATTGTCAACAAGCACGACCACTCATCCAGGTGAGAAGTAATTAGTTTTCTTTAATACTATAAACAAATCTTAGTTTTTTTTTGTTCATGTTGAAAGTTAGTTTTGTCACTATAGTTAGAATAATGAATTGATTATTCAATTGAAAGTTTGTTTGTTTATGTTGATTAATATTAGATTACGTTGTGTTATGAAAATTAGATGAATGGTGGAAGTTGTGGGGTGCTGATGCTTCAAATTTGCAAAAATTGGCAATTAGAATCCTTAGCCAAACTTCCGCCTCTTCTGGATGTGAGCATTGTTGGAGTTTATTTGACCAAATACATTCTAAGAGGAGAAATAGGTTGAAGCATCAAAGGCTCAATGATCTTGTGTTTGTTCATCATAACTTGCGATTGAGACATAGGTAACTAAATGCTATATCTTGTCATTATATTAATTTTTAAGAAGTCATTTATATAATATAATTGTTAGTTACTAATTATGTTCAAATTCCAATAATGAGCATGACATTTTATGATGCAGGTTTTACAACAAAAAGTTTAATTTTGACCCCATTGATTATGCAAGTATTGACAAAACTGATTTTTGGGTATTTGTGAAAGAGGAAGACCCATATCTTAATTATGAAGAGTTGGAGAATGCAATTTATGAAAAGGGTGCATATCCAGCAAGTGAAGGGCCTTCTTCTAATATTGAAGGTTAGTTTATATGTAAACAATTTAATAACCTATAGTGATTTGTCTTTTATTTTTTTCAAACTTTTGTAAACATTATAATGATTTTTCTTTTTATTTTGTTTAAACTTGTGTGTAGAATCTGTAGATGATAGCAGTGAGGTTGAAGGAATTGATTTGGGAACATTTGGACAACTTGTTGGCCCTCCTCTTGGATTTCCAAGGAATGATGATGAGTATGATAACTATCATGACATTGATGATTTATGATCATAATAACTCTTTTTGAACTTTAAAGTTCGATTTTGTATTTTCGAAATACTTTCTATGTCTTTTTGTAAGACACTGTGTGTAACTTGGAGTTTGAAGTTTTATTATTGTTTTTTAGAAATAAGTTTTTATTTATTTTTGTAAGAAACAATGTGTAGTTGTGTTTGTGTACTGTAACTTGGAAAACATTATTATGAGAAACAAGGTTGTACACATAGTTGTTTTACGAGAAACAATGTGTAGTTGTATTTTGGATTAACAAACACTGTTAATGCACACAGTTTATGCATAATGTTTGTACATGTTATGTTTGGATTAACAATGTTTTATGCACACAGTTTATGTTAGTCCAAACACAAACATAGTTTATGCACAGTTTATGTTTGAATTAACATTGTTTTATGCACACAGTTTATGCATGCAGTTTATGCACAGAGTGTGTAGTTATGAGAAACAATGTATAGTTTATGCATAGTGTGTAACAATGTGTACTTGTGTACTATATTTTTTGTAAGTTTTATGTATTTTTTAGAAATAAGCTTTTCCAAATGAATTAGACTATTTTAGTTAATTTTTCTATTTTTTATTAATTTAATGTTTTTATATATATTTAAAATAATTATTAAATTAAGGCGAAAATCACATTTTAGTCCCTACATTTTCAGGCAATTCCCATTTTAGTTTCTACATTTTATTTTTACCGCTTTTAGTCCCTATCCTGAAAAACGCTTCCCGTTTTGGTCCCTGCCAATACATCAGAGATGAAAAATGCGCACGTGGCAAACGGCAGAATTAAAAAATATTAAAAATATTTTATTTTATTTTAAAATAAAATAAAATTTTAGTTATTAATAATTTTAAAATAAAAATATTAAAAATTTTAGTTAAAAATATTTGTTCTTCATGTTCTTCCCCCAAGAACATGATTGCCCAGAAATTCAAGATTTTCTGCTCTTTTATTTCATTTTCTTAGCATCCAAACAAACAAAAACATATACAAAACCATGATCAAACCCAGATACTCTGACACAATCATCTAATAACGATCCGAAAAAAAGAAAAGAAAAAAAAGAAAAACAACTGACCCCTCCACCAGCCAAATGCATATCAATATTGCTCAACGAAGAAAAAAAAATTAGCTTCCAAAATCCACACCATAAAGCCCCAATTCACTTCACACTTAACCATGAACACAAAAAATTCCAGAAACCCAATTCATTTAAATGACACAAGTCTCCTTCTATATCACCCACCCACCCACCAAACTCAAAAACCGATCCACTTCAACCATGAACATCCAAATCCAAATGGTACTTGGGCCAAATTCAGACACAAACCCATCCCGATTTGCCAAACCCACACCCACTTCAACTATCTGTTTCGTTGGTGGCCAGATCTGAAACATCACACAGAGATGGCTCGATCTGGGTTCATTCACCGATGACATCACATCAATGACGGACACTTCATCGGCTATACGTTCCACTCCTCGACGAGAATCGACCTCGCCTAATTGCAAAGCGTTTTCACCCCGCCTCCTACAACGGCTTGCACTCCATCAGATGCTCGATCTGACTGTCCAGATCTGCGTACGACTGCATCGTTTCGTGTCTTTTTCAGTCACTCACTCACCCTCCCTCTCTCTGCGATCAGATCTGCACCGCCGAGATCGCCGATTCCTCATAATTGTGTTTTGGTGTATTTTATTGCCTTGCTCTCCATCATCACCATCGTTGCTCTAGTCCTCACCTATGTCTGGCTCAATGTCCTTGTTTCACTAACTCTGGGTCGATAATAATATGTGGGACTGCTTAAGTGTTTTGGGTTTTGTTAGTTAATTGTGTCAGAGTATCTGAGTTTGATCATGATTTTGTATATGTTTTTGCTTATTTGGATGCTAAGAAAATGAAATAAAAGAGAAGGAAATCTTGAATTTCTGGGCAATCATGTTTTTGGGGGAAGAACATGAAGAACAAATATTTTTAACTAAAATTTTTAATATTTTTATTTTAAAATTATTGATAACTAAAATTTTATATTATTTTAAAATAAAATAAAATATTTTTAATATTTTTTAATTCTGCCGTTTGTCACGTGTGCATTTTCCGTCTCTGATATAACGGCAGGGACCAAAACGGGAAGTGTTTTTCAGGATAGGGACTAAAAGCGGTAAAAATAAAATGTAGGGACTAAAATGGAAATCGCCTGAAAATGTAGGGACTAAAATGTGCTTTTCACCTTAAATTAATTATGACGTCATCACGGTTCGACCCCGGTTCGACCTTAAAACCCTTAAACCTCTCCCTTTTACGGTTCAATGAACGGTCCGGGTCTGAAAACTTTCTCAACTCAAATCTCCAAAACTTAAAAGAGGGAGAGATGGAGATAGAACTTCACTAATTGCGTAGGGCAGTCACATTACTCTTCACCTAAACCATTCAATCGGCCTCCCCTTCCCCGCAATAGCAATGCACCACCTTCATCCCATCCCTTCCTACTCCAATGGTCACAACATACGAATACCTAACTAAGACCGTGAAGTCAAATATCAAATACAACTTGACAACTTGGACTCGTAATACTTAAGTACAGGTCACCATTTTTCAGTGGGGATGATATTCACACACATGGTTGATATGCCACCTACGAAGAGCATGACGGACAACCAAGGATTTTTTTTTTTTGGGCTTTAAGGGTAGAGAAAACACAATATTTTTCATGTTTGGAATGGTGGTCTTGGGTCTTGGGAAAAAAAGAAGTAGATAATTTTATTGAAACTAATTCGTAACCATTAAGAAATTAAATACACTACATTACCTTGATACTTTAATCGACGCTATTATGAAATTAGGAATTTATTTGTTTCTATCAACTATTATACTTGACGTGCTTACTTAGTATAAGATGTGTTAATCATCTTGGGTCAAATATATATACAAACATGCATACACACACGTGCATATATATACATATTTTTTTTAACAGTTTGAAATAAGTCATGTTGTATAAATTTTCTTAATAAAACAAGCAGTGTTTTGATTATTAAATGGGTTTATTTAGGTTAACCTATGTAATCGAATACTTCTACATCAACACAACAGAAACATGACCCACCAAGATAAAGTACCACCCCTACTAGTGATTTGGGTTCAAAATAGGTTGGATCTATATTGATGTATGCGTGTGTGGTTGCTATTGCCTATTGGTGAATGGGGATTGGCAAGTTTGCATGAGACGATTAAGGCAGAGTGAATTGAGATAGTAAGAAGAAAGTGAAGAAGAATAAGAAGAAAGAGAAAACAAAAAGAGATAATACTTTTACTAAATGTTAATCTCAAAATGATTTTTTCTTAAGTGAGAGAAATTTCACCATATCTCAAATCCTTTGGGTTTTTCCTTTAAAAAAAAAAAAAAAAAAAAAATTGATATGGATTCTCCTTCAAAAAATCTTATGGCTAATTAATCCTAAGGGGTTAGCTAAGTAGTTCTTAAGACTATGGTATCTATGAGATCCTAGGTTTGAAACCTTTTATCAACATTTTGGAATCACTCTTAATCTCCGCTTGGGAGTTTATAAGGGAATAGAATGAAATAGAATAAAATGGTCATAAGGGAATAGAAATGAATGAAATGAAATTGAATGTATTTAAATAAGAGAAAGGAATGGAATTAAGTAACCTTGATTAAATGTTTTAAAATAAAGGAATGTAAATGAATGAAATGAATGGAATGTAAGTAATTCTGTTTGGGAACAACATGGAAAGAATAGAATGGAATCATTTTATGACAATATTACTATTAGACCCCTATTTTAAAATAAAGGGTTGAATATATAGGGGTATTTTGGGAGTTTTAGTAAAAAAATCATTAAATCTAATTCCATTCACTCCCATTCCTCCCAATTTCGGGGGAACGAAAATTTGAGGTTTTAAGGGAATAGAGAAGAATGAGTATTCCCTCTTACCCATTCACCCATTCCATTCACTCTCACTTAAACTCCCAAACAAGGTAATAGGCTTTCCATTCTTTCCATTAAAACTCTCAAACAAGAAAAGAGAAGAATATTCTAAAATTATTCTTTTTATTTCATTCCATTCCATTCCATTTTCTTCTCCCAAGCGGAGCCTTAGGGATTCAATGTAAAAATCTGGTGTGTGTGGAACAAAGGACTATATATATTCAAAGAAATAATCACATATTCGAAGATGTCTAGATATTATTGTTTGTAAAAAGAATATATATATTTTAAAATCTTATGGGTCTTCTAATTATAACTTCAAAAAATATAAAAAGAAAATAAATTAAAAATCCTACGTGTCAATACTCAAATGGCAGTAAATTGAAACATCAAGGGGATGCGCTTAAAATTCACCCAAAGTGAAAGGGCCTTTTTGCATATTTGACTTTTATAAAAACCCCCCAAAAAGGATAGTAACGGTAACTTTACCCCCCAACGGTCACTAAATTCAAATTCGAGAGAGCATTCTCATTCTCATTTCTCAAACCAAACCTACAGCAAAAATTAGAAGAAACCCGAAAATTTCAAACGCTTCAAACTCAACTTTCTTGCTTCAAAGAAAGAAAAAAAGGCTATATTTCCTTCACCGTACTCTTTTTTCTTTGTTACCAAACACCTAAAGCAAAAACCCCCAATTTCCATGGAAGAGATTCAATTCAAGACTTGTCAAGACTCAGAAACCCTAGTTCCAGATTCCTCTGTCTGCGATTCGGAAAAAGTTGAACCGTTGAATCAAGAACAGGAAGGTTCTGGCGGCGTTGAGTCTTTCGTGGATTCGATGCTTTGCGACTCCGGTTCAAGACTAATCGCTACCGGTTTTACCAGATCCAACTTCACCGGTTAGTGTTTGTTAACTAAGCCCAAGATTTTTCTCATATGGAATTTAGTCTTTTTTTGCTTTGCTTAGGGAAATGAAAAGAATTTACATTCTGGGTCTTTCTTCTTTTCGTTATTTAGGATGTGAGAACCAAGAAAATGAGCGTGATAATTACATTCTTTGGATGAATGCATTTTATTTTATTTTTTCTGTTATATTTCTCAGGAACCAAACATAGGGTTATAGAGGGCATAGAGTTTTTATTGATTTGGGCTTATATGTTATGTGGGATTTGTTCTGTAATTTAATGGAAAACCCTAGAATTTCCAATTCACACTAGTAATTTTATCAGTTTATAATATTTTTTTGTTAATTTAATACAATCGATTTGGATCTCATGGTTTATGCCGAAATTAGATTTTAGGGTTTTTCTTAATGATTGTGCTTACTTTGTCAATTATTTGTTAGTAAATTTTGTTGGAAATATTTTACAAAGGCTAAAACTTTTGAGCTTTCTTTTGTGGATTGGAAGGACTTTTTTTTTTTTTTTTTGAGGGGGGTGGTGGGGATTTTGGCAAATTATAGTATTTATAAACTATTACATTGTCTTCTTGAACCAGAGGAATGTGTGATGTTTGTAAATGCTGGAGGTGAGGCTCCAAATGAGGTAGATTCAAGTATGAAAATTTTGGGTGATACGTATTATGATGGAGGGCATGGTTTAAGGACCAATGAGCCAATAACCGATGCTGGAGATTGTCCATTCATCTATCAGTCTGCACGATTGGGAAACTTTTGTTATCGGTTCACTGATCTTCCTCCTGGAGACTATTTTATCGACCTTCATTTTGCGGAGATCATAAACACAAATGGACCTAAAGGAATGAGGGTATTCAATGTATACATCCAGGAAGAGAAGGCAAGTCATTTTAAGCAAAGGCTTAAGCGCATATACAGTCATTATTAGTATTAAAACTGATTATTGTACTATTCTTGGTGTTCTTGTTGTTGGTGAATATGGCAGGTCCTATCAGACTTTGATATTTTCTCTGTAGTTGGAGCCAATAAGCCATTGCAGCTGGTTAATTTGAGGGTCTTGATGAAGGAGGATGGAGTCATTGTGATAAGATTTGAAGGGGTCAATGGAAGTCCAGTAGTTAGTGGAATTTGTATTAGGAAAGCACCAAAATTGTCAGGTAGTTTTATTTGCATATCTTTTGTTTGCTTTGTTATCTTGTGGAACATCACTGTAATTTGTGAACATTTTTTTTATCATGTTTTAATATACTTATGATTTGAGTACAGTTCCTCGGGTGACGCATGAATATCTTACATGTAACAACTGTGCTGCCGAGATAGAAGTTCCTTCAGCTCAGGTTATATACAACTTACATGAACAGTTAAAGAGTAAAGCTTCTTAATTGTTGCTTACATGGTCTATGAATTTGGGTTTTGTAGAAGAAAGTCATGCAAACAAAGTCCACCATAAAATATGAGAAGAAGATAGAGGAACTCACTGAGCAGTGCCAGCGAAAGACAAAAGAATGCTACGAGGCTTGGATGTCGCTGACTACGGCAAATGAACAGCTCGACCAGGTCAGGATGGAACTCGACAACGTGACATTTAAGACACTAACTCTAGGTAAGTCTGATGTTTAGTATGCTTTGAATTTATAATAGAAGGAGAGTGTTTTAGCAATGTTCTTGAACTTTGTTTATAATAATGATATGTTTGATGATTCAACTGTGTCAATCTACTTTGGGACTAAAACTTACTTATCAGGAACAAAAAAATTTATTTCACATTCTAGACAGAACTCAACTGAATAAAGGTTAAGGCAGGTTTGCCTATCACTACCAGGACCCTCTTTGAGTTCCACTACAGGATATCCTTGGCTTTATAGTTTATACTCTGAAAATATTAACCTTTCAAATTTTGTTTTTTCCCTGTCAGATCAAACCATGGTGAAACAAGCTGAAAATCTGAGGAATATCTCTAGCAAGTATGAGCACGAAAAGAAGTACTGGACAGCGGCAATCAATGAGTTACATGAAAAAATAAAGGTAAGGGTCAGACATGCTATTAAAGATCACATTTTAAATCATTCTATAAATACTCTGAATTGTAAGAGTCAGAAATGCTATTAAAGATCACATGTCAAAATCATTCTATATATTCTCTTAATTTTTACTTCATTTTAAGTTTCTGTTAAGAACTTTCACAAATGATTTGTTTGGCAGGTGATGAAAGCAGAGCATTCTCAGCTTTCTTTTGAAGCTCATGATTGTGCTGATTCCATTCCTGAGTTGAATAAAATGGTTTTTGCAGTTCGGGAACTGGGTATGTTTAAGTTACAGCACCCCCTTTTCTGCAATAAAAAACTTGATTGCTTGAGTTAGACTTAATATTGTAAGTCGGTATCTTGACATTTTGACTCATTGAATCACTCTGCAGTTAAACAGTGTGAAGATCTCAAAGTGAAGTACAATGAAGAGCAAGCTAAGAGGAGGAAACTCTTTAATGAAGTTCAGGATGCTAAAGGCATGTTTCACTTCTATGCTAACTGAACCAATTATGAGTGTGTTACAATATTTGTCAAGATTTTTAACCCAGCAACTTATATGGGTTTCATATCAGGTAATATCAGGGTATTCTGCCGCTGTCGTCCATTGAGTAAGGGCGAGATATCAGCAGGTTGTACAACAGTTGTAGACTTTGATGCAGCGAAGGAAGGAAGTCTTGGAATTTTAACTGGTGGTACGACAAAAAAGTCTTTCAAATTTGACCGAGTTTACACACCAAAAGATGATCAAGGTAATATATACATATTTCTGTCTTTTGGTTGATACACTAACAATATTTTGATTTTGTTAAATGCTTATTATTATATTTTTGTTTCACAGTTGAGGTGTTTTCGGATGCTTCACCAATGGTGATATCAGTGCTAGACGGCTACAACGTTTGTATATTTGCTTATGGGCAAACAGGGACAGGGAAGACATTTACAATGGAGGGTACTGAGCAAAACAGAGGAGTAAATTATAGGACTCTTGAGCACTTGTTTAACATTGCCAAGGAAAGGAGTGAAAATTTTACATACAACATATCTGTTAGTGTTCTTGAAGTTTACAATGAGCAAATTAGAGATTTGTTGGCAACATCTCCAACATCAAAAAAGTAAGATTGCTGCTGCTTTCTTTTAATGCATACCTGTAAGAAAACTCAACCAAGCTAGTCAAGCTTTGGAAGCATACTAGACTTGCTGGTTTGAACTCATCAAGTGATTCACTTGACTAGGCTGAGATAAATATTTATAGAACAAAAGACTTAGTCAACACTTTTCTTTTGGTATCAGGTTGGAGATAAAGCAAGCTTCTGAAGGGTCTCATCATGTTCCAGGAATTGTTGAAGCCAAAGTTGATAACATTAAGGATGTTTGGAGTGTACTGCAAGCTGGAAGTAATGCCAGAGCTGTTGGAAGTAATAATGTGAATGAGCATAGCAGTCGATCTCACTGGTAACAAGCTCCTTTTTTCCTTTTCTTTTTTTCTTTTTTAATAATTGTGTATGACCACAGAAATATTTGTTTTTATTTTGTATATGTTCTTTTCATTAATGATTGACCCCTTTTTTCCAGCATGCTTTGTATAATGGTAAGATCAAAGAACTTGGTGAATGGCGAGTGCACCAAGAGCAAGCTTTGGCTTGTAGATTTGGCTGGCAGTGAGAGGCTTGCAAAAACTGATGTGCAAGGGGAACGCCTGAAGGAAGCACAAAATATAAATAGATCGCTTTCAGCTCTTGGAGATGTTATATCTGCTTTGGCAACTAAAAGTAGTCACATTCCATACAGGTATACATTACATCTTGCTTGCCTTTATGTTGTTTCTCCATCATAATTCAAATGTGATTCTAACAATGTTAGTTTTTTGGTTTCAGGAACTCCAAATTGACACATTTACTTCAAGACTCATTAGGTATTTAAGTCAGTTTGATTATGAATGTGTATGTGTGTGTACAAAATTTTGCTTCTTATGTTCATGCTATTGGTATCAGACAGTGGATATGAATATGATCCCAAGATTTTGACCTATCACAAGATTTTGACCTTGCTGGATTTTGTTGCTTCTTTTTCATGTAGTTATTTATATATGTGTGTTGGCAGGGGGGGATTCCAAAACTTTGATGTTTGTTCAAATTAGTCCTTCAGACCAGGATGTGGGTGAGACTTTGAGTTCTTTAAATTTTGCATCACGGGTTCGAGGAATTGAGTTGGGACCTGTCAGGAAGCAGATTGATACAAGTGAGCTTCAAAAGGTTAAAGCAATGGTAGGTCTTTTACGTTCAGTTTACATTTTCAGAATTTTTTTAACACACAAGCAATTTACGTTTGAATTTTGAATTTGTTTATTTATTTTCATAAAGCTTGAAAAAGCAAGGCAGGAATCCAAATCTAAAGATGAAACTTTAAGGAAACTAGAAGAGAACTTCCAGAACCTGGAGAGCAAGGCAAAAGGCAAAGATCAGTTTTACAAAAACCTACAAGAGAAGATCAAAGAACTTGAAGGCCAAATTGAGTTGAAGACAGCCATGCACAGCCAGTCTGAGAAGCAAGTCTCACAACTATCTGAGAGACTGAAGGGGAGGGAAGAAATCTGCAGTAATCTCCAGCAAAAGGTTGCTTTCCCCTTGAATTTGAAATTTCTAGCTTCCTGTCTGTTTATTGCTAATTTGAAATTAATTTCTCTCCTTAGGTCAAAGAACTAGAGATTAAGCTTGTAGAGCAACAGCAGTTAGAATCTGCATCTTTCCAACAGAAGGTTTGTGTATTTAACTTTAAAATCTCTGTTTTTTCAAACGGAAATTAATTTGGGAGGTGATAATTTTTTACTTTATTATTGTATCTTGAGGAAGAAGTATACTTCTAATATGCATTGTTAGTGACCTAATGATGGGATCTTCAATTTTCTAGAGCTGTGTTACTTCAACCAATTATGCTGATGTTAAAAGAAAAGCTAAAATGGTTAATCAATGTTTTACTTCAAGCAGGTTAAGGAACTTGAAAACAAGCTTAAAAAGCAATTGCAGGAGTCTGAGTCTCATACTGTCATCCTTCAACATAAGGTTGTCAAAAACTCAGTGGTGTTAGTTTATATGTTAATGAGCTAATAGTAGAAGTCAAAATTAAAGATGTCGTTTGCTTGTTTACTTCTTTTTCAGGTTAATGAGCTGGAGAGAAAACTGAGAGAGCAGGAACAGAATTCAGAGTGTGTCTTACTTCACCAAAAGGTTCTTTTTCTCCTCTTTACTTATAAAATAGGAATACTGTGATTGAGGATATTGGATAATCTCACTTCACAGTTAATTATGAAATATTTTTTACATTGTTGAAGAAGTTTCATTGTGTTACAATTTTTATTGTTGCCTGTAGAGCCTGAAATGATCATATGCTGTTCAAGTCCATAATTCCACCGAATAAGCGTATTATATTATCAAAATGTTCAAGGGGTCCAATATCCTGTATGGCTAAAAATAGCCTTTTTAGAAAAAAAAGAAAAAAAGAAAAAAAAAAGAAAGAAGTGGAACTGGATATTTTTAATGGAATTTTCAGGTATATTATCATGTTTCACATATTTTAGATTGATTTCATTTCTTATTTGTTCTTAGGTAAGGAGTAATTTATCTATTCAATAATTTATTCTTTTTAATTTCCTCATATATAATGATCACATTTCTAGCTAAAATTCTTATAATTAGATAAAATTTAGATCTTTATTTATGCTCAAGACTAATAAAATTGTAATTACCACTTGAGATCATGGGGAGTCCAAGCAAATGAAGAACATATAAAGTCTCAATTTTTCCTAAACGAATTGGTATCAATGTTGAATTTTGCACATAAGTTAGTGGGTAAAATTGTGGGTTCAAGACCCCCACGGGTTATGTAACTTACCAATAAAAAAAATAGAACTAGTATCAATGTGAAAGTACATTATGTTTGTAAGATAATAAAATGTTACTTATAATTAATTTATGTTGAAATCTGCATTAATTAACGTTTGCCAAATCAATTTTATGTTGCATACTTATGTTTCAATTTCCCTCTCCCTATCAATATCCTTGATCTGCCATTGTTTTACTGTGTTATTTATATTCATGCTATGTCACTACCATTGTGTAATTTTTCAAATCAATCTTATATTTGGTACTTACATAGTTACTTTTCAATATAAAGAAATCTTTTTAATGATGCATTGTAATTAGCTTCTTAATCTTAATTTGTTTTTTAGGGAGGTCATTTTATTGACTAAGCTAATATCTGTTTGACATGTTATGGCAGATAAAGGAGCTTGAAGACAAGTTGAGGGTGAAAGAGCAACAGTGGCAGCATACTCATGACTACACTGATGCAGTTAGGGCCACTCCCATTGAAGTAAAAACCTTTGTAAGAGAAGAATATATGAATGAGATTGAGCCTCATATATTGAGAAGTTCAAATTCAGTGAACCGCCCAATGAGTCAAGGGTCTAGTTTGTTAAGAGGAATTGAGCCTCTCCACGAGACAAGAAGGAAACGAGAGTCTCGAAGTTCTGATATAGAGAACAACTTTATTGTACCATCTTCTTTAAATGACAGGAAGATTAGTAGGAAATCTGATCCACCAAAAATAGCAAGAGTTGTGAGAACAACAAAGCTAACAGCCACTGCTGCTCAGGGTCCCTTGACTCACAAGAGGACTAGTAGAGATCCGATTCAAGGGATTAAGGAGAGGGATAATAAGAAGAAGATTTGGTCAAGATAGTGAAGCAAATTCAACTCAAGTCAGTCAGTCAACTTGTTTTCTACGTTGACTTCCTATTTACATTTTTGCTTCAATGTTACATATGCCTTCTCTTTTGAATGTAAAATTCTGTACCATGATTGAATGTTATCTGAAATTCATTTCTATCATTAAACAAAAGGTTATTTGTTTGTAAATCATACATGTTAAAAGACTATGTTGAATGGGGCTATTGATAGCAATGCCAGATGATTGAATATCTGCATTAAACTACAAGAAGTAGTTTTTTCTGGGGGTATTATTGAAATTGTAGTAAGGAAGATGAAAGCAAATTCACGGAGGAGGAGAATGATTTAGAGAAAACGGACGTGTCTTTTTCCTCGAATATAGAAAAAGTGTTAATTTGTAGCAATTTCGGCTTAATGTAGACTATACATGTTGGAGGATCTCAGATTTGTCTTTCTAAATAGAGAAAGTATAGCAACATAGTTCTTTTTACCACAATTTTAACGTAATCCACCACTCTATAAGTGGTGGATTTATGTGAAAATGATTGTCCTAAATATAATATCAAAAAGTTGTGGTCATAGAAGTGTTGTTCTAAATATAGTATTAATTAATAGAAGTGTTGCTCTAAATATAGTATTAATTAATAGAAGTGAAACCCCAATAGTAAAATCTTTTTTCAACAAGATTTCAGACCTAAGATCCATCCAACTTGTCCCTCCCCCTTTACTGCTTAATCAATATAAAATAGTTTTCAGACACAAATTCAGTATTAAGGATTCTTATGTTATATTCATTTTGTGGAGAAGATCTTTGTTTCTTTGGTAATCTTGTTTAATGGGCTTTAAGAATTTGGTGAGGTTTAAGTTCAGTGCATCCAGTGCACTAGACCCGTTGAGATGGTGACACGTGTCATTATCTCAACAGGTCTAAAACAACTGGGTATTGAACCCAAACCTCACCCTTAAGAATTAAGAGGCAGGAAAAGAACCAAAAAAAAAAAAAAACCTCCTAGGCTGGCTATGATGTAAACTGTCAATGGCTCAACCCGCACACAATGTTTTAATGACCTTTACTTATACCAGTGTACGCAGTGGGCTGATGATTCTGCAATGATGCGCAGTAGCCAGTACCAGTAGTACACAGTGAACACTGGAATAAAAAAATTTAGTGGTTGAGGCCTAAATATAATAAATGTAACCTAGGATTCAAATAATAATAATAATAATAATAATAGTAATAATAATAAATAAATGAGTGTAACCTAGAAACAGCAGCTCGCCAGTATCTTGTGATTTTAAATGGATGGGAAGATCTTCTCTTTGTTATTTCGGGAATAGATTCTAGTGCATTATTATAACAATAATATCTCTACAATAATTTGTCTTTTATTTTTTATTTATTTATTTTTATATTACAATAATTTGTCTTTTGCAGAATATAAATGCAAACATCCATAAAAGGATATATAACTGCGTTTTTACATGTCTTAAACCAACCATGTCTAAAATCGTTTAATACTTTGTGTGCAGTGTTATTTCTGCTCATGAAAAATGAGCATGAATTTAATTAGGGGTAGTCTTAATTACACAGTTTCATACACATAGTACGATTTCAATTGTTTTTTAGTGTGCACGCAATAGATTTTAACCTTTAATTAATAAGATCCAAAGAAGAGAGAGTATTAATTGCTCTAAGAGTACTGAATAATTACTGCAATAATATAGAATTTCGGATATATTTGCTTTCAACATGATTCACAGTGGGTGATAATTAACGGTTCAAGTTGTTTGAGGTTTTGACCTGAAACATTTCCACTTGTAGTCAACTGGTTGATTGGTTAGTTGAAATTGTCTAAAACTCTCCTTCGATTTCACAATTGAGCTTAGTCAGATATTCTGATGAGCTTACTTATTAAGGCTGCAGTTAGTTAGGCCTGGGGTAGGTTGATCAGCCATTGATTGCAATTATTGTTGCCTAAGTAATGGTAGTACCTCTCATTTATTCCTAGCAGAGTAGAGTAGAGATCATGTATTATGTTTGATATCTATGACGGAGCTAGGATTTTAGTTAGAAGGAGCTAAGGCTAAAATAAAAAGTTAAAAACAAAATTAATTCCTGAAAAGGAAAAAGAAAAAGAAATCAACATGGCACATTAGTAACAAAATAAAAAAAATAGGTAAAAAGAGTAATCGAAAAAAATATAATGTAAATTTAAGTTGTAATTTACATTTAATATATGTTCGGCGTCAATTAATATGTTCGCATCTAGTATCTACATTTCTCTATGATTTTAGTCAACTATAAGTATACAATGGGCTTGAATATGCTTTGGTCAATTTAATTCATTGCTTTGGTCCTCAAGTTGTAGGGTCAATTTCATTTTAATACTCAATAATTATTTTTGGTCAATTTCAAACATGTTTCAGATGCTACCTTTGCCATCATCTAGCTCACAAAATTTAATGAGCTGGTTGGTTAAATGCTTAGTGACACATTAAAGGGTTTAATAACAATAAAAAAGAAGTATAATTGGTTTCAGTTGAAAAAATAAGAAGGAAAAAAAAAAAAAACCACCACAAGTAAAAATTAACTCACAAAAAACCATATATTTCTAAATAAAAGTACTGTCATTTCTTTTTCTTAATTTTCCTCCACTTTCTTAACAATCAACTACTAAGAAACCATCCCAAAAAAAAAAACTACTAAGAAACCATTTTAAGATTATATTAATTAAGCACACCGCGGCGCCCATCCACTGCAAACCCCTATTTTAGCCTCTCAATGTGTTTATGTTAGTTTTTTTTTAATCCTTGTTAATATATTAGCTTATTTATTTATGTAACATTTCTCAAGCCCCACTTCTTTTAAATAAATTTTTTAACAAAAATTTAAGAGTAATGTTCAGGCGTACACTATTTTACATCTTTATAAACTATTGATGTGATAAATTCTCACTAGTTCTTATCTAGACTCACCACAAATATCACATATATATTTATTAATAACCATCTATCATATCAGTAGTTTGTAAAATAGTTTATAACTTTAGCAATTTTCAAAACTTAATCCAAACGCATGTTTAAACTGATACTTATGCTTAGTTTTGGCCAATCAATTTGGTGGCTATTAGGGGTCAAGTAATTGTTCAGTGATGATAGTATTTTTTGTGGTACCTAATGTTTGTAGTTTGAACTCCATTATTTTTTGTGGTACCTAATGTTTGTAGTTGGAACTCCATTACCCCTCTTCCAATATTTACTTGTTGAGGTCTAAAAAGTCATGAAGTTGCACCAAGGCCCAAAATGACACAGAGAATTGAACTCATAAAAGAAAAAGTATACTTGAGCTTGCAATAAAGAAAGAGGATGGTAGGCCCAATATCCATTAAGGTTTTAGGGAGGAACCCAAACCCACGTATGAGTAAGCTTTAGAACTCATGAAATGAAGGGAAGAAGAAAAGCCCAACCCGCCAAGGTCAGGAAATCGCTAGGGAAGCCTAGTGGTATGACCTAGGTCGGGATACCTAGGGACTGCCAAGAGCTTGGGATCCTCGGGACGTGCAGCAAAGTTAGGGTTGGATTAAGACAGTTCAAAGGAGATGCCAAGAAACACAAGGAACGAGAATATATATATCCTTATTAGCCACCCAATGATGCAGAAAGGAATCAGAAAGCTTGAGAACCAAAAATTCATGAACAAGGGGTTGGTACCTCAAGGAACCCAGAAAGAAGAACCATAAAGGGAAGTGGTTGGAAAATTTTCAACCTGGCAGGAAGGAATTAGCTCGCTTGAGAAAAATGACAAAGGGAAATGTAGCCAAAAGCTGAGCCTGAAAAAGTGGGAACTAGAAGCCTTGAAAGGAGAAAAACCCAAGGTCAGCTCTTCAAGACATACCATAACGAAAAGGTAACATGAGACTTTTGAGGAAGAAACACCAAAAGAAGAAAATTATGAGAAATAAGAAAGGGACCAGACACCAATGTTGCTGGTACAACATTGGTTTTGGTACCTAGGGGAACAAATGGGGGGAATCAGTGGTACCCCGGAAACCTTAGGATGACACTATAAAAAGGGGGAAGTAGCCAACAATGAGGGGGCATTCAACAACAGTGAATTAGAATAGAATCATTTAGAAAAGCTCTGTTAGAATTCAAAGAAAGTAAGAAAAGAGAGGGAAATACCGCCCGGTATCCTCAAACAGCCACTAGAGAACACACTTGGATTCAAAGGGATTCAAACTTTGCAAGTCATATGAAGAGTCATCTAAGTCTGTAATTTTTGAACTTATTTGGACCTTGTGATACATCTTAGTGAGCATGACATATTACATAATTAAGAAATTCATGAAATATTTCACAGTATCTTAAGGACCCTTAACGTTTACTTTGTGTCTTTCTTTATCGCATTGCCCCTTTATTGTTTCTTGCTATTCAATGCACATATTTCTTGTTTGCTAGTATGTATGTGCTGTAGGATTCCTGCTCTGTACATCATCTGGTTTGTAATCAATTCATTTAGCTATGGTGAACCAAGCTTAGTCTCTTAAACAACAAGTAAGAGGGCCCATGGTCCTTGTTTCTACTTGGGCCTGGGTACTATCCAAAAGGGACCCTCACACTACTTATCTAATAAAAAAATTAAAAAAAAAATTTATTGTTATTTTTGAATAACCCTAGCCATAGATATACTAGTTTTAATGGATTTAAATTTGCATTTGGGTGTCCTATGTACCATTACTTTCAAAGAAGGTTGTCAAAAATCGCGATATCTATCCAGAAAGAGTAGGATCGTATTAGGAACATTTAGGATTGTAAGTAGGATCGCGTAGGATCATGTAGGATTGAATCATAGGATTGTTTTGATCCCACTCAAAAGTGAAAATTGGTTTGAGCTGACAGAAAGCCAACTGCCTCCAATGGATACCAAATTACCAATTGCCTAATAGAACCTTATGAATACTGAAGTGTCAAAATTACACCTAGGTGAACTTAAAATTAATCTTAAAAAATACCTAACTTTAAAACTTTAAAATCCCTATTCATTATTCAATAACTAAAAATTGCGTAGCCCCCCTTGTGATTACCCCATGGATGCTGGTGTTGAGTTGGACATGGATGGCAAAATGGATGATGATGATAATGATTATGATTATGATGGTGGCTATGCAAGAACCTTGGAATGGATGATTCAATATTCACTTCACCTTATTATTCATATTGCTTTTGGAGTACTATTTCATATTGTAGTTAGCTAGTTTCCATTTGCTAACTTATTTCTGATTTTGAACTTGAAATTGAATTTGAAACTTTTTCCATATGTGTTGATAGTTATTTTGGTACTTGATTGCTAATTAAATATTTGCTAAACTTTTTGCATATATTGTGTTAAAACTTAATTATATTTTTTTCAATAATATAGATGTGACGATGTATGGTATACAAATTATGTCACATTGATGCAAATTGTTGTTTTTTGTTTTTATGGATGAGTTCATAATTTATGTGATTATTCAACATAAAAAATCATTACTATTGTATTTTTTGTTACTTTTCCCAAAAAATACTCCTATAATCTTAAGTATGTTTTGCAATCCGATCCTACAGTTCACAATTTCGCTTACCTCTCACGATCTTACGTAAGATCCTGAATTTGATAAGCTTGCTTCCAACCATTGTTTTAAAGTTTGGAAAAGGTAGCAGTTTTCAATTTTTTGACCCAATCAATGACACCGCAAATAATTTAATTAATTATTTAAGAATATAAATAAAAACTTAGATAGAATAAATTTAATTAGAAATATTTTTTAGTTGTGACATTGCAATTCAATCAATCCACCATCGTATAAAAATAAAAAAAAATTTATAAACACACTCACAAACTACACGCCACTAAAGGCTAAAATAGGAATGATGGTGATGGCTTGGTGGAAGGTGTGGGGTTGAATCGTCAGGGTTAAGATTAGAACTTAGAAATAGAAGAGGCCAAAAAGGGTGATGGGATGAAAGTATTTTTCTCGTTTTGAAAGAGGTGAGGCCCTCCCACCGTTAAACAGGTCATCACAGACAACACAACAAAGTAAAAAACGTTATTATGCGATGATGACATGTTTGATTAGTTTAATTGCCAATTTGCCACATAGGGCCTTTTTTTAGATATATATCTATAGAGAGAGTAGATCTTCTAATTGCACTATCAGACTCACACATAGCAATTATTTCACTCCTTACGAATCAAAATGATGATAAAAGATATTGATTGATGAATCCCATTAATTCCCAGTTTGGTTGGTGATTATCATTTATCAGTCGTCTGATCAATTCAAACGATTATGGCGCTTGGAATTTGGTTTATTTGTTTTCTTTTTAATAATTCATATTATTAAAAAAAAAAAAAAACTTATGTACAGTATTTTAAGGGTTGTTCATTAGGTTTCTGTTTCAAAATTCAGCTATATGGCTACTCAACTAAAAAATTCACTTTCATTTTATGAGAAAAAATTTATATAATAAAATTTTAAGAGCAGAATTTAAAAAATAACACTTAAATACCGTATTTAAGTCTTACCCTAATAAATATCCCTTTGTAAGGGAAAGAGGCTATGCCACTTGACTTAACTACAAATTCTTGGCAAATTTGTTCATCTTTAATATGTTTAAATTTCAATTTGTGATTAGCGTATCGTGGTAGTTTCATGTATAAGCAATGTAATTTTGCTTCATTTGTTTCATTGTAAAACACAAATTAATGTAAATATTTTTCAAGTGTTTTGTGTGACATGTAAGATGTTTTTCAAGTAGTGTTTTGTGTAACGTGTAAATTTTTTCCAACATAAACCATTAAAAGTTGCCGATGCCGAATGTTTAGTGATATGACTGCCGTCACCTATGACTTTGGCAATCAAACTACCTGCCGCCAGCTAGACCATTGGACCCTGACACAGTGACACTGAATGTCAAACCAACCAGGCTAATGATTTTGCCACCAGATTGGGGGGAGGGGAGTCACTGTATTTTTGTAAAATGTTTTACTAAATTTTTAAAGTTAAAATGTTTTACAATATTTAACAAAAGATTTTACAATTAATGAAAAATATTTTTATGTTTAAACAGATTTTACAATGAAACAAATATAATAAAATGTTAAAAATATTTTTTGTAAAACATTTTATAGCGAAATAAACTGAGCATGTTGACATTTAAATATGTTGTAAAATTCGGAATAGATTTAAGTATATTCCTAGATGGACAGAAGGAAAATGTAGCGTTATTCCCATGCACTTACACATGGACAAGTGCGCTCCAATCATATACATCTACAGAAAACGAAGATAGGATTTGTATATATAGATCGAACAGTGCAGTCACCCGGACTGCAAAAAAAAAAAAAAAAAAAACTGTGCAGTCACCCGTGCAATTAACAACCTTTCAGCAAAGCAAGAACACACCGCATGACTTTTGTGGTGCATTTTGACATATATGGAGTTCTGAGTGGATGGTTGATGAAGCCATCAAGGTCGGTTGGTGGGGCCAGGATAATGAGGTACCATGATAGGTGGGGTGAAGATGAGGAGCACCATAGAGTTTCTCATTGGATCAGTCATGAGCTTCTTGCAGGGTGTAAGTTGTAAATGACAGTTGACACAAACACAAGCAGTCACAACCAAAAAGTTTTTCTCCCACTCACTCTATCACGTTAATCACGCAACTTCATGTTCAGTTCTTCTTCAGCCCTCTCTCTCTCTCTCTCTCTCTAACAAAATACTAATTATTATATACAGATAAGATGGAAAATTTGACTTTAAATAGTACTTTAATTGTTTTGTACCATACTACTTGCATTTATTTTAAAAGAAAAGCCCCAATCAAGTTATTACAAAAATTTTCACCACATTTTTTTTACCATTCATGATTTATCGCATTAGAATTGTGACAAAATTAGTGATACAAAAATTATTATATTCACACTTTGTACATATATAAAACAAATGTTGAAATGATTGCTATGCTTTTGAGGAGTTTGTGTGTGTGAGAGAGAGAGAGAGATGTTACACATATAACATATTTTAAGCACCAGCAAGAAGATAAAGTTAACTAGGCAAGATTGGGAACCTAGCAAGCAAACAAGTTAGGGGGTTGGTATATCTACAATATATGACCTCTTTAACTTTAAAAAACCTAGTAATGTTGGATATATAACATGTTCAGAACGAATATAGTGGCTAACAGCAAAAAACGGTCTCATGAAAGGAAGCCTGGCAGATGTAAATTACATCATGTAATAGCTCACTGTATTGAGCGTTTGCCTAAAAATTATTTTGCGTGACTCAGCCAAATTTGTGAAAAACGTGTACAAGCAGTAAATCTTGAGTTTCACGGCACTATTCATAATTTAAAAATTATTTTGTTATAGTGTTTTTAGCGATATATTTTTAATTTTTAGTAAAATAAGCGGTATTCATACAGAGCTTAAATGTTACTTTCTGCAATGCTGTAAGCAAAAGAAAAGGCAGAGAGAGAGAGAGAGGTTGGCCTTTGTTATATGCTGTGATCATTGATCACTCAGTTACAGTCTACAGGCAATATATAGTGGTGAAAGACTGGAAGTGGTAGAGCTCTCAGAAGAGAGAGAGAGATAGATTATCTTTGTACAAGAAAGAATAGCGCACTAATAATAACCTTTTTGGCATTTAAGGAAAAGAAGAAGAAATGGGGTAAAAGTTAATTAGGGGAACAAGCTAGAAATCCATCTATTTACGTGACAATGGTAACTATTCCAAAGAAGAAGTAGAAGAAGAATTCGTTTTAGTGGAGGACCAAAAAACCTAATCATTCATATGAAAGTTAAGTTACATGCTTCTACATATGGGCCAAAACAATGTGGTGTTTAATAATTGAAACAATTGCATGCACATATATCCTCTTTTAATAAGAGATACAGAGGGAGCTTAATGCTAATCTTTTTAAAGATTGAGGGGTCCAGTTTTTTCACAGAAATAGTGAAAGTGAAGAATAAAGATAGCAAAAGCAGCAAAGAAAAAGCAAAGCTTTTCTCTCTCACTGGTCACAAAACAGAATCACAATGAGAGATGATATGCTCAGTGGCAATTAGCACGGAGGGAGAGGCTCACTCTCCAAGACTCTAAAAGGCTTAACACAAAACATTTATTTACTTATTTTTTTTTTTCTATACATACCAAAAAGAAAAGAAAAACGAACCCTAAGCTTTAGATGCCACATTTCTCTCTTTTTCTTACTCTCTCATTCATTCAAATGTTGACAGTCTTTCATTCAATACGCTTTCAAACCACCACTTTTTCAGACACTACCAAATCACACCACACTGCCCCTAATTATTATGGGGTGCCCTACAGAAATAGAGAGAGGGGCAAACACTATAGGCCAAGCTAAACACTGAGAGCCTAGGAAGAGGCTGAGAATCAGCTAAGGCCTTTCCCAGCCACTGCTACTGTGCTTGTTTCATATATCGACATAGTTCTGTTGGCTGTAGCTGAGCAACCTGAAACTCAGACCTTGATAGTTGAAAGAGATAGAGAGGGACAAACCGAGACAGTGAGAGTTCGGATACAAACTGAACATAAAACAAATCAAAGATATGCAATTAAGGCACATATAATAACAGTCCCAAGTCCACCAGATAGATTCCAAAGTGATTTTTTTGAGAAGAGTAGAGCATTAACAACGACGCTTCAACAAAGTATTGAGGTAGAACATCAAATCCTCTGAAAATCTGTGCCAAATAACAGATTCCATTTTTCAAATCAAACTTCATAAATATAATGATCAGCCCTGCACAGACATATTTGTATATATTTAACTAGTAATTTGCTACCGTAGTCGGCAATATTGGTCCTGCATTTACATGCAAAAGAAATGGAAATCACTACAATCAACAGCATCAATACTAGCAACCAAAAGAAGAACTAATTATAGCAAATGATCAACATAAAATAATAAAAATATTAGCTTGATTAATTTTAGAATAAAACACTATCTCCTTTTCGCAACTTTTACAATTTGATCTGCACCCACAAAAGAAAAATAAACAAACAAACAAAAACAAACATATACCTAAATGAGTTTCAGATAGTTTCACATTTTCCCTATTTTCACCATCCTTTAATTAAGCTCTCTAGCTACCTCTTGATGCTCCTCATCATCTAGGGCAAAGCACTATATTGTTGCAAGTCACCCCCCCATGCTTGAATTCCATTCCAGTTGCTCGCGTTGTCATTACCACGATTACCTTCACTGTCGGTTGGAGTAGGAGTCACTGACCCATAAGAGTTCCCAAAGAACCACTCGGTTGGTGTGTCACCACTTGTACCACCTTCTTTTCTTGAGTTTTGAACACCACAAGCTTCCGGTTTTGAAATCTCCAGGTTCTGAAAAACAATGGGTTGTGGTTTCTGTGCGTGGTTTTCAAGAGGAACTGAGGAAACACTGTTATCCTTGTGAGTATCTCCACCAAATAGCATAGCTAGCCTCTGCTGTTGCAGCTTCCAGTGCAAGTCTTGGTTTATAGAACTCAGAGATTCTATAGAAGAGGCAAGACTGCTGTGAACGTTGAGAGTGCTCGTGTTCTGAGCTGGAGCACTGAAACCAACACCGCTATTATTAGGATAATTAAAACCCATCAGAGAATTAGAGGTTCCAGATGGATCGAGAGCAAAACAAGGACTAGTAACACTTCCAGAAGCCAAAGTAGCAGAAGCATCTCCAAGTCCAAAAGAAGAAAACTGGTTGTAAACACCAGTAGTTGGAGGGTGATGAAGTCTTGGGAATGATAACCCACCAAGTTGAAAATCCATGGCTGTAGGAGATAAACCATGAAAGAATTTCAAACCACCGATCTCTGAAGATGATGAACCAGAGTCTTTGGAGTCACAAGACAGCCTTGAAGACGACTTGACCTTCTTGTTTTTACGGCAACCACCACCAATGGGAACGTTTCTCAAGGCCCCACCTTTTGTCCAGTACCTTCTACAAGTCTTGCAGAAATGCCTTGGCTGTGTGAGACTGTAGTTGTTGTAGTAGCAGAATTTAGTGTTTGGTGAGTCACAACGTGGGCACTTTAGACCTTGCTCTGGTGGCCTTGCCGCCGCTGTTTTCCGGCTACCGGCGGAGCCTTGGTTCTCATCTTTTGTCACGGGCTTCGCCGGAATGTTATCTTGTGACATCATTGCACTTGCAATTGCAAAAGGAGAGAAAGAGAGAAAGATAGGTATGTGGGAAAGAAAAAAAATTTTAGATGTGGGTGTTGTTTTGTTTGATCAGTTTCCTTAGGCAGAGGCAAAGATACTAAATTGAATGGTTTCATGCATGGGGGTGAGAAATGGTGAGATCAAGGATGTTGATGGATGGGTGCCTGTGATCTTCATCAAAGAGAGGGGGATTGGGATTTTAGAATATAATTATAAATATTATTTAATATATATATATATATATATTTATATCCTATATATTTTATGGAGGGTACTTTAGGAGCCGGGGGACTAGATCTGTGAGAAGTGGAATAAATTTAGTAAAAAAAGCTACTTGCTTCCACATGAGACTAGAAAAAAGTAGTCGGTCTATATATGTACAAGGAGAGAGAAAGAAAGAGAGAGAGAGTAGAGACAAGGAAGCTATAGATTATCTGAAACTGAACTGGCAGAATGAGAGATCCACAACTACAAGAAAACGATTGGATATAACAAAATTCCTATTCTTCATGGTTGATGATGAGAAATGTTGGTTATGATTCCTTTAATACAAATATATAAACAAATCATTCCATTGTATCTTTATGGTACTTTCGTAATACAGATATACTAGTTTTTACTTTTTACTTGGTATTTTTAAGACATTTATCCCCCTTTCACTTTAAAATGTACTTTATAAAATAAATAAAAAAGCACTCATCTCCTTAAAAATCCCTACTTGATAAAATCTTAAAAGGTTGGTTTTAAAAATAATGCAATTTGTGAATTCTCTTTTTATCTAATGTATAGCATTATAAATTTATGATTGAATTCATAGATAATTTGTTCTAAATTACTTGCTCATGAAATGTACTCAAATTTCGATTCGTTTGTTAAAAACATCACTATCCCGATTCTGTTATGGGATTACTACTACATAACCAAAAAAAATGAAAAACAAAGAATCAAGTAGGTACGGGCATTTGGTCATCTTTTGGATGTGACGAGTGGAAGGGAAGCATGATTCATATACATGAAAGCGTTAGCATAAAAATGCTTGAAGTCTTGGATTTAATAGGAAAAAGAAGAGGGTATTTTATCCAAGTGGGGATAAGAGAGAGCAGCAATGACAGGGGGCAGTGGGAGTAGGGCTAATTAGTAGGGCGAAGCATAGAGTCAGTGAGGCAAGCAGCAGTGCAGCAGTGGGGCTCTGCCACTCCCTGCAACTTTGTCTATTCCTTCCCATGTAATGTCCCTTTTGAACCTAAAAGATAACCTCATCTCACTCTACAGAGCCCATACAGGAACTCTCACGTACGAAATTCCCCTCTTTCTCTAATTTATGTCATCTCATATTAACCATTTCATATACAGTAATCAAGGAATTACGACACAAATACTGCGGGTGTGTGACTTGGTAATCGGAGTTCTCGTATCACTTTACATGATGCTTGGTAGGAATTGAGCGATTTCAATAATGACGCTTTAGTGAGTGTGTTGTGCCCATGATAATAGCCTTATCAAGCTATTGGTAATATAAATGGTATTACTCATTACCGTTACGTAATGTGAGGTCAATAAGTCCATACTAAAGACTCACTTTTTTTTATTGAGAAAAAAAGAAAAAGGAAAAAAAGAATCATGACATAAATAAAAAAGGATTTCTTTCAATATATATTTGCATAATTTCTCTTATAATATATGAGTAATAATTTAAGAGAGGGGGACTATTTAATTAGAAATACAATAGATCTAGAGACACAACAAAATTTGTAAATGTATGAGCTATCAAGCCGTAAAAAAAGAATTATAAAGCAGTTTTAGTGATAACAAATATGAAAATCAATAAAAATTGTGAAATTTGTTTTAAATAATCTTTTATTTTTAACATTTACTCTTATAAATATGGCCTTAGTAAAATGCTGCTGATTTGGTTTTAGAGTCTCAAGATTAGACTAGTCCTTTAAGGAGGCAGTCCAGCAACAAAAAAGAAGATGCTCAACTCAGTAGCCAATTACTCCATATGAGCAATGCAGAGAAAGCTTTTTTAATTAGTTCATTGATTTGCATTAATGACTTGTGAAGCTCTCTCAAGTCTCAATCTTTTAAATTCATGAACACCCATATGTCTCAACCAGAGTAACCAAACTGCTCTCCTATGGTACATAAGTCAGGGTGCAGAAGTAAGTACATCTCTGACGAACCTCAAAACTGCAAAAAGATACTCTTCCCAATACTTGAACAACCGGGTTTTAACGGTCGCGATCATTTCTTGCTAGTTTGTCTTCTTGTAGCTTTGGCTGATGGAAAACTTTCTGGGAACCAGAAGATCTAGTTTTACTTTGAGAGAGAGAGAAAAAAGAGATTTTCTTTGAGCCCATTTTATCTGCTATTGATTGCAGGGAGACAATGGAAATTTCTTACTTTCCGGCCTTATCCATTAGAAACAATAAATTTAGTCACAGTTATTTATTTAAGAGTTAATAGTTATGTTTGTGATTAAATCTTCTATCCTATGTGAACTCAACAAAGCAACTTTTTTTTTTAATTTTTTTTATATCTGAAACAAATTCACTAGCAATTCAACACAATTTTCAAAAATTAGGGCCCAATCTAACCAGCCAAAAATATGAAATTTTCACTAATTAACGTGCCTTTAACAATTGTTTATTTTTTTAATCATATTTTTATATTAATTATTAAAAGAATATTAAACATGTCATGAAAAGTTAAAAACTAGATAATTTACCCAAAAAAAAAAACTAAACTTTTTTCAACATTTTCCAAACACACAGTTTCAACATTGCTCCCCTCCCATTCCCCACGCTCCACACCCCATCACACCCCCCCCCCCCCTCTCTTTTAATGAATTTCTTTATATATTTCTTTTATATCATAATTATAACCAACAATACACTATTATTTTTTACATGTCTAAATTTATTCAAAAATAGATAGAAAATCTTTATATTTGTACTTTCTTTTATGGTTCAAATTTATAGAAGGAATGTGAATATAGAAATATAAAAAAAAAACTAGGAAGAAAGGTGTAAAAAAGGAACACTGTTGATACATTTAAATCGTGATAAAAGAAATTAATAACACCTTAAATTCTTTAAATAGTAATTTATTCTCCTTCAAGAAATTCATGTATAAAAAATTTAATAAAATTTGGGATAATTATATAATAGTATGAGTACTCCACTCTTCTTGTGTGTGTGTTAAAAATACTTAGTATTTTAAAAAAAAAAATACTGCTACAGCTACAGCTATTTTACAACATTGTCACAAATTGTTGTTGTGACTAACTTTTTATTGATTCTCATCTGAGCCAACTAATAAGATCACTTTTTTATTTACTAATAATCACTCATCACATTAACAGTTTGTAAAAGTTTTTGTAAAAAAGTTTGTATCTCTAGCATTTTCTTAATAATATAAAAATACCAAAGTTATACTTGGTGTCGATCTAAGAACTAAAAGTCCTTCATTTCTTAATGGAATTTTGACTTAAAAAAGAAGAAGATAAAATATAATAAACAATGCAAAGTTAGATGACTGAAATAAATTTTGGTGAAACTTAGAATTAGAAGGTTGGTTTTGTATTTTAGCCTATAATAAATATTCTATATTTTTTTTGTGGAGTTTTCTTACACTAAGTATATCATTAAGTGTTTATTTGGAAGTAACTTATTTATTTTTTGTTGAAAATGTGTTAAAGTATACTTATAAGCTCTAACCAACTTATTTAACTTTTAAAAAGTTATATATAAAAGTTAAAAACTAAAAGTTAAACTTATAAGATAAGATCTAGCCAAATAAATACTAAGTATATATACATATGAATGGATTTTTATATTTTATATCGGTGTCAAGTATAATGAAGACCGAAGCTAAAGATGACCATGGCCGAAGTTGCTTCGAAGATTAATGCCACTGATCTCAATGCTTTTCTCATTGATATCATCTTAAGCACTACCAAATTTTTCTTGTGTTTGGGACTTTTGACTTTGTTTTGGAGTGTATTCCAAAAGGTTGGTAGCTAAAAAAAGGAAAAAAAGAGACTTTCTAGAAAAATTTAGTTAGAATTTTGTTGAGTTCATTGAGGATGCACTTTGTGATTGACCGATTATAAATCTTCTATCCCACATGAGTATCTTGCTTTGTATTCCGCCAATCGTAGATTAGCTACCACACATTACCTTTATTTTTTCCTTAATTAAAAGTAACCAAAGTTTAAAAATGAAAAAAAAAGGCAAATAAAAAAGTGCGGTTGATGGAACACTAAAAGTGAAATAAAAGATATGTATTCATGGAGGACTCACGTAAAAAACAATTTACCACCTTAAAAAGTTGTGAAACTCAAGAAATAATGGTGTAATTTGTCCAAAATAAAATTTTTATTTGTAACTTTAAAATGAAAAAGAAAGAAATTAAAAACATGTTCACACTCAGTTTTTGATTGAGCCGTAATAAGTGATAAGTGATAATGTAGGATGGAATTCAAATATTGTTTAACCAACAAATAAATTGCAATGAGAGAGAGAGAACTAACAAGTTATGATTATTCAAAATATATATATATATATATATATATATATATATATATATATATATAATTCAATAGTTAAGACTTGAGAGAATAGAAATTTGAACTTTAAATAATTTCATTGAAAACATCAAATTGTGCCAGATGAGTTATAAGGTTTTGACAACTTATGCTTACTCATTATAATCTCAAATAATGCGTAAAATAATAGTCTTTGTGTAGATTTGTATTCGTAATCACAGCATCACTTCATAGATTGGCCCCTAAGAAGTAAGAACGACAGTTTCCATTACCTAGCTTTGGACGTGCCATAAAAATATGTATGTTTTTTTGTTTTCTTTCATAATGACCGAGTGAATTAAGAAGTATAGCCTATTTGTTGGGCAAAGAGAATCCAAGACAAGCAACTGGACCAGAAAAAGCTGCAAATAAACACTCGAATTTCGTACCTCAAAAACTTCACTAATCAACAAATCTCTCTAATCACAGCAAATGACAACCAATTCTACTACCCCAACACCCAATTTTTGACTTTCTCCCCTTCTAATCATTAGAAGTATATAGCCTATTAGCCTCCTCTAATTATTTGTAAGCATTAATTTATGATTTATCTGCAGCCAAAGAAAATCTGTTTTACTGTTAGTTGTCTTGGATCATTCATCATCATCATCACTAGCGATATAAGCCTAGTAAAGTAAGAACTCCCTAGTCCCCACCCAAACAAGGCACTACCGACCAAAAACGTTAAGAGAGAACCCATTTCATTGGTCATTGTAAAATAACTAGTTATGCGCTATAAACAGTTAGGTCCAGCCAGATAGATAGTTCACATTTGAGAGAGAAAGAGGAACACGTGAGAGGGGTGGCTGGATTCCCGTGAGATGAGAGCAAACCAAAGACAAAGCCCATACATACAATACAAGTACAATACATGCATGCACCAATGTTTCTTCCCACTTACCAAACTTTACCATCTGATCTCACTGCTCTCCCCATCTCAATCTAACCACTTCAGTTTCATTCAGTTTTTGTTTTCATATATATATATATATATATATATATTTCATAAAATACTTATGCCAATTAATCAGAATTTTCATTAAGCATTTCAAAATCATCCAAGTTCTGGATTTTAGACCTCTATTTTCCTGCTGAAACACTGTTTTTATTCTATTTTGTTAATATCAAAGTTAAAGTAAAATTAAGGTTAGACTTTAGTACGGCTTGGTACCAATTTTATCAATTTATTAATGTCAAGTCAAAATAGTTAATTAGTCGAATTCAATTATAATATGGATAAACAGTAAAATCAATCACATACATGAGAAGAGATAGAGAATTTTTTCACAAAGTAAAAAACCTAACAAGAAAAACACTCTAGGAGCTCTTATCACATCCACTATGGAAAAGTTGCAATACAATCAAGACTTTTCAGTACATGTAACTTGACTTGAATCTAATTAAGCTCACAGCTCTTGCTACAAGCTTGCAACTGCTCTTCAATTTCCTCCTTCTTCACAATGAATTGCCGCCACAAGTCAAGATGCCGACCGCAAAACCAATGTCTTGGTTACTTTAAGGCCACCTGAAGATTATTTTATGTTTATATATGATTTCAACAGATGTCCAACACCAAACAATCAAATGAAAATAAAAATACATATAGCCCAATCTATGAACACCTATATATTAATTTATTTAAATTAGGACATACAGGAGCCAAACAAAATTTTGCTTTAAATATTGAGTCAACTAAAAGATAAGGGCGAAAGTTATTGATTGAGATGACGTACTCATGTTTAGAGAAGAGAGATTAATCTAATGGTGAGAAAGAATGAGTCAATTCAAATTGGGGGAAAAAAAAATAGATAGAAGAAAACCAAAAAAATTAATAATATTAATAAAAATAACACAAAATGATGTGTTAATTAAGAAAATAACAAAAAGTATGATTTTCAGGTATATAATAGAATGATGGGAAAATATGTATATTCATATAACTAACCTTAACTAGTTTGTTAATGGTCAATAACTAAGCCCAAAATTTTTGAGACTAATTAATGTTTGGTTATTATTGTTTTTTGTATTGAGAAAATTAAATAAAATTTCAAACTATAATAGAAAAGTAGAATACTCATAGACCCACCTGCAAATAAGCTATTCTATGTACATGTGTGACAAAAAACAATCCCAAACCCACAGAAAGAATAGATTATGAATAAAAGAGTTTTGACCGAGCTATATCCAAAAAGTTTATAAATCTTATTATATTGTTTTGTCTTTTTGGATATTGCAACTTATATAGCCTCAAACTCCAATATTAGGGATGGATAGACAAAGGCCAGGTGACCCTTCTGGCTCCACTGTTGGGCATGCCTTGTTTTGCTATGTTCCATGGCAGCCACAGAGCCAAGTGTGCAAAACTGCAAATATATTCAGGTTGGTAAAATCTTGTGGCAGGACGAAATAGTGTAAAATCCATGTCCGGGTTGGCAGTATATATGATTCCAAATTACTATACGTAAATATACATATTCCACATTGTTATTCGAAACCCAGTTTCATTTTATTATTTGCTTGGTCAATATAAAGAGATTGGCCCACAGGGTTCTACGAGACAAAAAAAGTGGTCAGGGCAGTACTTCCTATATTATAAGAACTACTAGGTTTGTCAAATGAACAATCACTATCACTTGTAATGTAAAGTGCCAGATTGACTGATTGTGAATATAATTACCAAAACTACAACAATAAAAAAAAGAGGAAGGATTTGTTTTGTTATTAGCTCTCTCACTGCAACCCTTCTCTGGTTGTGTCTTAGTCTGTAGTCTGTAATCTGAACCGTACCACAGCTCTATTAGTATGTATTTAGGCTCTCTGTCGATAGTCTCGATGAAACCAACCACCTCCAAGAGTACGGCTGAGCGTGCTCTGTATCCACTGCCTATTATGGCTTCCCCCGAGAGTGCTCTCGTTATTTTATTTCACATGTTAACATTTCGTGAAGTCGCTCTCTCACTCCTAGTCCCACTCGGATCATTATCATTTTTGTTTTATTGGTAACGCAAGTATTAATGTCAAGGTTTAATATTTACCCAATGTTAGTATGTACATAAAAAATTTTGAAAAAAAATTCACAACATTTTTTACATCCATTGAATTGGTAATTTTTTATTAATTTTCATTTCAGATAATTACTAGGGGTGTCCAACCCACCACCCACCCAACAAACCCGCACAACCCAACCATATCCAACCCGCTGCCACTCGATTTGACTGCTTCGGCAGTCGGATGGGGGTCTCGACCTTCAAAAACCCAACATCAATAGGCCGGTTGTGAGTCTCTTACTCCAAAACCCGCGAAACCCAACCTGACCAAAAAACATCAAGTTTGGCGATTTTTAAGCTTTCTAGCGACTTTTCCAACTAGATGCTATTGATTTCGATGACTAATACAATTAGATTCGGCGGAGATACACCAAATTTGGCGAGTTCTCCGCATGATTTGGTGAAAATCTGTCTGGATCCGACAAGATTTCCACTAGATTTGGCTAGATCTCATTGGATCTTAGACAGATCTTGCTAATCTGAAGACATTTCATCGATTTTCGATGATTTTTAGAGATTTTCGGCTTCACCCAAAATTGACTACCACACGATAGTTACCCGAGCCACCCAACTCAATAGTCTTACAGTTTAGTTACAGGTCTGAAAACTCCCCACCTAATCTGATCGAATCAGTTGCGGGTTGGGCACAAACCCAACTCGATGACAGCCCTAGGGATAACCATTGAACATTACTTTTTGCTTATTACTAACAATCTGTTATATCATCATTTGTCATTTTTTTTTGTTCATAGACTTTCTCTTATTATTTTGGTTTCATGACAAGGTTATTGTATTTCTAAGTTGCCCTTCTTGTTGTTTTGTTGAGAGGATACATTGTTGGTTTAAATCCCCACCTCTCAATATTGAATTATCAATAAATATTGAGGTATCATAATCGGTTCTTGTAAATTCAATTGATGAGATCTCATGTTTTTATTAAAAAGTAAAAGCATTGAGCTTGTCAATGGGCCGTGACCCCTAAAATTTTGGAGAAATATTGTAGTATACATATGTTTTAATTTTTTAAAAATTGTATAGGTTCAAAAATTTGAGTTGGCCCCTGACCCTATGTTCCATTTTTTCATATAGTTTCAATAATCTTTGTAATACATGATATTAATCCCCTCCCACGAAAAAGCATGATTAGGTTTCTAATCTTGTCATTGGAAAGATGAATACATATATAAAATAAGAAAATTTTCATTTTGAACCTATGCTTTAGGGTGGTTACAAATTAAACCTTCATCACTCAAAATAAGACATTTAAAAAAAAAGGGTTGTTTGACTACTCGCTTCAAGCCACCTACCAACTGCCATTGTTGAATGAAACATTTGTCTTGAAAGAAAAGTCTCAATCAATTTAAATAAATAAAAAAATCTGTTTTCTCATCACACTCCATGGTTCGACCAACCTCCCCCTTCAGGCAATTCACCATCGTCCGTATGTTTGCCCTCTTAGGTTGCACACTATCATCATCTCACCAGACATTGCCATTGGGCATTTTTTTAGGGGTCGTTAAATTTGATTTAGGTTTGGATATACATTGGATTGATTTTGACTTAGGTATTTGGATTATATTTAGTTTTGTTTTGGATATTTTTGTTAGATTTGGTTCTGTTTTAGGTAATGGGTTAGATTGGTTTTAGGATAAAAGGAAAATGATTTGGTGATGGATTCTATTTGTAAATGAGACTCAATTTTGGGGATGGACATTTTCGAACTTTAGTTCAATGAAAGGCATTGAAATAAATGATTCTTATACCATTAAAAAGCGAGGGGATTTTTGGATTAGAATTCAATGGTCAAGATAAAGATAGGACCTTTGTGTGATAATAGGTATTTTTCATTAAAATGATAGGTTGCAAGTTGGGGCCCAAGAATCAACTTTTTGAAAAGGAAAAAAAAAAAAAAAAAAACCCAAGAATTAAGGATATGGTTATCTACCAATCACCTCTCCTAATACCTGCAAAAACTAAAGGTTTATATAGTGAGTACAACTTTTATAGTTTAATGATCATGATAGAAAAAAGAGGTCAATGACTTCCCAAATTCAATTGTTCGAGTTCTTTACTATCTATACACCTTTTGGCTTTAGTGACAAACTGACAATGGCTTTGTTGGTTGTCCTGTTTTTTTTTTTTTTTTTTTTTTTCTAGAAATAAGTTTGCTTATAATAATTCAAACAAAAGGCTAAATCCACCTAAATAAAAAGAAAAGGTAATGGTCGAATATCTTCCATCCATACATCAGTATTTGACAAATTAAGTGCTAATCTCGCAAAACAATGTACAACTTTATGTTTCCTATCCTCCCTCTTAATATGAGAGTAGGATAATTCTATAAAATTTCTTTATAATACTCTCACGTGGTCAATGAATAGGCCATACGAAGCCATACCTACATTTTTTGCCATCAATGCCTTCGTAACAACACTAGAAAGATGTCAAGTGGTCTACCGAAAGTCTTAAACCAACTTTTTTGTTAATAATAATAATAATAATTATTATTATTTATACAACGGCTGTGTTGATTGTTCTATATAGATATTGTTTTTTCAATATTAAGAGTTTCGAAAGAGTGTAGACTATTTTCGCATGGACCAAACATTAGTTTCAAAATTTTATAATTTTGCTTTGAACATATCTTTTTTCACAGCTTGTTGAAGTGGAAGGTTGCTAGCATGAATAATTACTTTCACATGGTAGCACCATTAACATTTATTTTATTTCCACCACTCATAACTTGCCACTTCAACGAGAGTGAAAAAAATTGTGTTATTAAATTTATTCTTTTTTCAATGACGAAATGGATTCTACCAACTCTTTTTCTTGATTGATTGGGACAAAGTTTTTTTATTTTTTTTATTTTAAGTTTTGTATATACTACTATTTAAGGGACTTTAAAGCCATTTAAGTCATGAACTCTAAAGTGTAAACTCTAAATAAAACTCTTAAATTTTAGGTAAATTAAATAAATAAAAAATTCTCACAATGTTTTTCCATATTCCGTAAAATTAGGCACCACCTCTCCTTACACTTTCTATTTCTTTTTGGGAGATTATATCAACTTGGGTTTATTTATGATAGAGTTGAACATGTGCAAAAAAAATGAGAGATTTTATAAGTAACCTAAAATTTTAAATTTTAAAACTTAATAATTTTATTTTGATAAGTGGAAAAGAGTAGTGAAAAACTAGATATTCTTTTAACTATATGGGATAATCTTATTTAAAAAAAAAAAAAAAAACCTACATGGAAATATGGGATAAGGATACATAATGAGCGTCATTTTAATTTATATATATATATATATATATATATATAAAAGAGTCTTTGAGCAGAAGCGCAGGTGCGTGCTCAAAGGCTAGTTTTTTTTTTTTTTTTTTTAAATAAAAATTTTATTTATAATAGTCTTTTCACTTAAGAGACGCACAATCCTTGTAAAAAAGGTTTAATTTGCTATTTTTTGAAATTTAATGGTTTAATTTACTACTTTTTAAACGTTTAAATAAAAGTATTGGGCCTAAATGAAGTAAAAATTTCCCAAAAAATTAGTACAAAGCAAACTGGGTGGGCCAAAACCCGTTCTTATTTGAGTGGGCTTGTGCTGACATTTCAGGCCCGATGTGCACAATCATTGGCCAGCAGGCGTTGCAGGAAGCCGCGAACCACCTCCGAAATCGGAGTCTCCAGCCTCCACGCAATCAACTAAGGCAAGTAATGGACTCCATTGATGTTTTTGTCTTTTCTTCTCAGTAGCCAAACCAGAGCATGGTATTGACTATTATGTTCAGGGTCTCTCTTTTTGTTTCCAGAATTTGTTTCATGGTTAAACTGAAAATATTGCACACCATCTGTTCGATGAAAAGCGTGAACGAGTTCTATGTTATTCTATTGCTTGTTGTAGATTGTTTTGTTTTGTTTTGTTTTTTTTTTTCCCATTGTATACAATACCCAGATAGTTAAACAGGATTCTTGCTTTGAATTGATGTTATATGGATTAAGTTCTATGTCATAAGGCCACGCAATAAAGCTACTGCAGTGATGAGTACTGTACTGAAATTATAGCTTAGCTAAAAATTTTGTTTTCTTATGAGCATTGATATTGATTTAATTCTATATTGATAATGAATAATCAAATTATTGTAGAGCCTGTTAACAATAACATAGTCATGGCTACGAGCAAGCCTCGGACAAGCAGCTTCTCTCGCAACCTTGCAACTGTACCATCTAGTACTCCGGGGCTCAAGTATGGTCCCAATGGCACCATCTTTATTTCATCCGGGATTCCAGACCTTGACAGTAATTCTCTACATTTACCACTTTCTTTGGATTAGTTATTGACTGAAATTCGTCAAAAAAGCAATGAAATCATTATTGTTTAACAATTTATGTGTATAGTCTGAATTTGTGGAGGTTTTTGATTGGTTGTCTTTGATTTGTAGAGATTTTAGGCGGTGGGTTTCCTTTAGGAAGCCTTGTCATGGTGATGGAGGATGCAGAAGCTCCTCATCACATGCTTTTGTTGAGGAATTTTATGTCACAAGGACTTGTTCACAAGCAACCCCTTCTCTATGCCAGTCCATCCAAGGACCCAAAAGGATTTCTGGGTACTCTGCCTACTCCAGGGTCATCCAAAGATGATAAATCTCGTGACCGTGATCCTGAAAATGTGCCTTGCTTCTTCCATTTCCTTTTACTGTTTATTTCTGTGATTTTTGATTTGGATGAAGTTTAAGAATTTTAATACTTAGTTTGTATAAATTACAGGAGAATGGTTTGAGGATTGCTTGGCAATATAAGAAATACTTCGGTGATAATCAGCATCATTTTGATGGTAACAGAGGTAAGCTTGTCTGGAACAATGCTCTCATTCTTTTTTATTTATACTTTATGCTGATGCTGCTTATGTTTTAACTGTCTCAATATATAGTTTTTAAGTGGCATAGTTTGTGAATTATAGTCCTAAACATGAAAATAATAGTTTGCCAAAAGAAAACTAATATTTATATTGGTGATAAGAACCTTGGAAGTGAAGCAGTCTGTACAATTTACATTTTTTATGATGAATAGTGTACATTATTATTGTATACATGGTACAACTGTACAAGTTTACAAGCTTGTCGGTATGCAATCATGGGGAGAGCTCATTATATTATAGTCATGCAGATGTTAAGCACGAGTATTGCCATGACTTTGACTTGCGGAAGCCCTTAGAAAAGCATTTTATAAGTGGCCAACATATTGATTGTGTCAGCATTCTAGATTCTCCCAATCTTGCTGCTCTTCGTGACCGTTGTGCCACATTTTTGGCTCAATTTTCAAGGTATTATCATACTTTTATTACCAGAAATCTACTTATGCAAGTTGTCAATTTCGCTTTGTGAAAAAATCGTAAAACTGGTTTGGCTTTGAAGATAGCTTCTTTTGTTTATTTGACTAGAATTTTGTCTCCTCTGAGCAGGGAAGATCCTAGCTACCCGTGGGTAGATTCTGACCAGATACAATTAAACAAAAGTTTGTTAATAGAAAATTTTGCACTATATCCAATTAGACTAGACTTTTAGGAAACATTGTTGCTGCAATGGTAGGCTTGTAGCCAGCTATAAATTCCTGGCCATCTTAATGTTCTCCTTCTGTCTATCTTCATAGAATGAAGAAGAGGAAATTGTTGCAGAATGCAGATACTGGCATGAGTTTTTTAATTGACGTAGATGTCTTTGTAGATTACAAGCTTAGAATTTGTTTCAGTGTTATAAACCACTTATATAGCATGCTGGGAGATATTCTTGAGATTACTTCAGAGATTCTATACAAACAGTTGTTCTTTCAACTATATTTATAGCTCCTGTGACGTCAAAACTCATTTGAGCTTGCTGCCAAATTTGACTTATGTTTTTTAATCTTGTTTTTTTTTTTTATGACTCATTAAATTTATCTCTCTATCAGCCTTTTTGTTTAATTCCCCCCCCTTGTCTTCTTCTCCCTGGGGTTAGTGGGTCTCAAATTCAATTTCTTTGACAAGTACTTGGCTTGTTGTAAAAATAATCCATCACTTGATGGTATTTCTAGTGGCTCCTACCTATTTTTGTTGTCCTCTAAAATTTTCAATTCTGACATATAATTCTACCTTTGCATGGCATCCCAGAAATGATAGCAGCATTTCTTCTGCCGGTCGAATTGCTATCCAGTCATTTTGTGCTCCACAATGCAAATATTCCAACATGGTTAGTGCACTTACAGTTTTATTTTAAGCTCCTATCTGCACTAAATCTTTAGAAGTGGCTCTTGTTTCATTTGCTTCATATTTCTGTTGGATTGCTACAACTTATGCACTTTCCTATTCAGAGAAATCTTCTTTAATTCATAGCTGAGCTTGATAAATGCATTTAGTTATATCCTTGACAATAATGGTCATTTTGAGTCTTATTTTTTCTACCTATTTTAATTTGGAATTTTAAGGCTACCAAACAGTATTAGTGTGTGTGTATTTCATCAACATGTAAGCATTGCAGGAATGGGATATGCTTTCCTTTATTAGATCTCTGAGGAGCATGGTCCGGTCTTCAAATGCAGTTGCTGTTGTGACATTTCCTCCTTCCCTTCTTTCACCATCCTTCTCTAGACGGTGGCAGCATATGGCAGACACGTTACTGTCTGTCAGAGCAATCCCAGGTTTAGTGTCACTTTTCATAACTTCTTATATGCTGTTATCTTTTGTTACATATCAACAATAATTTTCAAGAAGGTGCTTGTTTCAGATGAGGACAAGGAAATGGCAAAACTTCTCACTGGTTACCACGACATGGTTGGGCTCCTAAATGTGCACAAAGTAGCACGCATTAATACACAGGTACCACCAAGTCATGCTTCTTCCTGATCCTTATACACTAATAGGTAGCAGTGCTTGCAGTATACTAGTTTTCTTAGTCATGCAGTTCACCTACAAACATGCATATGCATGCAACTTTGTGCATGCAAAGACATACACCCACCTGCCTACCAGGTGGGTGTTTTTGTTTTTTGTTTTTTTTTTCTTAAATTGATTTGGTTCTCATTCACTCACAAAGATCACAGAATCCTGCATTCCTTTGCGTTCTGCTTGTTGAGCTTTGGTTACGGTGTGCAATTTTTGCAGTCAATTGCATTGGCCCTATGATATTTTCTTGCTTAACTCATCACTGATTTTGTTTTGTTATGTTTTATCAAATCCATTCAGGTTCCTGTTATTCTTGACGCCACAACATTCTCAATAAAGTTGCAAAAGCGGAGGTTTCTAGTTTTAGAAAGTCTAAATCAAGCGCCTATTGACAGTTCAAGTGGGACTTCATATGGCACATCTGCTAGTTGTTCTGGGTCATCAAAGACTGGGACGCTGGATTTCTAGTTCCTTAGTCTCACTTGCCCCTATCACAAACAAGTTACTTTGAGAATGATCAACACTTGCCAGAAAAGGTGCTGCTTTTTGCTGCCCAAGTCCATTAGGTTTTCTGATCTTCAATTGACCTTAGAAATACTATCATCTGAATAGGTCATTATGTATACTTGGTAACAGAAGAATTGCAGGTAGTGACCTTTTCTTTTTATCTTTTTTGGGAATATTTTTTGTGAAATTTCCATTATGGTGGTTTATAATTTTTAGGCAGTTTGCTAGACAGTTGAAGCAGAGAGGTGTAGTTCCTTATTTCTTACAGAATAGAGTTTGAGAGAGAGAACTTGAGCGTGCAGATATTCCTTATGATTGCTGAACTGTGAAACTTCCCTGAATAATGTGTGCTTATTGTATATAAAAACCTCATACAATGTTACTGACTTAACAGTTTTTTAGGCAATAATTGAGACTGCTTCATACCAGTTTTGGAATAAAAAAATTGAGTCAGGCATTGTAATTGAAGCAAATTGACATGGAAACTGTTAATGCATTGAACAAGCTACCCAGATATGCGGGTCATTTAAACTGTTGAGCTGTTTGATGGCAAGTGCATATAACTCTTTGAGTAGATTTTTTTTTTTTTTTTTTTTTTTTTTTTTTTTTGGGTCTGATATTATGCAAGATTTACAATAGTCCACCACAAGTTTATTATGATGATTTTTTTTAAAACATTTCTAAGGTGCGCTAAACTGATATTTTGTCGATTACTCTTTACTTGCACAACCAGCCTTCTGTTGTTATACAATTTGCTTTAAGCATCTCTTCGATCCACCACCAATTGCTTGCTGAAACCGTTTGCTTTAGCAATTGAAAACAAATGTCTATGGTCTCTCTTCAGTGGTAAATGTCCCACCACTTTGACCATAGAGACATTAATATAAACTATATTAAGCAATTCCCTTCTCTAGCATAAAAAAACAATGATGTCTTTGCCATATAAAATTTCATGACGTAGCTTAAAATTAAGGTGAGGTCCAGATATCTCACACCATACACCTACCTTAGCTATGACAGCATGGAAAATTGAAGAGATGAAATGAACTAAACCAAAATTATTAGACGACTTGGCTCAATTGCTGGAGTCCTTTTCAAATAACATTACTAATCTGAAACAGGGGAAGAGATTACAAGGACTTAGAACTCACTGAATGATTAAAAATTAAAATCCAAAACCAACAAATTATTGCAACTTCTGTTTTTCCTGGCAGCCTATTATTTCTTTTCCATCATAATATTTGGAAGACTTATTTAAAAAACAGAACTAGAAGATAACAAAATTCCAGATATAAGACGATTTTATCAACTGAATACATATCCTAGTCTGGTAAGCAACTCTTGATCAAAAGGCAGCAAAATTCAAGCGTTTGACTTCAATGTATTTGCAATGTCAATGACGAATCGATATCTGACATCTGCTTTCTGGAGGCGTTCCATGGCAGTGTTCACATAATCGATCGGAATAACCTCAATGTCAGCCTTTATGTTGTGTTTGGCTGCAAAATCAATCATTTCTTGTGTTTCCTTCATGCCTCCAATGCAACTACCACCCAGTAACTTCCTTGCTGTCATTCCATAATATTTAGTAATACACAGTTCATTAGTGGAAATGCATAGGAAGCAATCAGGCTTGTACAACACAAGGGTACGTAATAATAATACACACAAAGTCTTATATAGTTATCCATTTTCAAATCAAATGTAACAATTGTTAGATGTAATATGTTTTACCCATGATCAATGGAAAAACTGGTAACTCAAGTGGTTTCTCTGGCGCACCAACCATAACGAGCTTTCCTTGTGTTTTCAATAAACCAATTAGAGGTAGGAGAGGGTGCTGAGCAGAGACTGTATCAATGATACCATCCATTGTGCCCTGGGCTGCCTATATATATAGTACATCAAATTAGAAACATAATTAGATATTGTACACATATGGTAACTCACATTGACAATGCAACATGTTAACAAGTCAGTACCTGCATCTGATCTTGGTCTTTACTAACTAAAAATGAGTCAGCACCAAGATGTTCCATAGCTTCTTTCTTCTTATTAGGTGAAGTACTGATCACTGTCACCTTAACCCCCATAGCTTTAGCAAACTTCACAGCAACATGGCCTAGACCACCAAGGCCAACCACACCCACATGCATACCAGGTTTGTCAAGTCCATAAAATCTCAAGGGACTGTACACTGTGATCCCAGCACAAAGGAGAGGGGCACTAGAATCTAGTGGAAGGTTTTCTGGAATACGGATCACAAAGTGCTCATCCGAAACCATGGTGTCGGAGTATCCTCCATAGGTGGTGGTTCCATCATAATACTTAGCACCATAGGTGAGAATCGTTTTGGGGCAGTAGTTTTCAAGATGGTTGGTGCAGCTATCGCAAGAAAGACATGCTCCAACCATGCAGCCAACGCCAACCTTGTCTCCAACTTTGAACTTTTGTACTTTACTGCCCACCTCTCTCACTACACCCACAATCTCATGCCTGCATTATCCAATTCAGTTCACATGATTTCAATATGGGATACTAAAAAGACTAGAAAGTAAAATCCATTCACTAGTTTAATGATAATTTATTAACATGTAATGGACAAATAGCATGTAAATTTTGGCAAAGTGTTTGAATTGAATTACTTACAAAGTAAACCCTCTAACTTTGATTTGTTTTTATCTTTGTGATCCCTATAGTTTTAATTTGTCAATTTTTAGTCTTTTAACTTACACATTCATTTTCAATGTATAGACTATAGTCCTCCTCCCATCTCTCTATCCAAATGTGCTTTGTTGAACGATATCTTTTAGGTTACTCAATCCATGGATATAGACAAAAAAGGAGCACATCCTTTTCCAAAATAAACAAAAAAGTACCACTATATTATAATACTATGGAATTTTGAATATTATAATATATAAAATATTATTCCAATTTAAACGAAATATTTAAGGCAACACAATTCTTTATGAAAAGGCAAAGATATAGTGAAAGAAGTAGGAAACATTAACATACCCAGGAATAAGTGGGTAGGTGGTCATGCCCCATTCATTCAAGATCATGTGAAGGTCCGAGTGGCATATTCCACAATAAAGAACTTTGAACTTTACATCCTTCTCCCCTGTTGCCCTGCAAACATACCAGTAACCATTTAATTTGGCAGAAACCATCAATTCAGAAAAAAAGGGGGGAAATGATGGATCATTGTCAATGTTAGAGATACTTGTACTAGAAGTCTATTAGTTTAGTGTTTAGTTTATTATATATACACATGTTATGGTTCATTGTAACACAGGATTTATGCTACACTCTAATATATTATTGATGTAACCTTTTAGGGTTTTCTCCGTGGATGTAGGCCGTTAGGCTGAACCACGTAACCCTCGTGTATTATTGTGTTCTATACTTTATGCTTTCGCTTCCGCATCCATACTAGCATATTCAACATGGTGTATCAATGCTAATATTTAACATGGTATCAGAGCCACTTTCTTGTGGCCATGGTTTTCTGTCCTTGCGGTATATTTAAGAGTATTCTTTGTCTTCCTCGGTGTTTTTCCCCTGCGTTCATCTTTTTTGGCTTCCTACTACTGCCGTCAAAACTCTCTGGTATAGTCATGCCACCGTTTAAAGTCGCATCAACACTGCAAGACCATTGCCTTCCTCAAACTATCGTAACAGAGCCAAACTTCATTCAAGAGACCTTCTCAACCTTATCAAATCTCAAGATTTCATTAAGCTTCCATCTTGAGTTTGAGAGGGGGTGTTAGAGAAATATTAACTTATTAGCATAGACCCAAGCCTAATTCTACTTTGTGTGCAAGCCAAGTCTCCTACTTGTACTAGAAGTCTATTAGTCTAGGGTTTAGTCTACTATATATATATATACACATGTTATGATTCATTGTAACACAGGATTTGTACTACACTATAATATATTATTAATGTAGCCCTTTAGGGTTTCCTTCGTGAATGTAAGCCGTTAGGCTGAACCACGTAACCCTCGTGTGTTATTGTGTTCTATACTTTATGCTTTTATTTCCGCATCCATACTAGCATATTCAACATGGTGTATCAATGCTAATATTTAACAGTCAATACTAATTGACCAATCATCACGTACACCATGATTAATTGATCAAATAAATGTATTCTTATTTGGCTAAATGGCATTTGTAATGCCAAGAGCCTGTGCCTTCATTTTTCAATTTTCTAATTATCGAATTATATAAAAAGAAAAAGAAAAATCAAGAGTTTTATAATTTATTTAACACTATTTTGTATTTACAAGAAAGACGTCTGGAGTAAGATTTCCCTTCCTCAATTATTGAATTATTAAAAAAATCTCATTAATATCACAATGTAATTGTCTAATACAATGAAATGAAAATAAGAAAAAATGCAAGCCTTTTCACTATTTTCTTTATCCAAAAAATGAAAAAAAATGTAAGCCTTTTCAAAGTGCAGAACAAAATGATCCAATTTCATTTTAAATAAAAATATTTAGTATAATTGAATGATCCAATTTCATTTTTATTGGCTTTTCACCCCATAGTATATGAGGAAAACAAAATTATTAGAGCACTTGTATAATAGAAAAAGTGTCACATTTTAGCCAATCAAGCTCAAAATTTATCTACATTAGTCCATGTAAAGTTATGTAAAAATAAATGATTGCTACAATAATCGTATAAATTTACAGTGACACTATTCATTTTGCATTTAATTTTTTATTCTTTTTTTATGTATCCAGAGGATAAAGGAAGAGAGTGAATGATGGTTGTTGTTTGTGAAGAAAAAGAAACAATTAAAAAAGACAAGAAAATTTGATATTTTAATAAAATATAGTGTAAAATAGATAATCTGATGTGTCAGTCCATGCAAAATTGTATAAAAATATATGGTTGCTACAATAATCATGTAAATTTGTAGTGACACTATTCATTTTGCATTTAATTTTTTATTCTTTCTTTATGTATCTAGAGGATGAAGGAAGAGAGTGAATGATGGTTGTTGTATGTGAAGAAAGAGAAACAATTAAAAAAAATCAAGAAAATTTGATATTTTAATGAAATGTAATGTAAAATAGATAATCTAATGTGGGGTGTTTTAAAAAGTGAGTATGTAAAATAGAAAAGTGGGTTCTTATACTAAAATGAGCATTTGCATGAGTTGATGCAAATGCTCTTACAAGCATAGCAAAATGATCTAATTTCTTAGGATAATCAATATTTTAGATTAAAACGAAAAAAGAAAATCAAACAAGATTGGATGAAGAGGAGAGAGATGGAGGACCTTCTTGAGAAATTGAAGGGAGAGAGGATCCCAGAAGTATCCCTGGCTGCCCAGCCCAAGGCTTTGTTGGGGTGCTCAACCTCTGGTGATTTCGCCATTGAATTTTCTCTAGAAAGCAGCAATGAAGAAACAAACAATTGTAATGTTTTGGTAATGCAATGCCTATAGGACAGTAAATGACTAATAAATAAAGTGTGTGATTATAGGTAGAAATGTATCTATATATAAGGAATACATTTATAAAATTCAAACTTTCTTGCTGACTTTTCCACTCTTTCTGAACCAGTAATTTGTTAAGGCTTCTTAGTTCTTACATGCTACACTTTCGGTCTTCTCATTCCACTTTCTTCTTTTAGACATTCGAAAATTTTCTTGGTTCGCCTCCGGATATGGAAAAGGTCAAGGTCCGTACGTTTCTTGTTGTGGTGCCAAAAAGTGCCTTCTTTCTTTCTTTCTTTCTTTCTTTTATTATTATTATTATTATTATTTTAATTATTTTATTATATTTATTATTATTTGAAGTTTTTGCTTGGATCAATTTATTATGTTCGATTCACCTGTTTTTTGTTGCCTGTCTGGCTTATGTTACCATAAACTCACCGAAATACTTGTGTTTGGCTTTCCTAAGTTAGTGGTTTATTTATTTATTTTTAATTATTATTTTAATGTGAATTTCAGTTAGCTTAACTGGTAAAATCTCTAATGATTGGATAAAAGATATGAGGATCAATCTCCGCCTACATCAAAAATCAATTGGTGTTTTAGTTTACTGGAGAGAGAGGAGCAGAACCCATAGATTGAAACTCTCTATAAACAAAATTATTATTTTAATAATCAAATACTAATTTAAATTTACAAACATTTGTTTCATGATAAAACTCTTACCATTAGAATAAAAGACTTTTTTTATAAAAGACATTAATAATTGAACTAATTGGCTATGATCTTTTTTTGGTTTCGAAGAAATCAACTGAGGAATAGCACTCTAGCTCATAGCCCTACCCGTTTGAACAGGTACTATAACAGGCTTGAGATTGACTCGTGGGTTTCATGGCAGTCTCCTCCGGTTGATATGTTTAAGAATTAAGGTCAACTTTGATGGAGACATTTTAAGGAAGAAGAATGGGCTGGTATTGGGGTTATTGCTAGGGAATACCTGAAAATTTTTAAGTTAAGAGTTGTGTGGCATCATTAATTAATATGAGTTGATCTCAAATGTGTTGTTGATTATCATGCAATATTATTTACCTTAGTTGAAGGTTTTACCGCTAAACGCATCCGATAATGAAATATTGTAAGATTTTATTTGGTAGGTGACCTATTGACCCAATGGTAGTAGTACTTAATAAGACATTGAAAGCTTGAAAATGTGTTGAATACACAAGAGCTGTTTGGACTTCCAATTAAAAGTTACGGCTCGATTAATTTTACTCTAACTTATCTAAGTGTGGAAACAAAAGTAAATGAAGTGCAAACAACCGAAACTACTCTAGTGCATAAACATGAACAACCAACAATAAAAGTAAAACACAAGAGTAAGGAAAGAGAGAATATAAACACAAGATAACACGCCGATGTGTTATCGAAAAGGAAACCGAAGAACTTGGTGAAAAACCTCTTTGCTGCCGTCCAAGCGGTAATCGATCCACTAGACAATCAGTTGGGATACATGGGTTAGCAAGAGACCCTCCAAGCCTAATCTACCCGATGTACTTAAGCCCTCTAAGCTCCTACTCCAACAAGGCTTCTCGGAACCGTGTCTTATCTAGCTTTCCGGATCCCGCAATACGCCCGATTGCATCCACCAAGCCTCACCGGCTTCTTTTGGCAAATCTCCAAAACTTCCCAAGCTCCAAAACACTCTGAATAGGTGTGAGTTGTATTTGAGTATAAATCTCCTCTCAAGGTATGACAATGGGAGAGGGATGGAGAAGAGGCTACTATGATTTCCCACTAAGGATGAGTAGCTCTCTCTCAAAAGATGCGTGTGTGTTGTAGAAAATCTATCTAGAATTTTTCTCTCTGAATGACCTCATTTACATTTGTGGGTAATGAGGGTATATATAGTATGGGTGAAGGGTAAGAAAGTCACACTTAAAAAAAAAAACCTCCAGGCAGAAAGTTTCGCGACTATCTCGCGGGAAGGCCTTACCCACGAGACATTCGCGAAAACAATAGCCTAGTACGACTCTTCAGCTTCCAGTCATGTGCTCCTCACATGCCTTTTTCACAGGAACTCTTCTCGCAAACTTCTCGCGGGCTAGTTGTGAAATGCATTGATTCTTCAATTAAGCTTGAGTCTTCACCAACTTAATACTAAACCCAATACAATAAAATCTCATAAATTACAAGGAACAAAATTAAAGCAAATACAACACTTTTTGTCATAGAGTAAAGTCAACATAAAACATAGTTGTAAATCACAACTTTACAATCTCCCCCTTTGGCTATTCTATGACAAAACACCTTATAACAAACTCTAGACTTAAATGTGAGTTTGGAAACAATGGCAAAACTCACTCACACCTAAATCTAGAAGCTGTGATGCACTTGGAACATATATACTTGTAACCTAAAACACTTGCACAAAACATATTAGACCCTCAAGGTAAATCAAGTGATAAAATGACAAGTATAATGTAACAAGTAAAATGTGATCAAGTAAACATGATGTGAAACATGTAAGCAACTTGATCAAACATCAAACAGTCATATAAAAATGACTATAATGATCATATAGCAAAGCAAATGATCATCTGAACATGCAACCAAAAAAGCACAATAGCATAAGGATGAATGCATGCCCAACACATAAGCACGATGCAATGAGTGCAATAAAGCATATCAAAGCAACATAAATCAACGAGAAAACAAACATAAAGTAAATCAAGGTTTTCTCAAATAAATTGTCTTCCCCCCCTTGGTATATGCATCTCCCCTATGGCTTTCTCTCCCTACGAATGTGTACAAGGTAGAATTTCTCCCCCTAAGAGTGTGCACAAGAGTCATATAGAAATGACGATACTCTCCCCCTTTTTGTCACAAATAGACAAATAAAACAAGAGGAAGGAGGGAAAGAAAAAAATATGAACAAGGGTAAAAGATGATGCATGAGGAGTGCAAGATGTATGAGAAAATGAAGCTCAAACGCAAAATAAAATATCTTTAAAAAATGCTACAAAGCATAAAGAACTTGACATGCTAAGGATGATGAAGCATGATATAAACCTAGGCATGACAAAGACACAAGAACATGTTATATGTGCTAAAAGGTCTAAAAAGAGTTAACTAGTATAAGTGAATGCAAGAACACGTCAAGTGTTAGAGTATGTGCAGTAACGGTGCATCTAGTGTGCAGGTGAGATGCATGATCAATGCATGAATAAGCACTCACGGGGCAAAGTGTATAAAACACTCCACCAATGATCAAAACATGATAAACATGAATAATTATGGTAATCCCCAAAGTTTGGTACTCAACGGAGTCCAAAACAATGAGAAAATGCCATTTGGGCATTTTATCAAACACATAGAGTGCACACATTACACATGTATGTTAAACAATGCATGAACATATGAAAATCTTGCCTAAATACATGTTATTTTTGCCACAAGGGGCCAACATCCAAAGCAAATCATCATTTTGAACAAAGCCCAATCAAAAAGATTGACAAAAATTAAGTTTTCCAACTCTCATTTGAGAAAATCCCAATTATGAACATAAAACCCCCAAAACATAATCCAAGGAAAGATTACCTTAGAGATGTTTATGGAATGTAAAACACTTGAAATTAGTTGGGTTTTGATGTTGAAGCATTAAAATAGGGGTTTGGGAGAGGATGTGAGACGTTTAAAACAAAAGACCAACGAAATGCCCTTTAAAAAGCTGATCTGGGAATTTTCGCAGGAAGCTTACTCGCGAAGTTACTTGTGAAATTTTTCGCAGGTAAGTCTTACTTGTGAGATAGTCACGAAAGTCTCTGTCCAAAACTGAAAAAACTTTAAAATTGGACCATTTAACTCCCAGTTGAGCCTATACATGTAATAGGTCATGAAAACATCTAGAAAACATGTTTTTCATACAAAAACACTTTAAAAACTTTGAAAAACATGGGTGATACAAATCACTTCCAAAAGTAAACAAAAAGAACAAAAATCTTTTTGGTTTGATCCACATATGGTTGAGCACACACACATCACATTTGAACATGTACAGTCAGACAAATGAAATAAGCATTTGTTGAACAAAAGTCTTGTGTGTTGTGTGTGAGTATCAAATGTGAAATAGTCCTTAGACCAGAGTAAAACTTCAATGATCAATTTAATCAAGTCATACACAATTGATGCTAAGTCAAGAAGACCATCTCTATTATAGAAATGAGCATATATGACCTCCCACAAGAGAATGATTACAAATCTTTGAAACTTTTCATTTGGCTTCTTTACAAATCATAACATTTGATCCATTTTGGATAATACATCTGTTTTTGAGATCGGTGTTTGATATTTTTGATATATCAACATTTAGAATTAGCCTTTGGCTTTTTGAGCACCATACATTTCAAAACAAAAGTCGATTTCCCTTTTTCCTAGTCAAATACTAGTATGTGCGACAGGCTTTTGCAGCTCAATATCTCTTTTCATTTGGAGATTTACATTTGGTGAGCTCTTTTGCAAAAAAAAAAAAGAAAAAAAGAAAAAAAAAAGGGAAGAAATATAGGCACAAGTCTATGCAAGTATCAAGACCATCAAGACTATTGACCAATCATTCATGATAAGCTTGAAGATCTATTTACAACAATCACACATAGTTTTCAAGATTTCTTCCACATAGATAAATGTGCATACAAAATAAGCTAACCTCGTAAATGCACTACACCATTAGTACGAAATGTACTATGCTAAACTCAAATGTGAAATGTGCTTAAACATATACGATCAAACTTTTTGAATTTTTCACTTTTTATGTAGTTTTGGATTTTTACACACACAAAACAAAGACATAAAAGTAAGATCAAAACAAAAGCAATGCATACAAATAAATGCAAGATACACAAATGCATGAAGATATGATATCTAATGCATGAATGGTCCTATAAAGATCGAAAGAATTAGATCAAGGACCAAAAGAGCAAAAGCTCAACCATAGGAACCCTTCCTCATCCAAACGGAATGATTGTTTGGAATGAGTGTCTCAAGAGAAATGAGACGAGGGTTGGAAGAATGAGAACCGAAGATGCACATAGTCAAGGAATTAAGAGCATTAAACATTTTCTTTAACAACATGCTATTTTCACTCAAAACTGGTTTACCCTTTTTAGCACAACTTCCAAGAAGCTCAAGTTTCTTTTTTCTTTTGATTCTTTTAAAAGCGTGAAACTTAGAGCAATGAGGTCTAAGATGACCAAAAGCACCACAATGGTGACAAATAATGTGTTTAGGTCCACTAGACTTTTTGGGAAGGGATCTAGCAACATAGTTTTGTTCTCTCTTCAACTTATGACATTGAGGTCTTATATGACCAATCACACCACAATGGTGGCAAGTTGGAACAAATTTAGATCCATCCAAAACCTTGGGTTGAGACCTAAACGGAGGCTTTGACTTAACAACCTTTCTCTCCACCTTTTGATTTCTTTTATGTGGAGGAATGTACACCGATTTGTCCTTTGAGGTAGAACACACAATAGACACAAAATCGGGTACCACAACATGATTGCAACAAATATTTTCATCATTTCTACCAATAGGTTCAGCAATCAAACACTTGGCATGCATCTTAAGAGATTCATTTTCACATTTTAGCTCATCAACAAGTTTGTTAGACAAAACAAGTTTAGCATTCAAGTCTATATTCAAACATTCAAACTCTTTCAGCTTTTCAACATAATTTTCAGCAAGTTTCTTATATTTTTCAACCAATTTGTTGGATTTATTGAGCTTAGCAATCAAATCATCATTTTCACAAAATAACTTGCTTAAACTCTTTTGAAACTTCTTAGCATTTTTCTTTAAGAGTTTGGTGTTAGGAATATCAACAAATCAATGATTCATGTAACATAGCATCACAATCATGAGGATTATCACTCATAGAGGCATTTTCACAAATATGTGTCATGTTACATTCATCACCAACCAAATCATACAAAGAGACATACAAAGCACAATCCATGGCAAATAAACACAAGGGGTCAAGGATCACACTTAGGTATTTAAACCACAACAAGTATACCCGCTCTGATACCAATTGAAAGCTCGAAAATGTGTTGAAAACGCAAGAGCTGTTTGGACCTCCAATTAAAAGTTACGGCTCGATTGATTTTACTCTAACTTATCTAAGTGCGGAAAAAAAAGTAAATGAAGCGCAAACAACCGAAACTACTCTAGTGCATAAACATGAACAACCAACAATAAAAGTAAAACACAAGAGTAAAGGAAGAGAGAATGCAAACACAAGATAACACATCGATGTGTTATCGAAGAGGAAACCAAAGAACTCGGCGAAAAACCTCTCTACCACCCTCCAAGCGGTAATCGATCCACTAGACAATCAGTTGGGATACATGGGTTAGCAAGAGACCCTCCAAGCATAATCTACCCAATGTACCTAAGCCTTCCAAGCTCCTACTCCAACAAGACTTCTCGAAACCGTGTCTTATCTAGTTTTCCGGATCCCGCAATACGCCTGATTGCATCCATCAAACCTCACCGGCTTCTTTTGGCAAATCCCCTAAGCTTCTCAAGTTCCAAAACACTCTTAACACTCTGAATAGGTGTGAGTTGTGTTTGGGTACAAATCTCCTCTCAAGCTATGACAATGGGAGAGGGATGAAGAATAAGCTACTATGATTTCTCACTAAGGATGAGTAGCTTTCTCTCAAAAGATGTGTGTGTGTGTGTGTGTTGTAGAAAACCTATCTAGGGTTTTTCTCTGTAAATGACCTCATTTACATTTGTGAGTAATGAAGGTATATATAGTATGGGTGAAGGGTAAAAAAGTCACACTTAAAAAAAAAAACCTCTAGGCAGAAAGTTTCGCGACTATCTTGCGGGAAGGCCTTACCTGCGAGACACTCGCAAAAACGACAGCCTAGCATGGCTCTTCAACTTCCAGTCATGTGCTCCTCACATGCCTTTTTCGCAGGAACCCTTCTTGCGAACTTCTCGCGAGTTAGTAGCGAAATGCACTGATTCTTCAATTAAGCTTGAGTCTTCACAAACTTAATACTAAACCCAATACAATAAAATCCCACAAATTATAAGGAACAAAATTAAAGTAAATACAACACTTTTTGTCATGGAATAAAGCCAACATAAAGCATAATTGTAAATCACAACTTTACAGACATTCTCAATCTAATTAAAGAAGGGAAGAGATTGCAAGGGAAAATAACTCACCAAATGTTTGAAATCCCAAAGCAAAAATCACTTCATTTCTTATTTATCACAAATACAACTTTTACATCCTCTTCCCAAAAAAAAAAAAAAACCATGTTTGCCACACTATGAGAAAGACATGTTCAGAAAACCCAAAAAAACGAGGCTAAAAATACCAGAAAACAACTTAATCAACTAAAAGGTATCCTCATCACACAAGTGAGACATACTAAAAAGACAGCAAAAATCAAGAGCTTGACTTCAATGTGTTCCCAATATCAATGACAAATCGGTATCTAACATCTGCTTTCACAAGTCGTTCCATTGCAGTGTTCACATAATCAATTGGAATAACCTCAATGTCAGAAGTAATGTTGTGTTTGGCTGCGAAATCAATCATTTCTTGTGTTTCCTTCATGCCTCCAATGCAACTACCACCCACTAACTTCCTTCCTGTCATTCCATAACATTTATTAATACACAATTTATCAGTGAAAATGCACAGGCGACAATTAGGCTTGTACTACACAAGAGTATATAATTATAATACACCCACGGTCTTATATAATTTCTAAGTCAAATTAACATAACAAGAAACTTCAGATCCCATTTTCAAATCAAATATAACAATTGTCAGATGTAAAATGCATGCTTACCCATAAGTAATGGAAAAACTGGTAGCTCAAGTGGCTTCACTGGCGCACCAACCATAACGAGCTTTCCTTGTGTCTTCAATAGACCAAGTAGAGGCATGAGAGGGTGCTGAGCAGAGACTGTATCAATGATACCATCCAATGTGCCCTGGGCAGCCTATATAGTAGATAAAGTTAGAAACTAAGATACTGTACACTTATGGTAACTCACATAAAATAACTTGACAATGCAACATGTTAACAACTAAACTAAGTACCTGCATTTGATCTTGGTCTTTGCTAACCAAAAAGGAGTCAGCACCAAGATGTTCCAAAGCTTCCTTCTTCTTGTTGGGTGAAGTACTGATAACTGTCACCTTAACCCCCATAGCTTTAGCAAACTTCACAGCAACATGGCCTAGACCACCGAGGCCAACCACACCCACATGCATACCAGGTTTGTCAAGTCCATAAAATCTCAAGGGACTGTACACTGTGATCCCAGCACAAAGGAGAGGGGCACTAGCATCAAGTGGTAGGTTGTCTGGAATACGGATCACAAAGTGTTCATCAGAAACCATGGTGTCAGAGTAGCCTCCATATGTGGTGGTTCCATCATAATACTTAGCACCATAGGTGAGAATCATTTTGGGGCAGTAATTTTCAAGGTGGTTGGTGCAGTTATCGCAAGAGTGACATGCACCGACCATGCAGCCAACGCCAACCTTGTCTCCAACTTTGAACTTATGTACTCCGCTGCCCACCTCAGTCACTACCCCCACAATCTCATGCCTGCATTAATTATCCAGTTAAATTCACATGATTTCAATATGAGATACTAACATGTAATGGACAAATAGCGTGTAAATACTCGTTTCTTTGAGAATGTACAAACATGTAATGGACAAATAGTGTGTAAATTTTGGCAAAATTAAGTGTTGAATTGAATTGCTTAGAAATTACACCTTCTAATTATGATTTGTTTATATTTTTCTCCCTATAGTTCGAATTTTTCAAATTTTAGTCTTTTAAGTTACAAATTTGTTTTCAATGTATAGTCCTACTCCTTTCGTCAATCTCTATCCAGGGTATGCTGTTAAACTACATTTATTTTAATTGCATAATTACGTCATTTATGGGTTTTAATTGTGCGATACGGATGGAATGACTACATTGAATGCATTCATATATAAGTTGAAACATTAAAATAAAATAAAAAATGTTAAAGAAAAAAAATAAAAACATTTCAAACTTAGAGAATGTAATTTGTAATTTAACTCCTAATAATAATAACAACGCATAAACCAAAATAATTAACAAATTGAACCAAACATCATCAAATCGTTATTTATATTTTCGGAAAACAATTTTTCTGTACTCGCAGGATTCTATCTATATATAGAATTGAGCACTATAACTAAATTTGCAAAAGTCTTAAACAACATAAAATAGGAAAAGAAATTCTTCCACACTGGGTTTTTATAATCTGAAAACGTGAGTTACGTTTTCAGTTTATAAAAATGATGTGAAAAAAAATACTGCCCAGAACAAATGCTCTAGAAAACCGATATGTATTGTTGAATAGTATCTTTTAGGTTACTCAATCCATAGATATAGACAAAAAGGAGCACATTATTCTCCAACTTATATAAACCAAAAAAATACCAATATAAACAATATAATAATACCATGGAATTTTGAATATTGTAATATATAGAATATTATTCCATATATTCCAAATTGTGTAAGACAACACGTTTCTTTATAAAAAGGAAAAGATGTAGTGATAAGAGTATGATTCCTAAGAAACATTAACATTCACATACCCTGGGATAATTGGATAGGTGGACATGCCCCATTCGTTCTTGACCATGTGGAGGTCCGAGTGACATATCCCACAATAAAGAACTTTGAACGTTACATCCTTCTCTCCTGTTGCCCTACAGACATGCCATACTATTTCATATTTAGCACAAACCAACAATTAGGAACCATAATAAATAAATTTTTTTTTTAAATGATAGAGGATGGATCATTGTCGGTACTAATTTGAGCAATCACTATGATTAATTGATCAAATAAATGCATTCTTATTTTGTTAAATAAAAATAAAATAACGAGCGACAGTCAAATAAAATGAAATGAAAATAAGAAAAAACGCAAGCTTTTTAGAATTTAGAGAACGAGGATTCAAAAGATCTATAAGAGATTTGTAAGGTATAATCTATTTTCTTTTATGAGGAGAAGTAAAATTTCGATTTCCTTTCCCTATTAAAAATTATATTATCCGACGATCTTACTATTCTTATGAGATATTCCTCTTATAACACATGTAGATTCAATGCATGAGTCTCACATGTTGCGAGAGAAATGTCTCATGAGATATATTTTCCTCAATTATTATTATAATATTTGAATTATACAAAAAGAAAAAAAAATCCAATTTTGTCTTGGATAAATTATTTTAGTATTCAAAATATTAGATTAAAATGAAAAACACATCAAACAAGATTGAATGAAGAGAGAGAGAGAGAGAGAGAGAGAGAGAGAGGACCTTCTTGAGAAATTGAAGGGAGAGAGGAGGCCAGAATTATCGGTGGCTGCCCAGCCAAAGGCCTTATTGGGGTGTTCAACCTCTGCTGATTTCGCCATTGATTTTTCTCTAGAAAGTAGCTATGAAGAAAAACTTGGAATGTTACAAAGTAGTGCAATGCCTAGGCCAGTAATGACTAGTAAAGTGTGTGATATGGTACTAAAATGTACCTCTATATATATAGTACTAGAAATGAGGGGCCTGTAACATTTCAAAAAAAGAAAAAGAAATGAGGGGCCGGTTGGGGGGTGTGAATGTGATGACGTATTGGCTTAGCAAACGGGGTGTGATGACGTATAGGCTTGGTATTTGGTAAAGACAGTTATTAAAGACAATATTTTTTTGCTAAAGGCTATTATTAAAGACATGGTGATACAAATTTCGTACTTCCTTGCTGACTACTCCGCTCTTTCTGACTCGGAAGAGAGAAAACGACGTGACGTATAGGCGTGCGTTTGCTTGCAAGTTATTTTGCTTTTGGCTGGTTCTACACCACTATTTACGACCTAATTAAAAATACAAAAATGTGTATAATTATGCATTTTTAAGTTCTACAATATTATTTATACATTTAAAAATTATTTTATTATAGTATTTTTAGTAATAAATTTTCAATTTTTAGTAAAATAATGCGAGAGATATATATAAATATATATTTTTTTTACAATTTTTTTAAAAATTGTTAATGTGGTAAGTACTGATTATTGGTAAATAAAAAATGGAAAAAATTTAAGTGCAATATTTAGGCATTGTTACTTAAGTTTCCTTCTTAAAAAGATTTAGCTGGTTGAATTCAAATCACCTTCTTCATTAATAAATAAGGAATTATAAAAAATAATTATAAAAGTTATCTTCGACCACAATGACTTAGTGGGATGAGCCAAGGACAAATGCATCCACAACAGACCAAGGCTGAAGTCCGAAAAGGTTATTTGCTAGCTAAAGGTAATACTTCAGGTAAATCTGTCGGTACAGGTTAGTATGGCAAAGACATCTGATAGGAAAGCACTCTAAAAAAAATATAAGGAGAAAGCTGCTACCTCCACATTAAATGTACTGCACCTAACTCCCTGGCCGCATTAATGTGGAGATGATACCTGAACAGTATATTTCAGCCTTACAGCTACCAAATGGAGAGGGATGAAAATGACTGATGGGACAAGTATCAAGACTGATCATTTTTGGATGCACATGGCAGGTGGAAATGAGAAAGAAGAAGAGTATATAGGAAAAGGATGGAGGAAGAAAAGGGGGACTTCTGGGAGAAAAGCTTGTAATCAAATTTGAAAAGAACATATAAGAATAGATCACCTCAGATCTTGCCGAGGACAAGTTGTCTTCAATACAAACCTTTTTTCTGTTCAATATCTTAATACTTAGATCCCTTGTAGTGTCTATTGGATTAACTAAAGCTTAGTATTCAACCCATTTTCTACAAATTCATTATTTTGGGCTTTTTGGGCCTAAGTCCGTCTATGTAGTGGGCTTGGAATCCAAATATGGTCCTTACATATATATATAATTCATGATTAAAGCCGTACAATGCATGAGACAAATTCATGAGAAAGAAAAAGGATTCCCCTCATTTAGCCACTCACCTTATCAAAAATTTGCATTTATGCCAATGTATAATTAATTATAATATGTTCTTTAAAAATAGTTATCATGTGGGTAAATGCAATTGTTTCTATTTATTAATTATCTATAGATGTTTTTACTAAAAAAAATAAAAATTTATAGATACACACTAATTATTTATATAAAAGAAATTTATAGGTTATTTTTCATTTATAAAAGGAATTTATATGAAATTTGATAAATTAATAATTATTCATGTGGGTAACATGAATAGTTATTAAAGGCAATTGTTCATGTGGGTAAATGCAATTGTTTCTATTTATTAATTATCTATAGATGTTTTTACTAAAAAAAATAAAAATCTATAGATACACACTAATTATTTATATAAAAGAAATTTATAGGTTATTTTTCATTTATAAAAGGAATTTATATGAAATTTGATAAATTAATAATTATTCATATTAATTGGGAATTATTTTAATAAATAGTTATTGAGGACAAATTTTTTACACCACACGGCTTCATTTCATTAGCGACCCGCACCACGTCAACACTATAATGGATTTTGGGAAAATCTCTTCTAAAGCCAAAAAGAGCCCATATTTACACAAAAAAGGCATCAAAGCTCATGGTTCAAGCTCATAGCATATCATCTCATTTTTGGCTCATGATCCAAGCTCATGAGTCTCATCGGGGGAATTTTGGGAGTCGTGATTTGGAGAGCCAAGAAGTATGTCCAGTAAAACTCCAGTGGTTCAAAGTTGATAAAGAAAAGCATGTTGCTTGGCACGTCTTCCCCAATTCCCTGAACTCTAACGGGTCAGTGTGCAATAGGTAACATTTGGTAAGCCTCTCATATCACATATCACTTAAAATGATAAAACTCCTCATGCTCTTTACAAAATTAATGTCCATCATATAATATAAGTTTTAAAATATAATTACATCATTCCATATTAATTATATTATTATTTTCATATAAATCAATTCCAAGCACATGACTAAATATATATTAGTATCTCATATCTAGCATTAAATGCTCTCTTTACTCTCCAAGATTTGGTTAAAATACAAAAAGACCATAATTACATCTCTAAAACTTCATCAAAAATCAACCAACTAGTCTATTACTTACCAAAATTATATATGCACTAAACACATAATTTTTCCAAGAGAAAACTTAGCTAAAAATACCAACAGCAGCTCCAACAGAAACTGTTTTGCAGAAACAGCTCTAGCAGAAGCAGAAACAGCTTCTGCAGAAGCTGCAACAGGTCCAGCACATCTTGCAGTAGCTCCAACTATGGTACCAGAAATAGAAAGATCCCTTAAAGATTATCTTACCATTAATGCCAAGTATTTTCCTCCAAGCAAAAGATGTCATTCATATGACATCATCCAGCTGCATTAGCAACATTAAAGTCTCAAATTTTCTTCTTTTGGTTAAAAAACAAAAGACCACTTACTTTGTCAAAGATTTTCCCCTATTTGCTAATTTTCCCTTCAACTTGATCTAGTTACACACTTGGCTCTATATAAAGAGAACCAAGCCACACACTAAAAGGGGGATCCCCTCTCTCATCCTAATAATTCTGAAACTTCTTTTCACGTTGCTGCAAATGTCTCTAAACTTCTCCATACTTCTCTACCTCTCTTACAAAATCACTCTTCATAGATAACAACACAACCATTACATACTATCCATCTCTCCCACACTTCAATATTCTAAAACTTCATCACTTTTGCTACCCAAAAACACATTTCCATCTCATCCTTTATTCCTCATACAAAATCTCCCTTCTTAGAAAGCAATATACCCCATGACATAACACAAATAATCTCATCTATTTACTATATTATCTATCTCACACTTCTATACATTTTACAAACACATTCCTCACAAAATACCCATACATACTTCTCATAAATCTTTAAACTCTATATCTCACAAAGTATACATATACAAGATCCATGTCCAACAAAGTATCTACATATAATTCGTATACATATTACAAACACCATATCTCACAATATACATGTATATATACACACACACATATATATGTTTCTTACCATCTCCACACATCTTAAAAACATATCAAATACTCTTCCAAGAACACATTACAAAAGCTCTTTCTCATGGAAGGCATATGAACATCAATATTAAGGCCTTTCTCCTAAAAGGCACAAAGACTTCGTATTAAAAATAATTCTCTTTAAAGACATACATTTCTAATACTTAAAGCTATTCTTATGAAAATAATATCACTTATGCTTGACTAAAAACTAAAAGAGCATTACATGGGGAAAGTCATTTAAGTGCATGATGGAAGGGGACAAACTTACTAACCTATGCACACGGCTGAACGCTCTCTCTCTCCCTTCATTCCCTCCTATTTTTCCTCTTTTATTTGTAACTATGAAGCCTTTAATTCTTTTTTAGTATTATTATGATGAAGGCCATAATGTTTTGGAAACTATGGAAGTTTTCCCTTATATTGACTTAATAATAATAATAAGAAAAAAAAATATGATTTTTACTATGAAAACACACTTACTAACCTGAAATTACCCTACCACTAGAGATAATATCATAACAGGACTGATTTGAACTATCGGACTAGGACCATTAATGTACTAATTAAGTATTGAAACGTGTTTTTCATTGGGCTTTTGTTGCTGTTTTGTCATGTGCAACCTTTGTTTCTTACTTGGATAGGCTTTGTCATCACACCGAAAGCCTTTGGGTACCATCTCAAGAGCCCATAGTCGAGTTTTGGTTTGGCTTCCCAACATTTTAGATGGAGGCATCAATTTCCCCCTTGACAATAGTTTAAATATAGAATAAAATTTATTCATTCCTTTGATTTAGCAAATTAGAACTCACAATAGAATTAAAATTCAATTAAAAAAATAAAATAATAATGACATGTAAATTGTAAGGCCTTTAAAACTTATATTATGTTTCAAAATATTTTGAAATCAACAAAAAGTCAAAATTCTTCTTAAAAAAAGTTAAAATTTGTTCAATTTTATTAAAAAAAATTATAGCAAGATTATAAAGATGGGCAAGGTTTGACAACAAATTTAGTTGTAGCCTAAGGCTATAACTCCCAATAAAAAAAATAATAATAACATTACTACATATTTTGAAAAAGCAACCATTATATTGCATATTCTTTATATTCTTAATATAAATGTCAAATTTCGTGCCAATCGGATATTATTTTACTATTCGATCCTTAAATTTATTTTTTTATACATCATTTTAAATTACAAAAACTTGAAATTTAAACATTTGATTGATGAAATAACTATTAATTTTTGATATTCTGGAAATTTTGCAAACATAGAAGATATAAGAAAAAAAAAATATAAGGACAAAGTTTGGTTATAAACTTACTGAAAGAATTAACATGGCTACATATTTTGAAAATATAATTGTTGGATTGCATATTTTTTATGTTCTTCACACACATGCTAAATTTTGTGCTAATTGGATGTTATTTACTATTTGGTCCATAAATTTTTTTATGCATAATTTTAGACTACAAAAAATTAAAATTTGAACATTTGGTTGTTGACATAGCTATTGGTCGTTGATTTTCTAGAAATTTAAGTATGATGAATATAAGAAAAAAATGTAGTTTAATGGTAAATTTTTCAAAATTCAAATTTAATTAAAAGATATTGAGTGAAGTTGTAGCCTTTGGTTACAATTAAGTTTGTTGCAAAACTTTGTTCAAAATACACTACAAAAAATTGGTTCTACAGCTGCGTTTAAAACCGCCACCATAGAAGACCTACAACAGCGCTTTTTGAAATTGCCCCAACAGGTTGACCTATTACGGTAGTTTAACCTATTGTGGTGCTTTATGAAACTGACACAATAGATAGAGCTATTATTGTATTTTACAACCACCGCTATAGGTTTGAAATTAGTATTTTTATTTTTATTTTTTTGTTTTTAAAAAGCGCAAGTATAGGGTTTGAAACTGCCAATGAAGGATATCCCAACACTTTTAAAAAGAGCCGGGATAGAGTTTCAAAACCACTGAGACCTATACCAGCGGTTTTAAAACCGCCGATGTAGGTCTGCAAGACCTATTGTCACACTCATTGGGTAGCACTATGAAGCGCCAGGAAAAAAAACATCGGAATAGGCCATTTGGTCTATACTGAAGGCTTATGGGACTATAGTTGTGGTTTAAAAATTCTGCTATAGCCCCAATTTTTTGTAGTGATATAATCCAATTGTGGATTTATCAAAATTCACATATAATAAAAAGATGTTAAGTAGAGTTATACCTTTAGGTTACATCCAAGTTTATAGCCAAATTTTGCTAAATGTATCATTATATTCCAGTATCCTTAATTCTCTCCATCTTGTTTTTCAAAAAAAAAAAAAAAAAAAAAATCTCCATCAATATAAATGCGTATGAGTTTATTTATTTATTTATTTTTTGCTAATGAGATTTACTTATATACTTTTATAAACCTAAACTTTAAATGCTCCTAAAATTAATGACTTATATATGCCAAAAATTCAATATTAAAAAAATAAATGAGGCCTTTTTTTCTTATTTTTTCAGTGTAGTCTCAGCTGCCCCTCTAAAAAAAAAGAATAATAATAATAAATGAGATAATAATAAATTAATGAGTATTTATACTTAAAAAAAATAAAGGGGTCATTACCTAGAATTTATTCAAAATTTTGAATTTTTACATTAAAAAATAGGGAAATTTATTGAATATTCCGGGGAGTACCAATTCATGTGAGAGAGGGGAGTGCGTATTTATGGTACTCCGGGAGTACCCAATAATTACCCAAAAAATAGAGGGGGAGGGGCATAGCTAATTAATATTTCAACGTCATATCAAGCCGAAGAAATGTTATAAAGTTATACGAGTACAATAGTTTGAGTATTTGATTATTTTTCTAATGTTAATTTATGTTTTTTTTTTTTTTTTTGGGGAGGAACAATCTTAATTTATGTTTATACTAATATTATGCCCGTGCGATGTATGACTTAATTAAAAAGATATATGTAAAAAATTAAAACTATATTAATAATTAGTAAGCCACATGATAAAACCCGTTAATATTACGACATATAATACATATAAACATATACTAAGTCAATTTGTATAAACATGGTCTATAATATATAAATTCTACATATTAAAACATAAAATAATGATATATAATCAAAATAAATATTATTTGAAACTCTTGCTAATCTAATTTTAAGTGAAGTAAAATTTTAAATTTTTTATAATTTAGGAAATATATATTTATTTATAGTAAGTTCTTGGTAAAAAAAAGTTTGATTTACGATATAGTAGCATGACCAAAAAAGTTTGGTAAACTATTTTTATGCATATAGTAGCATGACCTAGTATTATAATTGTATATCAAGAGTATTGATTAATTAATTAAAATGAACTCTATCAATGACACCTATGACCAAAATACTTTATTTTGAAGTAAAAAAAAAAAAAAAGCATTTCAAGGAGATAGAACACATCATTAGAGGCTTATGAGCACTATTTTCTTGATCCATCATGTAAGCAAAGAAGGAATAAGTGATAACCTTATGTGTGAAGTGAAGTTGCTTGAGATGACTAAATATGAGATCTTCACATGCTTTAGTAAAAAAAAAAAAAAATCATCTGCATTCCACAACAATTACTATAAAATATCAAACATTATTAATAACAATACATCATTTAGATTCCTAATAATTAAAGTGTTTTTTTTGCCAATCTAACAAAATTTTAATGTTCATATAGAAGTTATCTACATAAATTATAATGTTCATATAGAAGTTTTTTTCACCTTAAATTCTATCTTCCATTCTCTACAATCCTACTAACATATATAATTTTAAGAAATCATTGCCATGCCGAATGGGTGTCGCTGTATCGGCAACATTTTTGACTCCATAAAAATGGGGAAAAGCCTTTATGCATGTTTGGTTTCGTACAACTCTTTTATAAATAATTTACAAAATTAAATATTTACGAATATCAATAAAACAAATGATCAACTAAATAAATGAAAAAAAAAAAAAATTCAAAATCTGTGGCATAAATATGAGATCCACACGTTAAAAAAAAAAAAAAAAAAAAAAAAAAAACTAGCATCCAAACGTGGATTCACTTGAAGTTTCAATAGAATAAATATAATCTACAATTAAATAGATATAATCATATAATAGCATTTGTGTGGACTTTGCACTCAGGATAACATGTTGAAGGGTAAAGCTTTAAGATCTTGAAATTTCATAACATGGGCTTCAAAGCTTTAGAATAATCTGTAACACAAAAATAATTTTAATTAAAGTGAATATCATAACATGATTAAAGGTAGAACATATAATTTGTTTATCAAAAGAAGAGGTAGAACATGTAACCGATGGAAATTTAATGTGATATATATTCTCAAAAAAAAAAAAAAAAAAAAAGTGAAAGAAGCCACTAGTCCCAAGGCTTCCACTATAGCTTCCATTGGATTAGGATGCTTATGCTGCAAATACACCTTGAAACTTACAAATCAATAAAACCCAATATAGAACAAAACCATCCAACTAAACATATACACAAAAAAACTAAGAATACAAAAAATATAACCTATGACGAAAAGAGCATAGTTTGAATAAGACGTTTGAGGGAGGTGAAGCAAAAATATTTATAATTAAATTTTTTTTTTTCCGATTGAATTTATTCCCTATGATCTAATCTCAAGTTGAAGATATACTTGAAGATAAATATGAAAATAAAAAAATTGTTGATAATTTATACACGAAAAAGAAAATGTGAAACTGATTACTAAAGATAAGAACCTAAATTACTGCAAAATTTGATTTCTAGATAATTCATAAATTGAAGAGGAAAGATAAAAAAGAAAAAGAAGTTGATATTAACAATTAAGGGGGAAAAAAAAATGTTAAACTTAATAAATTATAGGAGAAGAAGATAGGAAAAAACAAAAAACTATTATATATATTTTTTTATTCTAAAAAATATGAACAAATAAGTGAAATAACGTTGCTATTTTTCTTGACTGTGTAGTAATATAATTCAAGTAAAAAATAAATTAATAATAAAAGGATAAGATGAAGAATTTAGATTGTAATCAAATTAAGATTTTTATCAACTTAGAAATTATAAGAGAAGAAGATAAGAACAAAAAAAATTATATCTATTTTCTTAAAAATCTAAACATTTCTGTATTTTGATGAAGCCACTTGGCACAACCACGGTTTCTACGCCAACTTTTAATATATAGTATATGATTTGTTTCTTTATCAAATGAGAATCGATTAATTTATCTTTATATTTGATTCTTCACGTCTCTCTCTCTCTCTCTCTGTGTATGACTATTTTTTTTTTTTTGAGAGAGAAGAATGTCTGTGTAATTCATGACGTGATTAGTTTGCAACAACTATCTTTGCGTGGGTATACAACTTTGCTCTAAAATCTTTTCAATGCACCAACAAATTTGCAATAAAGTGCTTGCTGAAACCGTTTGCATTAACAATATAAAAAAAAATAAAAAAAATGTTCTCTGTCCTCTCTTCCTCTGTCAATTTCCAATCACAATGACCATAGAGGCCATAGCATCAAGTATATTCAGCAACACCCATCCCTCGCAGCTTAAAGTTTAGGTGTGGTCCAGATGCCTCAAACCCTATACCTAACAAAATGACATAGCATTGTAATTGAAGAAAGGTAATAAAGCAAACTTTAAACTCCGAAGTGACCTATTAACTCAATGGTAGTAGTATTTAAGAAGACATTCCCAATCTGAGAAAGGGAAGAGATTGCATGGGCCAATAACTCACTGGATGTTTAAGATCCCAAACCAAAAATCACTTCTGTACAGCACCTTGTACCCGAGCATATTTGGGCCTAGGGCTCTGGTATGAAGACGCGGCCCATAAACCTAGCCTCTCTCTCTCTCTCTACCCAAAAGCCCAGCCCAAACCCGCACAAACTGCGGGCCCAAGTTTTGCCACCTCATCCTTGTTCGGCAATTCTTTCCCGAGCATTAAAGTGAATGGCTTCCAGACACACCGTCCCTTGCATATCCGGTAGTACCTTTGGAAACATCTCCGCCGATCATATTTGCAGAGGTGGGAACCAAGTTCCAAGGCCACCTTCACTACATTCCACTCCCACCTAACAACCCATTTCTGATTAATAATATTAGACCGCTCATTGCAGTACCTAGGGAAGTAATCATAGCCTCCCCACTAACTTAGAGCTATAAATATGAGAAGTTGAAGGAAGAAAGGGGGTTGGAAAACTGAGAAAGAGATTGAGAATAGAGGAAGAGGAAAAGCACTACAAAGAGAGAGAGAGAGAGAGAGAGAGAAAGAGAGAGAAAAGTGATCTCATTGGGTCTCTGTGCCGAGAACGACCCACAATAGGAAATTCCAAACCCACTCTACAAATAAGTTGTGAGCCCAAGGGAAGCTAGGTCCAATAGCCTCATCTTAGGCGCGTACAATTGGTGTCGTCTATGGGAATCTCCTACAAAGCCATGGTTCAGCCGAGACTCACACTCGAGAAAATGTCTGGGAGACGTTCTGGGAGTGATGCTGAAAGTGGTTCAGTGGGATCTTCTCAGGGATCCTCCTAGCAAGAATGGAGGCAAAAGAGGCGCAAAGATAGGAATCACGAACGGGAGGAGGAGAGGTCTGGCCTCGGAGAGGGGTCGTACCAAACGCAGCGAACGGTATCCGTTGCTTTAGGGCAGAAGCAACTCGACGAAAGGGATGAAAAGCTTGAGCGGCTACACAGGTTGGTGAGAGATCTAGCGTTGGAAGCAGAGAATGGGTACCGTAGAAGGGACAGAGACAACCGAGAAAGAAGACCCAGTACTAGGGAAGATCGTCATGAGACGGGATCCAATCAATCAAGATCCCACCATCACCAAGAACGTTCCCATTCGCAGGAATCTCGTCAACAAAGGGAACATTCGCATTCGCGGGAATCCCGTCAACACCGAGACTATTCGCGGTCACGGGAATATGCGGACCGAGGTTCGGATTCCCCAGAAGAACAATAGCCCCGTAATGCGGCCATGGATGAAATAAGCCGTGCACTATGCAGAGTTGCTCGGTCTCCATTCTCAGCTGACATCGAGCGGGCCCCTATGTCGAATAGATTCATGCGCCCTCCGTTTAACTCCTACGATGGGAAAATGGACTCGATAGAGCACGTCAGTCACTATATCCAGATGATGTCTTTGCATACCCACAATGACACACTGATGTGTAAGGTTTTTCCCTCAAGCCTTGGCCCCGCCGTTTTGAGATGGTTTAATGGGTTACGGAAAGGCTCCATCCACAATTTCGCCGAGTTGATACAAGAGTTCGGAATCTAGTTTGTAACTTGTAGCCGGGTGCCATAACCGGTAGATGCATTGCTGTCCATGAAAATGAAGGTAGGGGAAACCCTTCGTAGTTATGCTAGTCGGTATTGAGAGCTTTACAACGAGATTGGCGGAGGAAACAAGAAGATTGCTACAAGCACTTTTAGAATGGGATTGCCCAAGGATTCCGGGCTGAGGCAATCGCTAACTAAGAAGCCTCCCGAGGATATGAGGCAGCTGATGAGGCACATTGAAGAATACAAACGGCTGGAAGATGACCGGCTGCAAAGCAAAGGTAAAGAACTAATGGCAAATCGTCCTCGGTAGGGTGGCTTTCAACCTAGAGCCTGGGGGGATTTGAGGATTCAAGAGCCAGAAGCACTAATAGGGGAGGTAAATGTAACGTTTAAGGAGTCAGTGCATAAGATTATTGACAAGATTAAACACGAGCCATACTTTAGGTGGCTAAACAGGATGGGTGGTGACCCCTCTAGGAGGAATCAGAACTTTACTGCACTTACCATAAAGATAAGGGCCATACTACTGAGCAATGCTGAGTGTTGAGAGACCATCTCGGACAGCTAGCCAAGGCAGGGTACTTAAAGGAATTTGTGGTAGACACGGGGGACCGAGGAATGGGGCAAGGTGCTCCACAAAGGGGCAACCCTCTCCCACCCCCTCTCGGGATAATTGAGGTTATCCATGCTCCTCCAAGGAGCCTCATTGTAGCAAGAAAGAAGGGGGTGTTAACTGTAGCGCCAGTTGAAGGTAACTCAGATACGCAACCATCCGAAAAAAGGATAAAACTCGCCTAGGAACCTATCGCTTTTGGTGATGATGATTTGGAAGGAACAATTCAACCGCATGACGACATTTTAATAGTCACCGCTTGGATAAGTGGCTTCCTAGTGAAGAGAGTGATGATAGACCAGGGAAGCGGGGCCGATGTGATGTATCCGGATTTATTTAGGGGGCTTGGGTTGAAGAACAAGGATCTTTCTAAGTATACTACACCTTTGGTCGGGTTCGATAGCAGATTGATAGTTTTCGAGGGGCAAATTTCTCTGCCCTTGAATATGGAGGGCAGGGAGGTGGTGGTAACATTTATAGTGATTGCTTCATTCTCCCCATACACGGCGATACTAGGAAGGCCGTGGATCCATGCAATGGAGGCTGTACCGTCCCACCCTGCACGTGAAAGTCAAGTTTCCTACCGAGCATGGCATTGCTGTAGTACGGGGAAGCCAAAAAATGGCTAGACAATGCTTGATTGCCATAGTCAAATGGGAAAAAGGGCTAACCGGCTAGGGGGATTAGGCCGAGCGAAAGGACCCATCACAGGGGACTCCTTTATAGGAATTACAAAATTTGCAAGAGGAAAAGGGGGGTGGAGCTGCCGAGGAGATGGGAAGGTAAGAATATTACCGGATGTAGGTAGGTACTTCCAAGTAGGGGAAGGACTAAAGGGTCAAGATAAGGTAGAGATGTTGCTATTCCTTATACAGAATGTGGATGTATTTGCATGGAGTCCATATGAGGTACCTGGAGTGGAACCTGAGTTTATCATTTATAGGCTTAACGTAGACTCCTCGTTCCCTCCTAAGAAGCAGAGGCCGAGAAGGTCAGCCAAGGAGCACGTTAAGGCAGTGAAGGCAAAAGTTCAACGGCTGAAAGAGGCTGGGGCGATAAGGGAAATCTACTTCCCGGAATGGTTAGCAAACACCGTGGTGGTGAAGAAAAAGAGTGGCAAATGGAGGGTTTGCGTGGATTTTACGGATCTAAACCGAGCATGTCCGAAAGATCTGTTTCCCATGCCTAAGATTGACTAGTTGGTAGACAGCACGTGCGGACACCCACGAATGAGCTTTCTGGACGCCTTTCAGGGGTACCACCAGATCTCTTTAGCCCCCAAGGACCGAGAGAAGACAACATTCATCTCCCCGGAAGCCAATTATCATTATATGGTGACGCCTTTTGGGTTAAAAAAATGCTGGAGCCACTTACTAGCGGATGATGACAAGGATGTTCTGGGATAAAATAGGACAAACAGTCGAAGTGTACATTAAGGATATGGTGGTGAAAAGTAGGCAGGAGTTGCAGCATATAGAGCACCTCCGGGGGGTTGGTAAATTCCTAGGATATTTGATCACCAACCAGGGGATAGAGGTAAACCCGGAATAGATAGGAGCCATGAAGTGTCTAAAGCCGCTGAGCAATCCGAAAGAAGTGCAAGTATTGACCGGGATGCTAGCTGCCCTTAACCGATTCATCTCCAAATTCGTCGATCGTTACCGACCATTCTATCAGCTTCTGAAGAAGTGGAAAGGATTTCAGTGGGATGAGGAATGTGATAGAGCTTTTCGAGATTTGAAGGAGTATTTCGTGTAAGCGCCTATGTTGACAGCCCCAGAGCCCGGGGAGGATTTATTTATGTACCTGTCAGTGTCTGATCATGCGGTGAGTGCCATGCTGCTCGGGGACAAGGGAGTGCAGCAACTTGTATATTACATCAGTAAGACTTTGGTTAATGTCCAGACAAGGTACTTACCTTTAGAAAAGCTGGTGCTAGCCCTAATACATGCTACGAGGAAGTTGCTGCATTATTTTCAAGCCCATACAGTGTATGTCTTGATCGAATATCCCTCACATTCATTACTAAAATGATCAGATTTCATGGGCCGAATAGCTAAGTGGGGGACTAGACTGGGATCCTTCGACATATGGTACAGGCCATGGAATTCAATAAAGGGGCAAATCCTCGCCGATTTTGTCGTCGAGTTCTCTCCTAAGGATGGCGGGGAGATGATTTGTCATGTGGAAAGTCACCTGTGGAAGGTATTTGTGGACGGAGCTTCAAGTGCCCTAGGGTCCAACGCCGGGATCATCATTATCAGCCCCGAAGGAATACATCTGGAGCATTCTTTTAGTTTGGGATTCTGAGCTTCTAATAACGAGGCTGAATACAAGGCCTTACTTACCGGATTGAGAGTTGTATTAGAACTGGGAGCCCGGGAAGTGGAAGTATTTTCGAATTCTCGGCTAGTTGTTAATCGATCCAGGGAACGATCGAAGCCCAAGAGCCCCAGATGAGGGCATACTTGCAATCGGCAAGGCAGATTATGAACAAGTTTGACACGACGAAGGTGTCCCAAGTGGGCCGGACGCAAAACAGACATGCTGATTCCTTAGCCACGCTGGCATCATTAACAACGAGCATTGCTATAACGAATTGCGCAAGCATTGATGGGGTAGATGTTGCCTTAATTGCGACGATCGGACCCAGTTGGATGGACCCAATCATCGAATTCCTAGTAGAGGATCAAGTCTCGAGTGACGAGAAGGAAGCCAGTAGGGTTCGTCGAGTAGCATCTCGGTACTGGTTATCAGCAAAACGCCAGCTATACAGAAGGTCTTTTGGGGGGCTGTACCTTTTGTGTTTGCACCCAAGTAGGGTGGGCGAACTACTAGCCGAGCTTCATGGTGGAGTGTGTGGCAGTCGTGTAGGGGGACGCTCGTTGGCACATCGAGCGATGACGCAGGGATTATGGTGGCCGCAGATACAGAAGGACACCGCCAAATATGTACGGAAGTGCGAATAGTGTGAAAAACACACACCATTGATCCATCAACCAGCAGGCCACTTGAATTCAGTCAACAGTACCTGGCCTTTTGCACAATAGGGGCTGGATATTCTCAGCCCATTTCCCCGAGCAACCGACAACCGAAGATTTATACTGGTGGTCGTAGATTACTTCACCAAATGGGCAGAGGTAAAGGCTTTAGCTAACATTTGTGACGTGGATGTCAAAAAGTTTATATGGAGAAACATAGTCACTAGGTTTGAGGTACCGAACTCATTGATATCTAATAATGGGCTGCAATTTGACAGTGAAGTTTTCTGTGCATTTTGTAGTGATCTCGGCATCAAGAACAGGTATTCCACACCAGCTTATCCACAAAGTAACTGTCAAGCCGAGGCCACCAACAAGGCGATCCTAAACGGGCTCAAGAAGAGACTGGACGGTGCAAAAGGCAGATGGGCAAAGAACTACCTAACATTTTGTGAGCATACCGAACAACCCCTAGGAGGTCCATCAGTGAGACTTAGTTTTCTTTGACATATGAAGCTGAAGCAGTGATACCAGTCGAGGTAGACCTTTGCAGCGCACAAGTAGAAGGTTTCAACCCCGCACAAAATGACGAGCTAATGATGGAATGCTTGGACTGGTTGGAGGAGTGCTGGGAAGTAGCGACTATTCGATTGGCTGAATATCAGCAAAAACTTGCCCGCCGTTATAACCGAGGTGTAAGGACAAGGGAATTTAGCGCTGGAGATTTGCTGCTGAGAAAAGTAGTGGGGAATATGTAGGATACAAATTCTGGGAAGTTAGCCCAGACTTGGGAAGGACCCTACCGAGTTACTACAATTGCTGGCGATGGAGCATATTACTTGGAGGACCTAGACGAGAGGCCATTACCTCAGTCGTGGAACGTCCATAATCTGAAGAAGTTCTATCACTAATCGGCATTACGCCGAACGGTAAATTAAATGTGATATCTTGTATGTGTTCTACTAATAAGAATAGTGGTGTTTACTTGTGCAGATTTGTATTGTTCTACTACTGATCCTCGGTTCGATCTCTATCACCGAGTAGGTGGAAACCTTAAAAAGTTATTCTAAGGACAAAAACCTAACCCTCAGTTCGATCCTTATCACCGAGCAGGTGAAAACCTTAAAAAATTATTCTAAGGACAGAAACCTGACCCTTGGTTCGATCCCTATCACCAAGTAGATGGAAACCTTAAAAATTATTCAAAGGACAAAAACTTGACCCTCGGTTCGATCCTTATCACTAAGCAGGTGGAAACCTTAAAAAATTATTCTAAGGACAGAAACCTAACCCTTGGTTCGATCCCTATCACCGAGTAGGTGGAAACCTTAAAAATTATTCAAAGGATGGGAACCCGACCCTCAGTTCAATCCCTATCACCGAGGATGTGGAAACCCTAAGGACGGGAACCCAACCCTCGGTTCTACCCAAAATCACCGAGCAGGCGAAACCCTTAAAAGTCGCTCCACGAACAGAGTCTTGATCCCCAGCTCAATCGACTCTGCCAAATGAGTCAAAGCCTTGGACAACACTTAAAAAAGGAGTAGCATGCTACTCGGACAGGCCAATTAACCGAACATGCCTAAACCCAACAAGCCCAACACAATCATTTAACTGAAATTGGCCAAGAATAGGGACCTGCACTTCAACCTGCTTTCTCTCTATTACATGTCTCACTCGAGAAACCCAATACCAAGAAACATACAGTCGCATAACGTTAAACATTCAACAAAAATAGTTAAGATAAATGATTGACAAAATAAACCTTAAGCAAACAAACCAGTGTTTCGCCACTAAAACTCGGTGACCATATAAGTGTTTTGCTCGAAAAAGAAATAATTGTTCGACCACCACAACCCAGTGGCTTAGGCAAATTATCTGAGAGAAAGAAAATTGCTGAAATAATAGAAAGCTAACGATGGCAGTCTGGTTCGGCAACTACATTGAACGATCGGCCTAGTGTACCTAATCATCGGTCTCGAGAAACTGCTGACCTACTGGGGGCTGCGGGGGAATCCTGACCGAGTTGGTCACCATCATGGGAATTGCTGATGGCTTCATTTTCGTCCAACTCCACATGGGAGTCAATCTGCTCCACCAGCTCCCTTAGGCTGGTCGTCTCTTCTTCATCGGTGGGCCGTAGGGGGTTGTGGGCGGTTGGAGCGGGATTCAGGAAAGGGATCTGAGCGGGATCTCTAAAGGGGGAATCTTCGGGGACTCCCAAGACTTGTAGGGCCGCCATCCATCCCTCCTGAAAGCCAAGTTTCCAGGCATCTCTTATAATAGGCTCGGCTGAGTTCTCCACGTCTGTAAACCTTTCGTTGTACCATTTGTTCTCAGACGCTTCCAGGGCCGCCTTCAGGCCATTCAACTCCTCGGCACGTGCGGTGTTCACACTTTCAGCCTCGGCCAACTTTAGTTCTGTCTCCCCCAGTTGGGCTTGCAGCTCTAAATACTTCTTCTCTACGGCCGCCTTAGCCATTTCGGCCGCGGTAGCCTTCTTCTCCGCGTTCGCTACTGCCACGACCTTCTTCTTAGCATTCACCTCGGACATGTCCTTGAGGGCCCTTTCCCGCTCAACATCCTCGGCCAGATCCTTCACCCGACCATCAAGTATATACGCGAGTTAAGCATCCTGACACGGTAACAAGGGCAGGCGTGAAAACAGGAAATTGAGTCCTTAATGATAAAGTACAGAAAGAAAAGAAGAGAGAAGGCAGGGAAACAGCCCAAACAACAACTAAAAGCTTACCGCGATGGTATGCCACTGCAGCCTCCTCCCCATGGACTCATCTGTTCCCTCCTCAAAGGCATGCACGTCCTTGGGTAGCAAGAGGCCATGCTCCAAGGCTCTAGCAACATAACCCCTGGCCCCTTTCTCCCACACCCACACACTTACGTCGAAAGGAAGAGGTTTGCCATCCAACTCAAAGGCGGGCTTCCACTCAAACATGGCTCGGGAGGAAGATGCCACGTGTGTCCCCGTTTAAGCCGTAGGCTCACGGATCACGATGCCACTTAATGGCCGAGGAGTAGTCCTCGAGGGCGTGTCACCCAGGCCAATAGAAGTCTGTTTGGTTGTACGCTGCCTTTTCCGTTGCCAACTGGGAGCAGGAGGTGAGAGAGGAGGGGTTTGGCTGCGACTCTAGGGCGGTTGGTGCTATGTGGCGGGCCTAGCTCCGGGAATGAAACGGCTGATCGTCATTGTTTTTCGGGTCACCATCTCTTCACTTGGATCGTGTTCGGTTTTTGGGAGAACAAAGGATTCAGTAGCTACTTCTTCGGTGTCCAGGGTAGGAGCCTCGGGGTTGACAAGGGCTTCGTTTTGGGCGGGTGCTTTTTGCTGAATCTGCTCGTGAGCCCATTCTCGGCGAGCTTGAGACACACGCTTGGCTGACTCATCCAACACAGGCTGACACTCGTCAGAGTAGATGTACCAAGGACCTGATGCACGAGCCTTGCCTACCCTGAATTTTGGTGGAAGGAAGTTCGTGTGTCGTACGTCAATATAGGATAAGAGGGGGCTATCAACTAGTAAAGCTTGGTTGAAAGCTTGCCAAGTAGAATACATGGGATCAACACCAAGAATTAGATGGGATGCTCAGAGCTGTCTGTTCGAATGAACAAAGATTTCAGACCTGAGCATGAAGTTCAAATCTCGTACGTGCACTACCCTGATATCTGGAACGAACACTCTACCATTTGCAACAAAAAGATACCATGGATAAGCATCCAAGCAAGCGAAACCATTGCGGCACTAAATGTATATATACACATAGTAATGAACAAGAAACATAAACGTGTTAATGGCAGGTACGAACCCACTTCGCGACTTGTGAGGGGGCAGGGGTACTCATCGGCAAACCAATTACCATGCACATGAACAAGTTCCCCAGTAAAGTTCCTATTTGAGTCAGGTAGGCAGGAGATCAACTGTACCCTCATGTCCCTAAATTTTAGGTAATAGTATGTTTTCTTATTTCCACATAAACTGTACATGTGGTTTATGTCATGGTGATCTAATTGTAAACCGAATATCTGATTCAACCTACTCACACAACTTACTACCCAGTAAAAGTTGGGAGAAAGTTGGTTGGGGCACAGCTCATAGTACCTAAGAGTACTAAGCAAAAGGGGATCCACGGGAAACCTAACTCCGCCCTCCAGAATTGCCATCAAAGGAAAAAAGGCAGTGTTGCCCCCTCTGTAGAGAGCAATTTCGCTCTCGTGGCAATAGCCACATCGACATCATCAGGGATGCTAAAACCTTGCCTGAAGATGGCTAGGGATGCCTCTGTATCTAGAAGAAAAGAATACCCCACCTAAACTTTAACGAAAAAATGAATGAAGAGTTAGAAATAAGGACAGTGGGTAGAAAACTTACTTTGGGCTCTAGGAATGGGAGAAATTCTGGGTTGAAGGATAAATGCGCGGATGAGTGCACGACAGAGAGGGAACTTTGAGAGTGGAGAATGAAAAAGTAAAAGAAGGATTTGGGGTGAACTATTTATAGGTATCAGAGGGAAGTAAGCAATGGTTACCCAAGCAATAATTAAGATTAATTAGCCAACCTTACAGATACCGATGCGAACTGACGCCTACACCGCCTCGGTACGCGAACCGTTAGGTAATATTGACGATTGAACTGAACGGCCAAATCCAACGCGCCTTTTTAGGAATGCATTAATGAGTTTCTGGAGTACCCTAGATGTTGCCTCATTGAACCTCCTCCCGAGTGACGTTCACCGTGTGGATTCCTTGATTCTTGCCGAGGTTCGGGCGCGAATTAAGGGGGGGCTATTGTACGGCACCTTATACCCGAGCATATTTGGGCCCAGGGCTTTGGTATGAAGACACGGCCCATAAACCCAGCCTCTCTCTCTATACCTAGAAGTCCAGCCCGAACCCGCACAAACTGCGGGCCCAAGTTTCGCCACCTCATCCTTGCTCAGCAATTCTTTCCCGAGCATTAAAGTGAATGGCTTCCAAACACACCGTCCCTTGTATATCTGGCAGAACCTTTAGAAACATCTCCGCCGATCATATCTGCGGAGGTGCCAAGTTCCAAGGCCACCCTCACCGCATTCCACTCCAACCTAACAACCCATTTCTGATTAATAATACTGGACCGCTCATTGCACTACATAGGGAAGTAATCATAGCCTCCCCACTAACTTAGAGCTATAAATATGAGAAATTGAAGGAAGAAAGGGGGTTGGAAAACTGAGAAAGAGATAGAGAATAGAGGAAGAGGAAAAGCACTATAGAGAGAGAGAGAGAGAGAGAGAGAGAGAGAGAGAGAGAAGTGATCTCATTGGGTCTCTATGACGAGAACGACCCACAGTAGGAAATTCCAAACCCACTCTACAAATAAGTTGTGAGCCTAAGAGAGGCTAGGCCCAATAGCCTCATCTTAGGCGCGCACAACTTCATTTCTCATTTATTACATCTTTGCCTCACTATGAGGAAGAAATGTTCAGAAAACCCCCCCAAAAAAAAAAAAAGTACCAAATGACAAGAGCTCGACTTAAATGCTAAGTTGCACCAACACGGACACGGACACGGATACGGGGATATGACAAATTTTTGAAAAATAAGGATACAACACAATGTGGACACGACAATTAAATAATTAACTAAATTTTATATTTAGGCATATTTTTTTAATATTTTTAGACATAAAATACATTTATGTTTAGAATTTAAATTATGTAAGAACTACAAATAATTAAACTAACACCCAAAGTAGTACAATAATACACATAAAATGTTTAGAGTACAAACCAAAAGTTTTATTTATTTAATAAATAAATAAAACTATAGCAGGACACACAAAAACAAAAATCACTAAATTCATAATAAACATTATAATTTATAAGGCAAAACAAAAGGCTGAGTAAAGAAACTTATAAGTGAGTAATAGTACACCCATTCACCCAAATATCTGAAAGAAAGGAAAAAAAAAAAAAAAAAAAAAACAAAGAGAGACCTATTATCCACACCGAGAGAGAGAGAGAGAGATCGGAAGGGACAGTGCACAGTGTCGGCGTCGACGTCGACGTCTATGGAGCTCGTCAATCAGCCTGATCTAGCTCCGGCGAGGGATAGAGGGCAGCGAGCAGAGGTCAAAGGGAGGGTGGGTTAAGAACTTGAGACATGGGTTTCAACTTTTAGTGTAATGACTTCTCAGACTCTAAGCTTTCTTTTTTGTTTTAGGGTATATCACAAAATCAATGGTATTGGTAAGTCCATCTATCAAAACTTGTGATTTTTTTTTCACTGCTAGCATGTGGGACGCGTCAGGGCCATGTCGAAGAAGCCAAAAAGAAAAAAAGAAAAAAAAGAGACACTACTCGGACACTGGAGTTCGGCTAGTCTTACCGGTTCCAGTGTCCAACACGTGTAGAACACCGGTATGTTGCCAAAACTAGCGTGTTGGTGCAACCTGGCTTTAATGTGTTCCCAATGTCAATGACAAATCGGTATCTGACATCTGCTTTCACAAGTCGTTCCATTGCAATGTTCACATAATCAATTGGAATAACCTCAATGTCTGCAGTAATGTTGTGTTTGGCTACAAATTCAATCATTTCTTGTGATTCCTTCATGCCTCCAATGCAACTACCACCCAATAACTTCCTTCCTGTCATTCCATAACATTTATTAATACACAATTTATCAAGAGAAATGCATAGGCAGCAATTAAGCTTGTACACACAAGATTATTTAATAATAATAATAATAATAATAATAACAATTAGCCTTATCACACGCGCTCGGCACGTGCGATGAGGCTCTTTTTATTTTATTTTGAGTTTAATGTAGTTTTTTAATTTAAATTTATATATTATTAGTGAGGTTACATAGGAAGAGATTTTTAAGAAACTAAAATTTAGGATTTGAAAATGAGTAAACTATTGGATTTAGTGTGTGCTAACACAAGAATGGATTTTTTAGTTAACTAAAATTTAGGATTTGAAAAGAAGTAAACTATTGGGTTTAGTGTGTGCAAGTTTTTAGGAAAAAATGTAATAAACTTGCGTGAAATATATTTAAATAGGAGAAAGAGTGTGTGCTAATTTTTAGGAAAAAATTTTCTCCAGTAGTTTTTTTTTTGGTTGAATTACTATTTTAACCATTTTTATTTCTTAAGAATAATGATTATTTAATTAGATTAGGGGTATTTTTGACATTTTTTGAAGCTATAAGGACCCGATTGGAACTTAAGGCCCACGAATGAAAAGGACTAAAGCCCAAAGAGACCAAAACAATGAATTTGTAGAGAGTGGGCTAGAAACTGAATTCTAATGAGTTGAACAACAATCATAGTAGGCTAAGTGATACAATAAAGTAAGAATAAACAGTTTAATGCAAGGAAAATCCTCCTTGGCAAAGTCCGAGGAAGACAGTTCTTATAAGTTTCTCTTGGACTTAAGCACAATTATAGTTCTTGAATGTACAATCCTCTTTCTCTAGATTCTCAGATGATCCCTGTGTAATGGGGTTTTTCTTCTTTACTTCATCTCAACCTTCCACGTGTAGATCAAATTGCTGGTTTTGATCCTTATCTCATTAGCACCTTCCTGAAGTCTTTGTGGGTAGCTATAAGGCTGAATGTTATTGTTTAGGTATCACCTCCACATTAATGCGGCCAAAGCGTTAGTTGCAGAGCATTCAATGCAGTGGTAGTAGCTTTCTCCTAGATATTTCTCAACTTTCCTTTGTCTTAATCCCTTTTAATGCTTATCCTTACCAGTATGATCATCTGGTGTGTTGTTCTTGATGAAAGGTCGGACCTTGTCCTCTACTCTGCTTAGTCGAGGAGGTGTTTATCCTCAACTATAATCCTAACCCCTCATCACCATACTTCTCCCACGAAATATTAATTTGTATGCCCTCACTAGTGTTTACCTGTCCTCGGACGTTTTAATGTCCTCGGACACGGCCCATAGCCCAATACCAATTTCTGGGCCCTTTGGCCCTACAATAGCCCCTCGAAATTCTACTTTTTTGCTCATCGGGAGAAAATGGGAATTTTGATCTTCTAGTAATTATCCTTCCTTACCTTTACATCATCTCTTTCTGTGCAAGTGTCTTCTCAACTGCCAAAAAGCACGCTCCTAACGCTTTGGCATTTGGGATGCTCCAACATTTATGTCACATAACGCCTTGTCCCCCACGTTCTACGGTGTGATAGAGATCTTACGGTGGAAAGTTTTATGGGGGTTTGGGCGGGAATTGTCCCGCTTACTTTCCCTTCTCATATATATACAGCTTGAAGACTTTGGTTATTTCACTTTCTGCATCTTCAACTCTCAAGAACTAGTCCAAGGAGCCATTCTTCTCTTCTGTAAGTCACCATTAGCATTTCTTTTAAATTTAAAGTCTTTTCTTCCTCGGCCCTTATAATTTTACCTTGACTCACCAGCACCTTTAGTTATTTTTCAAATGGGTACATTTGCTCATTTAGTAGACACTCTAGAGGGTATAAAGTACTTTAAGGCTTACTACCGTATTCTGCCTAGGGTTTTCATTGGGTATTGCCATCGGGGGGAATGGCATGCCATGAGGCAGAAGGAAGAAGTGGTAATCCCTATGATTGCCTTTATAGAGGGAGGGATGAGAATCCACATAGGTAGAGTAATTAGGGACTACCTCATTGCCCATAGATTCTCCCCTACCCAGTGCACCACTAACATGTTTAGGATTCTAGGTAGTATAGATAACCTTAATGAAAAGATGAATGTAAACCTTATCCACCACGATGTTAATTGGGTTTATAATTGTTACAAACTAACAGGTCAATGGTACTACCTAAAAACTAGAGTCTCCACGGTCAAACTTATATCATGTCTCCCTGTGTCCAATAAGGGCACGGATAAGGATTTCTTAATCATCTCAGGAGAGTGGCATGCTGGACTTCATTGCCCAACACAAGATGGGACAACAGGTGGGGTGCTTAGGTTTAAGTTCATTATTCTAACAATGCCCCTTTTATTACTAACATTTTCTGTGCTCACTTCTTCTATTTTTACTTGCAATTTAGTTCTTACTTTATTTGCACTGTTTCCTAACAATGTTTTTGCTTTTGGTGAATTTGTAGATAAGTATTCTGCCATCCCAAACCTCAGCCTTGTCAATGAGCCTGACATGATGAAAATACTCAAGGCTAAAATCTTTGTCCACACCGACGGACAATTAAGATCGACCCACCTCATCCTCGGCTGCAATCCGATCTCTTCCAGTTTCCAAGCCCCCAAATACGTGATAAAGGTGAGAGATCCCCGTTTACATCAAATTAATATCGCGGTACTAGGTTTCCTTGTTGGCCCTGCTCCAGAAGGTGTACATCAAGTGGAGTTTCCCTCCCAATGCACTGCCGAGGAAGAAGCAACCCCCTCCCAACCAACTTTTGAAGAAGCAACAAAAGTAGTTGAAGTCTCAAATTCTGAGGACAATTTTGAGGTCTTCAACCAACCTCAATCTCTAGAACTTCCAGTTACTGATTTCAGCCATCTTCCTTTAGCCCAAGTAAGCAATGTCTAGGAAGCCCCAAGCGTACCCTAAGTGTCTTGGAGTCCTATGTAGGGGGCAACGCCCTCGAGGTGGCTATCCAGACCAAACCCCCTACTCCTCCCCCCGCCCAAGTTTATCAGCCTGATACTGAAGAGAAAGCGGGATCAAAAAATGCAAAGATGTGGTGGAGGAGGAAAGAGGTCTTCCCCCTAAAGAAATTGAGCTCCAGAAAGGGGCCAACGCAGCCAGGACCACTCAGATGAGGTCCACTAGTGAAGGGTCCGTTGTGAAGAGGGGACATGATCATCGCACCAAGGTCTAAGCTTGGAATCCCCCTCTAGTGTTGAATGGATCTCCTTTCCCTTCAGATGCTTCCATACGTGACAAATGCCGTGGAGCAGGCCCTACTGTTGCCTAATGACATGGCCGATCTGAGGACCATGAAGAAACACGAAGTGTTTCTAAGTCGGAAGAGATATCTTACACTGGTAAGTGTTTTTTTTTAATTACTTTCTTTCATCATTATATTTTTTTATTGAAAGGCTGTTCAAGTTGCACCCATGGCCAAGGAGTTGGTGACCAATTCCTACAGGCAAATGAAGAAGGAGGAGGGAAGGTGCATTGTTGTTGTGGATGCTTTCACCTTGGCTAAGAAGAGGATCCAAGAGCTAAACGTCTAACTGACTGAGGCTAACAGGGAGAGGAAGAGCGCTAAGGCTGCTTGCAAGGGGCTGAGAAGCAGGCACAGAGTCAACGCAAACAACTCCATCAAACTGAAGACCAATTAACTGCAGCCAAGGAGCAAATAGGGTCCTTAAAGAAAAAAACTAGAAGAGGTTGAGAAAGCTATGGAAAAGGCTGAGTAGGAGGGTTATGACATCAGGGTGACAGAAACCAAGAAAACCCTTAAGGCTGAGGTTTTTGGGGTTTGTAGAAATTATTGCCTTCAAGTAAGGAACAAGGCCCTTAACCGAGTTGGAGTGGAAGCCTCCTCAACCTTAAGGAGAGCAGAGAATGTCTACGATCCCCCAGCTATCTAAGCGTCAAGCCCCTCAGGCTCCAAAGCTAAAATTGCCCCCAAAGATCCAGACCTTAGCAAGGATGAACCTGCCAAGGCTCTTCCCTCTCCCAACAGTCCTCTTAAAGAGGTAGAGTAAGCTGGTTTAGTTGAAAAGGAGAAGGAAACAGCCAAAGAAGTAACCCCTAAGGCCACAAAGCCTCCAACTACACCTAAGGATTCCTCTAAGGAGAAAGGGGTCTCTCAAAGCCTAGAAATAGTTCTAGCAACTCTCCCCATTCCTACCAAGGAGGATTCTAAGGGTAAAGGTCTAGCCTCTTTAGCAGCAGCAACTGCAAAACCTGCTAAGGCCACAATGAAAGATAACCCTCCTCTTAAGATTAAGTAGTACCTAGATTATATTTTGTAGCCCCCCCCCCCCCCCCTTCCTTTTTTTTAGTGCATTTTTCTTTAAGGTCACGTTTGGTAGACTGTAATAGATACTGTAATGTAATAAATATTTCTTTGGCATAACTATTTGGTTGTTTGGTTATGTTTTTATTACAATGAATAGTTATTCCTTATGAATAACTATTCTTCAAAATGAGGAATAATTATTCATTATCAAAAGTACTGAATATCTATTCCTTCACCTTATATAATAACTTTTTAAAGAAATTTCCTAAAAAGCCATTAGTTGCCACATCTTCAAAAGGAAAGAAAATAAATTTTCCTTGTTGTTAATTATTAGCTCTATTTTGAACACCCTAAAATAAGTGTATTTTAGGAAATTTGACTTAAAAATGATTTAATTACACCTTCTTTTTATACTCTACTAAATTGTGGATGCATATTCAGGATTCTATTCCTAAATGGTCACCAAACTAATGAATAGTAATACTTATTACATTCCAACTTAATGTATTTCTTGTAATACTTATTCCTATTCCCATGTAATAATCATTACAGTGTACCAAACGTGCCCTAAGTGTAGCTGTTATCTACATTCCTGAACATGTACTCGTTTTGCCTTCTTCAAGGCTTTACTTAATGAAAAACATTAACTTCCCTTCTATTTCCTTGTATTCGTGTTAAAGTTAAATATGATTTCTCTTCTACCCTGTACTTAATTGACATGAGCATGATATATAATTTCCTTTAATTCAAGATATACCTTTATCCTTGACTTGAACAATTATCTACACAAGTGATAGTATAATTGCTACATTCTATGCAATCAACAATATAACGGGTTAACCTTTCCAAGTCTACAACCTTTAATAGAGTGTAATTTAACTTCAAAAACATACCTTATGTATTTGAGATAAGCAGCTCATATGATTATATATGCCTTAGGATTTCCTTCTCAATTTCAAACAATGGCAAGATATCTACTTATCCAAGGTTTCACCCAGACACCCCCTTAGTAGCAAATCAAGATAGTTGTAGGTGTTAATTTACCCATAATACGTGGTCCGAGGAGCCAAACATTACTAAGGTTCTGTTTAACACCTAGAGAGATACTGAGCAGTGTTAATTTACCCAAGGCATGTGGTTTGAAGAGCCAGACATGACCAAGGTTCTGTTTAACACTTAAATATTTGCTAAGGAGTATTAATTTGCCCAAGGTATGTGGTTCTCGGAACCAAACATGACTAATATTCTGTTTAATACTTAAACAAATAATAAGGAGTATTAATTTACCCAAGGTATGTGGTCCGAGGAGTCAGGCATGACCAAGATTCTATTTAATACTTAAACAAATAATAAGGAGTATTAATTTACCCAAGGTATGTGGTCCAAATAATAAGGAGTATTAATTTACCCAAGGTATGTGGACCGAAGAGCCAGACATGACCAAGGTTCTGTTTAATACTTAAACAAATAATAAGGAGTATTAATTTACCCAAGATATGTGATTCGAGGAGTCAGGCATGACCAAGATTTTGTTTAATACTTAAACAAATAATGTACACAACACATAATGTTATAAATAAAAACATGGCAGAGTTGCCTTTCATTAATAATAATACATTCGTAGGTTATTTACATTCCAAAGGCGTGGTACAACATTTTCGTCTAAATTTTCTAGGAAATAAGTACCTATACCAGCTACCGAAGTCATACGGTATGACCCCTCTCAATTGGGCCCCAATTTCCTCATATTGGGTTTTTCACAATACCCACAACCTTCCTTAGCACTAAGTCTGAAGGTGTTAATGGCCTTATCCTCACACTTGTGTCATATCCCTATTTGAACTTCTGTTGATAATATGCTAACTGAACCATGGCAGTTTCTCTTTGCTCTTCAATAAAATCCAAGCTCTTTTCTAATAGGTTGTCATTGTTGTCTAGAGTGAACAAGCTCGTTCTCAATGTTAGAAATCTAGTCTCTAAAGGAATCACAACCTCGGACCCATAAGTCATTGAAAATGGTGTTTTCCCAGTTGACTGACAAGGGGTAGTCTAATATTCCAGAGAACACGTGGTAGCTCCCATTTACCCTTTGCATCATCCAACCTCTTCTTAAACCCATTCACTATAACCTTGTTAACAACCTCGACTTACCCATTCCCCTGTGGATAAGCTGGAGTTGAATATTTGTTCCTAATACCCAATTCACAGCAGTACCTCTTAAAAGCCTTACTATCGAATTGAAGACCATTAACTGAGAAAAGGGTGTGAGGAATCCCAAATCGAATGACAATGTTCTTCCATACAAACTTCTTTGCATGCACGTCCCTAATAGTAGCTAGTGGCTTAGCTTCTACCCATTTTGTGAAGTAATCAGTGCTGACTAGAAGCCATTTCCTATTTCCTGCTGTCTTAGGGAATGGTCTTGCAATATCCAAGCCCCACTGAGCAAAAGGCCATGATAGACAGAGGATTAAGGACATCTCCTGGCTGATGAATGTTTGAAGCAAATCTCTGATATTGGTCACACTTCTTCACATACTCTTATGCCTCTTTCTGCATACTTGGCCACCAATACCCCTTAGTAAGGGCCCTGTGGGATAGTGATCTACCCCTTGTATGACTTCCACAAATTCCCTCATGTAACTCCTCCAAGAGTGGCTCCACTGTTTCACGATGGACACATAGCATGTATGGTCCAGAAAAAGAATGTTTGTAAAACTTCTGCTCCTCAGACAACCAAAAACAGGGAGTTTTCCTTCGTAATTTATCTGCCACTCGTTTTTCCTCAAGTAGAGTACCTTCTTTGAGATATAAAACTATGGAATCCATCCAACTAGGCCCTACCCTAATCTGGTGAATCTGGACCTTTTCCTTCTTCACCTCGATGTGCTTATATAAATCTTCAACCAGTATAACCGAAGGTAAACCTTGTATTAAGGAAGTTGCAAAAGTGGCCAAAGAATCATCATGTGTATTTCTGCTCCTCGGGATCTGCTGCAAAATGAAGAATTAAAAACCTGACTGCAAGTGCCTAGCTTGGCTCAAATACTCTTGCATTCTCAACTCTCTAGCTTCCAACTCTCCTTTTACCTGACCCACGACTAACCTCGAATCCGAAAACACATCCACGATGTTTCCTCCTATTTTCTGGGCCATAGCCATCCCTACCAACAAAGTTTCATACTCAGCCTCGTTATTTGTGGCCGAGAAACCTAACCTTAAGGATTTCTCAATAGTAATTTTTTCTGGGGACACCATAACTAGTCCCATTCTAGATCATTTTTTATTAGCTGCACCATCGATGTACAATTTCCAAGATAAAGGCCCCTGTAAGGAGATTGTTTCAACTGGTTTTCCTTCTAAGATCTGCTTCTCACCTCCACTTCTAGTGGAGATTCAGTAAATTCAGCCACCAAATTTGCAAGAACTTGACCCTTAATAGAGGTCTGAGGCATATACTTGATGTCAAATGCTCCTAAAATTATTCACCATTTGGCTATTCTCCCTGTGTAATCAGTTTTCCGAAGTAGTGATTGAAGAGGAAGTTGGGTTAAAACCACAACTATATGAGTTGAAACTAATAAGGGAGTTTCTGTATAACATGTACCATCGCCAAGATAGCCTTCTCCAATGGTAGATAACGAGCCTCTGCCTCGTTTAAAGAATTGCTCACGTAATAAACTGGCAGTTGTACTCTGTTGTCCAACCTTATTAGTACTAAGCTCATCGCATGAGAGACTACAACAATATAGGCAAAGAGAACCTCTTCCTTTTCAGGCCTAGACATAATGGGTGGCTGAGAAAGATATTTCTTCAACTGCTGAAAGGCTAAGGCACACTCTTCGGTCTACTCAAATCCCTTCCACTTATGTAGCAACTAGAAGAAAGGCCTGCATCTATCTGCTGATCGAGAGATGAATTGGTTCAATGTAGCCGTCATTCCTGTTAACTTCTAGACTTCTTTGGGATTCCAAGGAGGCTGCAGATTGTTAATTGCCTTAATTTGATCGGGGTTAACTTCAATTCCATGATGAGTAACCATATAACCAAGAAATTTGCCCGAGCTAATGCCAAAAAAACACTTAGAAGCATTAAGGCATAGTCTATGCTTTCTCAGTATTTCAAAAATACTTCCGAGGTCATTCACATGCTTGGACTCTACTTTACTCTTGACCACCATGTTATCTATGTAGACTTCAATGTTTTTGCTAAATTGAAGCTCAAACATCCTAGTCATCATCCTCTGATATGTAGATCTTGCATTCTTCAGTCTAAAGGGCATCACTTTGTAGTGGTAATTCCCAGTGCGCGTAACAAAAGCAGTCTTCTCATGATCATCCAAAGCTAACAATATTTGATGATACCCTTGAAAGGCGTCCAAAAAGCTCATCCGAGGATGACCCACAGTTGCATCCACAATTGGTCTATCCGAGGCATTGGGAAGGGGTCTTTTGGGCAAGCTTTGTTTAAATCAGTGAAGTCTATACATACTCGCCACTTCCCACTCTTCTTCTTCACCATCACTGTATTAGCCAACCATTCAGGGTAAAACACTTCTTTTATTGCCTCTGCCCACTTAAGCTTGATCACCTCTTCATTGACAGAATTAGAATGTTCTTTAGAAGAGCGCCGATATGGTTTCTTCTTAGGAGCGACAAATGGACTAACATTTAAGTGATGACAAATAAAACTTGGATCCACCTTGGGAGCTTCATAAGCACTCCATGCAAACACATCAACATTTTTCCTGATGAAGGTAATCAGTTCTTCCTTCTCCCGATGAGGTAACTGAATTCCTACTTGGAAAAATTTCCCCTCGTCATCATCAATGACAATTTTTTCCAACTCTTCACATTTCACCCCTTCTACCACCACATTCATGGATAAGACTATTCTCCTTGATTGCTATAAATCTCTCTCTGCAAAGGCCAAGAACTCACCTCCAGTCTGAAGCCTAATTGCAGCCACTAAACAATGTCTGGCCATAAATTGACTTCCAATCAGCGCCTTGACTTGATCCCCTGATGGATACTTCACCTTCAAGAGCAAGGTGGAAGAAACAGCCTCCATGGCATAAAGCTAAGGTCTTACCACAGTAGCAATGTAGGGGGAGTAGTCATCTACCACAATGAAGTTCATTTCCACGATTTCTGACCCTGCCTAAACAGGTAATCTGATTTGGCCCTTTGGAAAGACTATTTTCCCATCAAACCCTCTTAGAGGAGAGTCATAGCAGGCCAAGTCCTTAGGTTTTAGCTTCAGCCCCTTAAAGAGATTAGGGTACATGATCTCTGCATTACTGCCTTGATCTACCAAAACCTTTTTCACATCATACCTTCCAATCCTAAGGGTAACCACCAGAGCATCATTATGTAACTGCATAGTTCCCACCTTATCTTCGTCGAAAAAACTCAAAGGCTGGTCGGACTTCCATTCTACCCCTCTTAGGATCAAGGGTTAGGTCTTTAGCAAATGATCAAACTACAAACATCACTCTGGATGGATGAGAACCAGTCCTTCTTGGGGTAGTAAGAATAACTATAATCGTCCTTAAAGGCGGTTTTGAAGAAGCATCTCTCTGATGGCCCGATTTTGCCTGGCTCCCCTGTCCAGTAGGCTGATACAAGAATTGCTTTAACTTCCCAATTTTAACCAGCTGCTCCAGATGATCCTGTAAAGTCCTACATTCTTTTGTAGTGTCTCATTCCTTATTTTCTCTAAGATTTGGTGCACAGGCTCCCTGAACACAGTCCTAACTACTTGGGCAGCAATAGATCCAATATGCCTAGCAAAATCTCTCCTGGCTCGGTTGTTGCTATACCTCTCTAACCTGAAATCCCTTTCGGTCTTGGGGAACTACTTTGGCCTTCCCCTTTCCTTGTTGCTGGTCCTTCTTGACCCATTTATACTCATCAATATGATCCATGAGTTGACGTACACTCCTGGCAGGCTTTCGTTAAATAATTCCTCAAATCATGCTCGGCAAGCAGGCCAACGTTGAAAGTCCTTATCACCACATCATCAAAATTCTCATCTATCTCATTAAACATTTCCTAGTACCTGTCAGAATACATCTTCAAGGTTTCTCCCTCTCGCATGGTCATAGACAACAGGGAATAAAAGGAGTTAATTGAACCTTCCCTTAAACTATCAAACCATCTTATCGCCACTGGCCCAGGCTAGATGGGAACACCTTGCACATCAAGGCTTCATTCTTTGAGTGAACAACCATTCTTTGGTTGAAGTGGCTGACGTGCTCCGTAGGGTATGTTCTACCATTATACATGGTAAATGTTGGCTAAATAAATCACCAAGGAATTTTTCCTCCTTCAATCCTACGCGTAAACGGTGACTTAGAAATTTGGTGCAATGCCCAGCTCGTAGCATCATTACCCAAGCCCCTGTGAGGTGGACTTTTGCTTCTCCATCTATAATGGCGGTCCTCATCACATGAATAAGACTCACTGAGGAGGGTCCTAGAACTGGGCTTGTAGCTATCATCATTATCATTGCTAGAAGAAGGCTCTGAACTTGAAGGAGTCTCTCTCCATCGCTTACGACGTAACTTCCTCCGTAGATGGTCTATCTCCAATTGCATGCTCCTAGTGTTCTCTCCATGGGACACATGACTCCCACTTCTTGACTGAGTCCCACTCGTACGGGTGGTATGTACGCTAATTTCACGATCTCTCCTTTGTTCAAGGTTGAGAAATTAATCTAGGGGATCCCACAAATTCTTCATGGTTTGGCCCAGAACCTACCATGGCTAGAAGATGAACTCAAGAATAATCAAGCTTCCCACAGACGGCACCAATTGTAAGGACCTGATTGGATCTTAAGGCCCACGAATGAAAAGGACTAAAGCCCAAAGAGTCCCAAACAATGAATTTGTAGAGAGTGGGCTAAAAATTGAATTCTAATGAGTTGGACAACAATCACAGTAGGCTAAGTGATACAATAAAGTAAGAATAAACAATTTTATGCAAGGAAAATCCTCCTCGGCAAAGTCCGAGAAAGACAGTTCTTATAAGTTTCTCTTGGACTTAAGCACAATAGTTCTTGAATGTATAGTCCTCTTTCTCCAGATTCTCAGATGATCCCCATGTAATGGGGTTTTTCTTCTTTATATTTCCCTTCTTTACTACATTTCAACCCTCCACGTGTAAATCAAATTGCTAGTTTTGATCCTTGTCCCATTAGCCCTTCCTGAAGTCTTTGTGAGTAACTGTAAGGCTGAATGTTACTGTTCAAGTATCACCTCCACATTAATGCGGCCAGAGAGTTAGCTGTAGAGTATTCAATACGGTGGTAGCAGCTTTCTCCTAGATATTTCTTAGCTTTCCTTTGTCTTAATCCCTTCTAATGCTTATCCTTACTAGAATGATTGTCTAATGTGTTGTTCTTGATGAAAGGTCGGACCTTTATCTTCTCCTCTGCTTAGCTAAGGAGGTATTTATCCTCGGACTATAATCTTAACCCCTCATCACCAGACTTCTCTCACGGAATATTAACTTGTATGCCCCCACTAGTGTTTACATGTCCTCGGAATTTTTAATGTCCTCGCACACGGCCCACCACCCAATACTCATTTTTGGGCCCTTTGGCCCTCCAGAAGTAATAACTAACTTTCTGAATCCTCTTAATATATATAGAGATAATATTAATAATACACTCAGTTTTATATAATTACTAATTATTAAATAGGACATGTCGATTAAATAATTAATAAATATATTTTTATTTATATTTTCTATATAATATTAAGCATTTATTTTTCATGTAATGTTAAATCTTAAATATATATCAAATTAAGAGTAATAATAAATAATAAAGCAAATTCATGACTAAGAGTGTTTAGAAATTAGAATATAAAACAAGAATAGAGATATTTATTAATTTTCAAATGCATTATTGCTATTTAGAGCATGAATGTTTTCTTTGTTTTGTGAAATGGCATTTGATTCCTCTTGTTTTTGTGTCCTAGATGTGTTTTGTAATTGTTTTTATTTTTAAAAAATGATATGGCTAGGACACACATGCAAAAGTGTCCTAGGCATGTTAAATGTCCAACACAAGTGCGGCATCTCAAATGAATTGTCCATGTTTCCTAATATTTAATACAACATGATTCTTTATTACAATGTAAAGATATAGTGATAGATGTATGATTCCCAAGAAACATTAACGTTAAGATACCCAGGGATAAATGGGTAGGTGGATGTAACCCATTCGTTCTTGGCCATGTGAAGATCTGAGTGACATATCCCACAAAAAAGAGGACAAAATGGGAAATTACCACCATTTGCCAAATAATATAATTAGTAGGCATTGTTTTCAAACTATATTTTTTACTAGCATCTCGAGTCGGTGGATGTACCCCATTCGTTCTTGACCATGTGAAGATCCGAGTGACATATCCCACAAAAAAGAGGGCAAAATGGGAAATTACCACCGTTTGCCAAATAATATAATTAGTAGGCACTGTTTTCAAACTATATTTTTTACTAGCATCTCTTAGACTCGAGATGCTAGTAAAAAATATAGTTCTCTTAGACTCGAGATGCTAGTAAAAAATATAGTTTGAAAACAGTGCCTACTAATTATATTGTTTGAAAACCAGTGTTAATTCCCAATTTTGCCCTAAAGAAGAACTTTGAACATTACGTCTCTCTCCCGTTGCACTACAAAGTACAAACATACCATACCATTTTATATTTATCACAAACCAACAATTCAAAACTAAAAAAAAAAAAAAAAAAAAAAATGTTAAAAAGGATGGATCATTATCAATACAGATTGGGCAAACACCAAGCGCACTGTGATTAATTGATCAAATAAAGCCAAGAGCCCTTGTCTTCAATGTAGGTGTTTCCCTTTCTCTAATTATCGAATTGTTTATAGGTAGAAGAAGTCAAAAGTTTTATAGCTCAACTAACACTTTTTGTTTTTACAATATAAATGTCTAGATTCAGATCTACCATCCCTAGGTATTGAATTATTAATATATATATATATATATATATATAATCTTTATAATGACACAGTAGAATGGTCAAATAAAACAAAATAAAAATTAGAATAAATGCAAGCCTTTTCATTTCACCCAAAAAAAAAAATTCCAAGCCTTTTCAAATTACATAACAAAAGTATAATTGAATAATCCAATTTCGTTTTTATTGCTGTTCTCCCCATAGTATATAAGGAAAACAAAATGATTATAATGGCATAACAAAATGATAACGAAAAACAAAATCAAACAATGGATAAGAGAGAGAGAGAGAGAGAGAGAGAGAGAGAGACAGGACCTTCTTGAGAAATTGAAGGGAGAGAGGAGGCCAGAAGTATCTCTGGCTGCCCAGCCAAAGGCCTTGTTGGGGTGCTCAACCTCTGGTGATTTCACCATTGAATTTTCTCTAGAAAGCAGCTATATATGAAGAAACAATTGGAATGTTATAGCAATGCAATCCCCCAATGCCAGTAAAGACTAGTAAGTTTGTGATGTACCAATAAAAGATACCTCTTTATATATATAGTACTAGATTATGTAAGGGACTGTTGAGGATTTGGTGAGGTATTATATATCTTAGCAAATGGGAACTCAATGTACCACTATATATATATATATATATATATATAGTACTAGGTATAAGGGACTGTTCAACTTGAGGATTTGGTGACGTATTGGCTTATTATACACACACTAAGACTTCTTCTCTCGTTTGTCACTGCGTGTCTTGTTCGTTGACCACAACTTTTTCTTCTTGGTCGGTTATGCTGTTGATTTGTCGTAAAAGTGTTGTAAACTTAATACTTTTTCTAAAGTTTACTTGTGGAGTGATTTTGATTCCTGAAGTTTTAAGTGAACCCTATTGGTTCTTGAAATTTAAAAAATGAGAGTTTTTAGTCCCTTCGTCAATTTTCGTTAGTTTATTTGTTTCTGTGTCTTATAGAACAATAATGTATAATTTTTTTGGATAAAGTTTAGTTACAAAATTAGTTGTACCCTTAGGCTACAATCTTAATATCTTTTTATCAGAGTTGAATTTTAACAAATCCATCGTTGGATTAAATCTTCTTCTTATGTACTCCATGCTTGCAAAATTTCTAAAAAATTAAAGATCAATAGCTATGTCATTAATAAATTGTTTAAATTGCAAGTCTTTATAGTTTAAAATCTGACATGTGTATTATGAGCGTAAATAACATGCAATTCAACGGTTAAATTTTCATAATATGTAGTAATGTTTATTTTATTGAGTAAGGTTGTAGCCTTAGACTATAAGTCTATAACCAATAATTTTTTAACTAAACTTTGTCCTAGTGACAATATTTTTGTTATTAAAAAATGGACAAATTTTACTTGCAAAATTTGTTGTAACCTAAGGTTATAACCTTACTAAATAAAATAAACATTACAACATATTTTAAAATTCTAATCATTGAATTGCATGTTTTTTATGCTCTAAATACACATGTCAACTTTTGTGTCAATCAGATATTATTTACTATATGATTTATAAGTTTATATTTTATGCATAATTTTAAACTACAAATACTCGACATTAAACAATTTATTGATAACATAACTATTGATTTTTAATTTTATAGAAATTTTGCAAGCATGGAAGATATAAGAAGAAGATCTAATCCAATGGTGAATTTGTCCAAATTCACCTCTAATTAAAAAATATTGAGTAAGGTTGTAACTTAAGACTATAACCAATTTTTTAGTTAAACTTTATCCTTAAAAAATTACACATAATCCCAATTTGTCAAATTAGACTTAATCCCAATCCCTCGAGAACCCAAATCCCTTTAACCTCCACGCTAGGCTGCACAGTAATACCGAATAATAACTGTAGCCACAGCTGTCGAAGACAAAATCTAAATATCATCACCAGTCTTCACAACTACCAAATAAGAGCATCTCCAATAGATTAGCTAAATCTATTTTTTGGAGAACAAATCCCAAAAATCAGTTCCAATAGATTCTCCAGATGCAAAACTTTTCCAATTTTTTTTTGAAGTTGCTACAGTGCTTCTCTAGATATAGAAAACATTGTAGCAACTCCATATGAATTTTTCTACTTAAAAAAATCATACAACTCAATAAAAAACAATTCTTTCTCTCTCCTTTCACAATGGCTACAAACATTCACAACAGTTACAAACACAACAATCCTTTCTCTTAAACATCTCTAAACTCAAGCATAATCAAAATACAAAACTCAAATCTTAAAATTAATCAAATCATAACAATAAAAGCAAAAAAAAAAAAAAAAAAAAAAAAAAAAGAAAAGAAGAAGAAGAAGAAGAAGAAGAAGAAGACAGAAGCCATCTGACCCATCTAGGCTGCGTTGGGGAGGAAGACGAGTGGTGGCAGAGCGGAAGGTGCGGATTGGCACAGTGAACGCCAATTCTACGCCTACCTGCTGTATCCTTCGATCAACGATGGAGCAAGCAAGATATCTCTTGCTTGTTCTTTCTTTGTTTCTTATCACATAGAGAGCTAGAGAGTGTTCTAAAATCAAGTAGAAATAGAAAAAGTTGCTACAGTGCTTCTCTAGATATAGAAAACATTGTAGCAACTCCATATGAATTTTTCTACTTAAAAAAATCATACAACTCAATAAAAAACAATTCTTACTCTCTCCTCTCACAATGGCTACAAACATTCACAACAGCTACAAACACAACAATCATTTCTCTTAAACATCTCTAAACTCAAGTATAATCAAAATACAAACTCAAATCTTAAAATTAATCAAATCATAAAAAAAAAAAAAAAAAAAAATGACAGAAGCCATATGACCCATCTGAGCTGCGTTGAGGAGGAAGACGAGTGGTGGTGGAGCGGAAGGTGCAGATTGGCATAGTGAACGCCGATTCTATGCCTACCTGCTGTGTCCTTCGATCAACGATGGAGCAAGCAAGATATCTCTTGCTTGTTCTTTCTTTGTTTCTTATCACATAGAGAGCTAGAGAGTGTTTTAAAATCAAGTAGAAATAGAAAAAGTTGCTACAGTGCTTCTCTAGATATAGAAAACATTGTAGCAACTCCATATGAATTTTTCTACTTAAAAAAATCATACAATTCAATAAAAAAAATTATTTCTCTCTCCTCTCACAATGGCTACAAACATTCACAACAACTACAAACACAACAATCCTTTCTCTTAAACATCTCTAAACTCAAGCATAATCAAAATACAAACTCAAAAACACAATCTTAAAATTAATCAAATCATAACAATTAAAGCAAAAAAAAAAAAAAAAAAAAGAAAAAAAAAAAACAGAAGCCATCTGACCCATCTGGGCTGCGTTGGGGAGGAAGACAAGTGGTGGCAGAGCAGAAGGTGTGGATTGGCACAGTGAACGCCGATTCTGCGCCTACCTGTGTCCTTCGATCAACGATGGAGCAAGCAAGATATCTCTTGCTTGTTCTTTCTTTGTTTCTTATCACATAGAGAGCTGGAGAGTGTTCAAAAATCAAGTAGAAATAGAAAAAGTAAAGAAAGAGAGAGAGAGAGAGAGAGAGAGAGAGAGAGAGAGAGAGTGAGTGAGTGATCTGGAATAAGGAAGAAAAAGGAAAAAAAAAAGGTAGGATAGAGATAGGAGTAGGATACATGTGTGGTGGAGAAAAAACTAGGAGGGAAAAAAAAAATGTATGGATGAAATTAAGAAAGGAAAAAATTATAAAGAATAAGAAATGACAATTAAGAAATGTTACCATAATATTTTCACAATAAATCTTAAGTAATAGATTGTTATTAGCTAATATTGGTGAGTAAAAAAATAATTTCAATGGTAGGTTCAAATTAGAACTATTAACAACTTTCCACATAAAATTTTGATGTGATTCTTGTGAAAGCATTGTGGAAAATATAGTTGTTGAGAATGAATATAGGAATAATAAATGATGATAAAAAAATGAATAAAGAATGAATGAAGAAATAATATTTAAATGAGATAGAGAAAAAAATAGAGAATTTATTAGAAAGTGTATTTGAATAAATAAATAGGTAAAATCTAAATGTCATTGTCCAAACAGTATAAAAATTTAGATAAGTTACTGAATATGCTCTGAAAGTCCACAAGTGTTGACTCCAAATTTCAAGCTCAAAGCTCAAACGTGTCAAGATGGAAATTGTTTTGCTTATCTTATTTATTTACTAGCTATTAGCAAAGATCCAGCCATCAGGTTTCTCAAAAAATAAAATAAAAAATAAAATATCCAGCCATCCAGGTGTTGATTACTTGGGAAAAAAAAAAAAAACTGTATACAGGTTTTGAATAATCATCACTCTTGAAACGTTTTTCTGCTAATCCAATTTCATCGCCTGAAGCTTTTTTTTTTTTTTTTTTTTCTAATGTGAATCCAAATTGTTTTGTTAAAAATTGGAAATAAATAATTTCTTTTGTGGAGCCATCTTCGGGTCTGAAGACTCTGAACATGAAGAAGATCCTTATGTATTGGCATTTTTTAAGCCAATTGTTGTAAAGGATCATCAAGGCTTGATGTGACTTTGGTCGGTTAAAGGGATTCGGGTTGTTTGGGGATTAGGATAAGTCTCATTTGTCCAAATTTGACGAGAGTTGCTGCCTATGTGCAAATTTTTAATATATAAAATATTGTCACATCACTTAAAGATTAAGCATACCATTGGATGTTGAGGAGGGACTAAATTTTTTTATTTTTATTTTTTTTTAGAACTAATAGTGTTCAGTTAAAACATTAGAAACTAAAAACAATTGTTAGTTAAATTTTAAGGACCAACAAAGTATTTTTGCCATTCTTTAATGTATGTTATTTTGGTGATGTTTTTAACTCTACGCATTACTTTTATTATGGTTATATTGATTGGGTAAATGTATACATTTAAAAAAAAAAAAAAATAAGATGTGAACAAGTAAAATGACATAGCATTGTAATAGTAGCCAGGTAATGAAGCAAACTGAAATTTGTGTGTATATTAACACAATGTTAGTAGCACTTAAGAAGACATATTCCCAATCTGAAAAGGGAAGAGATTGCATGGGACTATAACTCACTGGATGTTTATCCCAAACCAAAAATCACTTCATCCCTCATTTATTACAAATGCAGCCCATTACATCTTTGCCTCACTATGAGGAAGAAATACTCAGGAAACCGAAAAACAAGACTATAGTCTAGGAGATACAAGAAGATAACTTAATCAACTGAAAGGTCACTTCATCCCTCATTTATCACAAATGCAACCCATTACATCTTTGCCTCACTATGAGGAAGAAATATTCAGAAAACCGAAAAACAAAGAATAGAGTCTAGGAGATACCAGAAGATATCAACTGAAAGGTATTCTCATCTCACCAGTGAGCCATACTAAAAAAGCAGTAAAAATCAATTGCTCGACTTCAATGTGTTCCCAATATCAATGACAAATCGGTATCTGACATCTGCTTTTAGAAGTCGTTCCATTGCAGTGTTCACATAATCAATTGGAATAACCTCAATGTCAGCTGTTATGTTGTGTTTGGCTGCAAAATCAATCATTTCTTGTGTTTCCTTCATGCCTCCAATGGCACTACCACCCACTAACTTCCTTCCTGTCATTCCATAACATTTATTACTACACAATTTATCAATGGAAATGTATATGCAGCAATTTTAGGCTTGTACAACACTAAAGAATATAATAATAATTCACCCAGACTTATATAATTACTAAGTCATATCAACATAACAAGCAACTTCGGATTCCCTTTTCAGATTCAAATGCAACAATTGTCTTACCCATTAGTAATGGAAAGACTGGTAACTCATGTGGCTTCTCTGGTGCACCAACCATAACGAGCTTTCCTTGAGTCTTCAATAGACCAATTAGAGGCAAGAGAGGGTGTTGAGCAGAAACTGTGTCAATGATACCATCCATTGTCCCCTGGGCAGCCTATAGTAGATAAGTTAGGAACTTAGATAATGTACACTTATTGTAACTCACACATGCTAACTTGACAATGCAACATGTTAACATTTCAGTACCTGCATCTGGTCTTGTTCTTTGCTAACCAAAAAGGAGTCAGCACCAAGGTGTTCCAAAGCTTCCTTCTTCTTGTTGGGTGATGTACTAATCACTGTCACCTTAACTCCCATAGCTTTAGCAAACTTCACTGCAACATGGCCTAGACCACCAAGGCCAACCACACCCACATGCATACCAGGTTTGTCAAGTCCATAAAATCTCAAGGGACTGTACACTGTGATCCCAGCACAAAGGAGAGGGGCACCAGCATCAAGTGGAAGGTTGTCTGGAATACGGACCACAAAGTGCTCATCAGAAACCATGGTGTCAGAGTAGCCTCCATATGTGATGGTTCCATCATAGTACTTAGCACCATAGGTGAGAATCATTTTGGGGCAGTAATTTTCAAGGTGGTTGTCACAGTTATCACAACAACGACAGGCACCAACCATACAGCCAACGCCAACCTTGTCTCCAACTTTGAACTTTTGTACTTTGCTCCCCACCTCCGTCACAACACCTACAATCTCATGCCTGCATTGTCCAATTCAGTTCCCATGATTTCAATATTTTATGAAGTAATAAAATCCATTCACTCTGTTTCATCAATAATGTATTAACATGTAATGGACATATAGCATGTGAAGTATGGGAAAGTGTTGAATTGAAATGCATACAATGTTTAATCTATTTAAGTTACACATTTGTTTACAATGTTTAGTCCTTCCATGATTCCATCAATCTTCTATCCAAACTATGCTGTTACATTCCATTTATTTTCAAAAATATAACTACGTCATTTAGCCTTTAACCGAGTAATATGGATGGAGTGACTACATTGAAAATGTACATATATTATAGAAATATGATTCCTAGGAAACGTTAACATTAACATTAACATTCCCATGTATCAAAAAAAAAAAAAAAAACATTAACATACCCAGGGATAAGTGGGTAGATGGACGAGCCCCATTCGTTCTTGATCTTGTGAAGATCTGAGTGGCATATCCCACAAAAAAGAACTTTGAATGTTACGTCATTCTCTCCCGTTGCCCTGCAATTAACATACCATACCATGTTATATTTAGCAAAAACCAACAATTCAGTACTAAAATTTAAAAAAAAAAGAAAAAGAAAGAAAGAAAGAAAGAAAATGTTAAAAAGGATGGATCTTTATCTATAATAGCTGAGTAATCTCCATGCACCATGATTAATTTCGATCATGGTCTAGACTCCCAAGTAACGAATTTTGTTTATAAAAAATTCTCTATAATATCACAATAGAATAAATGAAAGCCTTTTCACTATTGTCTTTCATCCAAAAAAAGAAAATAAAAAGGAATGCATAACAAAAAGATCAAATTTCATTTTAGATAAAAATGCTTGGCATAATTGAATGATCCAATTTCATTTTTATTGGCTCTTCTCCCCATAGTATATTAGGAAAACAAAATGATTATAAGGCATAACAAAATGATCCAATTTCTCAAGATAATCAAAATTTTAGATTAAAACGAAAAAAAAAATAAGCAAGATTGGATGAGAGAGAGAGAGAGAGAGAGAGAGGACCTTCTTGAGAAATTGAAGGGAGAGAGGAGGCCAGAAGTATCCCTGGCTGCCCAGCCAAAGGCCTTGTTGGGGTGCTCGAGCTCTGGTGATTTCGCCATTGAATTTTCTCTAGAAGGCAGCTATGAAGAAACAATTATAACGTTTTAGTAACGCAATGCCTATAGGATACTAATGACTAGTAAATATGTTTGTGATTTAAGTACAACAAATGTACCTATATATATATAGAGTAGTAGAAATGAGGGACTGTTAGTGTGGTGACGTATTGGCTTAGCAAATGGGAGAGAGAGTCTGCCCGTCAGACAAAATTTCAAACTTTCTCGTTGACCACTCCACACTTTTCTCGAGCCAGGAAAAGTTAAGGAAGAGGAGTTTCTTACGACTTCTTAGTTCTTTTGCCACGTCTTCTCCTATAAACAAAAAAAAAAAAAACTCTTTTCCCACACTTTCGGTCAGTCTTGTTGATCCGTACGTTTTCTTGTTGTGTTGCCATAGAGTGCTTTTTTTTTTTTTTTTTAATATTCCTTTCCTATTTGTAGTTTTTAGTGTTTAGAACTCTAGCCATGGGATGTAAAAAAAACACTTATTTTACATTTTCAAACACTATCTTATTTGTTTTACAAACTCATTCAACAATACACTCAGAGCATCAACTACAGCTAAAAATTTAACTATTTAGTTCCACCAAAAGTTACTTTATCTATTTTACATACACATGTTGCAGCAGTAGATCTATTTTAGCTTTCAACGCAATAAAATAATATAAACATCATAATAAAATAATATAACCACTACAATAAAATAATATATCCCACTACAATAAAATAATATATCCCACTACCCAAAAAAACATTCATAGCACCAACTACAACCACCTCTACCATCAGCCACAGCCACAACCACCACCACCACCACCAGTCTACAGAAGAAGAAAAAAAAAAAAAAAAACCCAAATCTCCAATATTTTTCCTCAACCCAAACAAAACAAAATCATCAATCACAAAACAAAATAAAAAATCATTAATCACAAACAAGCACAACGTCGGTGAGCTCCATGGGTTTCCCAGTTAGGTACCCAATATCCACGAGCAAGCACAACCACGAGCAAGCACTCCGATCGGCGGTGTGGGTCTGAGGCGGATGGCGACGTGGGTCTGACGTTGATCGGTAGCTTGGGACGGCTGGTAGGTCGGTGACCAGAGTTGAGAGAGTGAGCTTCAGAGAGAGGCATGGTGAGCTTGAGTGACCGGAGTTGGTGGGTTGGTGAGCTTGAGTGACCGGAGTTGGTGGGTCGGTGAGCTTGAGTGACTGAAGTTGGTGGGTCGATGAGATTGAGAGACCGGAGTTGAGAGAGTGAGCTTGAGAGAGATACCAGAGTTGAGAGAATGAGATTGAGAGAGATACTGGAGTTGAGAGAGATGAGGTTCAGAGATGAGAGAGAGAGAGAGAGAGAGAGAGAGAGAGAGTAAGTGAGTGAATGAGATGAGCAAGTGGCATTTTTTTAATCAACAATCGAAATAAAATAATGATTTATTTTAGCTCTCATGAATAGTGCACATCTATCTATAGATGTGCACTGTAGTAGTGGAGCTAAAAAAAATAGATTTAGTTTTACTGCTGGAGCATGTATTTAGTGTCTAAGGAACTAAGAGCATCTGTATCAGATGTGCCAAATGTGCCAAATGCCAAATATTTGGCATATTTGGCACACCAAACACTAAAAACACTCATTTATCAGATGTGCTAAATGTTCTAAATTTTTGCAATATGCTACAGTGCCATCACAATTTTGGCACTGTACGGACAAATGTGGCATAATATATATTAGGCAAAAATGCAAAACTGACCCTCTAACTTTCACGTTTTTTCATTTCAGTCTTCTAACTTTTAGTTTTGTCAATTCAGTCCTCTAACTTTCAATTTTTATCAATTCAAGGCTCCGTTACAAATCCGTTATTGCTGCCGTTACAGCTGCCAAAAACGACGCCGTTTTCATTTTTTTTTTTTCCCGGAATTAAAAGAAAAATCTGAAAAAAAAAAAAAAAAAAAAAAAAAAAAAAAAAAAAAAAAAAAACCATTAAGGGGAACGACGTCGTCGTTCCCCTTACCTGAATCAAAACAAAAGCAAAAGGGATTCATTCCCTTCACTGAATCAAAACCAAAAAAAGGGATTCACTCAAATCCCTAACTTTGAGTCCGAGAGAAAGATAGAGAGTGAGCCAGTTTGAGAGAGAGAGAGCGACTGAGTTCACAGCGGTGTCGCCACCCCTGCTCGCCGCCTCTGATCGCTGCCCAGTCGCCGCCCCTGCTCGCCGCCCAGCCACTTTGCAGGTATATTTTTGCAGCTTAATTTTATTTTTTTAATGGGTGTTCTTAAAGTTTGATTTTTTTTTTTTTGGTCATTTTTATGGTTAGCTTTAAAATTTCTGTCATATTGGTGCTTCCATCCATTGTCTTTACTGTAAAATCACATTGTATCACGTATGAGAATAGTGTTTGTTTTATAAGCTAAAATGAAAGAATTGTTGAAGTTTCAAGACTAAAATGACAAAAATTAAACTTTAGGGATGGAAAAACAATTCATGTAGTTTGTCTGAATTTTTCTCCTTTAATTGATTTTATTTATCTTGGATGTTGTTTAGTGGACTTGATGAAAGAGGCCAGCATTGTAATATTGCTCAATGCTAGAATTGACATGTTCAAAGGATCAATGAGGCTTGCTGTGGACAAGTGGGGCCGTGTTGAAGTCACTGAACCTGCTGATTTCACTGTGAAGGAAGATAATAACCTGTCACTGATTGAATATGTGCTTGTGAATCTTGTTGAAGAGTGACTTTTCTGGATAGTGTTCACCCTCGCTGCTCTGCCTTGACTGAATCAGTGGTGGGTGTGCCATGAAGACTGTGAGGACAGAGGGGGTTATAACTTTGTATATGATTTTGCTTTGAACATTGGCTTGTGATTTTGCTTCATCAATTCATTCATAGACCTGAATTTTGTAATTAGCTTTTTTGATTTGGCATCTTTGAGGAAATTGTATGTAAATCATGAGTGCAAATATATACCTTTTATAAAGCTCTTCTTTTATACAAATATGTGGAGATTTTGACAATTGATGAGCTCTTCTTTTATACAAATTGTGTGTCATTAGATTGCTATTATAATCAAATTTGTATAATTATTGATGCTGCAATAATCTTAATCAACAAGCAAAATAAAGCCTTCCCTATTCTCCAAGCCCTCTCCCATTTATCTTCTGCTTGAACCAAGGCCATTCACAGGCCATTCCTCAATAAGAGAACTTAAGAGTGGAATACTATTTAAGCTGAAGGTTGATATTGCAAGAGATACCAGACTGGTTGAAGCTAAATTGAACTACATCTAGCTCGATTTAGTACATCTAGCCAAACTGTCCTGTAAATGCATAAATGGAACAAACCTTCCACACAACACAAGAAATCAATCAAACTGGTCAATTCCACCACAAGCTAAAGGAAACCTTGCCTTGCCTTGCCTTTTCACTTTAACGTCACAAAATAATTGTAATATTAGTCTACTCGCTTCAAAAACTATATTGCCTTAATAGTTTAGCAATAACATCACAAAATAATAGCCATGTGACAATATTTGGCCAATTACATAACAAACTACATGCCTAAGTTCTGAAGTACTGTTCCTAGAATTAACTAAGTTCTGCTAATTTGTTGACAATTAAAATTTCTGCAGCTTTGTTGACTACCATCAACTCCTCCTGCTCTAGATCTCTTTGAGTTCCCCTCAATGTTAACAGCCTGGATGTGAAAAGTATACAGACATTAGAAATTGACAGCAAAAAGATATAAAAGTAATAAACATATATATATATATATATATATATATATTTAGCTGCCATATTGGTATTTTATTAAAATTCATAAACATCAAGCTTCGGTTACGTATATACCCAACTAACAAAATTCATAAAATTCAAAGTCATTGAAATAAACAAAGGACGTTACTTTGTTGGCTGCCTAGCTATATATATATATATATATATATATATATATATATATATATATATATATACACGTCACACATACATTGCTTTGTTGGCTACTAAATGCACTATCTACTTGCACTCTAAATCCCATGAAGTGCTCCTCAGTACTGGCGGCCTGCATGTGAAAAACATTAGAAATGTGCATAATTTGTTGTATTAAGGAAATAATTTAAATGAATTCAAATACCCTCTTTCTGCTGCTACTTGTTGCCTTGCCCTTGCCCTTGTCTGTTGCCGCCTTGCCTTTGCCCTTGGCAGTTGCTACTCCTGGTGGTCTTTGATTGCTCCTGCAGGTCCTTCTGTTATGACCCAATTGATGACAATGTGCACATCTTAAACTTGTTTGATTGCTCTTCATCTTGTAAGGGTTATGAACTTCATCTTTATCCTTTTTTCTTCTATCAATCTTAGGCCTCCCTGGCTGGATTTTATGGATTGGAGGAAGTATTGCATCTCCATCTACTTCCGGCCACAAATCAGGACCATTGCATGGCTGAATGAGATGCGAATATAAAGCAATATATGTATCCTTCTTATAGAAGTCATGCACATAATCCTCAGCTCGTTCTTTCCTGAAACCTATTACGTGCACTGCATGCTTACAAGGGATCCTAGTCAAATCCCAGCAATTGCAAGCACATGAACGTTTCTCCACATCAACCACAAATTGTTTGCCACCACTATTCACCTCCCACCTCGCCCCACCTGACCAAATAGATGTGCAATCAATGCTAGCCTCTTTACATTTCTCCAATTTTTGCTGGATCTTATGACAAATAGGGCCTTCATACTTAGCCATTGAATCCCTATTCTTACGGATCCTAACCATGAGATATCTTCTAATGGTTTCAAGCATATTGACCAATGGCTTTTCTCTTGCTTCCACAATCTTCGAATTAAAAGTCTCACAAAGGTTTTTTAATAGCATATCACACTTTGGATAATAGGGAAAAGCGTGCCTAGCCCATTGAATCGGAGACTTACCTCTTAAATCATCACAAGCTTCCTTGCTCACTATTTCCATTTGCTTCATATAACTTTCAAATGCTGCTCTTGTTGAAGCCTTAGCTACCCCCCACATCAAGTCCTTTAACTCCTTTCCTTGATGGTTCTTCTTGAAGTTAGCAAACAAATGCCTCACACTGAATCTATTGTATGCGTCTGGGACCACAGTAGCTAAAGCAGGAAGTAAACCTTTTTGTTGGTCTGAAATAAAGCACCATCCATGGTTACTCACAAGCCCTATATCACCTATTAAATTCTCCAAAAACCATGTCCAAGTCTCTTTATTTTCTGCCTCAGCAACAGCATAAGCAATTGGGTACATACCATCATTTCCATCTATACCCACAGCTGCTAGAAGTTGGCCAGCAACTACACCCTTCAAATGACAAGCATCTAAACTTATCAATGGTCTACAATGACTAATAAATCCCTCTTTACATGCAGCTAAGCAGACATAGACCCTCTTGAAATTATGATCAGGGACAGCAACTGTGACTTTAGCTGTGGTACCTGGGTTAGATCTTCTCAACTCCGCACAATAGCGTCTAACCTTGGTGTATTGCTCACAAAAGTCTCCTCTTACCATGTCTCTAGCAATGTCTCTAGCTCTATATGCCTTCGACAAGGCAAGCTGCACAGTAACATCCCGCCCCACTGCAGCTACCAAATCTTTAGCTTTAAATTCAATATTAGTCCGAAATTGATCAACATACTTTTCTGCTACCCAATGTGCAGAAACTTGCTTACTATGGAAAGATCTAATGCATGTATAAGTATTATACAACGCACTAATCCGAAAGTTTGCCTCCTTATCAATACCTGCAGACACTTTCCAAGAACAACCTTCAACACATTTATACCTCACCCTAGCCTTCTCATTCTTTGACAACTTGATGCCATATCCATGCTTCAATTTGTAAGCTCGTGCAAACTCTTTGAATTGCTTGTTGTCCCTAAATGACATCCCCAACACAAACTCAGGATCCTTTAAGTATTCACTTCTAAATTCAGGTAATTTTTTCTTTTGCTCACCATCAGAATTGTTGGGAGAATGCAACTGGTCCGAGGATGCATAGTCGGATCCACTTGGAATTTCATCCAACGGCCAATTAAAAAGAGTTGGAACTAGATCTAGGTGGGATAGTGATTGGTTTGCAAAATTAGGTGGGTGTGACAATGGATGGATGTCATTTGTGAGTTCTTGTGAGAGTTGATTATTATGGGTTATGGTGGGCTGAATTATGTAGTCATCCACAGTAATTTCATATAATTGTTCATTGGCTGGGTCATCATAGTCAGAGTCATACCATTCATAATCCACATCTCCCATGGCACCATTCCCATCCTTGCCCCTAACACCATTCCCTTCATCAACTACATTATCACCCTCCTCAAACTCATCATCAGCAAGAGCCCCATCCCCATCCTCAACATCAACTTCATCAACATCATTATCATCACAATCACCATCAATGTCATCAACACCCACACCCTCCACACCAACACCACAACCAACCAAATTTGCAGCATCAACAACACTAACATCCTTGACTAACAATTGTTTCTGAACAGGGGTTGCATGTTCTACATAAATGTCTATTTTAGGATCAATGGGGTCAAGACACTTAAATAATTCATGAGTATCACCATCAGTAGACAAATATCTTAAGTCATTGTCAAGATCCAACCCAGGCACAAGATAATAAAATTGAACATAATCCAATACCCCTAACTCCACACAATAATTCTTAACCTCTGGTACAGAAAAGCAATCCGAATCCACATTATCATAAACTTTCACCTTGCCACCTATATACTTCCTCTTCTTAACCGAGTGGTGCAATACTCCATTGTAGTGAAGAACTAACGTAAAATTCTGACCAATCATCTTCCCTCTAAAAGTTTAAAATAAAAAAAGTCAGCACACAACATAAGTATTTTAGCCGACAAAGACAGTCTTAAGTAACCCCACACACACCATTAGCCCAACAGAAAAATAAAGGGCTGACATCTAAATACCCCACACAGCAAACAATTCCTCCAAGTGGGGACCAAATTGTTTCGAAACAATAAAATTGCATGTGAAGATGTTCAGCAAACAGACAAAAAAATATATATTATTCACTCAAAAAAAGAAAAAATAAATCATATAAAGTAGATTATCCCATTCCCACCTAACAGTCAATAAAGTCCAACATCAACAAACAAAATGCAAAAAAAAATACTTTCAAAAAGTCACCAGCTTTATAAAATACACAGCTCATTGTTCTGCTGCTATATATACCCAAAAAAAAAACACACTAAAACTATTCTTGTGCTTATTCTTTGCTGGGTATTTATGAGAGAAGTGTTGGTGGGTGAAGATATTTATGAGATAACCCATTTATGTATTAGAGGGTCACCGATTCAGAAGCTACAAAAATATGCAAAAATAATAGTCATTAAGCTGCAAAAATATACCTGCAAAGTGGCTGGGCGGCGAGCAGGAGCGGAAGGGGCAGCGACTGGGGCAGCGAGCAGGGCGGCAGGGGCGACGACTGGGCAGCGAGTAGAGGCGGCGAGCAGGGGCGGCGACACCGCTGTGAACTCAGTCGCTCTCTCTCTCTCTCTCTCTCTCTCAAACTGGCTCACTCTCTCTCTCTCTCTCGAACTCAAAGTTAGGGATTTGAGTGAATCCCTTTTTTTGGTTTTGATTCAGTGAAGGGAACGAATCCCTTTTTGCTTTTGTTTTGATTCAGGTAAGGGGGAACGACGACGTCGTCGTTCCCCTTAATGTTTTTTTTTTTTTTTTTTTTTTTTTTTTTTTTTTTTTTTTTCAGATTTTTCTTTTAATTCCAAAAAAAAAAAAAAAAAAAACATGAAAACGGCGTCGTTTTTGGCAGCTGTAACGGCAGCAATAACGGATTTGTAACGGAGCCTTGAATTGACAAAAATTGAAAGTTAGAGGACTGAATTGACAAAACTGAAAGTTAGAGGACTGAAATGAAAAAACGTGAAAGTTAAAGGGTCAGTTTTGCATTTTTGCCTATATATTATTATTTTATTTTGTTTTCTCTCTCCTCATCACAATATCAGTATCACTCTCTCCATCTCATCTCTGTCTTCTCTCTCATCTCTATCTTCTCTCTTTGTCTTCCACAGCACGCCGAAGACTAATGGCCACCACTCAATGTTGCCGATCACACCACTCGACGCCGCCGACCATCTGTCTTCCCTATTCCGCTTTGGGTTCTTTTTTTTTTTTTTTCCTTTTTTCTTTTTTGCGTTCACTTGTTTTGGCTGTGGTTTGATGGGTGGGTTCAGATGGGCAGATTGGTGGTAGGTGGGTTTGAGTTGTGGGTTATGGCGGTGGGTGGGTTGAGTTTCATGGGTTGTGGGTTATGGCAGTGGGCGAATCGACTGGTGGTGGGCGAATCAGTGGTGGGTTAAGGCGGTGGGCGAATCGGCTGGTGGTGGGTGAATCAGTGGTGGGTTAAGGCGGTTGTCGAATCGGCTGGTGGTGGGCAAATCGGTGATGGCGAATTGGTGGTGGTGCCGATCTCTGTTCTGATCTCAGTAGTGGTTTTTTTTTTTTTCTTCTGGTGATCTGTTCTGTTCTGATCTGTTCGATTTCTAGTTGTGGTTGTAGTTGTTGTTGTTGTTGTGGTGGTGGTTGATGATGACGATGATGGTGGGGGAGGAATTTAATATATTATTTTAATGTATAAAATTGTAATATAAAACATCTGATAAATGAGATATTGTAAAATGATGTGGTAAAATAATAAAGTAGGGTTTTAATGTGGCAAAATGACATAATTTTTGCCACATCTGATGCTGATGCGGATGCTCTAAAATTAAGTAATATAGCAATATAGCACCATTACTAGTGAGTGCTATCAACAGTCATTTCAGCTTTGGCAAGCTTCTTATCCGTTGGAGGCTTAGAGTAGCTAGTAGCCTTCACTTGAGCCCACCCTTCTCACTGCTCGAAGCTGCAGCGCATACATCCATCTGTTCCCCAAGATTTTCTAACGTATCCTTTTGCGTGTGCAAAGCAATTTCCTTTCTAATCTCCTCGGCTTGCCCTCCTTCTTTCTTTATATTGGTACTTGTTGTAGAGTTGTTCACATGATTGTCAGAGGCATTGGGTCCTAACTCTTGACTTGCTTTTGTCAAATTGCTTTTCACTAACTTTTCTCCATGCTGGTTAGGATTTTTTTTTTTTTTTTTTTTTTTTTGAGAACGTGCTGGCTAGGATTATTAGTTTCACGTCCTCATCCATTTCGGACTATATCCTTTTTCCTCATCAAAGTACTTGCAGCAGTGGAACTAAATAGTTATATAGTTATTTTAGCTCCATCAGAACACTAAAAACAACCATATAGTAGTGGAACTAAAGGTATTTTTTTTTAGCTTCATTGCTACAGTGCATAGTTATCTATAGATGTGCACTATAGCTAAAAGCTAAAAAAAAAAAAAAAAAAAAAAATTAATTTTTTAATCCTAGCCTAGATTAAAATAATACAAGTTGGTTCACACCGTGCCTCTTTCTCTCTTTCTCAGTCACTCTCACACCGTGCCTCTTTCTTTCAGTCACTCTTATCTCATCTGAAACTCTCATCTCTCAAAACTCTCTCAAGCTCACTCTTTCACAGCCGTCGGCCTGACTCATCCTCAACGTCGCCGCCACCAAAACTCGACATCACTGACCCACCAACCGTCCCAAGCCGCAAATCAGCCTCAGACCCCCGTTTTGTCCTTTTCACACACACTCTTTCTCTTTATGTCATTTCCGATACGTCTCGTTCTCTCTCTCTCTCTCTCTCTCTCTCTCTCTTAATTTTTAGCTCCGATCGGGTCCCACATTACTCAACTCACCTTAAATCGAAGCATTCCATTTTGCTTACCGAATTAGACAGAGTATCGGGCATGGGTTTTAGTTTGGCTATGTTGATTTTTCTGGGTTTTTGTTTTGTTCTTCTTCACTAGTTTTGATGGGCACGGTAGGGGTGTGGCTATGCAATGGTTTTTATGGGTTTGATGGTGGTTGTGGTTGTATGTTGGTGGTTGAATGAAATATTATTTTATTGTAGTGTTTATATTATTTTAGCTAAAAAGCTAAAAATTTAACTCCACTACTGTGGATGCTCTTACTAACATCCATGCACCAAAATTGGGATCTGGTTTGTCAACCACCTGATTGCTCCTTTGCATGGAACTAGTTTCTCCAACATCCTATTCACTCCATTGACAACAAAAGGGGGAAAGAGGGGTATATGGCGATCAAAGTGGATTTGGAGAAGGCCTATGATCGGCTTGAATGGAATTTTATAAATAAAGTCCTCCAAGCTTATAATTTTCCTAGCAAGTCTATCACTCTAATAATGAGTTGTGTCTCCTCAACAAATATCTCTATACTATTTAATGTAAGCATGATAGACTCCTTCCAACCCTCAAGGGGCATCCGACAGGGAGATCTGTTGTCCCCATACCTGTTTATTCTTTGCATGGAGTACCTCGGAAGCCTCATTGACAAGGAATGCATTGAAGGGGACTGGGCCCCAGTTAAGGCTTCCTGAGGAAATTTAGAGATATCACACCTATTTTTTGCGGACGATTTAATATTGTTTGCAAAGGCTAATGAGGAAGGGAGTGAAGCCATAAAGGAGGTGCTGGATCTGTTTTGAAGTGAGTCTAGACAGAAAGTCAGCTCAGCTAAGTATCGGATATACTTCTCTCAAAATGTGGAAGCTGGTCTAAAATCCAAGATTTGTGAAAACTTAAATATCCAAGCTACCAACAACTTGGGAAAGTACCTGATATTTCCTTTGAAGCATAATGGTTCAGATTGGAATCAGTTTAAATTTGTTGCTGAGAGGGTCATTAACAAGCTGGCTGGTTGGAAAGCCCAGCTTCTATCCTTTGCCGGAAGGATAGTATTAGTTAAATCATTCATGTCCGCCATTCCAAACTATGTTATGCAAGGTGATGCGCTTCCCTCCCATCTGTGTGATAAGCTTGATAAGATCAATAGGGATTTTCTATGGGGCACCACGCAAGAAAAAAAGAAGATGCATATGGTGGGGTGGAGTAAAATTATCAAAACTAAAGAGGAAGGAGGACTTGGCATTCTGGCAGCAAAGGCAAAGAATATAGCCCTTCTAGCTAAATTAAACTAGAGAATGTATCATGAACTCGAATTCCCTATGGGCCAAAGTTTTATTGAACAAGTATTGCACCCAAGCTCGAAAAGATGCTAGGAACCTGAACAAACTTCCTTGTTCTATTAACTGGAAAGCAATTAAACAGGGATTCCCTGTTTTCATGAAGGGAATAGGATGGAATGTAGGGAGTAACTCCAAGCTAAAATTTTGGTATGATAATTAGGTCAAGGGCAAATTAGTTAGAAAGATAATTTAGGGACCAATCCGCCAGGCAGAGCAGGAAATCACTATTGAAGAGATGAGACAAGGAGGTGAATGGCATTAGAATGCCATTTCTTTTGATCTACCACCATGTATAAAAGGAAAAATCCTTGCCACACCCATTCAACTATAAGGGGAGAAAGGGGACTTTATGAATTGAAAAGCTTCAAAGGATGGGGAGTTCACTATGGCATCAGCGTACATTTTGGCAAGACCTAAGGAGGAGCAGAGCGATGGTTTCAAAGGGAGTTGGATTTGGAAAATCTACTCACTACCAAGGATTTCTCACTTTCTCTGGCTGTGTCATCATAATGGTGTACCAGTTAAGGAGGTAATTGCATCGAGAGGAATTGAATGTGAAGCCGTGTGCCCTCTCTGCAACTTTGAGGCAAAAACTATAATTCATATGTTGAGGGATTACCCCTTTGCATCGGCTTTTTGGAGGAATTAAAATTGGTGTGCCATCTGATTTGAAATCCACCTTCAATCTTGATATACTTAAATGGCTCAAAACCAATTGTGTGTGCAACTCGTTGATTAAGGTGAAAGGATGACCATGGAAGACAGTGTTCACCTTTGCTATTTGGTCACTTTGGAAACATAGGAATAGGGTAGTGTTTGAAAACACTACACTTAACCCGAAACTTCATGACTCATGTCTAAAGTAAGCCATTGAGTATGTATACTGTTTGGGGAAATCATTTAGAACCATACAAGTAAGGTACTCCCATGTCAAATGGAATAGACCAACGGAAGGATGGTGTAAATTAAATTTAGATGGAGCATCATTGGGAAATCCAGGGAGAGCAGAGGGTGGAGGATTAATTCAAGATCATAGAAGTGCCTAGATCAGAAGTTACACTTGTAATATAGGATTAACTACAAGTGTTATAGCTGAATTTTGGGCATGGCGGGATGGGTTGCAGCTTGCGTTACAGTTGGGAGTTGATTGCCTAGAAGTTGAACTCGATGCAAAAGTGGTGGTAGACCTGGTTTTGTCTAATTCAATCATTAACAGGGACTATTCCTCTCTCTTGAATAATTGTAGGTACCTTCTCAGCATGTTCCAACAAACCAGGGTGAATCACACCTATTGGGAAGCAAACAGGGCAGCTGATGGACTAGCAAAGGAAGGTTGTATGCAACAAGAAGAGTTTGTTATTTTGTTTAATTCCCCTACCCCTGATATTGTAACTTGTGTTAATGAAGATGCCACTAGTTTGTACTATGTAAGGCATGTAGCCAATACTTTGCCTTTCATGGCTAACTAAATTTAATAAAGATCCCTCTTAACCCACAAAAAAAAAAAAAAAAAAATCATCCCAATTTTTATTTTTACATACAACTCAATAAAATAATATAAACTACTTAATAAAAAATAAAAAGTAAGAAGAGATCAGAGAGAGTGAGAGAGGAAGAAAGAGTGTGAGAGATTAAAAAAGTAGTTTTTATTTACAACTTCATGAATAGTAAGGTTGAAAATATACAAGTAGCTAGGGTGGATAATTTTTTGGGTTTACATACCTGGATAGAACTTGCCTTTAAGGGTCTAGTTGCTAAAATAGCAACTGGGGGATTTTTACACCCTCTTATACTAATGCTTTTATGGTTCCATTGTGGTTGGTTGGTCTATTTTGTTGTTACTTACCCAAAAAATGTCGGGTTTATATTACTAAAAAAAAAAAAAAAAACACTCCCAAATCCTTCTAAAGTGACATATGTCCCTTGTTTTTTTTTTAATAACTAAAATATGATTAATAAATGCTATTTTCTTACCTATATCAATAACAGTGTATATATATAATATTAATAGAAATTAAAAGATTTTTAACTCCTAACCATAAAATCGAATTTTATTATTTCATCTAAAAGGGAAAAAAGTCCAAAAATAATGACGAATGTTTTTATTAACAAGATTTCCTTGTATATTTATTTTATTTTATTTTTTATTTTTTGATACAAGATAGAATTCTACTCTAACCTAATCTAAGTGTATATGTGTGTGAAGCTCCCTCCTGGAGACTTAAACCCCGGCCCTTGCCCCTACACTCCACAAGCACTTATACTTGTGCAGTGACCATCGCACCTAGGGTGTGCTGTGGTCTTGTATATTTCTATATATGCTATTATGGTATAAGAGTAATTAGAGGAAATAAATAGTGCATTAATAATATATAAATGTTTCTATTTTAATAAAATACATTAAATACACTTAGAATTAATGGATTAATTATGGTATAAAAGTAATTAGCAGAAACTAAAATGATGCATTAATTATCTAAATAAATGTGTTGCATGTTTTTAGTAAAAGTTTAGGGGGCCATTATTTAAATTTATGCCTAAAGTTACATGTTTATTTTTAAAATGTTGCTATTATCTATTTGTCATTCATTTTATAAAATATATTTTAAACTAATAAATGACAAAACTCAACCCACTAGTATGATATTAATTATTGACCCATATAGCCACACTCATCCATACATAAATGTTGCATTAAATGTCTACTTAATCAATCAAATTCTTGAACAATCTCTAACTCTACTATTTTTTCCTTGAATTACTAATTTTATAATGGAAAGTTATAATAATATGATAATAATATACACACATGTAACAAACCCTGTGTATTTTCTAATTATTAAATTATATAAAGTTTATTATATCTATATATATATATATATATAACCGAAGCTTTTGAAGCTCCCACAATTTTCCACATCAGCACAATATTAAAAAAAAAAACTATAAAAAAAAAATTTCTAAAACGAAAAATAAAAACATAGACGCAGAATAAAACTATTCTAAAACCCGATAAATGCCTCTGCCGTTCCCCCACACGCAGAGTCTTCTCCTTCCTCTAAAACGCAGACCCACACTCTGCCGATCCCCCACATGTAAAACACAGCTCAACGGCTCCACCTTCAGTCCAAAATGCAGGCCACCATCAGTCCTTCTCTCCCACAACTCAGCGGCTCCACCTTCTTCGGCATCACCCTTCTCCAGCTCTACATCTGTCGGCGCTACCCATCTCTCACTCACAACAGTTTCTCCCCCTCTCTCACCCTCAGTTTTTCTCTCCCACAACCCTGTCGACACCTGGGTTTCTACTGTTAGGTTTGTTGTTGGGTTCTACCATTGTATCGAATTTTTATTTTTATTTTTGGTAGCTAATTTGAGTTTGGGGTGAGTTTGTAGAAAAATTCGAGTTTGGTTTTGAGAATATCTGCTTATACATGGTTGTATTTTGATTGAAATTAGAGAAGCCCTAACACCCCAAGGCAGAACAACCCCACTTGAGGGTGTGGTTGAAGAGAACATAATCCCAACCCTTCACCCTCAAAGTGTTTGACTAAATTCCTGAGCCCCAACGCTTCCTTTCCTCTTTCTCTTTTGTCTTAATTTAAGTGTTTTTTTGGCAGAGTTTCCACGTCTTCTTCTTCCAAGTTTGGGTTTGAGAATATCTGCTTATTAATGGTTGTATTTTGATTGAAATCAGAGAAGCACCCAACACCCGAGGCAGAACAACCCCACTTGAATGGTTGCCGAAGTCCCTACCATTAAGCGAATCCTACCACAGGTCCATCTATGGCAGAGGGTGTGACTGCCTCACCAGGTCTATCTCTATCTCTCTTCAAATTTAGACTCTCTGTTCTATAATTTTTTTTCCCTTTACAAGATATTTTTTGTGGTGGAATGCTTGTGATTAAGATGAGTGATATTTAGGTAATTGTTATCTGAAGCTTGGTTTTATGTTTAGTTTAATTGTTTCGTCTCAAGACTTTCATTGTTTTTATTACTTCTTTATCTAATTTTAAGAGTAGCATCTACATTTTTGAGGGGTTTTGTTTGATTCTAATTTTTTAGTTATGCTAAGATTTGTATTTTTAATTTTGGTATAACCATGGAAGCTAAGATCCATAGCTATCAGCCTACTACTGACTTTTATTTTTTGCTTTCTGCCATGCACATCGAAGGACCAAGTCCATAGAGTTTAGAAGCTGTCTACAAATTCCAGCAATAGCAAAGTGCATAGCAAAGTGAAAAGGTAGAGCTATGGTTTTACTTCTTCCATATCTATTTTTGAATCTATAGTTTTTTGATGTCTCTGTTTCTCCATTACTTTCTTTGGGGCTTGATTTAATTTTTATTTGATTTAAAGTTTGGTTGGGTGGGCTGTTAGGATACAAGTTGCATTTCAACATAATTCTTACCAATTTAAATTCTGCTCTTGCAATATGCCTTAATGGCTCTCCTTTTATTTTATTTTTTTGGTGGATTACTTCATGCTTCTTGAATCTCATTCGAAATAATTTGTTGACTGATTGATATTTTTTGGCAACATGTAAAACCCAAAATTATGGAATCCTTGATTCAATGAAAATTATTAATGCTGAAAGGCTGATTGCACAATTTTTATTAACATTTTCTATCAAATGTAAAACAACATATATAGCCACCAAACACTATACAGCTGACATGAAAAACAAACTAAATTTCTGTCCCAACATCAAACAATATACAGAGGCTGAAATTCAGTGCCACCAAAATTAAGCATTTAATAGAATGGAATGGAAAGCTCTGTTTGTATAGAGGATAGAATGAAGGAAATGAAGGTCATATTACTTGAAATTGATTTACTTAATATTGGGTTTCTTCCTTTTAAGACTTGTATGAGCTTTATTTTAGACTTGCTTGAATTAAAGTAGGATATCTGTGGCTATCAATACATGAGGTAAGATTAGCCAAATAGGCAGTTTGCTTAGCTACAGGCTATTTGATTAGCATGGACTTTAGGGGATGATGGTTAAAAGAAATTGACCATTAACCCAGATTTTTGGGTGCAAATTGGAGTTGAGAGATCTGTTTTGCCGATTAAGTCCATGAACTTCTTGCTTGATATTTCTAATATCCTGATAAGTCTATCCTCTTGGAAGTACAATTCCCCCCCCCCCCCCCCCTCAAAGTCACAATACATTTAGTGTTAATTTTGTGATTTATTTTTGGGTTGTCCTTGATTAATTTAAGTTGAATCTTTGAATTGAACAGTGGGAGCCATCCCAATTCATAAGGTTATTATTGTACAATCTATTTGTATTTTAGATTGAGCCAATCGTTTGAGAAATTCACTAAAGCTATTTGATCTGTTAGATATGGGCTTAGATAGCAAATTTGGAAGTACTAATAAATACATGTTTTGGAATTTTTTTTGTTACATTTGTAGTTTTGCAATGATTTATGACTATTATGCTACTATTTTAAAGTTGAGTATAGACATTTTTAATAATGTTCACTTTCATTAAGTGTTGTTTCTTTTACACATACACAAGGTGTTTGATGAAATTTCTTATGAGTTCTAGAAACCATAATACATGGAGAGTCGTAAGGAGGAAGATAGGTAAGAAATGTGATACTCTATTGATGATTTAATCAAGGTAAGCTGTGTTTGATTCTTATTACTATTTATCAATTAAAAATGTATTGTATATAAATGTTATTTTCTTTTTTCTCCTATTTTATCCTATACAATTGTTCAACTCAGGAGCACTCCACCAAATTTCAGATGCCTTTTCAATTGAACTAGGATAGGCTTTTAGATATACATACTCCAACTTATAGATAGACTATCCATTTGGATTAAAAATTTGTTGCTTTTTACCTCCGATAATATGTCATTACATCATTTATGAGATTTGTGTTACCAAGATTTTGTATAGCTCAGTTTGTTGTATCGTTTATAGTGATGGAACTATTGAGAGTGTACTGTGGTTTCTTCAATGAAATTGGTAGGTTTAAGAATATTTGCAAAATTGAGAATATTGTTTAATGGTGGGGAACATAATTTTTTGTTGGTTGGAAGCATAGAAATTATGTTGTTTTAGGTTTCTACAAGTTTTGTGTTTATTTTTATTTTTATGTGAACTTTTATTTTGAATAAATTGTATTTATTTTCATATATTTTCAAGTCAATACCTTGAACAAAATAAATATATTTAATTTCTATTTAACTATCCCGTGCATTGCACGGGTTAGCGACTAGTTTATTCTATAATGAAGCGTGGCATCTATGGTTATTTGCTCCAGTTAAGCCACATTAGCGCCATGTCATAATTTATTTATTTATTTTTTATTTATACCAACTGATGATTCTAAGGAAATCAAAGGAAATCAGTGGGCTGAAAATCTCCAGGTGTTGATCTTGAACGCTGAGTCCTGGAAAATTAAACAAAATCAGAGGAGACCGGTGGAGGCCGGCCCAGAACCCTCCGATGATTAAGTCACTGAAGAGACAAAACCGAAAGAAAATATTTAACAAGTTCTTATTTTTGGGGAATGTTTTTCATACCTCACTTCTTCATTTGGGAATGCTTTATATAGTATTCGTGGAACGGTTACTCGCTTAACAACCGTTCTCGTGAATTCGGAGATTCAAAGATAACTTCCATAACTGCCAAGGAAGTTACCTCATCGGATTTGCACTCTATAATGGTTAATGGAGAGTTTGGTTCATAACAAGACAAACCATTCTTTACTTTTTGGCATAACTTGAGTCATATAAAGTGCCATGACCTGATGGTCTCATCCGTCCATTAATAAGGACGGATGAGGACGAGCTTAAGAAGGATGAGCTTAAGATGGACGAGCTTAGCTAGGAAGTTCCCATTCTTTGCATTTTGTCATGGACGACCCATATGGACGATATAAAAAAGGGACGTATTTTCTTTACACTATCAGTTGCCCCCTTGTCCATGGGTCGTCCAGAGAAATATGGTTTAACATCATTTATTGAGTCCTTGCTTAGATTTGGGAGTTACTTTATCTCCAAGTCTACAGTTTATCTATCCATTAACCCAAACTCTTTAGATGTCGCTATTATATGGAACTAGTGTGTAATCCCGTGCATATGTACGAATATATTTAAAAACAATCACAATTACATATATATAATTTAGAATCTAATTAGATCTAGGCCCTTCTGTTTTTGCATTCAATAATTTGCTTGCACAAAAATTAAAAAATTAGATGGAACACATGCGCAAAATTGAACTCCAATTAAAATTCAATTTAGAATTTAATTGAATTTAGGCTCTTTAATTTTTGCACCTAATAATTCACTTGAAATACAAATTTAAAAGTTAGATGAGACATGTTATACAAAAAAAGGCTCAAAAATATAAAATCATTCAAAAATTATATTTTTTATAGTTTACTTATATTAGACTCCTTGTTTTTTATACTAAATTAACTCATTTGACACAAAAATTAAAAAACTTAGATTAGATGGGACACATGGCACAAAATTAAGCTCTAATTGAAATTCAATTTTTACATTGAATTAACTCACTTGGTACAAAAATTTAAAAACTTAGACTAGATGGGACACATGGCGTAAAATTAGACTCTAACTTAATTTCAATTTGAAATCTAATTGGATTTTCTCTCTACTTTACCTATTATTATACATATAGATTATGAAAGTCACTGATTGATTTTCTTTACATTTAAAGCATAGTTACAACTTCCTCACTTCTTTTTTTTTTTTTTTTTTTTTCCTTATAAATTTTCAATTGTTCTCTCTCCTCCAATATACAAATTGATCAATATGGTCTTCAATGGGATAGTTTTCTGAGTGTTTTTCCTATTCTTTCAGTCATGGCTCAAATATGTCTGCAAAACCCATTAGTTAATTCAATGTACTAATACTATAATGCAAATGCAATCTTTATTAAGGTATAAATCTAAATAAAGAAAATCATAAGGAATGCACTACATGACAAAATCTTATGCTCTCTTGCATGAGATTTTTGTTTTTATGTATAATAGTAATAGGTCCGTGCATTGCACACTTTTTTATAATGTTATTTTATTTTATTTTATAAATTAGTATTATTATTATTTTAATGCAAGGAAATTTGTAAGTATTATTATTTTTAATATCGGATAGAGGTAACAATTTAACAAAAACATAATCATAATCAAGGAAAAAAAAATTTTGTTTTTGTTTTCAATCATTGCTAATCAATTAATATTATTTGTGAAATAATGAATAAAATTTTATTATATCATTTTAGTGAAAAATATTACACACAAGATCCACAAAAATCTTGTGATTTTGCCATGGCCTTCCAGTGAAGCTATTAGTACACTTGATAAGATTAAAGTATGTGAGTCCCATGCATCCAGAGTGTTGCAGTGCTTGGTTAAATTTAGTTAAGTGAGATCTCATTGTGAATGCCTATAGGCTGTCACCATGGTTTTCCGAGTGGTTAAAATGATTTAGAACCCCCAAAGCTTGAATGGAATGGATGCAGAATAGTATATGTTAGGTTCTAAGTACTTAGGAACTAATGTATTAGAACTCTAATTTGTATTGTTGGCAAACCATGATCAAAACAGGTTGTTAGTCCTGTTTTAGACTTGCTCAAAGTATGTCTTTTATGTAATGTTGGAATGGAGTTAATTGCAGAATTGAGTGTGCAATTCTGACTGGCTCGATCGATCAAAAATTAGACTCGATCGATCAAAAGTCGTGCAGAATTTCCAACTCAGCCCTAAGTCCATATGACGTGTAGGGTTTTATGCTTTGCCCTAGGTATAAAAGGGAAATCCTAGCCACGTTTTAGAGGTTACTCTTTTGCTCTGTGTGTGAATCTCTTGTGAGATCTAAGAGGTGGTTGCCTTCACACATGCTTAGAATTATCAAGAAGAAAATTTCGTTGAGAGCTTGATGATTATTCAATTGCTGCACTAAAGAGCTTAAAGATACGCAAGAAGGAGTGCTTGTACTTGCTGGAGAATCCAAGAAAGAAGGAGTCCGTGGTCTCGGAGCTTGCATGTGGTCGTGTCAGTAAGTTTTCTACATGAGGTAACAATAGGATGTTAGAGGTCTAATTCGCTATTATTAAACTTCGATTCTTTCATAGTGGATTTAGGTTTACCTTGAGGATAGTTAGGTTAAAAACCGGTTTGATTTTCCTAGGTGATCATATCTTTGTGTTCTTTATATTCCGCACTTTACATTGATATGATTATATGATTGTATTAGCCTAGATCTGGAATTTGAACTAAGTAATAACTTGGCTTGTTAACTAGGTTAATCCAATTGTGTTTTAAGAGGTTAAAAAATGTACAAGTGGCATCAGAGTGAGTAGCTCTCTTGTTGTAGGTCTTTTGATCTCTGAGTTGATCCTTGACCCTTGTTGTCATGGAACACGGACACTCTCTAGTTATTCCTCCTCACTTTGATGGGAATAATTATGCTTATTGGAAAGTAAGGATAAAAGCATTCCTGAAATCTATTGATGAGAGAGTCTGGAACTCCGTTGAGTGTGGATGGGAGAAGCCCACTACTCTTGTGAGTGAGTGGCAAACTTCTCAAAAAGAAGCAGCCGCGTTCAATAGCAAAGCTATGAATGCTATCTTTAACGCTATTTCTATGGAGGAATTTAAGAGAATCTCTAATGTTGAGGTTACTCACACTGCTTGGAATATCCTCCAGACTATGCATGAAGGCACAAAGGCTGTCAAAATCAATAAGTTGCAGTAATTAACTTCTAGATTTGAGAGTATTAGGATGTCTGATGATGAATCCTTTGATGAATTTTATGCTAAACTTAATGACATTGTTAATTCTGCATACAACTTGGGTGAAATCTATGATTAACTTAAAATTGTTAGGAAGATTCTTAGATCTTTAACTAAAGACTTTAGACCCAAGGTGACTGCCATCACTGAGAGTAAGGATGTGGACTCCATCCCTGTTAATGAACTTGTAGGATCTCTTCAGTCCTATGAGTTGGACCTACCCAAAACTAGCAAATCCAAATCAATGGCTCTTAAGTCATTTGATAATGTTGAGGTTGGTGGATTTGATGATGAGCTCTCTGCTACAGAGATTGCTTACCTTGGCAAGAACTTTAGAAATTTCCTTAGAAACAACAACAAAAGGGCAAGAGGTAAGAACACTGCTGAACCTAGAAATTTTAGGAAGAATGATCCCACTAAGGTAACAACACTGAAAAACCTAGAGAAAAAGTTGGTCAATCTTCTAATAATTTTATGAGTCCTCAATGTTTTGGATGTCAAGGGTATGGTCACATGAAATCTAAATGTCCTACATACTTGAGGTCTAAGGGTAAGCTTATAGCTGTAACCCTTAGTGATAATAAAGTTTCTGATGATGAGTCTGGTTCTAACGAGGATGGGAACTCTTTTGCTTTCATTATTACTGCTGTAGTCAATGAAAGTGTGTAAGTTGAAGAGAACACTTCTGATGGGGAACTCTCTGAGGATGCAGATCTTCAAGAAGCTTATAATAAACTTTGCAAAGTTGCTGTAAAGGATGCTATGAATGTTGATCTTGACTTGAAGAAAATTGCATCTCTTGAGCTTGATAAGAAAATTTTGCTTGTGAAATTGTTTGATGCTAATGAACTTTTGAACAATGTGAAAACTGAGAATATGCTTTTACTTGATAAAGTTAAGAATTTGGAACTTGAACTATCTGTTGCTAGAGAACAATCTATTAAGTGTGCAAGCTCCAAACTTGATCACATACTGTGAGTGTTCAAAAGTCTCCCTCTAAAAAAATTGGCTTAGGTTTTGTAGAAAGCATCTCTATGTCTGCACCCCATTCCACTAACTTTGTTCCTTCTTTTTCCTCCGAACCCCCTGTGAGCCTGTTAAACCTGTAGAAGTCACACCTCCTAGTAAGTTTAGAGTTGACCTGAAAGAGTCTAAACCTAATGAGTCTACCCTTTCTAAGGACAAAGTGCATGGTAAGCCTGCTTGGGTTTGTCATTTTTGTGGAAAGACTAGGCACATTTGTCCAAATTGTTTCAAGTTGCAAGCTGCTAAGCGAGCAAATTAGCCAAAAGTGCATGTGCCTTTACTCTAATGTGAATAAAAACTCCAATGCTCGAGGTGCATCTAAAAAGTTTTGGATGCAAAAGGCTCGATCTAATTGAGTCTTTCTGACATGATGCTTGTACTTCATTGCTCTACTCTTTGTGACCATTGTTTTTTGGTTTTTGTTTTCTTTTTGTTTCTAGGACTTGCATTGCATAACATTCACGCATTTCATTCTAGGACTGTTTTTGTTTCTTCTTTTCAAATTTTTTTTTTAAAAAAAAAAAAAAAGAAGGAAAAAGGAAGCAAATTGTATTTTGTATTTATTTTCTTGGTTTTGAAAACAAGGTTGGTCAATTTATTTTCACATAACATGTCTTTATACCTTGTTTAGTTTGGATGGCATTATACTAGTTGAAACTTTGTAGTGCATGTTGTATGGGAAAAATGTTTATGGTTTTTGATCACTTTGTCTTGATCTTGAAGTCACATGTCTTTTACTGTCGGACTTGAACATTTTGAGAAAGGCATAAATAACCATCTCACCACTATTCACTAGCCAATCATGAATACCTTAATGTATATCGTAAGATTTTGTGCTCGAGAAAGTGTAGCACATGCACAAAAACAACATAAGGTGTAGCCTTGGTTTAAATGCTTAAAAATGGTGTGTACATTATTGGACTTAAAGTTAAATCAAACAACTAAAATTAGTGTATACATTATCCCGGCTATTTTAGTAAGTTTTTGATCAATTATAATTTGTGTGTACAATACTCTTCAGGTGATAGTCTCTTTCAAATTCTATACGATGAATTTTGTTGACTCTGTGTTTGATTTTTATTTACATATCACCTCACATGTATCTCAAACTTTTGCTAGTTGCACACACTACACAAGTTACTCTTTGCTAAACTTTGTACATGTTATTGTGTGTGCCTTTGGTTTGACCAACCAAGTTTGAAAATTCCTTGAGTTGTATGTAAAACATATTTGATACTTGAAAATTTAATAGAATGGATTGAAAATCTTAATTTTGGGAAAACTGGGTTCAAAACTTGTGTTTTTGAAAGACATTTTATCTCATATTCATGCATTTTATTTTTTTTAATTCAATGCTTTGAGGAGTTTCTGCACAAAAATATTTTGTTTTTCAAATTTTTTTTTTCTAGAATTTCGATCGATTGAATCTGTTCCTCGATCAATCAAAATTGCAATTAAAATATTTGGTCAGCCTCTGTCTATTTCAATCGATGCTCGATTGATACTAGATCAATCGAAGCATTTTCGATCGATCGAACCTAAATTTCGATCAATCAAAAATCGTATAGAGAGTTTCTTTAAAAAGATGATTTTGACATGTTCAACTTACTTTTCAAAAAGTTTTTCAAACACTCTCTCTCCATACGACTCGGTCAAGGCTCAAATCAAATTTTTTGTCGTTTTCCTCCATTCTTTTTGCAAGGTTTTTCTCTCCAAAGGCCAGTAAGACCATATTGCCCCTCCTTTTGCTTTTATTTTCAAGTTTCATGCATTTTTATTGAAAATTTTGAACCTATGCATAATTGGGGTTTTTGATGATTCAAACCCTATTTCTTGAAATTGATCAATGGGTTTTTGTTGGGGGATGTTATAAACATGATCTATGGTATTTAATTTGATCAATTTGAAGTATTGTGAGAAATTGGAAATTCTAGGGCTTGAATATACCCGAATTGGGGATTTTGTTCAAATTGAGTTTAATTGATGAAATTGGCTTGTTGGATTGATTAATTTGATCATTATAAACTGTTTTCTAACTTGTGTGATGATCAATTGGTCAATTTAGTACAAATTGAACAAGTGGTTTTTCAAAATTTTGGGTTTTTGTTATAAACTCATTGCTTAAGCAAATTTTGTGATTCTAAACTTAAATTGAACTTGTTATCACTGCATTAGAGCATGCATCATGACATTTATCTGGTCATGCATCATATAGATTGTTATTTCTATTTTTTTTTTTTTTTTGGTGCTAACTTGCAGTCTGCCTAGTAGGCCAAAAACGAATTGACCCATTGTGATTAAATTAATTGATTAATTAGCTAAGTTATTAATTAATCAAATTAATATGCAAACGCGTGGTAGCACAAACAAATCACTAATAAACTAATTATGTAGCGGAAAATAAATGACACAGTGATTTGTTTACAAATGGGGAAAACCTAACGGCAAAAACCCCACCGGATGATTTTTAGGTCACCACTCTCAAAATTTCACTATTATCATAACAAGTGGTTACAAGTAAAGGAATCCCAATACCTTATACCAACATACAGTTGAACCCTCACCCCAATACCCAATTGGACTTGTTTTGTTGTGACAATTTTCCCGTTTGATGCACGGCTCCTAAGTACTTGACTAACCATTGCACGGATCCCAGTACTTGACTTCAATCACCAACTAGAGAAGATTGTTGGCTGCAAAGTTCTTCAGTTCATCCACGATGAAGATCAAGAAGATGCTTGGTCACAAAACCCAAAGGTGCACATACACAGCAACTTCTTTAGAAGAGATGAACTTAGGCAAAACTTTGTCTCTGGTCACAATTTGCTTGAACAGACTTTGCTCAATGCTTCTGCAACTTGTGAACTATTTGACGGCTCTTAAAACAATCCTTTTATATTTTTAGGGTTAGGAGAAAAGAAAGCCCAAAGACACATTCACAGATTCCAAGAAAATCATATCAGAATTCTGAATTTCATAAACCTCGACAGATACGAGGTGTCGAGCAGCTATCGAGCAGGTGTCGAGCACACGAGACTGGAACAGCTTTCTTAAGCTCGATAGATACAACTGTCCAGTTTTAATGATTTTGCACTTCTCAGCTTGTTTCTTGGACAAACTTGATGACTTCAACACTTGATCTTGAAACCTTGTTTTTTGAGTAGAACTACCCAATTACAAGTAAAGTGTGTTTTGTCAAAGGATTAGCCAATTATATAAAAGAATGACATATGTTCTTAACAAGTAAACCACATATGTCCTAACACTGCCCTTGGTTTTTCTTTTTGCTCTTTTTAGTTCTGTCCTTGTGTATTGTCCTTATCCTAACACCATGCCTAGGAAGACTAAAGCTCATAAGCCATCCTCCTCTTCTTCTGCTCCTTCCCCTTTGAGCGATTTGTTTCCAAGTGAGAAAAACTGAGAGCTTTATGAGTCTTTAAACCTTAAGAGAAAGATTTAGGCTGAGCGGAAAGTGTTGTTAGATAAGCTTAATGCAGCCATTAGGGCTAATTTTGAGCATAAGGGCTAGCTACCATTATTGGATATTGGTCCTCCACCACCAACTACCCTGATTAGAGAGTTCTACTCGAACCTTTCTACCCACATCTATGATTTCAACACTTTAGTAAATAGTTGGATACGAGGTATAGAGTTCGTCATTACTCCTAGAGTCGTGGCTGATGCTCTTAGGGTGCTGTTGGTCTAGCACCCTGTCTATCCCTATGATGAGTCCCCTCCCTTGGACGACATCATGTCTCACATCACTGGGTCTTCTATCCAGTGGAGTTCTGATCCTCGGATCACCACTGCTGAGCTGACTGAGTTACACTATCTTTTCTTTAGGATAGCGTGTCATTCCTTGTGGCCTATCACTCATTTGCACACCATTCCTTTGGTGCGATGTGCAATTTTGTACGCTTTTGTTACGAATGCTCCTATTAGTTTCATTCATCTATTTCTTTATTCCTTAAACGAAGTTTATAGGAGTTCTTCTACGGCTCATCCTCTTTTTCATCCTGTTTTCATTCATAGGATTTTATTGTTTTTAGGTTTAGATGATTTCCCCGCTTCTGAGCCCGTACACATAGTTGCTCCCATAGGTGCCTCCTTTCTTAGACAGAGGGCTACTCATATGAGAGAGAGCTTTAAACGCCCTCGTGTTGAGCCTTCTGGTACCGCTCACCCCCTCCTTCTACAGGTACTGCTACTGGTGAGGAGTCTACTAATCCTGCTGCTATTGCTGCTATTCCTCTACCATCTATTTCAGATGACTTTGATATTCGTCGTACATTGGAGACTGTCATGACCGTTCAGGCAGCTCACGGTCAGATTTTTGTGGACATGCTTGATGAGCTACGTGCTTTGCGAGTAGATTTGGCGCATCTTCAACGTTCGCCTTGCCACCTCTTTTTGATGATGGATTTTGATTGTCCTTTGGCATTTCGTCACAAAAAGGAGGAGTACTTTTGGACACTTGTAGAGGTTTTTTGTAGTTAGGGGGAGATTTTCGTTTTATGGAGCTTGTGGAGTTTAGATTGTATCTAGGTGCTTCATTGTATATGAATTCTTGGCGCATCTTGATGTATTGTTTTTTTGGCTGTTCATGTTAGGGGGAGATACATTGTTATATATGTTTCTTGTTTCACTGCTCATTGATTTATATTTATGTGTTATTCATGATATATGTCTTTGTTTTGTGTTGTGTGAAGTCAAGAATTTATTTTTGTTTTACTTGTATTTTCCACACATGCGTTTATGCGTTTGTTGAGTATTTCAAGAAATATATAGGTTGATTCAGTCCTGCTGCTGTCTACACTTGCAACTAATAGATAGTAGCTAGGTTGGATTATTTTGTAATGGGCATTCTTTTTGTAAAAGGCTTTTAATTGTAACTTTGAGCATTATGTTTGTGTTTTGTCATGGATTGCTAAAGGGGGAGTTTGTTAGGTTCTAAGTACTTAAGAACTAATGTATTAGAACTCTAATTTGTATTGTTGGCAAAATATGATCAAAACAGGTTGTTAGTCTTGTTTTAGACTTGCTCAAAATATGTCTTTTATGTAAAGTTGGAATCGAGTTGATTGCAGAATTGAGTGTACAATTCTGACTGGCTCAATCGATCGAAAGTCGTGCAGATTGTTTTTTCTACAGAATTTCCAACTCAGCCTTAAGTCCATATGACGTGTAGGGTTTTATGTTTTGCCCTAGGTATAAAAGGGAAACCCTAGCCACGTTTTAAAGGTTGCTCTTTTGCTGTGTGTGTGAATCTCTTGTGAGATCTAAGAGATGGTTGCCTTCACACATGCTTAAGATTATCAAGAAGGAGATTTCATTGAGAGCTTTATGATTATTCAGTTGCTGCACTAAAGAGCTTAAAGATACACAAGCGGGAGTGCTTGTACTTGTTGGAGAATCCAAGAAAGAAGGAGTTCGTGGTCTCGGAGCTTGCACGTGGTCATGTCAGTAAGTTTTCTACATGAGGTAGCAATAGGATGTTAGAGGTCTAAGTCGCTATTGTAAAACTTCAATTCTTTCATAGTGGATTCAGGTTTACTTTGAGGATAGCTAGGTTAAATCCTCCACAGGTTTTTCATCGGTTTGGTTTTCCTAGGTGATCATATCTTTATGTTCTTTATATTCCACACTTTACATTGATATGATTATATGATTGTGTTAACCTAGATCTGGAATTTGAACTAAGTAATAACTTGGCTTGTTAACTAGGTTAATCCAATTGTGTTTTAAGGGGTCTAAAAACGTACAGTATATTCATGGTTTATTTGCCTATTGTAATTTGTAACCTTGCTATTTGCCATAAGATCCCACATTGAAAATGCATGAAGGAAGAGAGAGACACAAGAAGGTATAAATATGAAGCACTGAGCAATGATAAAATGCACTTACCTAGACGGGGTGAATGGGTGATTAAGAAGGCCCATGGCCTAAGTTGGTGACCTCCATTGCACTTTTAGGAGGGGTGCCACCCTAAGGCCTCCCCAAGTAGGAGAGCCTACGTCCCTATCTGTTGCAGTTGGGGCATGCGTTCGCGCAGCCCTTGCCTAGTTCCAGTTGAAAATCTTTCTGATGTGTTTAGGTCATGGAGCCCAATGCCTTCTACAGCCCAAAAAGTTTGCATTGAGGTGATTAGTCACGAAATATATGAACTACTCCATCAATAATTATAAAATTTACACAAAGAGGAAGGACTACACAAATAATTAAATTTAGGCAACTAGATTCTACATGATTTCAAATTCAAATCTAAATACATTTCTCAAATATTAGCGGTTATAAGAAAAAAATTATTATTAAAATTTGGTTTACACTATAACCTTTGTATATATGATTGTAGTTATTTTTCTCAAAAATGCAAATAAAAATAAAAAGAAACCCAGTTTATTACTGAAATTAATATATCATCCCAAAGAAAATAAAAATAAAAATGAGCAACAAAGGGAGAAAGTAAAAGGATGAAATGCCGGATCAATGGCTTCATTTTGTTGCTTAAACTTACCCTAAATATCTATTAGAGCCTTTATTTTTATTTTTAAAGGAGTTTTATTGTGTAAACATTGCTATAAAGAGAGAGACTCACAACCCACAAACACTCTTTACTCTTACAGTGTGTTAATTGTCAAAAAATAATAAAGAATGTATTTATATATTAACAAGATTTAATGCATTATAAACCCAGTTTAAAAAACTAATATTACTATTTTCATGTGTGTTCTAATAAGTATTACTGTTTACTAAAAAAAAATGGGATGTTTATTCCACATTGGTTGTGTGTGCCTAGTGTTCGCTATTTATAACTTCAGTCTAAAACTACAAAGGTTAGACACTTTTATAGTTGTACTCTGGTTATGTAATGTATTATAAACCCGGTTTAAAAAAATAATATTACTATTTTCATGTGTGTTCTAATAAGTATTACTGTTCACTCAAAAAAAATGGGATGTTTATTCCACATTGGTTGTGTGTGTCTAGTGTTTGCTATTTATAATTTCAGTCTAAAACTACAAAGGCTAGGCACTTTTATAGTTGTACTCTGGTTATGTAATGTATTATAAACCCTATTTAAAACTCTAATATTACTATTTTCATGTGTGTTCTAATAAGTATTATTGTTTACTCAAAAAAAAAAAGATTTCCTTATATATTTCTATATATGCTATTATGGTATAAGAGTAATTAAAGGAAATAAATAGTACATTAATAATATATAAATGTTTTTATTTTAATGAAATACATTAAATACACTTAGAATTAATGGGTTAATTATGGTATAAAAGTAATTAGAGGAAACAAAAATGATGCATTAATCATCTAAATAAATGTGTTACATGTTTTTATCACTGCACACATTTGGTGTGATAGTCACTTCACAAATATAAGTGCTTGTGGGATGTAGGGGGTAAGAGCTAGGGTTTAAGTCTCCAGGAAGGAGCTTCACTCACATATACACTCAGGGGGGCCATTATTTAAATTTATGTCTTATGTTAAATTTTTTTTTTTACCAGAGTAAGTCTAGTACCACAACAATTTTCACTACTTTTGTCACAAATTTCCTACATAGCAAGTTGTAAGTGGTGGAAATAAAATGATAGGTCCATGTGGGTTCATGAGTCTGCCTCTCATGGGTTGCCATATGGCAAAGTTGTGACAAAGTTGTGGAATTAGTTATGGTACTAGACTTACTCTTACCAAAAACATAAGAGGGAGGAGTGATTTATGAAAAGTTAAGGGGGCATTATTTAAATTTATGTCTAAAGTTACATTTTTATTTTTAAACAGTTGTCATTATCTATTTGTCATTCATTTTATAAAATATATTTTAAACTAATAAATGACAAAACTCAACCCACTAGTACGATATTAATTATTGACTCATATAGCCACACTCATCCATACATAAATGTAGCATTAAATGTCTACTTAATCAATCAAATTCTTGAACAATCTCTATCTTTGCTATTTTTTTCCTTGAATTACTTATTTTATAATGGAAAGTTATAATAACATGATAATAATATACACACATGTAACAAACCCTATGTATTTCCTAATTATTAAATTATATAGAGTTTATTACATTTTTTCTATACTGAAGTATAGCATTTATTGTTGTTATGCTCCAATTAAACCACATCAGTGTCATGTCATTATTTATTTTCTTTTTTGTTTTTTGATTTATCGGTTGACATTTATTGAGTCTCTCTTTAGATTCGAGAGTTACTATATTTCCAATTCTACCGTTTGTCTATCAATTAACCAGACTCTTCAGATGCCGCTATTATATGAAATTCCGATAGTCATTAATTGATTTTCTTTACATTTAAAACACAATATTGCAACCTCCTCACCTCTCATTTTTTTTCATTATAAATTTTCAACTATTCTCTCCGCACCAATATACAAATTAATCGATATGGCCTTCAATGGGATAGTTTCCTGAGTATTTTTCATGTTCTTTTTGTTATGGCTCAAATCTGTCTACCAAAACTCATTAGGTAATTCAATGTACTAATACTATGATGTAAACATTACAAACCTATAGCCTCGTTTTTAGAACATAGCTATAGCTCCTAAAAACATGACTATAGGTCCATTTGGTCTATAGCCGTGTTTTAAGACTTGGCTTATACACTACGAATATAGGTTTGACAAGTCTATAGCTTTTTTATTTTATTTTATTTTATTTTTTTAAATGTGACTATAGGTCATTCTTTTAAAAATAAAAATAAAAATTCGGTTGGACCTAAAGCCACGTTTTTAAAAAACAGCCCTATAGCCACATTTTTAAAACGCGTCCTATAGCCAAGTTTTTAAAACGCGGCTATAGGTCCATTTGGTCTATAGCTGTGTTTTAAGACATGGCTTATACACTACAATTATAGGTTCGACAGGTCTATAGTTGTGTTTTTTCTAAACAAGGCTATAGGAGCTATTTTAGCCACGTTTTTAAAATGCAGCTATAGGGTTTACATAGGCCTTGTTTAACAAACACGGTTATAGACCGTTATATTTTTTTTTAAAAAAATTGGGTATAGAAGTGTTTCAAATCGCCAGTATACCCACAACTACCAACAACAACAACAACAACAACAACAACAACAAAAAACTTTGATTACCAAAATTTTTGGTAATCAAATGTTTTTTTTTTTATTTATTAAAATTGAAATTTTAATTTTTAAAATTTTGAAAATTAAAATTTCAATTTTAATTAAATTAAGAAATTCAAAACAAAAACACAAACACAAACCCAACAAATTCAAATTCAAACACAAACCCAAAAAATTCAAAATCAAACACAACATGCTCCAAAATACAAGAACACAATACAAGAACAAAACAGAACATCTCCTTCAACAAAACCAACCCAAATTGAACACTTTGTTATTTTTTAGATAATGCATCATTCATTGTGAAATTGAAGTACGAAGTTTTTTTGGTTAAATTCAACACAAGAAAAATATAAGACAGACTTGAGAAGTTAGAAATTATCATTCCAAAAAAAACCCTAATCACACTCCAGATATTAGTAATCTATTAATGAAATTTAAATTAAGAAAGATATTTCATATAATTTTAAAAGGCCAAAAAACCTAGTATTAGTAAATGAAGTAAAAAAAAAAAAAAAGAAAGCAACATAATTTTCAAAGGGGAAATATATAGACATATATCCAAACTCATTTTTGCATCAAATCGTCAGAGTACGCCTAAGACAGTCTCCTAAAATGCATGATTCAATTGCAATATCCATGGTCTCTATTTTCATTTGTAACAGTCCCTATGACCACCAACTAAAAAAGACAAAACACAATGTCCTATGTCTCAGTGCCCAGTAGTAACCAATCCTAAAACAATCTATAGAATCATAACATCTAACACCACAAATAGAGGCTATTGTTCTGAAAAATTCAAACCAATTAGCTCACTAATGCTCAATTGGAAATATGGTGGAAACTGACTGGTTTCAATTAAAAACCAAATCCACTCAAGGTAATGCCCTTGATTCACAATGGAATAGAGAAATAGCACATATAACACCACCAGAAAAGCTAACAAACTAGGAAAGCAGTTCAACCATTTTAAATTCAAGAAGCAGATGCTTTTCCTATCAAACTTCAAATTCGCGATGGAATGCCAATATTGTTTTACTTGCCAATGCCTTAGTAAAAATCAAAATTAGCATGCAACTAAACCTTAAAAACTTTCTGACCGTTGCCTCACCAAAAAATTTAAATTAAAAAAAAAAATCAACTACGATCTTAACCACACCAAATGATGTGAGTAAAGTAGAAATACCACAGAGATCTCCTACAGAAAGAAAACACATGCTATTGATCTTGATCAATTACTATAGTTGACTAGATCTATCACTTGTGCTTGCCACAGAAGCATCAAACAAAATATTTCAAATCTTGATTCTATAACGCGGCTGTAGATCCTTCTTTTAAAAGAAATTTATTCCGCTAGACCTATAGTCATGTTTTAAAAAACGTGGCTATAGGCCCATATTTTTTTTTTTTTAAAATTAATCTATTGGACCTATAGCCACGTTTTTAAATGTAGTTATAGACTTAACTTGTAGCCGCATTTTAAAAACATGGCCATAGATCTAAAAAAAAAAAATTCAACTAGACCTATAGCCACGTTTTTAAACGTGGCTATAGACTTAACCTGTAGCGTTTTAAAAACATGGTCATAGGTTAGCTATAGTCGCATTTAAAAAATGCGACTATAGGTCCTCCTTAAAAAAAAAAAATAAATAAATAAAAATTCGTTTAGACTTATAGCCACGTTTTTAAAACGCAGCAATAGGTCCTATCCAAAAAAAGAAGGGGGGGGGGGTGGGGGTGGGGGTGGGGGAGGGTGCTAAAGACTTAACCTATAACCGCAATTTAAAAACGTGGCTATAGGTCAGAGTTTAAGTTGCGTTTCTTAAAAACGCGGCTTTGAGTTAGCTATAGCTTGTTTTTTTATAAACGTGGCTAAAAAAAACGAGGGTATAGCCCTTTTTTTGGTAGTGATATGCAATCTTTATTGAGGTATAAGTCTAAGAAAAAAAAAAAAACCATAGAAATGCACCACATGGCTAAATATTATGCTCTATTGCATGAGATTTTTGTTTTTATATATACAAGTAATAGGCTTGTGTGTTGCACGCCTTTTTATAAGTTTTTTTATTTTTAGTTTTTAATTTTTGTAAATTAGTATAATTATTATTATTATAATGCAAGGAAACTCATAAGTATTATTATTTTAAATATCGGGTAGAAGTAACAATTTAACAAAAACATAATCATAATCAAGGAAAAACAATTTTTATTTTTGTTTCCAATCATTTCTAATCAATTAATATTATTAGAGAAATAATGAATAAAATTTTATATATATTATTTTAGTGAAAAATATCAAACACAAGGTCCACAAAAATCATGTGGTTTTGACGAGGCCTTCTATTGAAGATGTTAGTACACTTGATAAGATTAAAGTATGTGATTCACATGCAACCAAAGTGGTGCAGTGCTTGGTTAAATTTAGTTAAGTGAGATCTCATTGTGAATGCATGTAGGTTGTAAGAACACCACAGTTTTTTGAGTGGTCAAAATGATTTAAAACCCCAAAGCTTGAATGGAATAGAGGCAGTATAGTATATTCATAGTTTATCAGCCTATTGTATTTGTACCCTTGCGATTTGCCATAAGATCCCACATTGAAAATGTAGGAAGGAAGAGAGAGACACAAGAAGGTATAAATATGAAGTAGTGAGCGACATCAAAATATACCTACCTGGACAGGGTGAATTGGTGATCAAGAAGGCCCATGGCCTAAGTTGGTGTGTTTAGGTCATGGAGCTCAATGCCTTCTACAGCCCAAAAAGTTTGGATTAAGGTGCTTAGTCAGGAAATAAGAACTACCCCATTAATAATTAGAAAATTCACACAAAGAGCAAGGACTATAAAAATAATTAAATTTAGGCAACTCTACAGAAGAGAGCAAGGACAACACAAATAATTAAATTTAGGCAACTAGATTATGCATGATTTCAAATTTCAAATTTAAATCTAAATACATTTCTCAAATATGAGTGGTTATAAGGGGAAAAAAAACATTATTAAAATTTGGTTATTCTAGTTATATGAATGAAAGTTGGAAGGTAAGAAAATGACTAATACTAATATTGGTGATGGGATGCTTTACACTATAACCTTTGTATATATGATTGTAGCTATTTGCCTATTTCCCTCCAAAAAAAAAAAAACTAATAAAAAGAAACTCAATTTATTACTTAAATTAAAATATCATCCCAAAGTAAAAAATAAATAAAAATAAGCAACAAAGGGAGAAAATAAAAGGATGAAATGCAGATCAATGACTTCATTTTGCTACTTAAAATTACCCTAAATATCTATTGGAGCCTTTGTTTTTTCTTTAAAAGAAGTTTTATTGTGTAAACATTGCCATAACGAGAAAGACTCACAACTCACAAACCCTCACACTTTACTCTTATAGTCCATTTAGTTGGCGAAATTTGAGGGAGAATGGAAAAAGGAGAAGAGAAAATATGAGAGAATCATTTTTTGTGTTGTTTGGTTGGGAGAAAAAATTGGTGGGGCCCAGATGTTTTTTCTCCGGTCCTACGAAAATCCAATCTCCCCAAATTTGGGAGAAATGTAGAGAGAAAATGAGAACTCAATGGTAGTGGTGCTTAGAGTATTCACAGCAAAGAAACTAAAAAAATTAGATTTTAGAGCATTTACATCAGTCTCCTTAAATATTTAGCTAAACTACCCCAAGAAATCCACTTTCTCTAGTTTAACTATCTATATTTTTTTATAGTCATACATCAGTCTCAATACTACAGCACTATTTTAATAAAATATTATTTTTTTTCATATTCACATTTTTAACCCCAAAGTCCACTACCACCCATCTGGATTTTTTTTTTTTGATAATGTTATTAAGCAAAATTTCGGATGTACTAGTGTTGATGAATAGGCATTTTAGTGGCAGTCGAAGCCCTTCCAAAAACATTAGACAATATAGTGGCGGCTCTACATGCAAGTTAGAGTGGTCATAGGACCACTCTGACTTGCAAAAAATGTATGTATACACTTGCCAAAAAAATATTATATGCTAAACTAACCTATTGTGACTACCCTAATAAAAATTTTGAACACCCTGAATTGAGAATTACAAATATTTGGGTTCAACAAAAATAAGAGTAGTGCTACTACATTCACAACATTTTGACAATAATTTTACAACAAATCTAATGTAGTAAGCTGTTACTGATTCTAATTTGGGTCAAATACTAATATTATTTTTTTACCCACCAATAACAGCTTTTTGCATAAGATTTATTGTAAAAATGTTGTGGACGTAGCATTACTCCAAAATTAATTCTACCTTCAAACATAATTCTTAATCCCTTTTTTTTTTTAAGCTTAAATAACAACAACAAATATTTGCTCAAATAACAATAAACATAAACCAAACAAAAACAAGGCAAGACCAAGCAACGACAAGTGAAAAGATTATTCAACAAAAAGCCTATTATGATACAAAAGGATAAAATTTGTAGCCCATTCAACCTATTCAATAAAAATAATTTCTAATTTCATTTTCTTTTAAAAAAATGATACCAATAAAAATATAGTGGTAATTTAAATTTCTTAGTAACCATGCTAAAAGAAATTCTTAGAGCCGCCACTGAGACAATATCACTATAGGAATAACTAACATCTTGATCTTATACTTCATCCTTGACTCATAGCATTTGTGAGCATAATAATGTGCTGCAAGTTCAAATTTTTACGTTGCAAAAGTGCCTCCACTAGAGCTTCCTGACCCGCCATTTTTTGGGATTGAGCTTCTCTATTATTACAGCCCAAAAAACCCACAACAGCCTTGCACAACCTGCAACCCACAAACCCCAACCACCACAACTTTGCAATCGTTGCCTCAACCTACAAAACCCAGCAACCACCCCAAAATAACCCTAAACCTCGTGTAACAGACCCATCCACGCCGATATAAACTCAACACCATCTCATAAAAATCCAGACACCGTTGGACCCAACCAACTCCTAGCTAAAACCCAGCCACTACCAGACCCAACCATTATTGCCAACCACCACACCCACTGTCGGACCCAACCTAGAGAGACAGGAGACAAGAGAGAGAGGAAAGAAAAGCTAGTAGGGAGAGGAGAGAGAGGAGTTAGTGAGTAGAAGAGAAAGAGAAGGAAAAAAAAAGATTTTTAGTAGTAGCGAGACACAATGTCTCGCTAGATGCAGCAATTCAAAATTATATGTTAAATTTTTTATAGAAGTTTGTTGAGACTCATTTGTGAGGTTTTTTTTTTTTTTTTTTTTTTTTTTTTTTTGTTGTATATTTAGTTACATCTTAAAAACTTACTTTATTTATTTTGGCACTTCACTTTACAATACACTCAAAATTAAAGTTTTTTTTTTACCACTTTATTTAAATTTTATTTATTTATTTTTTTAATTCTTACTCTCTCCACTCTCTCTATCTTCTTCTCCATTACACACACCTATTGCCACCATCTCTTTCTCTTCGCTGCTGTCCACAGCCACTGCCGCCACCAACCACCACCATTGGTTAAAAAAAAAAAACATAAAACAAGAACCCACAACCCATTATCAGCCACCGCCAGCCACCATCACCAAAAAAAAAAAAAAAAAAAACCAACTCCACCAATCAACCCACTAGCCGCGAAACCCATTCAACAACTAGCCACTCAACCAGCGCCATAGCCACCATTGTCACCGTCATCACCACCCACAACCTCAACCCCCAACCACCAAAATCACAAACTCAAACCCACAACCGCATCACCACCACTAGTGGGGAAAAGAGGGAAAAAAAAAAAAAAAAAAAACAAGAACACCAACCACCGTCAGCCACTCAATCGGACCCACGAAGAACAAACCACCGACAATCAGATCAAACCACCAAATTCCCACTGAAGCACAGACCACCAAAAATCCTATTGGACCACTGACCACCAGGAACCATGGTGAGAGAGAGGAAGAGACGAGTAAGAGAGAGACATTTTGGGTTCGATTGCAAGATGGAGAAGAGGGGAATTTTGGATGAGAGATTTGATTTTAGATTACAGGGAGAGGGGAGAGAGGACGGGTGTCAAGCGTGGGTGAAAGAAAATTTTAGAAACAGGGAAGAAGCAAAATAGAGCGAAAAGAAAGGAGAGGTAAGCATGGTTGAATAAATTACATTATTATTTTATAACGTTCAATTACAATGAGTTAAATTGAGTGTTTAAATTTTTTTTAAGTACGGCGCCTTTTTAGTTATTTTAGTTACTTTACTGTAAATGCTCTAGAAAACATATTTCAATTTAAAAAAGGGAAGAGATTGCATGGGACAATATCTAACTAGATGTTTAAGATTTCAAACCAAAAATGACTTCGTCTTTCATTTATCACAAATGCAACCTATTACATCTTTGCGTCACTATGAGGAAGAAATATGCAGTAAACAGTAAAACAAAGACTGTAGTCTAGAAGATACCAGAAGACAACTTAATCAACTAAAAGGATCCCAACCTCACTAATGAGCCATACTAAAAAAGCAGTAAAAAATAAAAATCAAGAGCTTGACAACTCGGTATCTGACATCTGCTTTCACAAGTCGTTTCGTTCCATTGCACTGATCACATATGGAATAACCTCCATGTCGGTTGTTATGTTGTGTTTGGCGGCAAAATCAGTCATCGCTCAGGTCTCCTTCGTGCCTTTAGTGCAACTACCACCCAGTAACTTCCTTACTCTCACTACGTAATCTATCTATATAATATCTAAAATTCAAAGTTTAGCCGCATCATTGAACATGTTACCATTATTTTATTGATTTATTGTGTAGCTGCATCTTGGAAGGTGTTTTTTAATAATACTTTAAATAGTTTTACCTTTACATATTCATCTACTTAGAATAAACTCCTTTCACACTTTTTATTTTTTATTTTTTTATCCTTAATCTTACATCAATTCATGGTCTCTCCCTCTCTTTCAGCCCTTTCTCTACCCATCAAACTTGAATGACTATATATTATTAAAAAAATCAAAGAACAAATCAACAAGAAAAAAATGGTGATATAGCTTATGATTTGGTCCAATTTAGTACATTTCAGTCCATTACATCCGTTCAGCTCAGTTCAGTCAATTTGGTAAACTTTGGTCTAGTTTGGTCTATGGCAGCTCACTTTAGTCTATTTCAGTCCTATTCAGTCCATTCAGTCCATTTCGTCTACTTCAATGTTGTTCGGTCCGTTCAGTTCATTTTAGTCCATTTGGGCCACTTCAATCAAAGTTGGTCCATTTGATTTATTCAGTTTTTTTTTTTTGGTCCAATTCTATCAATTTTGATGTACTTACTAAGAATGGTAAAAGATAGGTTTGGGTTGAGAGTAATTGTTCTAAATCCAAATTTATTTAAAAATATATATATGATAAAAAGTAAAATTATTATTTTTAAATTCTTAATTTAATGATTTGTGGTATTATCTTTCTTAATGTTCTCTCCCCCCCCCCCCCCCCCCCTGCTGATATTAGTATTTTAGTTTTGAATGAATTGCACAAATTTAGTGTTTTGATATGATATAATTTGTATATATATAGGGATAAAAAAATTTGAAAATTTATGATATTAAGTTGAGTATCAATTCTTTGATGAGTTGGATACTATTATGAAGTTGCACAAAATGCATCTTTTTAGTTGTCGAAAAACCTTGCTGAATGAAAAGGTAATATCCAAGCCTATAGATATGGAAAGCATAACATCAAAGTATATTGAGCAATTTTTGGACCCATTGGACCAAATTTAGAGATAGGTATAAAAGAAATTGTTGAAATAATTAATGCGTGTGCAACACAACTAATGAACTGGAAAAAAAAAAAAAAAAAATTGTTGTTTAATTTTTTGTGTTTGTTTTAATTAGTATATATTTGTTGCTCCATATTGGATCGGAGTTGCATTATGCAATTTTATTTTCAGTTATGAAAGTTCTTTTTGAGAGAAGGAGGTCTTTCTTGAGAAATTGAAGGGAGAGCGGAGGCCAGAAGTATCCGTGGCTGCCCAGCCAAAGGCCTTATTGGGGTGTTCAACCTCTGCTGATTTCGCCATTGATTTTTTCTCTAGAAAGCAGCTATGAAGCAATTGGAATGTTATAGAGTAATGCAATACCCCTAGGTCAGTAATAAGTGTGTGATATAGTACTAAAATGTACCTATATATAATACTAGATAGTAGAAACGAGGGACTGTTTGGGGTGTGGTTACGTACTGGCTTAGCAAATGGTAGTGCAAAACTGCGAATTAGTTGGGGATACAAATTTCGAACTTTCTTGCTAACTACTCCACTCTTTCTGAAAATGAAATACACATATTAAAATATGTGATTTTGACCCCTCCATTTATATCTTGTCTAAGATGATTTTATTATATTAGGATAATTTGTCTGATATAAAATTTAGTGCCATAGCTAAAAACTTCTCTCTCTCTGACTCTTCGTGGTCTCAGAGAGTAGAAGCTCTTAACTCACTATTTCTGTGAGATTTAAACCTCTCTTTTCTGATCGTCCTTCAGAATTTTGTAGAGGTCCTTTCTTTCTTCCCTTTTCTTTCTTTTCATTTTGTTTTTTTCCTATCTTGACCCTATCCTATTTTCCTTTTTACTCTTTTCTTTTCCTTACTATGGATGCCTCTTTTGAGGAACTGTGGAAGCATTTCAAATTATCTGATGAGAAGAAAGGGGTTATGACTGTTGAGTCTCATGTGGTTGCGGCGTCCAAACAACAAGCCCAGTTTAGCATTTTATTCAAATTGCAAACAAATAGAGATTTCAACAAGGAAGCATTCAAAGCTACGTGTGGAAATCTTTGGCGTGGTTCTCAAGGGGTAACCATTAAAGAAGTTGGACAGAATTTATTTTTGGCCATTTTTGGATCGGAGGAGCAGCTGGAAGTCATTTTGAATAAAAGCCCGTGGACGTTTGAAAAGAAACTGATTTTGATGAAACGATTTTCTGGGGATATCAGTCCAGTTTTGGTCACTTTTCATTCATCTCCTTTCTAGATTCGTGTTTTTAATATTCCTATTAAAAGCATGACTAAAGAAGTTGGGGCTCGGATAGCTAATGAAGTGGGGGAACTTATTACAGTTGATGCTCCGAAGAGTGGCCTTGCTTGGGGCCCTTTTCTTCGAATTAGAGTGAATATTGACATCACTAAACCCCTTATGCGGGGTAAGATGATACAGATTGAAGGCTTGGAAGCAGGTTGAGTGTATTTTAAATATGAGCGGCTCCCCATATTTTGTTATCGATATGGTATTCTTGGCCACCAGGATCGTGAATGTCATCTTTTAAAAACTGGATGTTTTTCGTTGGATGAGGTGAGCTTCAATTCGGGCCTTGGCTTCGTTCTTTGGCTTCAAAGGTAGTTCACAAAAAAGATGAAGAGCGGTCTAGGAAGGATGTAAGATATGAGGATGGAGCTGATGATATCCAGTCTCTGGCAGAGGAAGCGTTGGAATTTCCAAACCACCGCAATCCAGCAGGGCCACCGTCTACGGTGGTGGATACCTCCATTCAGCCTGTTACGGATCAGAGGGAGAATTCAAAATTATTGGAGCGGGAAATGGAGTTAGAGCATTATCCTAATCCTATTTCAATTTCCCTTAAAGATAAGGTTGTTGCTTTGCCGGGTTCCATAATCCGCTCAAACTCATCAGAGGTTACTCTAGACTAGAACACCATAATGTCTCCGTCCAATTCTGATGCTAACAGGGTAGTTACTATACCAGATTTGACTTTTGAACAAAGAGATAAAGATGAACTTTGCAGTGCGCTGAAACATGGAGTTGAACTGTATCTTGATAAGGTAATGCTATTAGATTCCTAATCAAAATCAATTTCTTCTAAAGTTATCCGGGAATCAGCTGAACAACAATTTGAAATTTGGGAGGATAGGGAGATGGAATTATCGGTGGATAAGTCAGTGGAGAATATAGATTTGGAAAAATCCTCCCTACGTACTTGGAAATGAAAAATGCGTAACAAGAAAATTTCTAATTCTGAGAATGTATCTAATCTCAAACTACTTTCATCCAAAAGATTTGCAGCGACCCGTGACCCTAATACTTGCACTAAACTGCACCCTCATCAGAAAAAATTGGCCATTGAGTCTACTATTGATCCTTTTCCTTTGCCCATTACTAGGGGTGGTTCTCTTCCGCCCCTTCATAGTCCATGAAAATCCTCAGTTTCAACTGTCAAGGGCTTGGGATCCCTGAGGCAGTTCTGGAACTTTGCTGTTTAACAGTTGAAGAAGGTCCCCAAGTTTTATTTCTCTGTGAAACGAAACTTGTACTGATAGTCTTCCCCTTTGTACCAAGCTTTTTGATTGATATCTCTCCAGTTCCTTCTCTTGCGTAATGTGTTTTGATGCAGCAGAATCTAGTAGTCATCTTTTTTGTGAGTGTTCCTTTGCTCAAGCCGTTCGGCTTCAAGCTCCTTGTTGGAACTCTTTCAATTTTCCCTTACAAATTTAGTCTATGGATATCATAGATGCTGCCATCCACAAGTTGATTTCTCCTGAATTTGATGTTGTCATGCGCAAGGCTCTATTGTTCTGTCAAAGCATTTGCTTCTTCAAGGTCATCGTTGAAAGTAACTTTGCTGAATTGATGGATTTCATTAACTCGGATAGGATCTGCTCTCTAGAAGTGGCTTGGATTTTGGAGGATATTATGCTTATATGTAATCGTGTTGCTCTAGCTCTTGCTAGTGCTGCAAAAGAGAATGAGAAGGCTATTGTTTGGCTAGAAGAATGCCCCTATTTTCTCTTTCCCATTGTATAGCATGATATTGATTAAATAAAGCTTACTATCATTTTATATAAAAAAAAAAAAAAAAATTAGTGCCATAGTTCTGCTTTGCTATATAGGTGGTTCTAACATAATAAGTCGTTCAACGTGATATTCGCTTTGGCATCACTATTTTTTACTTTTTTTTGGGTGCCCTTGCAACTTCTTGTAACCTATATATATGTATTTTTTTAATCACAGATATTGTGCATTGTATAAATGAATTTTTTTAAAAAAATTTTGAACTTAATAATTCTATTTGTTGGTGAGAAGTTGTATCTTTTTTCAAATAAATGATAGATATTAGTGGGCAAGATCACTATTGAGCAATTGTAGGCAATCAGAGTTATAGTAGGGATGGCATCAACAAAACAGAATTCTTGGTCCCTTTGGGATAAACATCAACTTTTTATTTCATGGATTTCATAATAATATTGGTGGACCTCTTAAATGATGAAACATTCCTTTTTTTTTTTCCCCTTTGCGTGCTTTCTATGCATACCTCTTTTGCATTTTTTTTTTAAAATATTACATTTAATTTAGTTGTTACATCTATTTAACTTTAATACAAAATTTTTAATGGATAAAAAGTTGAGTAAGAATCCTCTCCCTTGGAAAAAGGAATCCTCACATGCCACAGCTTAAGATTGCCATTTGATTGGGAAGAATTACTATGAAAACAATAAAAACAAATAGTGTCTTTAGTAGTGGAAAATGATCCTATTGATATGGATCTAATTTATAGTTCAAATTAAATATTAAATATTAAATATTTAAATATGCATTTAATATCACAATTTTAAATGATATGACAGGGTATACTTTTGGATTTAAGAAATAAATTTTTAACAGTAAAATGAATTCATTCATTCTTCTAGCTCCAAGTGTATAATATATTTTCAATCTAAATTTGACTTTTCAAAGACACCAGATCGTACCCAAGAAAGTAGTACATCAGATGGAGGATTTTCTTGAATGAAGCTTTGCTCACATGGATAAATATCAAGTTTTTATTTTATGATACTATGATCCCACTGATTATTTCATAGATTGCGAAATAATTTATTTGTTCGAAAAGGCAACAAAAATCAAGAGCTTGACTTCAATGTGTTTCCAATATCAATGACAAATCGGTATCTAACATCTGTTTTCACAAGTCGTTCCATGGCTGTGTTCAGATAATCAATTGGAATAATCTCAATGTCAGCAGTTGTGTTTGGCTGCAAAGTCAATCATTTCTTGTGTCTCCTTCATGCCTCCAGCACAACTACCACCCGGTAACCTTCCTTCCTGTCATTTCATAATACTTATTACTACAAAATTCATCAGTTATAATGCACAGGCAACAATTAAGCTTGTACAACACAAGAGGATATAATAATAATAATACACAAACAGCCTCATATAATTAATTACCAAGTCAAATTAACATAACAAGCAACTTCGGATCCCCTATCAAATCAAATGTAACAATTGTTAGTTGTAATTAATATGCTTACGCATGAGTAGTGGTAAGACTGGTAACCCAAGTGGCTTCTCTGGCGCACCAACCACAATGAGCTTTCCTTGTGTCTTCAATAGACTAATTAGAGGCAGGAGAGGGTGCTGAGCAGAGACCGTATCAATGATACCATCCAATGTTCCCTGGGCAGCCTATATGGTAGGTAAAGTTTGAAACTTAGATAATGTACACCTATTGTAACTCGCACATACTAACTTAACAATGGAACATGTTAACAACTAAGTACCTGCATCTGATCTTGGTCTTTGCTAACCAAAAAGAAGTCAGCACCAAGATGTTCCAAAGCTTCCTTATTGTTATGTTCCAAATCATAACAATAAAAGCAAAAAAAAGAAAAAAGAGATAAAGCCATCTGACCCATCTGGGCTGCATTGGGGAGGAAGAAGAGCGGCGGCAGAGCAGAAGGCATGGATTGGCACAGTGAACGCCGATTCTGCGCCTGCCTGTATCCTTTGATCAACGGTGGAGCAAGCAAGATATCTCTCGCTTATTCTTTCTTTGTTTCTTATCACATAGAGAGCTAGAAAGTGTTCTAGAATCAAGTAGAAATAGAAAAAGTAAAAAAAGCGTGAGCTAGATAGAGAGAGAGAGAGAGCTGGAGAAGGTGATCTGAAATGAAGTAGAAAAAGGAAAAGAAGGGAGGATAGAGATAGGAGTGAGATACGTGTGTGGTGGAGAAAAAACCCAAAAAAAAAAAAAAAAAAGCCGTATGGATGAAATTAAGAAAGGAAAAAAATATATATAAAGAATAAGAAATGGCAATTAAGAAATGTTATCACAATATTTTCATAATAAATCTTAAGTAATAGATTGTTACTAGCTAATATTGGCGAGTAAAAAAATAATTTCAGTGATGGGTTCAAATTAGAACTAGTAACAATTTTCCACATAAGATTTTGATGTGATTCTTGTGTAAGTATTGCAAAAAATATTGTGAATATAACACTTCTCATTGAAAAATATAGTGGTTGAAAATGAACATAGGAAGAATAAATGATGATAAAAAAAGAATAAAGAATAAATGAAAAAATAATATTTAAATGAGATGGAGAAAAAAATAGAGAATTTGTTAGAAAGTGTATTTGAAAAAGTAATTAAGTAAAAGCGAAATGTCACTGTTCATTATCCAAACAGTACAAAAATTTAAATAAGATGCTGGAGATGGTCTAACAAGCTACAAGTGTTGACTCCAAATTTCAAGCCCAAAGCTCAAACGTGTCAAGATGGAAATTATTTTGCTTATCTTATTTATTTACTAGCTATTTGCAAAGATCCAGCCATCAGGTTTCTGAAAAAAATAAAATAAAAAATCCAGCCATCCATGTGTTGATTACTTTTTGTGGGGGGGGGGGGGGGGGGGGTGGTGTGGGGACAAAAAACTGTATACAGGTTTTGAATAACCATCACTCTTGAAACGTTTTTCTGCTAATCCAATTTCATCGGCTGAAGCTTTTTTTTTTTTTTTTCTAATGTGAATCCAAATTGTTTTGTTAAAAATTGGAAATAAATAATTTCTTTTATATAGAATCATAGATTTAATCTTTTATGTAGGCTGTAGCCATCTTCGGGTCTGAACATGAAGGAGATTTTTTATGTATTGGCATTTTTTAAGCCTGGAAGAAACAATTTGAAGGCTTCTATAGCTACATATTAATGAGGAAGATTTATCTTCGGGTCAAAGATATTTTAAAAATGACCAATTTGATCCAAGACAAAAAAACTGTTACACTGTTATCATTTTTATTTCCTCCGTTACTTTTTTTTTTTTTTTTTTTTCTCTCGATCGTGTCTGTCTGTCTGTTTCCTCTCTTCTTTCTCATACCTCTCCTTCTCTCTCTCATCCTCTCTCTCTCTCTCTCTCTAAGTTGATCCACTCTCCTCCCTCTCAAGCCTCTGTTTCTCTCGTCCATGCCTCTTTTCTTCATAGTGGTGCATGGGTTTGGTGGCTGTGAGTTGTGGTTTGGGTGGTTTTTGCAGTGGTGGTGTGTTTTCTAGTGGTTGGTTTTGGTTTGTTGATGATTTTTTTGGTGGGCTCTGATGTGTGGTTGGATGGTTTTGGGTTTTTTTTTTCTTTGGGTTTTGTGGTTGGCGGTGGTTTTCTATGGTGGTGGTGGGCTATGATGTGTGGTTGGTTTGTTTTGGTTTTTTTTTTCTTTGGATTTTGTGGCTGGCGGTGGTTTTCGGTAGTGGTGGTGGGCTCTGATGTGGATGGTTTGTTTTGGGTTTGTGGGTTTTTTCTTTTTCTTTGGGTCTTGTGGCTGGCGGTGGTGGTGGGATCTGATGTTTTGGGTGGTTTGTTTTGGGTTTTGGGGTTTTTTTTTTTGTTTTTCTTTGGGTTTTGTGGCCAACGGTGGTTTTCAGTGGTGGTGGTGGTTTTCGGTATGGGATGGATTTGCAATGGAGGATGCTATGGTTTTTTGGATTTGGGTCTTGATACTAAGGTTTGGCTGGGTTTTATGGCTGGTGGTGGTAGTAATAGATCTGAGGTTAGAGAGGCAAAGTGGGGTTTTGGCTGTGAGAATCAAAGGAACCATCGAGAGAGAGAGTGGGAGAGCAGGCTTGTGAGGAAAAAAGACGATAAGAAAATTGTAACGGTTAAGAGGGGGTTTTTGTCATTTAATGACCAAATTGGTTATTTTAAAAATATCTTAAACCTTACTGTCATTAATCCAATGTTTTCTAGAATTTACCCTAAAAAATAGTCACATCACTTAAAAAATTAAGCATATCATTGGATGTTGAGGAAGGACTAAAAACCTTTCCCTTTTTCACTTAAAACATTAGAAACTAGAAACACGTGCCATTCATTAATGTATGTTATTTTGGTGATGTTTTTAACTCTATGCATTATCTTTTGAGAAATGACATGTATATAATATTTTTACAATATTTTTATAACAAATTTTAAGTGGCAAGTTGTTATTGGTTGTTATTGTTGGGGCAAAAAAGTAATCTTAGTGTTAGTTTCAAATTTGAACCAATAACAACTAACCGCCTGTGATTTATTGTAAAAATATTGTAAAATTGTTATAGATGTAGCATCTCTCTTATTTTTTTGGGTCTGACTAAGGACACACATTAAGTCATTCATTTTTAGAAACATTTTTTCTGGAATTGAAAAAGCTTTCAATACTTTTAAATTCCCGAGAAAATATTTCTAAAAATAATTAATTATTATTTGGACACACATTAGCAAAATTCTACTTTTTTATTATGGTTATATATTGATTGGGTAAATGTATACATTTATGGCCTATTTGGATGTTTAAAAAAGCAGGGGGAGTAGGGTAGAGGAAGGGAGAGTAATCCTATTACCTTATTTGGAAATTTTTTAAGTAAGAAGGGGGAGGGGTTTAGAGGGGTTTGGAGGGGTTTCAACCCCCTCTAACCTCTCATTTTTAATTCTCCCAAATTGGAGAGATTTGGAGGGAGAGTAGAGCAGATAAATTATTGTCCAAGTAAATTCTCTAACTTATTCTTTCTAAATTAACAAATTAATCATAGACCAATGTTGCAAATCCATTTTCAAATAGGGGTAAATTTGTCCATTTTAATCATTTACTCTCCCTTCCATTCTAATTTTTAAAACATCCAAACAAGAGAAATGGCTAATTACTCCCTTCCCCTTTACTAATTTTAAAAACATCCAAACATGGTGCAGTGGAATCATTCCCCTATTCTCTCCTCACTCTCTAAACTTCCAAACAGGCCATTAAAAAAATATATATATATTAAGTGGTGAACAAGTAAATTGACATAGCATTGTAATAGAAGCCAGGTAATGAAGCAAACTGAAATTTCTGTGTACATTAACACAATGTTAGTAGCACTTAAGAAGACATATTCCCAATCTGAAAAGGGAAGAGATTGCATGGGACTATAACTCACTGGATGTTCATCCCAAACCAAAAATTACTTCATCCCTCATTTATCACAAATGCAACCCATTACATCTTTGCCTCACTATGAGGAAGAAATATTCAGAAAACCGAAAAACAAAGACTGGAGTCTAGGAGATACCAACTAAATGGTATTCTCGTCTCACGAGTGAGCCATACTAAAAAAAAAGTAAAAATCAATTGCTCGACTTCAATGTATTCCCAATATCAATGACAAATCGGTATCGGACATCTGCTTTTAGAAGTCGTTCCATTGCAGTGTTCACATAATCAATTGGGATAACCTCAATGTCAGCTGTTATGTTGTGTTTGGCTGCAAAATCAATCATTTCTTGTGTTTCCTTCATGCCTCCAATGCCACTACCAGCCACTAACTTCCTTCCTGTCATTCCATAACATTTATTAATACACAATTTGTAAATGGAAATGCATATGCAGCAATTAGGCTTGTACAACACTAAAGAATATAATAATAATACACCCAGACTTCTATAATTACTAAGCCATATCAACATAACAAGCAACTTCGGATCCCCTTTTCAGATTCAAATGTAACAATTGTCTTACCCATTAGTAATGGAAAGACTGGTAACTCAAGTGGCTTCTCTGGTGCACCAACCATAACGAGCTTTCCTTGTGTCTTCAATAGACCAATTAGAGGCAAGAGAGGGTGTTGAGCAGAAACTGTATCAATGATACCATCCATTGTCCCCTGGGCAGCCTATATAGTAGATAAGTTAGGAACTTAGATAATGTACACTTATTGTACACACATGCTAACTTGACAATGCAACATGTTAACATTTCAGTACCTGCATCTGGTCTTGGTCTTTACTAACCAAAAAGGAGTCAGCACCAAGGTGTTCCAAAGCTTCCTTCTTCTTGTTGGGTGATGTACTAATCACTGTCACCTTAACTCCCATAGCTTTAGCAAACTTCACTGCAACATGGCCTAGACCACCAAGGCCAACCACACCCACATGCATACCAGGTTTGTCAAGTCCATAAAATCTCAAGGGACTGTACACTGTGATCCCAGCACAAAGGAGAGGGGCACCAGCATCAAGTGGAAGGTTGTCTGGAATACGGACCACAAAGTGCTCATCAGAAACCATGGTGTCAGAGTAGCCTCCATATGTGATGGTTCCATCATAGTACTTAGCACCATAGGTGAGAATCATTTTGGGGCAGTAATTTTCAAGGTGGTTGTCACAGTTATCACAAGAACGACAGGCACCAACCATACAGCCAACGCCAACCTTGTCTCCAACTTTGAACTTTTGTACTTTGCTCCCCACCTCCGTCACAACACCTACAATCTCATGCCTGCATTGTCCAATTCAGTTCCCATGATTTCAATATTTTATGAAGTAATAAAACCCATTCACTCTGTTTCATCAATAATGTATTAACATGTAATGGACATATAGCATGTGAAGTATGGGAAAGTGTTGAATTGAAATGCATACAATGTTTAATCTATTTAAGTTACACATTGTTTACAATGTTTAATCCTTCCATCAATCTTTTATCCAAACTATGCTGTTACATTCCATTTATTTTCAAAAATATAACTATGTTATTTAGGCTTTAACCGAGTAATATGGATGGAGTGGCTACATTGAAAATGTACATATATTATAGAAATATGATTCCTAGGAAACGTTAACATTAACATTCCCATGTATACAAAAAAAAAAAAAAAAAAAAAAAAAAAAAACACATTAACATACCCAGGGATAAGTGGGTAGATGGACGTGCCCCATTCGTTCTTGACCATGTGAAGATCTGAGTGGCATATCCCACAAAAAAGAACTTTGAATGTTACGTCCTTCTCTCCCGTTGCCCTGCAAACATACCATACCATGTTATATTTAGCAAAAACCAACAATTCAGTACTACAATTAAAAAAAGAAAAGAAAAAAAAAGAAAGAAAATGTTAAAAAGGATGGATCATTATCAATAATAGCTGAGTAATCTCCATGCACCATGATTAATTTTGATCATGGTCTAGACTCCCAAGTAACGAATTTTTTTTTATAAAAAAATCTGTATAATATCACAATAGAATAGATGAAAGCCTTTTCACCATTGTCTTTCATCCAAAAAAGGAAAAGAAAGAGAATGCATAACAAAAAGATCAAATTTCATTTTAGTCTTTTAGATGAAAATGCTTGGTATAATTGAATGATCCAATTTCATTTTTATTGGCTCTTCTCCCCATAGTATATGAGGAAAACAAAATGATTATAAGGCATAACAAAATGATCCAATTTCTCAAGATAATCAAAATTTTAGATTAAAACGAAAAAAAAAAAGAAGCAAGATTGGATGAGAGAGAGAGAGAGAGAGAGGACCTTCTTGAGAAATTGAAGGGAGAGAGGACGCCAGAAGTATCCCTGGCTGCCCAGCCAAAGGCCTTGTTGGGGTGCTCGAGCTCTGGTGATTTCGCCATTGAATTTTCTCAAGAAGGCAGCTATGAAGAAACAATTATAACGTTTTAGTAATGCAATGCCTATAGGATATTAATGACTAGTAAATATGTTTGTGATTTAAGGACAACAAATGTACCTATATATATATATAGAGTAGTAGTAATGAGGGACTGTTAGCGTGGTGACGTATTGGCTTAGCAAATGGGAGAGAGAGTCTGCCGTCAGACAAAATTTCAAACTTTCTCGTTGACCACTCCACACTTTTCTCGAGCCAGGAAAAGTTAAGGAAGAGGAGTTTCTTACGACTTCTTAGTTCTTTTGCCACGTCTTCTCCTATAAACAAAAAAAAAAAAAAAAAATTCTTTTCCCACACTTTCGGTCAGTCTTGTTGATCCGTACGTTTTCTTGTTGTGTAGCCATGGAGTGCTTTTTTTTTTTTTTTTTTTTTAAATATTCCTTTCCTATTTGTAGTTTTTAGTGTTTAGAACTCTAGCCACGAGATGTAAAAAAACACTTAGGCTGTGTTTGTTTCGTGTAAAACGTTTTTCGGAAAATACATATTTTCCGGAAATGCTATTTTTTGGAAAAGGAAAATATTTTTTAGTATTTGGTTGAATTATGAAAATTGTTGTGGAAAATTGAGTTCATGTGTTTGGTTCTGTTAGGAAAATGCTATTTTCCTACCATTTTTTCACATTGATTCCGGCAACAACAACAACAACAAATTGATTTCAGCGACAACAACGCAACAACAACAACAACAACAACAACAACAACAACAAAAAATTGATTCCGGCAACAACAACACAACAACAACAACAACAACAACAACAATCAGTTCATCAAAAAAAACAACAGCAACAATCAAACAAACACAGCAAAAAAAACGGAGAGATCGAGGAAGAGCACTGGGTGCGACTCGCCTGTGCGACTCGAGGAGGACAGATCGATGATCGACAGCGCGGCGCGGTGCGATCGAAGGTGCGACTGGATCTGCTTGTTGCGGTGAGGCGATGGGGACTGGTTCGTGGGTTCGTGGTCGCCGGCGATGGTCTTTGGGCTTGGATTGGCGGTTCGTGGGTTCGTGGCCGCCGGCGATGGGCGTTGGGCTTGGCTCGGCGATGGCACTGGGCTCTTCCTTTCTTTCTCCCTCTCTCTCTTCTTGCTCTCTGTTTCTCAATTTTTCGGAAAATGGCATTTGAAGTGAAAATAGAAGGTGAAATGAATTTCCGCCCATGGAGGTGTATTTTACGGTCAAAGGTGAATTCATTTTTAGTTGATCGAATTTTCCTAATCAGCCAAACACTCCAATTTTACGGAAATGGTTTTCCGGAAGTACTTTGAAGTCAAAACAAACACAGCCTTATTTTATATTTTCAAACACTATCTTATTTGTTTTACAAACTCATTTAACAATACACTCAGAGCATCAACAGCAGCTAAAAATTTAACTATTTAATTCTACCAAAAGTTACTTTATCTATTTTACATACACATGCTGTAGCAGTAGATCTATTTTAGCTTTCAACACAATAAAATAATATAAATATCACAATAAAATAATATAACCACTACAATAAAATAATATATCTCACTACCCAAAAAAACATCCACAACACCAACCACAACCACCTCTACCATCAGCCACAGCCACAGCTACCACCACCACCACCAGTCCACAGAAGAAGAAAAAAAAAAAAAAACTCAAATCTCCAATCTTTTTCCTCAACCCAGACCAAACAAAATCATCAATCACAAAACAAAATAAAAAATCACCAATCACAAACAAGCACAACGTCGGTGAGCTCCATGGGTTTCCCAGTCAGGTACCCAATATCCACGAGCAAGCACAACCATGAGCAAGCACTCCGATCGGCAGTGTGGGTCTGAGGCGGATGGCAACATGGGTCTAAGGCGGCTTGGGACGGCTGGTAGGTCGATGACCGGAGTTGAGAGAGTGAGCTTTAGAGAGTGATGAGCTTGAGAGAGAGGCATGGTGAGCTTGAGTGACCGGAGTTGGTGGGTCAGTGAGCTTGAGTGACCGAAGTTGGTGGGTCGGTGAGATTGAGAGACTGGAGTTGAGAGAGTGAGCTTGAGAGAGATACCGGAGATACCAGAGTTGAGAGAGTGAGATTGAGAGAGATATCGGAGTTGAGAGAAATGAGGTTCAAAGATGAGATGAGAGTGAATGTGAGAGAGAGAGAGAGAGAGAGAGAGAGAGAGAGAGAGAGAGAGTGAGTGAGTGAATGAGATGAGCAAGTGGCATTTTTTTAATCAACAGTCGAAATAAAATAATGATTTTTTTAGCTCTCATGAATAGTGCACTGTAATAGTGGAGCTAAAAAAAATATATTTAGCTCTACTGCTGAAGCATGTATTTAGTGTCTAAGGAACTAAAATTAAGTAATATAGCAATATAATACCACTACTAGTGAGTGCGCTCAACAGTCTTTTTAGCTTTGGCAAGCTTCTTGTCTGTTGGAGGCTTAGAGTAGCTAGTAGCCTTCACATGAGCCCACTCTTCTCGCTGCTCGAAGCTGCAGCGCATACATCCATCTGTTCCCCAAGATTTTCTAACGTATCCTTTTGCGTGTGCAAAACAATTTCCTTTCTAATCTCCTTGGCTTGCCCACCTTCTTTCTCTATATTGGTACTTGTTGTAGAGTTGTTCACGTGATTGTCAGAGGCATTGGGTCCCAACTCTTGACTTGCTTTTGTCAAATTGCTTTTCACTAACTTTTCTCCATGCTGGTTAGGATTTTTTTTTTTTTTTTTTTTTTTTTGAGAACCGGCTGGCTAGGATTATTAGTTTCACGTCCTCGTCCCTTTCGGACTATATCCTTTTTCCTCGTCAAAGTATTTGCAGTAGTGGAATTAAATAGTTATATAGTTATTTTAGTTTCATCAAAACATTAAAAACAACCATATATTAGTGGAACTAAAGGTATTTTTTTTTAGTTTCATTGCTACAGTGCACAGCTATCTATAAATGTTCACTATAGCTAAGAGCTAAAAAAAAAAATTTAATTTTTTTAATCCTAGCCTAGATTAAAATAATACAAGTTGGTTCATCTCTTCAGTCATTCTCACACCATGCCTCTTTCTCTCAGTCACTCTTATCTCATCTGAAACTCTCATCTCTCAAAACTCTCTCAAGCTCACTCTTTCACTGCCGTCGGCCTGACTCATCCTCAACGTCGCCGCCACCAAAACTCGACATCACCGACCCACCAACCGTCCCAAGCCGCCGATCAGCCTCAGACCCCCCGTTTTGTCCTTTTCACACACACTCTTTCTCTTTATGTCATTTCCGATACGTATCGTTTTCTCTCTCTCTCTCTCTCTCTCTCTCTCTCTCTCTCTCTCAGTTTTTAGCTCCGATCAAGTCCCACATTACTTAACTCACCTTAAATCGAAGCATTCCATTTCGCTTTGCACTCATCATCACTGTCTATGATCATTGATCGATGATTGGCGCAAGTCTCGTCGGTCAGTACCGAATTAGACAGAGTATCAGGCATGGGTTTCAGTTTGGCTATGTTGATTTTTCTAGGTTTTTGTTTTGTTCTTCTTCACTGGTTTTGATGGGCACGGTGGGGCTGTGGCTGTGCAATGGTTTTTATGGGTTTGATGGTGGTTGTGGTTGTGTTGGTGGTTGAATGAAATATTATTTTATTATAGTGTTTATATTATTTTATCTAAAAAGCTAAAAATTTAACTCCACTACTGTGGATGCTCTTACTAACATCCATGCACCAAAATTGGGATTTGGTTTGTTAACCACCTGATTGCTCCTTTGCATGGAACTAGTTTCTCCAACATCCTATTCATTCCATTGACAACAAAAGGGGGAAAGAGGGGTATATGGCGATCAAAGTGGATTTGGAGAAGGCCTATGATCGGCTTGAATGGAATTTTATAAATAAAGTCCTCCAAGCTTATAATTTTCCTAGCAAGTCGATCACTCTAATAATGAGTTGTGTCTCCTCAACAAATATCTCTATACTATTTAATGTAAGCATGATAGACTCCTTCCAACCCTCAAGGGGCATCCGACGGGAGATCTGTTGTCCCCATACCTGTTTATTCTTTGCATGGAGTACCTTGGAAGCCTCATTGACAAGGAATGCATTGAAGGGGACTGGGCCCCAATTAAGGCTTCCCGAGGAAATTTAGAGATATCACACCTATTTTTTGTGGACGATTTAATATTGTTTGCGAAGGCTAATGAGGAAGGGAGTGAAGCCATAAAGGAGGTGCTGGATCTGTTTTGAAGTGAGTCTAGACAGAAAGTCAGCTCAGCTAAGTATCGGATATACTTCTCTCAAAATGTGGAATCTGGTCTAAAATCCAAGATTTGTGAAAACTTAAATATCCAAGCTACCAACAACTTGGGAAAGTACCTGGGATTTCCTTTGAAGCATAAGGGTTCAGATTGGAATCAGTTTAAATTTGTTGCTAAGAGGGTCATTAAAAAGCTGGCTGGTTGGAAAGCCCAGCTTCTATCCTTTGCCGGAAGGATAGTATTAGTTAAATCATTCATGTCCGCCATTCCAAACTATGTTATGCAAGGTGCTGCCCTTCCCTCCCATCTGTGTGATAAGCTCGACAAGATCAGTAGGGATTTTCTATGGGGCACCACGCAAGAAAAAAAGAAGATGCATATGGTGGGGTGGAGTAAAATTATCAAAACTAAAAAGGAAGGAGGACTTGGCATTCAGGCAGCAAAGGCAAAGAATATAGCCCTTCTAACTAAATTAAACTAGAGAATGTATCATGAACGCGACTCCCTATGGACGAAAGTTTTACTGAACAAGTATTGCACCCAAGCTCGAAAAAATGCCAAGGACCCGGACAAACTTCCTTGTTCTGTTAACTGGAAAGCAATTAAACAGGGATTCCCTGTTTTCATGAAGGGAATAGGATGGAATGTAGGGAGTAACTCCAAGCTAAAATTCTGGTTTGATAATTGGGTCAAGGGCAAATCAGTTAAAGAGCTAATTCAGGGACCAATCTGCCAGGCAGAGCCGGAAATCACTATTGAAGAGATGAGACAAGGAGGTGAATGGCATTAGAATGCCATTTCTTTTGATCTGCCACCATGTATAAAAGGAAGAATCCTTGCCCCACCCATTAAGCTATATGGGGAGAAAGGGGACTCTATGAATTGAAAAGCTTCAAAGGATGGGGAGTTCACTGTGGCATCAGCGTACACTTTGGCAAGACCTAAGGAGGAGCACGACGATGGTTTCAAAGGGAGTTGGATTTGGAAAATTGACTCACTACCAAGGATTTGTCACTTTCTTTGGCTGTGTCATCATATTAGTGTACTAGTTAGGGAGGTAATTACATCGAGAGGAATTGAATGTGAAGCCGTGTGCCCTCTCTGTAACTCTGAGGCAAAAACTATAATTCATATGTTGAGGGATTGCCCCTTTGCAGCGGCTTTTTGGAGGAATTAAAATTGGTGTGCCATCTGATTTGAAATCCACCTTCAATCTTGATATACTTAAATGGCTCAAAACCAATTGTGTGTGCAACTCGTTGATTAAGGTGAAAGGATGTCCGGGGAAGACAATGTTCACCTTTGCTATTTGGTCACTCTGGAAACATAGGAACAAGGTAGTGTTTGAAAACATTACACTTAACTTGAAACTTCATGACTCATGTTTGAAGCAAGCCATTGAGTATGTGTACCGTGTGGGGAAATCATTTAGAACCATACAAGTAAGGTACTCCCATGTCAAATGGAATAGACCAATGGAAGGATGATGTAAATTAAATTTAGATGGAGCATTGTTGGGAAATCCAGGGAGAGCAGAGGGTGGAGGATTTACTCGGGATCATAGAGGTACTTGGATCAAAGGTTACACTTGTAATATAGGATTCACTACAAGTGTTATAGCTAAATTTTAGGCATTGCGGGACGGGCTACAGCTTGCATTACAGTTGGGAGTTGATTGCCTGGAAGAAGAACTCGATGCAAAAGTGGTGGTAGACCTGGTTTTGTCTAATTTAGTCACTAACAAGGACTATTCCTCTCTCTTGAATGATTGTTGGTACCTTCTCAGCAAGTTCCAACAAATCAGGGTGAATCACACCTATCGGGAAGCAAACACGGCAGTTGATGGACTGGCAAAGGAGGGCTGTATGCCACAAGAAGAGTTTGTTATTTTGTTTAATTCCCCTACCCCTGATATTGCAACTTTTGTTAATGAAGATGCCACTGGTCTATACTATGTAAGGCGTGTAGCCAATACTTTGCCTTTCATGGCTAACTAAGTTTAATAAAGATCCCTCTTAACCAAAAAAAAAAAAAAAAAAAAAAACCATCCCAATTTTTATTTTTACATATAACTCAATAAAATGATATAAACTACTTAATAAAAAAAAATAAAAAGTAAGAAGAGATCAAAGAGAGTGAGAGAGAAAGAGAGAGTGAGAGAGGAAGAAAGAGTGTGTGAGAGATTAAAAAAGTAGTTTTTTATTTACAACTTCATGAATAGTAAGGTTGCAAATATACAAGTGGCTAGGATGGATAATTTTTTGGGTTTACATACCTGGATGGAGCTTGCTTTTAAGGGTCTAGTGGCTAAAATAGCAACTGGGCGATTTTTACACCCTCTTATACTAATGCTTTTGGTTCCATTGTGGTTGGTTGGTCTATTTTGTTGTTACTTACCCAAAAAAGGTTGGGTTTATATTACTTAAAAAAAAAAAAAAAAAAACTCTCCCAAATCCTTCTAAAGTGACATATGTCCCTTATTTTATTTTTTTAATAACTAAAATATGATTAATAAATGCTATTTTCTTACCTATAACAATAAAAATGTGTATATATAGTATTAATAGAAATTAAAATATTTTTAACTCCTAACCATAAAATTGAAATTTATTATTTCATCTAAAAGGGAAAAAAGTCCAAAAATAATGACGAATGTTTTTATTAACAAGATTTCCTTATATATTTCTATATATGCTATTATGGTATAAGAGTAATTAGAGGAAATAAATAGTGCATTAATAATATATAAATGTTTCTATTTTAATAAAATACATTGAATACACTTACAATTAATGGATTAATTATGGTATAAAAGTAAGCTAAAATGATGCATTAATCATCTAAATAAATGTGTTGCATGTTTTTAGTAAAAGTTTAGGGGGCCATTATTTAAATTTATGCCTAAAGTTACATGTTTATTTTTAAAATGTTGCTATTATCTATTTGTCATTCATTTTATAAAATATATTTTAAACTAATAAATGACAAAACTCAACCCACTAGTATATATTAATTATTGACTCATACAGCCACACTCATCCATACATAAATGTTGCATTAAATGTCTACTTAATCAATCAAATTCTTGAACAATCTATAACTTTACTATTTTTTTCCTTGAATTACTAATTTTATAATGGAAAGTTATAATAAATTTTTGTTTTTTTTTTTTTTTTTTTGAGGGGGGAAGTTATAATAACATGATAATAATATATACACATGTAACAAACCCTGTGTATTTCCTAATTATTAAATTATATAAAGTTTATTATATTTATTCTATAATGAAGCATAACATCTATGGTTGTTATGCTCCAGTTAAGCCACATCAGTGCCATGTCATAATTTATTTTCTTATTTTTATTTTTGTTTTTTGATTTATCGGTTGACATTTATTGAGTCCCTGCTTAGATTCAGGAGTTACTTTATCTCCAAGTCTACAGTTTGTCTATCCATTAACCCAAACTCTTTAGATTTCTCTATTATATGGAACTAGTGTGTAACCCCGTGTATATGCATGGATACATTTAAAAACAATCACAATTACATATATATATAATTTAGAATCAAATTAGATCTAGGCTCTTCTGTTTTTGCATTCAATAATTTACTTGCCACAAAAATTAAAAAAATTAGATAGAACACATGCGCAAAATTGAACTCCAATTAAAATTCAATTTAGAATCTAATTGAATTTAGACTATTTAATTTTTGCACCTAATAATTCACTTGAAACACAAATTTAAAAATTAGATGAGACATGTTATACAAAAAAAGGCTCATAAATATAAAATCATTCAAAAATTATATTTTTTATGGTTTACTTATGTTAGACTCCTTGTTTTATACACTAAATTAACTCATTTGACACAAAAATTAAAAAAAACTTAGATTAGATGGGACACATGAGACAAAATTAAGCTCTAATTGAAATCCAATTTTTACATTGAATTAACTCATTTGGCACAAGAATTTAAAAACTTAGATTAGATGGGATACATGGCGTAAAATTAGGCTCTAATTTAATTTCAATTTGAAATCTAATTGAATTTTCTCTTTACTTTACTTATTATTATATATATAGATTCTGACAGTCACTGATTGATTTTCTTTACATTTAAAGCATAGTTTCAACTTCCTCACTTCTCATTTTTTTTCTTTATAAATTTTCAATTGTTCTCTCTCCTCCAATATACAAATTGATCAATATGGTCTTCAATGGGATAGTTTCCTGAGTGTTTTTCCTATTCTTTCAGTCATGGCTTAAATATATCTGCCAAAACCCATTAGCTAATTCAATGTACTAATACTATAATGCAAATGCAATCTTTATTAAGGTATAAATCTAAATAAAGAAAATCATAAGGAATGCACTACATGAAAAAATATTATGCTCTCTCGCATGAGGTTTTTGTTTTTATGTATAATAGTAATAGGTTCGTGCATTGCACACTTTTCTATAATTTTTTTTAATAAATTAGTAGTATTATTATTTTAATGCAAGGAAATTTGTAAGTATTATTATTTTTAATATCGGATAGAGGTAACAATTTAACAAAAACATAATCATAATCAAGGAAAAAAAATTTTTGTTTTTGTTTTCAATCATTGCTAATCAATTAATATTATTAGTGAAATAATGAATAAAATTTTATTATATCATTTTAGTGAAAAATATTACACACAAGATCCACAAAAATCTTGTGATTTTGCCATGGCCTTTCGATGAAGCTGTTAGTACACTTGATAAGATTAAAGTATGTGAGTCCCATGCATCCAGAGTGTTGCAGTGCTTGGTTAAATTTAGTTAAGTGAGATCTCATTGTGAATGCCTGTAGGCTGTAAGAACACCATGGTTTTCTGAGTGGTTAAAATGATTTAGAACCCCCAAAGCTTGAATGAAATAGATGCAGAATACTATATTCATGGTTTATCTGCCTATTGTAATTTGTACCCTTGCTATTTTCCATAGGATCCCACATTGAAAATGCATGAAGGGAGAGAGAGACACAAGAAGGTATAAATATGAAGCACTGAGTAATGATAAAATATACTTACCTGGACGGGGTGAATGGGTGATCAAGAAGGCCCATGGCCTAAGTTGGTGACCTCCATTGCACTTTTAGGAGGGGTGCCACCCTAAGGTCTCCCCAAGTGGGACAGCTTACGTCCCTATTTGTTGGAGTTGGGGCATGCATTCACGCGTCCCCTGCCTAGTTCCAGTTGAAAATCTTTCTAATGTGTTTAGGTCATGGAGCCCAATGCCTTCTACAGCCCAAAAAGTTTGGATTAAGGTGATTAGTCACCAAATATATGAACTACTCCATCAATAATTATAAAATTTACACAAAGAGCAAGGACTACACAAATAATTAAATTCAGGCAACTAGATTCTACATGATTTCAAATTCAAATCTAAATACATTTCTCAAATATTAGCAGTTATAAGAAAAAAAACATTATTAAAATTTGGTTTACACTATAACCTTTGTACATATGATTGTAGTTATTTTTCTCAAAAATACAAATAAAAATAAAAAGAAACCCAGTTTATTACTGAAATTAAAATATCATCCCAAAGAAAATAAAAATAAAAATGAGCAACAAAGGGAGAAAGTAAAAGGATGAAATGCCAGATCAATGGCTTCATTTTGTTGCTTAAACTTACCCTAAATATCTATTAGAGCCTCTATTTTTTTAAAAGGAGTTTTATTGTGTAAACATTGCTATAAAGAGAGAGACTCACAACTCACAAACACTCTTTACTCTTACAGTGTGTTAGTTGTCAAAAAATAATAAAGAATGTATTTATATATTAACAAGATTTGATGTATTATAAACCTGGTTTAAAACACTAATATTACTATTTTCGGGTGTGTTCTAATAAGTATTACTGTTTACTAAAAAAAAAAAAGAATGTTTATCCCCCATTGGTTGTGTGTGTCTAGTGTTTGCTGTTTATAACTCCAGTCTAAAACTACAAATGTTAGGCCCTTTTATAGTTGTACTCTAGTTATGTAATGTATTATAAACCCTATTTAAAATACTAATATTACTATTTTCGTGTGTGTTCTAATAAGTATTATTGTTTACTAAAAAAAAAAAAAGATTTCCTTATATATTTCTATATATGCTATTATGGTATAAGAGTAATTAAAGGAAATAAATAGTGCATTAATAATATATAAATGTTTTATTTTAATGAAATACATTAAATAAACTTAGAATTAATGGGTTAATTATGGTATAAAAGTAATTAAAGGAAACAAAAATGATGCATTAATCATCCAAATAAATGTGTTACATGTTTTTACTACCGAAGGAGTTTCACTCACATATACACTATGGGAGGCCATTATTTAAATTTATGTCTTATGTTAAAATTTTCTTTTTACCAAAGAGTAAGTCTAGTACCACAACAATTTGCACTACTTTTGCCACAACTTTCCTACATGGCAAGTTGTAAGTATTGGAAATAAAATGATAGGGTCCATGTGGGTTCATGAGTCTGCCTCTCATGGGTCGCCATATGACAAAGTTGTGAGAAAGTTGTAGAATTAGTTGTAGTACCAGACTTACTCTTACCAAAAACATAAGAGGGAGGAGTGATTTATGAAAAGTCGATGGGGCCATTATTTAAATTTATGTCTAAAGTTACATTTTTATTTTTAAACAATTGTCATTATCTATTTGTCATTCATTTTATAAAATATATTTTAAACTAATAAATGACAAAACTCAACCCACTAGTACGATATTAATTATTGACTCATATAGCCACGCTCATCCATACATAAATGTAGCATTAAATGTCTACTTAACCAATTAAATTCTTGAACAATCTCTATCTTTACTATTTTTTTCCTTGAATTACTTATTTTATAATGGAAATTTATAATAACATGATAATAATATACACACATGTAACAAACTCTATGTATTTCCTAATTATTAAATTATATAGAGTTTATTATATTTTTTCTATACTGAAGTATAACATTTATTGTTATTACACTCCAATTAAACCAAATCAGCGTCATGTCATTATTTATTTATTTTTTTTCATTTTTTTTTAATTTATCAGTTGACATTTATTGAGTTTCTCTTTAGATTCGAGAGTTACTATATTTCCAATTCTTCCGTTTGTCTATCAATTAACCAGACTCTTTAGATGCCGCTATTATATGGAATTCTGATAGTCACTGATTGATTTTCTTTACATTTAAAGCACAATATTGCAACCTCCTCACCTCTCATTTTTTTTTTCAGTATAAATTTTCAACTGTGCCCTCCACACCAATATACAAATTGATCGATATGGCCTTCAATGGGATAGTTTCCTGAGTATTTTTCCTATTCTTTTTGTTATGGCTCAAATCTGTCTACCAAAACTCATCAGGTAATTCAATGTACTAATACTATGATGTAAACATTACAAAAAATGTGTCCTATAGCCTTGTTTTTAAAACGTAGCTATAGCTCCTAAAAATGTGACTATAAGTCCATTTGGTCTATAGCCGTGTTTTCTATAGCCGCGTTTTAAGACTTGGCTTATACACTACGAATATAGGTCTGATAGATCTATAGCTTTTTTTTTTTTTTAAACGGCTATAGGTCCTTCTTTAAAAAAAAAAAAAAAAAAAACAGAACATCTATCAGACCTATAGCCATTTGGTCTATAGCCATGTTTAAGATGTGGCTTATACACTATGATTATAGGTTCGACAGGTCTATAGCTGCGTTTTTTCTAAACACGACTATAGGAGCTATTTTAGCCACGTTTTTAAAATGCGTCTATAGGGTTTACATAGGCCTTGTTTAACAAACGCGGCTATAGATCCTTATATGTTTTTTTAAAAAATTGGCTATAGAAGTGTTTCAAAACGCCACTATACCAAAAACTACCCCCAAAAAAAAAAAAAAAAAAAAAAAAAAACTTTGATTACCAAAACTTTTGGTAATCAAAGTTTTTTTTTTTTTTTAATTGAAATTGAAATTTCAATTTTAATTAAATTAAGAAATTCAAAACAAAAATAAAACAAAAACAAAAACACAAACCCAACAAATTCAAATTCAAACACAAACCCATAAAATTCAAAATTAAACACAACATACTCCAAAATACAAGAACACAATACAAGAACCAAACAGAACATCTCCTTCAACGAAACCAGCCCAAATTGAACACTTTGTTATTTTTTAGATAATGCATCATTCATTGTGAAATTGAAGTACAAAGTTTTTTTGGTTAAATTCAGCACAAGAAAAATATAAGACAGACTTGAGAAGTTAGAAATTATCATTCCAAAAAAACCCTAATCACACTCCAGATATTAGTAATCTATTAATGAAATTTAAATTAAGAAAGATATTTCATATAATTTTAAAAGGCCAAAAAGCCTAGTATTAGTAAATGAAGCAAAAAAAGAAAGCAACATAATTTTCGAAGGGGAAATATATAGACATATATCCAAACTCATTTTTGCATCAAACCATCAGAGTACACCAAGACAATCTCCTAAAACCCATGATTCAATTGCAATATCCATGGTCTCTGTTTCCATTAGCAACAGTCCTTATGACCACCAACTAAAAAAGACAAAACACAATGTCCTATGTCTCAGTGCCCAATAGTAACCAATCCTAAAACAATCTATAGAATCATAACATCTAACACCACAAATAGAGGCTGTTGTACTTTCAGAAAAATTCAAACCAATTAGCTCACTAAAGCTCAATTGGAAATACAGTGGAAACCAACTGGTTTCAATTAAAACAAAAACCACTCAAGGTAATGCCCTCGATTCACAATGGAATAGAGAAATAGCACATATAACACCACCAGAAATGCTAACAAACTAGGAAAGCAATTCAACCATCTTAAATTCAAGAAGCAGATGCTTTTCCTATCAAACTTCAAATTCGCGATGGAATGCCAATATTGTTTTACTTGCCAATGCCTTAGTAAAAATCAAAATTAGCATGCAACTAAACTTTAAAAACTTTTTGACTGTTGTCTCACCAAAAAGTTTAAATTAAAAAAAAAAAAAATCAACTACGATCTTAACCACACCAAATGATGCGAGTAAAGTAGAAATACCATAGAAATCTCCCACAAAAAGAAAACACATGCTATTGAACTTGATCAATTACTATAGTTGACCAGATCTATCACTTGTGCTTGCCACAGAAGCTTCAAACAAAATATTTCAAATCTTGATTCTATAAAGGGGCAACATTTTTTTGTAAGATAAAATGCAGAGGCATACTTTCAAATGAACAATTTCATCGACTAGCAAGATACCACAAAGATTAACTGGATGTAACTAAGGACAACATAGTTAAACGACATTAAGTTAGCTGTAGCCACATTTTAAAAATGCGGCTATAGATCCTCCTTTAAAAAAAAAAAAAAAAAATTTCAGCTGGACCTATAGTAACGTTTTAAAAAACGTGGCTACAGGACCATATTTTAAAAAAAAAAAAAAAATTTAATCTACTGGACCTATAGCTACATCTTTAAAGGTAGTTATAGACTTAACCTGTAGCCGTATTTTAAAAACGTGGCCATAGGTTAGCTATAGCCACATTTTAAAAATGCGGCTATCAGTCTTAAAAAAAAAAAAAAAAATCAACTAGACCTATAGCCACGTTTTTAAACATGGCTATAGACTTAACTTGTAGCTGTGTTTTAAAAACATGGCCATAGGTTAGCTATAGCCACGTTTAAAAAACGTGATTGTAGGTCCTCCTTAAAAAAAAAAAAGGGGGGGGGGGGGGGGCTAAAGACTTAACCTATAACCGCGATTTAAAAACGCGGCTATAGGTCAAAGTTTAAGTTGCGTTTCTTTAAAACGCGACTTTGAGTTAGCTATAGCCTCCTTTTTTTGTAAACGTGGCTATAGCCCTATTTTGGTAGTGATATGCAATCTTTATTGAGGTATAAGTCTAAAAAAAAATAAAAAAAAAACCTTAGAAATGCACCACATGGCTAAATATTATGCTCTCTTGCATGAGATTTTTGTTTTTATATATACAAGTAATAGGCTTGTGCGTTGCACACTTTTTTATAAGTTTTTTTTTTAATTTTTTTAATTTTGTAAATTAGTATAATTATTATTATTGTAATGCAAGGAAACTCGTAAGCATTATTATTTTAAATATCGGGTAGAAGTAACAATTTAACAAAAACATAATCATAATCAAGGAAAAAAAAAATTTTATTTTTGTTTCCAATCGTTTCTAATCAATTAATATTATTAGTGAAATAATGAATAAAATTTTATATATATTATTTTAGTGAAAAATATTACACACAAGGTCCATAAAAATCATGTGGTTTTGACGTGGCCTTCTAGTGAAGATGTTAGTACACTTGATAAGATTAAAGTATGTGATTCCCATTCAACCAAAGTGGTGCAGTGCTTGGTTAAATTTAGTTAAGCGAGATCTCATTGTGAATGCATGTAGGTTGTAAGAACACCACGGTTTTCTAAGTGGTTATAATGATTTAGAACCCCAAAGCTTGAATGGAATAGAGGCAGTATAGTATATTCATAGTTTATCTGCCTATTGTATTTGTACCCTTGCAATTTGCCATAAGATCCCACATTGGAAATGTAGGAAGGAAGAGAGAGACACAAGAAGGTATAAATATGAAGTAGTAAGCGACGTCAAAATACACTTACCTGGACAGTTGGTGACCTCCATTGCACTTTAGGAGGGTTGCCACCCTAAGGTCATCCCAAGTGGGAGAGCTGACGTCACTATTTGTTGTAGATAGGGCCTGTGTTCTCGCGGCCCCTGCCTAGTTCTAGTTGAAATCATTTTGATGTGTTTAGGTCATGGAGCCCAATGCCTTCTACAACCCAAAAGTTTGGATTAAGGTGATTAGTAGTCATGAAATAAGAACTACTCCATTAATAATTATAAAATTCACACAAAGAGCAAGGACTACACAAATAATTAAATTTAGGCAACTTGATTATGCATGATTTTAAATTTCAAATTTAAATCTAAATACATTTCTCAAATATGAGTGGTTATAAGGAAAAAAAACATTATTAAAATTTGGTTATTCTAGTTATAATGAATGAAAGTTGGAAGGTAAGAAAATGACTAATACTAATATTGGTGACGTGATGCTTTACACTATAACCTTTGTATATATGATTGTAGCTATTTGCCTAATTTCCTCCCAAAAAAAAAATAATAATAATAATAATAAAAAGAAACCCAATTTATTACTTAAATTAAAATATCATCCCAAAGCAAAAAATAAATAAAAATGAGCAACAAAGGGAGAAAATAAAAGGATGAAATGCAGATCAATGACTTCATTTTGTTGCTTAAAATTACCCTAAATATCTATTGGAGCCTTTGTTTTTTCTTTAGAAGAAGTTTTATTGTGTAAACATTGCCATAACGAGAGAGACTCACAACTCACAAACCCTCACTCTTTACTCTTATAGTCCATTTAGTTGGGGAGATTTGAGGGAGAATGGAAAAAGGAGAAGAGAAAATATGAGAGAATCATTTTTTGTGTTGTTTGATTGGGAGAGAAAATTGGTGGGGCCCAGATGTTTTTTCCCTAGACCCACCAAAATACAATCTCCCCAAATTTGGGAGAAATGTAGAGAAAAAAATAGGAACTCAATGGTAGTGGTACTTAGAGTATTCACAACAAAGAAGCCAAAAAAATTAGCTTTTAGAGCATTTACATCAGTCTCCTTAAATATTTAGCTAAACTACCCCAAAAAATCCACTTTCTCTAGTTCAACTATCTATATTTTTGTAAGAGTGCCTTTTTTCTTCAGCACTATGGCTCAAGGATCCTGGGCCGAATGAAAATGTTCTTGGTGGACTGGGCTCGATTCACCGCAGCTAAAGGGCTGTTTAAGAATCGATTGGTGCACAAAACAAGCTTCCTACAATACAAATAGCTAACAGAGCAAGCATATCCATATTGAATGACATTTTAACAGTAAAGGAATGCACAATAAGTGAAATATAATGTAAGAACAAGTTAGGGATCCTCTACTTAGTGAGGTGTATTTTATTAATTTCCCTTAGTTGTGATTACAGTGCTCACTAAGACGTGGTGCAAGGTTCAACTGAGTTCAAAAGTTACAGACTTTGATAGCTATTTAAGCTTCAAAGACTTGCAAAGTTTGAATTTGTTGAATCCGAGCATGTACTGTAGTGGCTGTCTCTACGATACCGGGAACGGTTCCTTTGTTTTCTCTTACGTTTACAGAGTCTTTTCTACAATTTTATGAGATTTCAGAAAGCAATTGTGAATGCCTTAAAATAATCTAATCGTAAATGAATTCTCTATCCCTTAATTTGAATTCGAATCCTCTGTAGCATGGACCCCTTCCTCCTTTTATAGCACAGCTTCGGGCTCCGGGGTACTAACGATTTCTCCCTTTTACCCCTTAGAGTCCGTGCCGTGCCAGGTTGCTTCAGGGTCATGTCGTTTCCTTTTTTCCACAGTTTCTTGCTTTTTGTTGCGACAAGATGAAAGTCCCTCAGCTAGCTTTCTATTTCCAGATTTTCCGTTGGCTGACCTGAGGCTATTTGGCTTTTTCTTCTCAGCGCTCCAGCTTTTCCAGTTGTACTCTTCCTTGTCTCTTTCTCCAAATAGTTGGAACCAGGCTCCTGCGTTTTGCTTTGTACCTCCACTGCGTGTCTGGGGCATAAGGTCCGCATGCCTTTTGTCTCTTATCTCTCTTTAAATTTGCTTCAATCTCACTTCGCGCGTCCAGGGATCCTCTGCTTCTGGGGGGCTTCTGGGATCCCGACCCAGTTCTTCTTTCTGGGCTTTCTTCGGTTCACTGGTTTCGTCTGTTTTTTGGGCCTTTTTCGTGGATCTCTGGATTCCGATCCTCTGGGCTTCTTCCCCTTTCTTTCTTTCTTCTCTCTTTTCTTTATTGTGAGAGCCCAGCCTTTCTAGTTTTATTACTCATTTATTTTTGTGTGAAATGGGCCCAACGTTTTTTACTTCTTTGGGCCTATTTGTGGCCATTTAATTTTGAACCTCAACATTTAGCCCTCCGAGCTCATGGGTTGCCTGCAGCCCATGCGTGAGTTTTCTGCATAATTTTCTCTTGTTTTGATCTTTCTACGGGGATCCTGATCTTCAAACTTCTTCGGTATCCTAGCTCTTTTGTTTTTCTCTTTTTGTAACTCCTCCCTTTTTTTTGTGGGACGTGGCAGTTGAGTTGAAATAACACTCTCACCACCTACTTTTACGTTCCCCATAACACTCATTAATAACTGTTGATAACTTCTCCCCTTTCAAATTTAATTCCTGGCAACTGGCGCGTCTTTCCACATATTGTCTTCTCTTAGCCGTTCCTATTTCTTCATTTTCTCATTACCCTTTTCCTTGTTTGCCTGAATCTTCTGTTCCCAGCCTTTTTCTTTTCTTTCGCTCAGTCTCGCCGCTACCTTCTTTCTTCTTTCCAGATACCCATTGCTTCAATGGCTTCTTCCTCTTCTCGAAAAAGAAAAGAGCGTACTCCTAGTCCCTTTGAAGGTGAGGACTCCTCTAGTTCTGTACAAGATGAGTCTGTCGTTGGGCGCCCTGCTTTTCCTTTGCGAGACCCCTGGTATACTCCTAGCTTATTCTTTCCTCGGGTGTCCCATGGCGAGACCCCTCCGTCCCCTCACGCCTGGGTATTCTCTGGTCAGGCGAGTTTTGTTGGTTCTGCACAAGTTCCAGACCCTAGGGAGATTTTTGATCTCCAAATCAGACAAGGACTTCGGGAAGCGGTCCCCATCTTCTTCGATTTTGTTGCTGGAAAGATCCAAGGCTAGCCCATTTGGGTGGATAAAGAACTTTCTGACGTGGAGTTTGTGGGCCGCTTGGAGCATGCTGGTATCCTGAAGGCAGTGGCTATTTCGAGGAATCTTGAGGGTTTCAGAGATGCCAAAGGCCTCAGGCACTTGGTGTGCCGTTGGTGTCCTGCTTTGCACACTTTCTCCTTTTCTGTTGATGAACTGACTGTTACCTTGGAGGACGTGGTCAACAATTTTCTTCTTCCGGTGCTCGAGGATGAAAACCCCTTTGATATTAAGCTTTCTGATGAGGATCTCGAAGTGGAAGAAAAATTATTTGCTCACTTTGGTGGACGTACTGCTTCTTCTGGTGGGAAACCGGCCAGGATGGGTAGGTGGGTCATGACTCTTTCGCGCGAGAAGGATAAGGAAGTCAGGCATGCCGGGTTCCTTGCATTCTGGCTTAGCAAGTTCCTATTCAGCGAGTTCCCTGGGTATGGAATCAAGTCCACTCTTTTTCCCTTGGCGATTAAGTTGGCTCAGGGTATCCTCTAGCCCCCAAGTTTTTGGGCCATGTCTATTCTCAATTGGATCAGCTTCATGGAGATGAAGCTGAAGGTGATTCTTGTTATGTTATTACTTCTTCGCTTCATTGCGCTATTCTCCAGGTATTTATGTGGGATCGTTCTTCAGTTACTTTAGCAAAATGTAGGAATTTAAAGTTTGTGAAAGATAAGTTTCAGGGATCCCCTGATGTGGTAAAAGGGCTTTGTGGCAGCTCAATTGACAGCCACCCTATTATTTTCCGCTGGCTGAGTTTGAAAGGTGGCAATCTTAACTTGGTTGAGTTATTTGATTAAGTAGGCCATTTGCATTGGCGCTCCCCCTGGGAGTTTGGCCCCGGTTTTGTTTGCAATTCTGTGTTATCTCCTTTTCTGACTTCTACAGGGAATACTTTTGATTTACGTCGCGGTGATGAAGGTAGCTTAGCCTACTTAGCTTGTATTAGTCCATCCTGGCTTCCTGTGCTTTCCTCGACTGGCCCGCGGTACACCCATTACTTGGGGCATCGAGTACTTCGGCAGTTTGGCTTTGATCAGGATATTCCCCCAGTATTTAATGACGTAGTTCCCTCTCTTCCTTCCTTGGATCCCTTCATGAGACTTCAGGCCTTTTCTTATTGGTCACGACGGAGTCCTCAGTTTATAGTGCCCAACTCTCAGAGAGGAGTTTTTGCCTCCAGTGGTTATGCTGGTTATTGGAGGAGGGTTCAGAAGTCCTTTGCTGATTATGCTGGTTTTGACACAATTGGGAGAGTTCCCAACCCTGGCATTTCTTCTGCCCTAACATCCAACAAGCGTTTGTCCCTGCCTACTGCTGGTGTTGTTTCTACTGCTGTGAGCAACAAAACTGGTTTCGCAGAATGGCATGCTTCCAGGGAAGGTTGGGTAACTTATGCGCAGGATTTCTTGGAGAACTGGTTGGGGTGTGACCTTGTTGTTGGTGCTTCTACTGGGGTACCGATTAAGAAAGGGGCAGTAGAGGCCATAAGTGTTAGTACTCCCGTTGGCATGAGTAAAGGAAAAACAGTTAAGCAGGAAAAGTTGAAGGAGGCTGCGGCTGAAGAGAGTGTAGAGGATGTTGGCCCTAAGAGAAAGAAAAAGAAGACTGAGAAATCCCAGAAACAGTTGATACTTGCTGAGGAAAAGGAAGTTGAGCAACCTTTGGCTATAAGGGGCCGGGTGAAGACTAAGGTAGAGTCTTCTTTTCCCCAGGCTCCTGTGAGTCCTTCAGTTCATGGTCCCTCGGGACCCTCTGGACGTACCCGTAGTAAACAACAGAGACCTGGAGACCCTGTTGAGAGAGAGAGAAGGGCAAGGCCTCTTTCCTCCTTTGCTCTTTTAGGTTGCAGTTTCGTTGTTTCCTTCCTCTTTTTTTTTTTTTTTTTTTTGGAACTAATGAGTGATTGTCCTTTCTGCAGTCCAAGCGTAAGCTAGATCCCAAGAAAGGTAGAAGCCAATCTTCTGGTGAAGATGTGGTATGGTTTTCCTTATCTGTGTCTTCTGCTGCTTGCTCTTATTTATTTCTCAAGGGTTATATATTTGTGTTGCCCTGTTGTTCATGCCTTCCTTCTTTTGTTCCTCCTTCTTTTCCTTCTTTAGGTGGAGGTTTCTCCCCCCGTGGTTGGCGAGACTTTGGAGAAGGAGGCGGCTGCAGCTGCAGCTTAGAGCATGGAAGAGAAGGCTCCCAGTGGTGGCATAGCTGGGGTGACTGGGCAACCAATGCAGGATGTCCAGGCTGCCCAAGATCCTGAGGCTCCCAAGCTTCCCATATCCCCAGGTCCTCAATTTGAAGAGACTCCTAGTCCTGTCAAGACTGTGTTACCTCAGACTAGGTTAAGTACGAGGACTTTGGGAGGCGTATCATCATCCGGGCAAACAGGTGAGCCTTTCTCTCTCCTTTTTTTTTAATAGCGTTTTAATTTTATTTTTTTTGCACCCTTTTTTTTTTTCTTTCTTCCCTTCCTCTGAGTTCTTTCTTTCTTTCTCCTTTCTCCCCTCCCCCCTCCCCCTTTTTTTTTCAGGCCAAGCCACTGCGAGATCTGCCTCTGGTGCTGCCTCTTCTTTGGAATCGGAGGATTCTGAAGGTGGGTGTTGATTGTCCTTACTTCATTCCCTTTCTTTTTCTTCCCTTCTCTTGTATTCTTCGTTATGGCAAAGCCCCTTGTACCCTTGCCTTCTTTCAGCCATTTTGCTGAGGCTTCCTCACCTTTTCTTCAACTTGCCATGTGCTCTTTCTCAGAGTCCTCCAAGAAGTAAGAGGAGCAAGAGGAGGAAACTCCGCCCCAGGAAGCCGATACTGGTTTCTTCTCTACCTTCTTTTGCTCTTTGTCCTTTTTAAAAAAAAAAAAAAAAGAAGAAGAAGCTAAGTCTGCCCCCTCCTCCTTTTTTTTTTTTTTTTGCAGGAGTTGATACTAGTGTTAAGAATCCTGAACTTGTGATTCTTGAGGGGGGTGTAGGATCTGCTCAGGTTGCTGGCTCTCATTCTGTTCAAAGGGTTGAAGGTTCCTCTGGGACTTCAGGTGGTAACGCAACCATAGGGAAGGCTCCAGGGATGGTTGCTTTAGATCCTGCCTCAAGGCTCTCTACCTTTCTGGCTCGCTTTGATCGTCTGGAGTTCAACAGCCTCCCTGCCAGTCACTTCTGCCACTTCAGGCCTTCTTATGGCAGCTTCTTGCGGTTCTCTGTGCCTGTGGAAGGTCTGCCTCTGCTAGAAGGGTTGTTTAAAAGTCACGGGGATTTCACCATTGGTTTCAGAGGAGGAGTATTCTTGGGTAATATTTTGATGGAGCTGCTGTGTGCTGTGTTGATCTCCTTGAGGGATTCTTCGCTGGATTCTTTATCTGAGGAAAAACTCTTGGAATGGAGGGGAGTTGTTCAGGATCTCCTGGAAGCCAAATTCAACCTGTCATTTTTGCTGGAGTATCTACGATCCTTGGCCCAAGTGCTATTCCAGAAGCAAGCTTCTAAGAGCATTGATGCTGAGATTGCTGTTGCTGAGGAAGCTTTAGCCCATGCTCACAAGACCTTACAAGACTTGAAAATTAAAAGGCAGAGGGTTTTATCTTCTTCGGCTGTCCTTGCTTTCTCCTCGGATAGTTCTTTGTTGGCTGGCCTCCTTTCTTAGTCTTCCCTTTTTTTTTTAGTTGGTTTGGATATGTATGAATAATTTGGGGTTGTATAAATTTTCTATTTCTTTGTTTGAACATTGCTTCTGGCTCTTTTTTTTTTAGATCTGCACTTGTGCTTTGAGACTGCTTCCATGTACTTGTGCTTCAGGATGGTTTCTAAATATTGCTTCTAATCTCTTTTAATGGCATGTGGATCTTCTTTTCTTATCTTTTTTTTTTTTACTGAGTCCTGGTCTGTGATTCCCACAAGTTTTGTTGCAGGTTCCAGCTAGGTACCTACTCCTTTTCTTCTTGATTGCGCAAGTACTGAACTGGGTACATTGGGCAATATATATATTTTTCTTTAGCTCATGAACTTGACAGGTTTTTCTTTTATCAAGTACCGGGCTAGGTATCCTCAGTATATGCCTGAGATCCTAGACCATGTATTTGAAACTTAGCTGCTTTGCAGCTATCTGTGGGGTGATCCTGGGTTATGCATCAAAAGATTTCCCTAAGTATCCTCCCTTTTCTTCTTGGTTGCGCAAGTACTGAACTGGGTACATTGGGCAACGTATTTTATTTGTCCCAGCTCATGAATCTTGGCAAGTTTTTTTTTTTTTTCAAGTACTGGGCTAGGTATCTTCAGTATATGCCTGAGATCCTAGACCATGTATTTAAACTTAACTGTTTGTAGTTATCTGTGGGGTGACCCTGGGTTATGCAAGAAGATTTCCTCAGGTATCCTCCCCTGATTTCGTCTGTGTTAGGACTTTGTGATACTTAGGATTTAATAACTGAGAAAAAGAAGAAATTTCATTGAATTTTAAAACATAAATTTCATTCAAGGAACACAGCAAATCCAACAAAGATAGTAAGGATCATAGAATGTCCTTCTACCACGAGTCTATGAACAAAATTACTTAAACAATAAATATATAAAAAGAAAGAAACACTTAGCAGGTTGGAGAGCTTGGCAAAAGGATTCCAGTGTACTGAGACCTCTCCCTTCTCATGCGTAGTATTGTTTCAGCCACTTCCCATTTATGGGCTCTGTCAGGATTGTCCCATCTTCCTTTGTAAGGTAGTAGTACCCACTATCATGGGCCTCCTTGATGATGTAGGGTCCTTCCCACTTTGGGGCAAATTTGGAGGGTCCCGGTAGGTTTCTTCTCACATGCTCTGCTGTCCTTAGTACCAACTGCCCTTTAGGGAAAGTCCTCGGGCGTACTGCTTGTGCGTATGCTCTTGTCATTCTTTGCTGGTACCTCTGGCTTCTTCTCTTGGCTAGCTCTCTTTCTTCCTCTATCCCTTCCAGGTCTGCTAATCTCCTTTCATTGTTTGTGTCCTCGGTGTTCTCCTGACTTTCTTCAAGTACTACTCTTGGTGTGGGAACAATTAACTCTACTGGGCTGATGGCTTCTGTCTCATAGACCAGAGAGAATGGTGAGAATCCCGTGGCTGTTTTCACAGAGCTCCTGCATGCCCAAAGTACATCTGCTAGGTGGTCACTCCATTTTCCTCCATACTCTTGCTTCATTTTTTTAAGGATCTTCAATATCACCCTATTAGTGGCCTCTGCCTGGCCATTTCCTTGTGGGTAGTACGGTGTAGACCTTCCATGTTTGATATAGTAAGCCTCAGTTAACCCTTTCATGTCTTTATTTATGAATGGGGTTCCATTGTCACTGATCAACCTCCTGGGGATCCCAAACCTTGTAATGATGTGGCCTCGAATGAAGTTTGCTACACCTGCTCCAGTGGCCTTTTTCAAGGGGATGGCCTCTACCCATTTTGTAAAATACTCAGTGGCTGCCAAGATCCATATGTACCCACTGGATGGAGGATTTATAGGCCCTATGAGATCAAGCCCCCAAGTGTGGAAAGGCCATGGGGTTGTCATATCCTGTAATGTATTTGGGTGAGTATGGATTGCACCTCCGAGGACTTGACATGCGTGGCAAGTTTTGACTATCTCCTCGGAGTCCCTTTTCATTGTTGGCTAGTAGTACCCCAACAGTAGTAACTGTTTGTAGAGTCTCCTTTTTCCTGGGTGGCTCCCACAATCACCAGAATGGACTTCCGTAACTACTTCCCTAGCTTCCCTTGGTCCCAGGCATCTTAGGGGATCCCCGCTGTATCCCCTTTTGAATAGGATCCCGTTTTGCAAGAAATATCTAACTGCGAGCTTCTTGAGCTGGTGTGCCAGTGCCCTGTCAGTTGGTAGGATCCCTTGAGCCAGGTATTCCATGAAGGGAGTCCTCCAATCTTCTGTAACAAATACAGCGTAGCTTTCTTCCTTGTCCACCGAGGATTGGCAGTCTTGACATTTCTCCTGTATAGTTGCTGCCTCTTTGTTCATATTTGGTCAATAGTATCCCATGCGCTGCATCTTCCTATATAGACTGATCTTTTCTGAGGTCCCACAGACTTGGGTATGTAGCTCTTCCAACCTTAGCTTCCCCTCCTTTTCATTGATACACCTGGATAGGATCCCTCCGGGTAGTCTCCTGTATAGTTCTCCTTCTATTAAAGCATAGTCCTTCAGCTCCTTGACACTCCCTCCGGATCCTGTTTCTTTCACTTCACTCCTCCAGTCCCATTGCTTGGACTCTCCGGGGGATATCTTCTGGAGGATTTTTAAGATGGAATGCTCTTGTCTTCCTATTCTGACCAGAGTGTCTTTTCCCTTGAATGGTGCTTGGGATCCCGGGGTGGCAAGCGCATCTGCAAACCTGTTTTCACTTCTCTGTGTGTACTCTATGCTGAAGGTCAGGAATTCCTGCTCTAGCCTCTGCGCCCAAGTCCTGTAGGCTGCCAAACTTTGTTCCCTTAATGCAAAGTCACCTTTCACCTGGGAAACTACAAGATTGGAATCTCCTAGTACTCTCATGTGTTTCACCCCAATACTGAGTGCTATAGTCAACCCGGTCAAGTACGCCTCATACTCAGCTGCATTATTGGAGCAGGGGAAACCAAGCTTGAAAGATAGAGGTATGGTGCCCCCATTTTCACAGCTCAGTACAACTCCCACCCCATTTGAGGTTGCTGTAGCTGACCCGTCGAACCTCATTGTCCATTTCTTTTCTGGGATTTCTGCTACTGCTACCTTGCCTGGGATCTCTTCACTCAGTGAGCTTTGCTCCTTCCCTAGGAATTGTGCCAGGAGGTCAGCTATGGCTTGACTTTTAACAGCCTTGGAAGTCCTGAGGCCTATGTCATATTGAGAAAGCAAGACCAGCCACTGTGCTATTCTTCCTGTTAGGAGGGGTTGATGCAGGAGTGCCTTTATGGGGTGTGACTTAGTCACTAAAAGGATTTGGTGAGCTGAGAAATACCTTTTCAGTCTCTGGGATGCGTAAATGACCACTAGGCAAGCCTTTTCTATCCTGGGATACCTAGTCTCGGCATCCTTGAGTGTCCTGCTTACATAGTAAACAGGTTGTTCATTCCCCTCATCATCTTCTTGTGCCAGCAGGGCTTCTATTGCTTGGGTATTTGATGCTAAGTACAATAACAGGGGTCGCCCACGTACTGGTGCCTAGAGAGTGGGCAGATGATTCATAATCTGTTGGACCCTTTGGAAGGCTTCCTGTTATTCTGCTCCCCAGATGAACTCGATTCCTTTCTTTAATAGCTTGGATAAGCCTGCTGTGGCCGAAGCCAGCCCTGGCACAAATCTCCTGATGTAGGAGACCCTTCCTAGGAAGCTTTTGAGCTCCCTCACTGTTGTTGGTCTTTTCATGGTGGCAATGGCTGCAGCTTTGGCTGGATCCACACTTATGCCTCTGTGATGTACCAGGAACCCGAGGAACTTTCCTGCAGATACTCCAAAGGCACATTTCATGGGGTTCATGCGTAGCTTGTATTCTCTGCATCTTTTGAAAACTTGTTCAAGTACCTGAAGGTGTCCTGTCCTAGTTTTTGACTTGACCACAATATCATCCACATAGTCTTCCATTTCCTTATGCATCATGTCGTGGAAGATGGCTGTCATGGTTCACTGGTATGTGGCTCCTGCATTCTTGAGGCCAAAGGGCATCACAGTGTAATAGAAATTTTCGATTGGTGTCCTGAATGCTGTCTTTTCAGCGTCCTTGGCAGCCATACGAATCTGGTTGTACCCACTATACCCATCCATGAATGAGAACATAGAACTTCCTGCAGCTGAATCCACAAGGAGGTCAATATTAGGCAGAGGGAACTCATCTTTAGGACATGCTTTATTCAGGTTGCAGAAGTCTACACAGCAACGGATCTGGCCGTTCTTTTTCTTCACAGGTACTATGTTAGAAAGCCATCTGGGGTGCTGAATGGGCTTGATAAAACCAGCTGCTAGCAGCTTTTTAACCTCTTGAGCTATCTGGGCTCTACATCAGTGTGAAAGACCCTGGCTGGTTGGATTACTGGTTTAACTCCTGGGTCTACATTGAGGGCATGGACCACTAACCCAGGATCCAGACCAGGCATCTCATCATAGGTCCATGCAAACACATCTGTGTATTCTTTGAGCAAAGCCACCAGTGGCCCCCTTTCTTGTGTTGCCAACTGACTGCTGATGAAAACAGGCTTCTAGGATCCCAACTCAGCCCCCAAGTTTACTTCCTGCAATTCTTCCTCAGGCTGGATTTGTGTCTTTTTGACTGGTTCCTCTGGGACTTCCTCCTGGGCTATCATATATTCTAGTGGTCCGGGACCTTCCTGCACGATGCACTCAGGTTCTGCGCACCTTCACAAGCGATATATTAACCTTCTCCCGGGTTCCCGTACTACTACACACTCCCAGGATCCTGAGGTGCTGGGCTCCTTCTTTTGCCTTTTTCTCTTCAGGAGGTCTTTCAAGTCATGGGTACCTCCTCATTCTTCTTTTTCCAAGATAGGTGTTCCTGGGGTCCCTGGCATGGGACTCTCATCATCAGGTTCTAACTCATCATAGAACATTGTTTCTACAAAGTTTACTTCCCCTTGGCTGAAAGGGTTATGGTGGGCAGGGATCCTTACAGGCCTCCCATTCAATCTCCCCTTAACACACTGATGGTATATGGATGGTATAAGGCGGTGCTTATGGAGCCATGGCCGTCCCAGTAGTACATGGTAGGACACTTCCGAGTTGATTACATGAAATCTGGTCAAGGCTACTATTGGCCCCACTCTTAGGGCCAGCTGTATATATCCTTCGGTTGATTTTGCTGATCCTCCAAACCCGGTTATCTCCATGGGAGCCCCCAGGATCCTCCTCCCAGCTAGGCCCATGGCTTCCAAGGTACTCAGGGCTATGAGGTTGAGTGACACCCTTGTGTCCACCAGTGCTCTTCTGATTTGGACACCGTTTATGGTGGCCATTAGATAAAGAGGTCTACGGTGGTCTGGATGCTCAACCTCCATGTCTTAATCAGTGAAGGTTATGGCATTGGTTGTCTCCAAGAAAGCTCGACTGGCATGTGATTTTGCTGCGACACATTCCATTCCTGAATCTGCTGCTATAGTCATGAGAGATTCCGTGGCCACCCTCCTTGCTTCTGGTCCAAATCCCAGCTGATTGAATAGTGACCTGAACTTGGGATTCTTCTGGAGGGTTCTGACTGTGTTTGGGTGGAAGGATCCTTCTGGCTCTTCTGCTTCTGCCAAGTTCCTGTGGATTACTACAGCCACCACCCCCTTTCCTTTGTGGTTGGGCAGGGGGTTCCTTTGTACTTTTGGCTCCTTCTGGGTGAGCTCCAGGGTTCCTTCTCTTAGCTTCCTGTGAAAGAGCCTGCGGAGGGTCCAGTAATCCTTGGTGGAATGCTTAACATAATTATGAATCCTGCAAAACAAAGGATTTTTCCTTTCTTCCTCGGTTGGTGGCCTGGATACAGTGAATGGCCTAACCACTCCATCCCCAATCCATTTGTCCAGGACATGGTTTAACTCTTCTATAGTACATGGGATCACCGGTGGTTCCTCGAACATTTTTCCATCAGGCCTCTTCCTTTTTTCTCCCACCGATGCCGTCATGGCTTGGGACGCTGGCATCCTCTTCGCCCTCATAGTTTGTGCTGTTCTTCTAGTCCTCTGTAATAGGTCAGCGAACTGTGTGATACATAAATTTTCGAGGTTGAGTCTGTAATCGAAAAACATGTTAGAGATGCAAGTCTCTACGAGTTCTTTTTCTTCATGGTCCCTATAGCAGTTTAGGGACACATCTTCAAATCTTTTGATGAACTGGACGGGGTCCTCTCCAGGCCTCTGCCTTACCATTTGAAGGCTTTGGAAAGTGACCTTGTCCTCACCAGGGTAATATTTTGCACAAAATCTCTCCATCATTTCGTCTCAGGTCTTAATGGACCCAGGTCTCAGTGTGGTGTACCAAGTGTATGCCCTATCCACTAAGGACTTAGCAAACTCTCTTAGGCACAACTCTCGGTTTCCTGCGTAGGGGCCCATAATGTGGACAAACCTACTCACGTGCTCTACTGCACTTCCATTCCTTCCATCAAAAGGATGGAACTTTGGTGGCTCATATCCCTTGGGGTATGGCTTGCCAAGGAGTTCTGGTGGGAATGGGGGATCCCGAGAAAATTGCTTGGGGATCCCGGAAAGTTTTTCCCTTTCTTGGTCCAGGAGGGCGCTGACATCTGCCAGTGTTAGGTATTGGGGGTTAGTTCCTCCTCCCACTGCTGACCCTCCCTCTGGCTGGGTTCTATCTTGGTTGCCCACATGGGGGGCATTGTCTCTGACTTCTTGTGTCTTGCCTTCTTTGAGAAGGCGAACTTCTTGTTGCAAGTCTTTCAGCATTGCAGTCATCTGAGCCATAGGGTCTAGATCCTGCCTTGTGTTTCTTTGTTCTGACACGGCCTCCTGTTCTGTTAGGGGCACCTCGCCTCTTTGCTTGGAGGCCACTTCGTTTTCTCCCACGGGCTCAGAGGCCGTGGGTGGCACATTAGCACCTTTACTGTTCCTTTGTCTTGGAGGCATGTTCTGCGAAGGGATTGCTTGTTCCCTTTTCTTTACCCAGTCCCCAGCGAAGTCACCAAAATGTGAGAGCGCCTTTTTTCTTCAACACTATGGCCCAAGGATCCTGGGCCGAATGAAAATGTTCTTGGTGGACTGGGCTTGATTCACCGCAGCTAAAGGGCTGTTTAAGAATCGATTGGTGCACAAAATAAGCTTCCTACAATACAAATAGCTAACAGAGCAAGCATATCCATATTGAATGACATTTTAACAGTAAAGGAATGCACAATAAGTGAAATATAATGTAAGAACAAGTTAAGGATCCTCTACTTAGTGAGGTGTATTTTATTAATTTCCTTTAGTTGTGATTACCGTGCTCACTAAGACGTGGTGCAAGGTTCAACTGAGTTCAAAAGTTACAGACTTTGATAGCTATTTAAGCTTCAAAGACTTGCAAAGTTTGAATTTGTTGAATCCGAGCATGTACTGTAGTGGCTGTCTCTGGGATACCGGGAACGGTTCCTCTGTTTTCTCTTATGTTTACAGAGTCTTTTCTACAATTTTATGAGACTTCAGAAAGCAATTGTGAATGCCTTAAAATAATCTAATCGTAAATGAATTCTCTATCCCTTAATCTGAATTCGAATCCTCTGTAGCATGGACCCCTTCCTCCTTTTATAGCACAGCTTCGGGCTCCGGGGTACTAACGATTTCTCCCTTTTGCCCCTTAGAGTCCGTGCCATGCCAGGTTGCTTCAGGGTCATGTCGTTTCCTTTTTTCCACAGTTTCTTGCTTTTTGTTGCGACAAGATGAAAGTCCCTCAGCTAGCTTTCTATTTCCAGATTTTCCGTTGGCTAACCTGAGGCTATTTGGCTTTTTTTTCTCAGCGCTCCAGCTTTTCCAGTTGTACTCTTCCTTGTCTCTTTCTCCAAATGGTTGGAACCAGGCTCCTGCGTTTTGCTTTGTACCTCCACTGCGTGTCTGGGGCATAAGGTCCGCGTGCCTTTTGTCTCTTATATCTCTTTAAATTTGCTTCAATCTCACTTCGCGCGTCTAGGGATCCCCTGCCTCTGGGGGGCTTCTGGGATCCCAACCTAGTTCTTCTTTCTGGGCTTTCTTCGGTTCGCTGGTTCTGTCTGTTTTTTGGGCTTTTTTCGTGGATCTCTGGATTCCGATCCTCTGGGCTTCTTCCCCTTTCTTTCTTTCTTATCTCTTTTCTTTATTGTGAGAGCCCAGCCTTTCTAGTTTTATTACTCATTTATTTTTGTGTGAAATGGGCCCAACGTTTTTTACTTCTTTGGGCCTATTTGTGGCCATTTAATTTTGAACCTCAACAATTTTTTATAGTCATACATCAGTCTTAATACTACATCACTATTTTAATCAAATATTATTTTTTCATATTCACATTTTAAACCCCAAAGTCCACCACCACCCATCTGGATTTTTTTTTTTTTTTGATAATATCATTAAGCAAAATTCCGGATGTACTAGTGTTGATGAATAGGCATTTTAGTGGCAGTAGAAGCCATTCCAAAAACATTAGACAATACAGTGGTGGCTCTACATGCAAGTTAGGGTGGTCATAAGACCACTCTAAATTGCAAAAAATGTATATATACACTTACCAAAAAAATATTATATGCTAAACTGACCTATTGTGATTATCCTAATAAAAATTTGAACACCCTGAATTGAGAATTACAAAAATTTGGATTCAACAAAAATAAGAGTAGTGCTATATCATTCAAAACATTTTGACAATAATTTTACAACAAATCCAATGTAGTAAGCTGTTACTGATTCTAATTTGGGTCAAATACCAATATTATTTTTTTATCCACTAATAACAGTTTTTTGCATTAGATTTATTGTAAAAATGTTGTGGACGTAGTATTACTCCAAAATTAATTCTGCCTTCAAACATAATTCTTAATCCCTGTTTTTTTTTTAAAGCTTAAATAACAACAATAAATATTTGCTCAAATAACAACAAACATAAACCAAACAAAAACAAGACAAAACCAAGCAACGACAAGTGAAAAAATTATTCAATAGAAAGCCTATTATGATACAAAAGGATAAAATTTGTAGCCCATTCAACCTATTCAATAAAAATAATTTCTAATTTCATTTTTCTTTAAAAAATGATACCAATAAAAATATTGTGGTAATGTAAATTTCTTGGTGACCATCCTAAAAGAAATTCTTAGAGCCGCAACTGAGACAATATCACTATAGGAATAACTAACATCTTGATCTTATACTTCATCCTTGACTCATAGCATTTGTGAGCATACGAGCATCAACAATGGGCATGATATATGCCAAATGTAAAGTACATTTGGCATATAGGCCCAAAAATTGATCCACAATCGAAAGGCCATATGGGAAAAGCCAATTTTTTTTTTTTTTTTTAAGATTTAGCTATAGTACCATCTCAAATGTAAGATGGTACTGTAGCTGAATGGTATAATTTTTTTTTTTTTTTAATGCTCTCTCCACGTTTTACCCAGCAATTTCTCTCTCCTCTCTCATTTTTTCTCTCTCTTCCTTCCCTCTTTCTCATCACCTCTCTCTTTCACCATTGTCAAGCTTCTCTCAGTTGAGTCTGTGCCAGGTCAGAGCTCACGTCAAATCACCAAGCCAGATTGGAGCTCACGCCGGATCGAATTTCTAGATCAATGTGGTAGGGAGGCTGAGATGGGCGTGGTGGTTGGAGGTCACCGCGGTGGAGATTGGCGTGGAGACCGATGTGGAGATTGGCATAGAGACCGACGTTTGGTGGGTTTGGTGGTGTTGATATGGTGGCCAGTTTCTGGGTTTGGTGGCTGGCATGGAGATCGACATAGAGACTAGCGTTTGGTGGGTTTGGTGGTGTTGACATGGTGGCCGGTTTCTGGGTTTGGTGGTCGGCGTTTGGTTGGTTGGGTTGCTATGGGTTTGCTGGGTTTGTAGTGGGCACTTGATGGGTTTTATTTTGTTTTTTATTTTGGGTTTTTGGTTCCGGTGGGATTTTGTTGGGCCGAGGGTAGTGGTGGTGATTGTTTGTTTAGTTGTGGTCGGTGCTAGAGGTTGAGGGAGAAAGAGAAGAAAAGGAAGAGAAAAAAAATAGTAAAAAAAGGAATAAAAAAGAATATTTAAATAAAATGGGAAAAAAAAAGAGAGTTTTGGGATGTTGGGTGTATTGTAAAATGGTATGATATAATTAATAAAGTAGCTTTTTGAGATGATAAAATAAGATGAGATAGCAAAACCGGCTATGGATGCTTTAATAATGTGCTGCAAGTTCAAATTTTTAGGCTGCAAAAGTGCCTCCACTAGAGCTTCCTGAGCCGCCATTTTTTGGGATTGAGCTCCACTATTGTTACAGCCCAAAAAACCCACAACAGCCCTACACAACCTGCAACCCACAAACCCCAACCACCAGAACTTTGCAATCGCTGCCTCAACCTACAAAACCCAGTATCCACCCCAAAATAACCCAAAACCTCATGTAGCATACCCATCCAATCCCATAAAAATCTAGACACTGTCGGACCCAACCAACTCCCAGCTAAAATCCAGCCATTGCCAGACCCAACCACCTTTGCCAATCACCACACCCACTTTCGGAACCAACGTAGAGAGCTAGGTGACAAGAGAGAGAGGAAAGAAAAGCTAGTAGGGAGAGGACAGAGAGGAGTCAGTGGGTAGAAGAGAAAGAAAAGGGGGAAAAAAAAAAGATTTTTAGTAGTAGCGAGACACAATGTCTCGCTAGATGCAGCGACTCAAAATTAAATGTTAAATTTTTTGTAGTAATTTGTTGTGACTCATTCGTGAGTGTTTTTTTTTTTTGGATATTTAGTTACATTTTTAACCTCAAGTTAGTTTGTTGAGACTGATATGAATGCTCTTAGCATCTTAAAAACTTAGTTTATCTATTTTAATACTTCACTTTATAATACACTCAAAATTAAAAAAAATTTACCACTTTATTTAAATATTATTTATTTATTTATTTAATTCTTTTTTTTAATTCTTACTCCCTCCACTTTCTCTATCTTCTTCTCTTCTCCATTACACACACCTATTGCCACCATATCTTTCTCTTTGCTGCTGTCCACAGCCACTGCCGCCACCAACCACCACCATTGGTTAAAAAAAAACATAAAACAAGAACCCACAACCCATTGTCAGCCACCGCCAGCCACCATCACCCAAAAAAAAAAAAAAAAAAACCCAACTCCACCAATCAACCCACTAGCCGCGAAACCCATTCAACAACCAGCCACTCAACCACCACAATAGCCACCATTGTCACTGTCATCACCACCCACAACCTCAACCCCCAACCAACAAAATCACAAACCCAAACCCACAACCGCATCACCACCATTAGTGGGGAAAAGAAAGAAAAAAAAAAAAAAAAAACAAGAACAACAACCACCGTCAGCCACTCAATCGGACCCACGAAGAACAAACCACCGATAATCTGATCAAACAACCAAATTCCCACTGAAGCACAGACCACCAAAAATCCTATCGGACCACTGAAGAACCAACCAAAATCGGACCACTGAACCACCAGGAACCATGGTGAGGGAGAGGGAGAGACGAGTAAGAGAGAGACATTTTGGGTTCGATTGCAAGATGGAGAAGAGAGGCATTTTGGATGAGAGATTTGATTTTAGATTACAGGGAGAAGGGGAGAGAGGCTGGGGGTCAAGCGTGGGTGAAAGAAAATTTTAGAAACAGGGAAGAAGCAAAATAGAGCGAAAAGAAAGGAGAGGTACTCATGGTGGAATAAATTACATTATTATTTTATAACGTTCAATTACAATGAGCTAAAACCGAGTGTTAAAAAGTTTTTTTAAGTACGGCGCCTTTTTAGTTATTTTAGTTACTTTACTGTGAATGTTCTAGAAAACATATTTCAACTTGGAAAAGGGAAGAGATTGCATGGGACAATATCCAACTAGATGTTTAAGATTTCAAACCAAAAATCACTTTGTCTTTCATTTATCACAAATGTAACCTGTTACATCTTTGCGTCACTATAAGGAAGAAATATTCAGTAAACAGTAAAACAAAGACTATAGTCTAAAAAGGCAGAAACAACTTAATCAACTAAAAGGTATCCTACCTCACTAATGAGCCATACTAGAAAAGTAGTAAAAAATAAAAATCAAGAGCTTGACTTTAATTTGTTCCCAATATCAATGGCAACTCGGTATCTGACATCTGCTTTCACAAGTCGTTTCGTTCCATTGCAGTGATCACATATGGAATAACCTCCATCTCAGTTGTTATGTTGTATTTGGCGGCAAAATCAATCATCGCTCGTGTCTCCTTCGTGCCTTTAGTGAAACTACCACCCGGTAACTTCCTTACTCTCACTACGTAATCTATATATATAATATCTAAAATTCAAAGTTTAGCCGCATCATTAGCCATATTATTATTATTTTATTGATTTGTTGTGTAGCTGCATCTTGGAATGTGTTTTTTAATAATGCCTTAAATAGTTTTATCTTTACATATAGTTTATTTTTATGTATTTATCTACTTTAATTTAGAAAGAACTCTTTTCACACTTTTCATTTTCTTTGATCATTAATCTTACATCAATTCATTGTCTCTCCCTCTCTTTTAGCCCTTTCTCTACCCATCAAACTTGAATGACTATATATTATTAAAAAAAATCGAAGAACAAATCAACCAGAAAAAAATGGTGATATAGCTTATGATTTGGTCCAATTTAGTACATTTCAGTCCATTATATCCGTTCAGTTCAGTTTAGTCAATTTGGTAAACTTTGGTCTAGTTTGGTCTATGGCAGCTCACTTTGGTCTATTTCAGTCCTATTCCATCCGTTCAGTCCATTTCATCTACTTCAATGTTGTTTGGTCCATTAAGTACATTTTAGTCCATTTGGGCCACTTCGATCAAAGTTGGTCCATTTGATTTATTCAGTTCCTTTTGGTCCAATTCTATCAATTTCGATGTACTTACTTAAGAATGGTAAAAGATAGGTTTGGGTTGAGAGCAATTATTCTAAATCCAAATTTATTTAAAAATATATATGATAAAAAGTAAAATTATTATTTTTAAATTCTTAATTTAATGATTTGTGGTATTATCTTTCTTAATGTTCTCCCCCCCCCCCCCCCCCCCAAAGTTGATATTAGTATTTTAGTTTTGAATGAATTGCACAAATTTAGTGTTTTGATATGATATAATTTGTGTTAGGTTCTAAAGATTTAAGAATTTATGTATTTAGAACTCTAATTTGTATTGTTGGCATACCATGATCAAAACAAGTCGTTTAGTCTTGTTAAGGCTTGTTCAAAGTTGTGTCATTCATGTAAAGTTGGAATCGAGAGGCTACAGATACATTCGTGCATTTCGGCCTGGCTCGATTGATCGAAAGTTAGACTCGATCAATCGAAAGTCGGCCAGAATTTTTTTCTGCAGAATTTTTCAACTCAGCCCTACCTCATTAAATGTTTAGGATTTTATGTTTTTGACCTAGGTATATAAGGCAAAACCCTAGCCATGTTTTTGTGAGTTGTTCTGAGTGTATTGTTGCTCATACTTTGCTATTTGTGTGAATTTCTTGTGAGATCATTGAGGAGCCTTCATTCACATAAACTTAGGGTTTTCAAGGTAGAGATTAATTCAACATCTTGATGATCAACTCAGTTACTGCCATTGGAGCTTAAAAAAACACAAGCGAGGGTGCTTGTATCTTGTGGAGAATCCAAGAAAGAAGGAGTCCGTGGATTCGGAGATTGCTCGTGTCAGTAAGTTCTACTGGTGGGTAGCATTAGGAAGTCAAGTGGGGAGCTTGTAAGTCCTTTTGTATGAACTTCGATTCTTTTATATAGTGGATTCAGGTTTACCTTGAGTATAGCTAGGTTAAATCCTCCCCAGGTTTTTACCGTGTGGTTTCCTGGGTCATCATATCATTGTGTCATTTATTTTTTCCGCTGCTTTATATTCTTGATATGATTGTTTGATTGTGATAACCTAGATTGGCATAATTTGACTAAGTTAATCACTCGGCTAATTAACTATGCTAATCTGTTTGGGTTAAGGGGTCTAAAAACCATTCAATTTGTATATATATAGGGATAAAAAATTTGAAAATTTATGATATTAAGTTGAGTATCAATTCTTTGATGAGTTGGATACTATTATGAAGTTGCACAAAATGCATCTTTTTAGTTGTCGAAAAACCTTGCTGAATGAAAAGGTAATATTCAAGCCTATAGATATGGAAAGCGTAACATCAAAGTATATTGAGCAATTTTTGGACCCATTGGACCAAATTTAGAGATAGGTATAAAAGAATTGTTGAAATAATTAATGCGTGTGCAACACAACTAATGAACTGGGAAAAAAAATTGTTGTTTAATTTTTAGTGTTTGTTTTAATTAGTATCTATTTGTTGCTCCATATTGGATCGGAGTTGCATTATGCAGTTTTATTTTCAGTTTTGAAAGTTCTTTTTGAGAGAAGGAGGTCTTTCTTGAGAAATTGAAGGGAGAGAGGAGGCCAGAAGTATCCGTGGCTGCCCAGCCGAAGGTCTTACTGGGGTGTTCAACCTCTGCTGATTTCGCCATTGATTTTTTCTCTAGAAAGCAGCTATGAAGCAATTGGAATGTTATAGAGTAATGCAATGCCCCTAGGTCAGTAATGACTAATAAGTGTGTGATATAGTACTAAAATGTACCTATATATAATACTAGAAAGTAGAAACGAGGGACTGTTTGGGGTGTGGTTACGTATTGGCTTAGCAAATGGTAGTGCAAAACTGCAAATTAGTTGGGGATACAAATTTCGAACTTTCTTGCTAACTACTCCACTCTTTCTGAAAATGAAATACACATATTAAGATATGTGATTTTGATCCCTCCATTTATATCTTGTCTAAGATGATTTTATTATATTAGGATAATTTGTCTGATATAAAATTTAGTGCCATAGTTCTGCTTTGTTATAGGTGGTTCTAACATAATAGGTCGTTCAACGTGATATTCGCTTTGGCATCACTATTTTTTACTTTTTTTTGGGTGCCCTTGCAACTTCTTGTAACCTACATATATGCATTTTTTAATCACAGATATTGTGCATTGTATAAATGAATTTTAAAAAAAAAAATTTTTGAACTTAATAATTCTATTTGTTATTGGTGAGAAGTTGTATCTTTTTTCAAATAAATGATAGATATTAGTGGGCAAAATCACTATTGAGCAATTGTAGGCAATCAGAGTTATAGTAGGGATGGCATCAACAAAACACAATTCTTGGTCCCCTTGGTATAAACATCAACTTTTTATTTGGTGATAATGTGAGTCAACTTATTATTTCATGTTTCTAAAAAAAAAAAATTATTATAATTTCATGGATTTCATAATAATATTGTTGGACCTCTTAAATGATGAAACATTCCTATTTTTTTTTTCCTTTGCGTGCTTTCTATGCATACCTCTTTTGCAATTTTTTTTTTAATATTACATTTAATTTAGTTGTTACATCTATTTAACTTTAATACAAAATTTTTAATGGATAAAAAGTTGAGTAAGAATCCTTTTTTTTTTTTTTTTTTTGGAGAAAAGTTGAGTAAGAATCCTCTTCCTTGGAAAAAGGAATCCTCACATGCCACAGCTTAAGATTGCCATTTGATTGGGAAGAATTACTATGAAAACAATAAAAACAAAGTGTCTTTAGTAGTGGAAAATGATCCTATTTGATATAGATTTAATTTAGAGTTCAAATTAAATATTCAATATTAAATATTAAATATTTAAATATTTAAATATGCATCTAATATCACAATTTTAAATGATATGACACAGTATACTTTTAAATTTAAGAAATAAAATTTTAACAGTAAAATGAATTCATTCATTTTTCTAGCTCCAAATGTATAATATTTTCAATCTAAATTTGACTTTTCAAAGGCACCAGATCGTACCCAAGAAAGTATTACATCAGATGGAGGATTTTCTTGAATGAAGCTTTGCTCACATAGATAAATATCAAGTGTTTATTTTATGATACTATGATCCCACTGATTATTTCATAGATTGCGAAATAATTAATTTGTTCGAAGAGGCAACAAAAATCAAGAGCTTGACTTCAATGTGTTTCCAATATCAATGACAAATCGGTATCTAACATCTGTTTTCACAAGTCGTTCCATGGCTGTGTTCACATAATCAATTGGAATAATCTCAATGTCAGCAGTTATGTTGTGTGTGGCTGCAAAGTCAATCATTTCTTGTGTCTCCTTCATGCCTCCGGCACAACTACCACCCAGTAACTTCCTTCCTGTCATTTCATAATACTTATTACTGCAAAATTCATCAGTTAAAATATGCACAGGCAACAATTAAGCTTGTACAACACAAGAGGATATAATAATAATAATACACAAACAGCCTCATATAATTAATTACCAAGTCAAATTAACATAACAAGCAACTTCGGATCCCCTATGATCAAATCAAATGTAACAATTGTTTGTTGTAATTAATATGCTTACCCATGAGTAGTGGTAAGACTGGTAACTCAAGTGGCTTCTCTGGCGCACCAACCACAACGAGCTTTCCTTGTGTCTTCAATAGACTAATTAGAGGCAGGAGAGGGTGCTGAGCAGAGACTGTATCAATGATACCATCCAGTGTTCCCTGGGCAGCCTATATGGTAGGTAAAGTTATAAACTTAGATAGTGTACACCTATTGTAACTCACACATACTAACCTAACAAATGCAACATGTTAACACCTAAGTACCTGCATCTGATCTTGGTCTTTGCTAACCAAAAAGGAGTCAGCACCAAGATGTTCCAAAGCTTCCTTCTTCTTGTTGGGTGAAGTACTGAAAACTGTCACCTTAACCCCCATAGCTTTAGCAAACTTCACAGCAACATGGCCTAGACCACCAAGGCCAACCACACCCACATGCATACCAGGTTTGTCAAGTCCATAAAATCTCAAGGGACTGTACACTGTGATCCCAGCACAAAGGAGAGGGGCACTAGCATCAAGCGGAAGGTTGTCTGGAATATGGATCACAAAGTGCTCATCGGAAACCATGGTGTCAGAGTAGCCTCCATATGTGATGGTTCCATCATAGTACTTAGCACCATAGGTGAGAATCATTTTGGAGCAGTAATTTTCAAGGTTGTTGGCACAGTTATCACAAGAGTGACATGCTCCAACCATGCCGCCAACGCCAACCTTGTCCCCAACTTTGAACCTTTGTACCTTGCTCCCCACCTCAGTCACTTCACCCACAATCTCATGCCTGCATTATCCAATTCAGTTCACATGATTTCAATATGGGATACTAAACATACTAGAAAGTAAAATTCTTGGACTCGTTTCATTGATAATGTATTAATATCAGCATAAAACCCTCCAAATGGCTATTTTAGCAACACACACGCTCAAATTGACCATTACCCTGATGTATAATATTGCTAATTTTTTTTAACAATTGTGAACCAATAGTCATGTATTTATAGCAACAACTGTAGCAAATTTGTATTTATTTTTTATTCTGACTTTTCTCTACTTTCTTCTCTTTAACCTTATCATTATCTCTCTGTCTCTCTGTGTGTCTCTCTCTTATTTTGTTATGTTGTATCTAAAAATAAGAAATGAGATGTTGATTATATTGTTAAATGAATTAGTAAAATACATAAATTAACTTTTTTTTATATAGTGTAAAATAAGTATTTTTTAGAAACTCTAATGTGAACATGTAATGGACAAATGGCATGTAAAATTTTGGCAAAGTGTTGAATTGAAAATTTTAGAAATTACACCCACTAACTTGGATTTGTTTTTTATTTTCGTCTTTCCAGTTTTAATATTTAATCTTTAGTCTTTTAACTTAAACATTTGTTTTCTTTCCATCAATCTCTATCTAAACTGTGTTTTTAAACTCCATTTATTTTCAATAGCAAAACTACGTCATTTATGAGCTTTAAAAGCGCGATATGGATGGAATAACACATTGAAATCATACGTAAGCCAAAAATTTGAAATTAAAAAATTACTAAAAAAAAAAAAAACATATCAAAATTAAATAATTTTAATTTGTAATCTAAACTACTATACATAACAACGCAGAAAAAAAGAAGAAGCAAAGGAACCAAACATGAAACGGCATCAAAGATTCATTTTATATATATATATATATATATATATATATATAGAGAGAGAGAGAGAGAGAGAGAGAGAGAGAGAGAGAGAGAGAGAGAGAGAGAGAGAATGTTGTGGACATAGCATTTCTCATATATATACAACTAATTTACAAAAAGTCATTGAAAACAAAAACTATATTGTGCTTTAGAAACCTATTATGATTTGTTGAGTGCTACATGGGGTGTTTGTATGGTTGTCAAAATCGCAATCTAGATCGTAGGATCGCACGATTTTATGATCTCACTTCACCAAAACATTTAAAATCGCACTAGGGTCGTAAATAGGATCGTGTAGGATTGTAAGTAGAATCGTATAGGATCGTAGGATCGTATGAGATCCTACCGATTCTACCGATCCTACCAAAACATCAGTGTCTTTTTTTTTTCTTTTTTTTTTAAGGGATAAATTTCTGGTTTTGATGAAGTTTTAAGGGTTTTTATTTTTCTATGTTGTGATGGTATGGTTTTTTATTTTTTATTTTTATAAAATTATGTTAACCTAAGCAAATGTTTTCTAATTTTTAGTACACTTGTAATCAAAATGAATGAATGCTTCATCATTTCTAAATGAAGAATTTAAATTGGTTTTGCTACATTTCAAGCTATAATGTTAGTAAATTTGTTTGATCAATATACTAATTTGTGTTATAATATTACTAAAATGTTTTTCTTATATATAATTTTATTAGTATACTTGTATTTGTATATTGATTGATTAATTTTGTTTTTTAGCATGCTCTGTAATTGTTGCTGAGTGGTATAATTTGAATAGTTGAGTATGAAGTTGTATTTTGATCTCTTTTGTAGCTCTAATATACAAATATACAATGTCTACATAGATGATGAAATGGATGATGATGATTAGGACGATGGTCGTAAGAACCCTATAATGAGAATAATTATATATTCACTTCACCTTAATATTAATATTGCTTTTGGATTTCATATTTTAGTTAGCTAGTTTTCATTTGATAACTTATTTTAGATTTTAAACTTGGAACTTGGAACTTAGAACTTAGAACATGGAAAATATTTCCATATTGTTGATAAATATTTTGGTATTTGGTTGTTAATTAAAAATTTATTGAACTTTTTAGATATATTGGGTCAAAACTTAAATATATTTGTTTCATTAGTATAGTCGTGGCGATGTATGACATGCAAATTACATCATATAATGCAAATCTTTGTTTTTTTATGAATAAATTCACAATTTACAAGATTATTCAACATACAAAATCATTATCAATGTGTTTTTTGCTTTAAATATGAAAATATGTAGGATCTTATGATTTATGATCCGATCCTATGATCCACGATCTTACCTACCTCTCACGATCCTACGTAGGATCTCGATTTTGACAACCTTGGGTGTTTGATACTGTTGTTTAAACAATAGTTTTCAGTGTTTAAACATTACAACACTTTTTAACCCACGTGTATTTTCACAACACTTAAATAACGATACTAGAAATCTTTTACCAAACAAGCCCACAATCTTTTAAGTTATTTTGTCCTTAAATATAGACAAAAAGGAGCACATTGTTCTCCAAAGTAAAGAAATAAAATACCATCGAATATTATAAGGATAAAGTTTGACTATATTGGGTGTGAATTTTAACAAACCTACCATTGGCTTACATTTTCTTCTTATATCCTCAATTATTGTAAAATTTTTAGAAGATCAAAGATTAATACCACCGTATATTATAAGGATAAAGTTTGACTATAAACTTTGTTGTAACTTAAAACTACAATTCTACTCAATATTTTTTTATTATATGTAAATTTTAACAAATCTACTATTGGATTACATTTTCTTCTTATATCCTTCATTCTTGCAAAATTGATAAAAGATTAAACATTAATAGCTATGTCATCAATTAAATGTTTAAATTTCAAACTTTTGTAGTCTAAAATTATATATAAAAAATGAGTCTATGAATAAAATAGAAAATAACATCTGACTGACACGAAATTTGATGTGTGTTAAGAACATAAAATACATATAATCTAACGGTTAGATTTTCAAAATATGTAATCCTGTTAATTTTTTTTAGTGAAAGTTATAGTCTTAAGCTACAATTAAATTTGTAGCCAAATTTCGTCCATATTTTAATAAAATAGAATTTTGAATATTATAAGAACAAAGTTTGGTTACAAACTTAGTAAGAGCTATTAATTACAACCTAATTTGTAGCTAAACTTTGTACATATTATAATATATAGAAAATTGGTTCATCTAATTTAAATGAAGAGAATGATTTTAGGACAACATGATTCTTTATGAAAAGGTAAGATATAGAGATAGAAGTATGATGATTCGATTAACATACCCAGGGATAAGTGGGTAGGTGGACGTGCCCCAATCGTTCTTGACTGTGTGAAGGTCGGAGTGGCATACCCCACAATAAATAACTTTGAACCTTACGTCCTTCTCTCCTGTTGCCCTGCAAACATACCAAACCATTTTATTTAGCATAAACCAACAATTTAGAACTCTCAAAAAAAAAAAAAAAAAAAAAAAATCATTTTGGGGTCACAATTAATTTGATCTCTACATTTTAGTAACAGTCAATTCGGTCATGATATTTTCAACTTGCTATCAATTTAGTCCTTATCATTAACTCACTAACGAAAAATACATATATAGTAAACAATATGCATTGTTAACATACAAGTGACTAAAATAATTATAAAAAATAGGCAAAAATACAAAGTGTACACTCTGAGTTTGACCAAAATTCATTTTAGCATTCCATCTCTGCTTTCAATTAATTGAGTCCTTTAAGTTAAATGCTAGTAGTGCACACCGTTATAATTAATATAGGTATTTTTCGTTAATGAGTTAACAGTTGGAACCAAATTAACTGCACATTGAAAATAATAAGAACTAAATTGATTTTTATCAAAATCTAGGAACCAATATAAGTGTAACTCCAAAATATAAGGACCAAAACAATCTTTTTGCCCAAACAAAAAAAAAAAGAAAAAAAAAAAAAAAAGAGAACAAAAAGGATGGATCATTAAAAAGGACGGATACTTGCTGATATTAGTTGACCAATCACTATGCGCACCACTATGATTAATTGATCAAAGAAATGCATTCTTATTTTGTTAATTTTTTTTTTTAAATAATCTCATTTTTAAAAATAAGTATAAAATAACGAATATGTTTAATAAAAAGAAATGAAAAGAAGAATAAACAGGAGCTTTACTAATGTTCAAATGATTGAAGGGAATTTGTAACTCAACTGATATTATCCATTCTTCTTTATAAGAAGAATTATGATTTAGATACACCTCCTATATTATTATAATTATCAAATTAAAACAATCAATTTCATTTGGAATAAAAGTATTTAGTAATTGAATGATCCAATTTCATTTTGATTGAAGGAGGAAAACAAAAAGATTATAAAACATAACAAAATGATCCAATTTCTTAGGATAATCAAAATATGGGATTAAAATGAAAAACAAATCAAACAAGAATGGAGAGAGAGAGAGAGAGAGAGAGGACCTTCTTGAGAAATTGAAGGGAGAAAGGACCCCAGAAGAATCCCTGGCTGCCCAGCCAAAGGCCTTGTTGGGTTTCCCAACTTCTGGTGATTTCGCCATTTAGTTTTCTCTTTTGTCACACGTAGAAATTAAGCTGATATGAAACGATTGAAATGCAATGCCTAGGAATGAAAAATAAGTGAATGATCAAATGTGTGTATATATAGTAGTAGAAATAAGGGACGGTAGGGGGGTGTGGTGAGTCTGGTGACATATTGGCTTAGCAAATCGGAGTGAGACTAAGAGGTAGTAGGACATCACAAGGGGATACAAATTTCAAACTTTCTTGCTGACTACTCTTCTATACTCTTTTTGGAAAGGTAATTAGGTAAGGGAGAGGAATTTTTTGGTTCTCTTTGCTTTTTTTCTTGGTTCGCTTTTGGGAGAAGAAAAGAAGTCAAAATCCGCACGTTTTTCTCTTGCCCACTGCCCACAAGTTATTTATAGATAATTAACAAATGGAAGTAAACGCAGTTACCCAATTAACCTACTGCCCCAAATCTATAGATAATTAATACATGAAAGTAAAATAGCAATGGTTACCATCTTTTTCTTTAAATTAAAAAAAAAAAAAATCTTTTCTCTCAATTTTTTTTAAGAAATACTAAACACTTTCACCATTAATGTTCTATATATGTTTTCCACAAAAAAAAAAAAAAAAAAAAAAAAAAAAAAAAAGTTCTATAAATGAAACAAATAAGTTGATCTTCTCTTTTACATTGACACTCTCATCTAATGGAATATTCCAGAGTAAACTACGAATTAAGTCCCTATCCTATACATCATATTTCAATTTGGACTATAACTTTCTAATTGTGTCAATTTGGTTCCTAAACTTTTAGTGTTGTGTCAATTTAGTCACTGTCATTATCTTTTGGATGAAAATTGATAACACATCAAATGGCCAAAATAAAATTTTAGTGTATTTTCACATCAATGAAAGCTAATTTTTTATTTTGGCCATTAAATGCATTATCAATTTTAATAAAAAAGATAACGGCAGAGATTAAATTGACACAGTGCTAAAAAGATAGGGACCAAATTGACACAATTGAAATATTAGGGACTAAATAAGAAAGTAAACAATGTGAGTTGAGATGAATTTATCTATTGTATTTACAAAACCTTAAAAGAGTGGAAGTACTTTTCATTGAAACTTCTCCACCCCCCCCCCCCCCCCCCCCCCGCCGGTTGGGGGTGGGGGTGGAGGAAGGGGTAGGGCTGTGTTAAAAACTCATGAAAATAAAGGTTCAAGTAAAGTAATTATTTTATGGGCAAAGTTTAGCTACAAAATATTATAATCTTACTCAATATTTTTTTTTATAGAAGATGAATTTTGACAAATCCACCATTGAATTACATTTTCTTCTTGTATTTTTCATGCTCAAAATTTTTAGAAAATTAAAGATCAATAGTTATGTCATTAATAAAAATTTTAAATTGCAAGTTTTTATAATTTAAAATTATGCATAAAATATAAGATTATAGATTATATAGTAAATAACATCTGATTGACATAAAATTTGACGTGTATATTAAGAACGTAAAGAACATGCAATATCCTATTAGACTTTCAAAATATTTAGTAATATTTATTTTATTGAGTAAAGTTGTACCCTTAAACTACAACCAATTTTACAACTAAATTTTATCCTAATTTTATTAATAAAACAATATGAAATGTCACCCATAGAAATATTACTTACTAAGGAAACTCACACACACGATCAAAGCTGATGCGAGAATCACGACGTTAGTCCATTGATGATGATTGCCTAATCATTCCAATCTTTATTTCGATCCCTCCAAACCAAAAACTTCATAGTGTTCCCCCTTTATTGCACTTTGATTCTTGCCCATGATGCAAAATTTAATAAAAATATTTTTTTTTTTAGATATTGACCAAAAAAAAAAAAAACCCCATAAAGTCTTACAATTTCCTTGTACGAGTTTTTTTTTGTTTGTTTGTTTGTTTTTTTTTTTTTTTGAAATCATTTCATACTTGCATGATAGTTTTATTATCAATATTGTAAGCTACATCTCTTTTAAAATTTTAGTTAAATAAAAATTTTCTTGGCCTTTTCTTTTTGTTTGTAAGGGCCTAATATATTGTTAAGAGAATCCAAGTTTAAGGACAAAATTTAACTATGAACTTATTTGTAATTGAAGGCTACAACTCTCACTAAAAGAAATTAGCAATTTAACATAACTACATATTTTGGAAATCTAACTGTTAAATTGCACGTTCTATATGTTTTTTAAAAAAGTGTCAAGTTCCATGTCAATCAGATGTTATTTATTATTCGATTCATAAACTTTTTTTTTTGTTATAATTTTAGATTACAATAACTCGAAATTTAAATATATGATTGATGACATAACTATTGATCTTGATATTCTTGAAATTTTGCAAACATAGAAGATATAATAAAAAAATGTAATCCAGTGATGAATTTGTTAAAATTTACATCCAATAAAAAAAATTTAAAAAGAGTTGTAACTTTAGACTACAACCAAGTTTGTTGTCAAACTTTGTCTAAAGTTTAATTATGTTGGGCCAAGAAAAATTTAGGGTGGTCATAAAATTTTTAAAATTTATATATAATAATTTTTTTTTTCCAGATCAAGGTGGTCTAGTGACCACCCTGGCTTCAATGTGAAGCTACCCCCATTGACCTCCAAGCAGGGTATTTGTGGTACCTTCTAGGGCCTTGGTTCATGATCAGGGCGACCCCTAGGGCCGGCTCGAGGCCTAAGGCCCTTTATTAAGAAAGACCTCCAAATTTGGGGCAATAAGTAATTTAAAAAAAAATTGTGTGTAGTATATTTTTTGCTCTACTCTTAAAAATGTCCAAAAATTGGGTTATATTAGAAATATACAAATTTTATTATATAGGACTTACAAATTAACGTGTCACTAATCACATGAAGTAATTCAAAATACCCATTTATTATCTTGTTGAAGTGCCATCAATCACATTTATTGGCACATTAATTAATTTGTAAACCTATTGTATTAAAATTTGTAGTAGCATTTGTATTATCCCAAAAACAATTGTGGATGAAAAATGTTAAAACTATTATAAATTTTATTACAAAAACACTTATAAATTAATGCGACAAGAATATGATTAGTGTCACTTAAACAATATAATAAATAAATATTTTAATCACTTTTTTTTTTTAATTGATGATGTAGGGGTGTTAGGCCTAAAAATTCATTATTTATTTGGATTTTGGGCCTATGGCCCTAACCGAGGACACAATTATGTCCGAGGAAGAAGAATTTTTGTTAAAAGAAAGTGTGATGGTGAATGGAGAGGTTAGCTTTGTCCATAATGACTCAGCAGGATGAGCCGAGGACAAATGCCTCCTCATCGGGCCGAAGTTAAAGTCCGAAGAGGTAATTTGCCGATTAAGGCAATATTCCAAGAAGATCTATTGGTGCAGCTAAGTATGGCAAAGACATCAGATGAGAAAGTACCCTAAATATAAGGAGAAAACTGCTACCTCTACATTAAATGTATTGTACCTAACTCCCTGGCCGCATTAATGTGGATGTGATACCTGAACAGTATATTTAAGCCTTACAGCTACTAGATGGAAGTGGATGGAAGGTGCTGATGGGACAAGTATCAAGATCGACCATCTTGGAGGCACGTGGTAAGTGGAAATGAGGAAGAAGGAGAGTATATAAGGAAAGGATGGAGACAAGATAAGGGGATCGGAAATTCATGAGAGGAAAGACTGTAACATCTAAGAGAAAAGCTTGTAGTTAAATTTGAGAAGAATATATAAGAATAGACCACCTCGGATCTTGCCGAGGACAATTTGTCTCCAATACAAACCTTTTCCTATCCAATCTCTTAACATTTGGGTCTCTTGTAGTGTCTGTTTGATCTACTAAGGCTCAGTATTCAACTCATTCTCTACAAATTCATTGTTTTGGGCTTTTTGGGCCTAAGTCCATTCACGTAGTGGGCTTGGAATTCAAATGCGGTCCTTACAATTTGCGCTGTCTGTGGGAATACTAGAGTTTTTTTTTTTCAGTTAATTTCATTTTCAAAAATGGTAGGATCAGGCCCACACCTGGGAGAATCTATAGGGTCTCAACGTCAAGAACATTTTCGTGATCTTGAACGGCAAAGGGACCGGGAAGGAAGTGTACATACTACCTATACTAGAAGAAGCCAAGCCCGGGCTAAAAGTCACGTTTCTCAGGAGGAGAATGCCAGAAATATGCAGAAGGAGATTGATCATCTGAGGAGAGGCTTGCGTCATGAACGGCGAAGGCGAGCTCCATCCAATCCTGAATTCTCTTCTGGTGACGAGGAGGATGGTAGCTATAGGCACAGGTCGAGAACTCCACCCAATGAGTCTTTCTCATATGACGAGGATTATCATCATGACCGGAAGGATAGAAAGTCATCCTCGGTCGGCCTGGGAAATGACGCTGTGAGTAGAGCGCTCAATCAGATCTCCAGGTTGCCTTTTACACGCTGGATCGAGAGAGGGAGGCTTCCTCAACGGTTTTCTCAATCCACATTCACCATGTACAACAAAAGAACAGATCTTGTGGAGCATGTTAGCCATTTTAATCAGAAGATGGTCGTACACTCCAAGAACGAGCCTTTGATGTGCAAGGTATTCCTATCCAGTTTGGGGCCTGTAGCGATGAGATGGTTTGATAGTCTGAAGGCAGATTTCGTTGATTCTTTCAAGGAACTTACTCAAACGTTTGGATTTCACTTTGTCACATGTAGAAGGGTTCCTCGGGCTTTAGCTTCTTTGTTGTCATTATCCATGAGAGAAGGAGAAACCTTGAAAACTTATTCTGACAGATACTAGGAAATGTTCAATGAGGTTGATGGTGACTTTGATGACGTAGCCATTAGCACTTTCAAGATCGGTTTGCCAGCTGAGCATGGTTTAAGAAAGTCTTTGACTGGGAAACCTGTCAACGGTATACGCCAGTTCATGGATCGGATTGACAAGTACAAGAGGGTGGAGGAGGACCAACAACAGGACAAAGGAAAGGGCAAGGTTATCCCTCAAGAGAGGTGGGATTTCAGGTCGGATCGTTATAACAACAACAGGCCTCGTAGAGATTTTACTGGATAGTCTAAGTCTGTAGCTCCTCAGGTGGTGAATACTGTATTCAGAGATCCAGTACATCAAATGTTGGAAAAAATCAAGAATGAGCCATATTTCAAATGGCCAAACAAGATGAGTGGAGACCCCCTAAGGTGTAGTCAAAGTCTTCATTGCCAGTACTATCAAGAGCGAGGACATACCACCGAGGACTGCTGGTGGAAGGAAGGTTGCAGCATCTCTTGTGTCACCCAAACAAGCAGGGAGACCAGTTAAGGTCTAGAACTCAGGGGAATGCTTCTTTAAGGCCCTCCCTAAGCACCATCAATGTCATCTTTGCTGCACCAGGAAGGATTGGATCCCAACCCTCCAGAGTGATGTCTGTAGCTTGGTTTCTAGCCGAGGACATTAATTCTGGATCGAAGAGGCCCAAAGTAGAAGTTCGACTGGCATTGAGTTTCTCGGATGAAGATAAGGTAGAAACCATCCAGCCACATGATGATGCTTTGGTGGTAACTCTCAGAATAGGATGGTATGATGTAAAGAGGGTGTTGGTGGATTAGGGCAGCAATGCAGAGATCATGTATCCTGATTTGTATAAGGGGCTGAACCTAAAAATCGAGGATTTGATGGCCTATAATTCTCCACTGGTGAGTTTTGATGGGAAAGTCGTTATTCCTAAGGGACAGATAAGATTGCCCGTGCAGGCAGGCTCAGAGGTGGTTGAAGTGGACTTTATTGTAGTTGATGCTTTCTCTCTCTACACTACCATAGTTGCCAAACCCTGGCTTCATGCACTGAGGGTTGTTTCTCTTCCACTCTGCATCAGAAGGTGAAATACCCATCAGGAGACCGAATCGAGGAACTGGTTAGGGACCAATCCATGGCTCGGCAGTGCCTCGTATCTGCAATCTTGCATCAGCCAACAACGGAGTCCTCGGCCTTAGTTAATGATGGTTTATAGAAATCAAAGCCTACGGAGTTACTTGTTAACATGCTAGCCGAGAAGGCTAAATGTGAAGATCTTGAGAGATTTGCCATAAGGGACGATCCGGAGAAGTTTTTCCAGGTTGGTGATCAGTTGCCATCTCAGGAAAAGAGGGTATTGGTGGAATTCCCTAGGGAAAACATGAATGTATTTGCCTGGAATGCCTATGAAGCCTCGGGGGTGGATCCGAGCTTCATATGCCACCATCTGAATATAAATCCATCTGTCACCCCTAAGAAGCAACCACCTCGGCGTTCATCCAAGGAACACTCTGATGCTGTCAAGGACGAGGTGACAAAGTTTAAACAAGCTGGGGCTATAAAAGAGGTTTTTTATCTGGAGTGGTTGGCTAACACAGTGGTGGTAAAAAAGAAGAAAGGAAAATGGCGCGTATGCGTGGATTTTATAGACTTGAATAAAGCCTACTCAAAGGACCCTTTCCCTATGCCTTAGATTGACCAATTGGTGGATGCGACTGTGGGCCATCCTCGGATGAGCTTTCTGGATGCTTTTCAAGGATATTATCAGATACCTTTGGCTGCGGATGACCAAGAATAGACAGCTTTTGTTATTTGTTACTCCTACTGGGAATTATCATTATAAGGTGATGCCTTTCGGTTTGAAAAATGCAGGGGCTACCTATTAGAGGATGATGACCAGAATGTTTGAGCCTCAGTTGGGGAAAAACATCGAGGTTTATATTGATGATATGGTGGTGAAGAGTAAGGTGGATTCTGATTATGTTAGTGACCTCGGTAATATTTTTGATATTTTGAGAAGACACAAGTTACGGCTTAATGCCTCCAAGTGCTCTTTTGGTGTAGGATTAGGGAAGTTCCTGGGCTATATGGTCACGCACCGTGGAATTGAAGTCAATCCTGACTAGATTAAGGCAATCAACAACTTGCAACCACCTCGAAATTCTAAGGAGGTTCAGAGATTCACAGGGATAACTGGCACTTTAAATTGATTCATTTCTCAGTCAGCAGATAGGTGCAAGCCTTTCTTTCAGTTGTTGAACAAATGGAAGGGATTTGAACGGACCGAGGAGTGTGTTCTAGCCTTTCAGCAGTTGAAGGAGTATTTATCTCGGCCACCCATCATGTCAAGGCCTGAGGTAGATGAGGTTTTGTTTGCCTACATCACAGTGGCCTCCTATGCAGTGAGTTTGGTGCTAATACGGGATGATGGTGGTGTGCAAATGCCAGTTTATTATGTGGGCAAGTCCTTGCATGAGGCCGAGGTTTGTTACTTACCACTTGAAAGGGCCATTCTGGCCGTGGTGCATACTACGCGCAAGCTTCCCCACTACTTTCAGTCACATACAGTGGTTGTCCTGACTCAACTTCCACTCAAATTTTTACTTCAGAGTGCTGATTACACAGGGAGAGTTGTGAAATGTGGTACAATTCTAGAGGCTTTTGACATTAAGTACATGCCTCGCACCTCGGTAAAGGGACAGGTTCTAGTCGATCTGGTAGCCGAGTCCACTAAAATTCCAGCAGAAGAAAAGACCGAAAATCAAAACATGGATGGAAAATCAGTTGGGGTAATCTCCACACAAGAACCTTTAGCTTGGAAGGTTTACGTAGACGGCATGGCGAATCACAGGGGATCTGGAGTGGGGCTAGTCTTGATATCTCCAGAGTGGATCACGATTGAAAAATCCTTAAGATTGGGCTTCTCGGCTACAAACAATGAAGCTGAATATGAAGCTCTGATGGAAGGGATGATCATGGTTAAGAAAATGGGAGGAAAAGCAGTAGAGTTGTTCTCTGATTCAAGATTGGTTGTTTTCCAATTCCAAGTAGAGTTAGAGGCCAGAGATTCCAGAATGCAAGAATACTTAAACTAGGTTAGACATTTGCAGTCTAAATTTGAGTCTTTTTGTTTATCACATGTTCCTAGAAGTCAAAACACACATGCCGATTTCCTTGCCACATTGGCCAGATCCTAGGCACAAAGTTTACCTTGGGTAATCTTTAAAGAATACTTATGTAAACCTACCGAGGCAGGAAAAACCATGGCTCATATTCATCAAATAAGGGCGAGTCCTAGTTGGATGGACTCTATTGTATTGTATCTCAAAGAAGACGTCTTGCCCGAAGATAAGTCCGAGGCTGATAAAGTGCGAAGGAAAGCTCCTCGGTTCTGGCTATTCGAGGACCATAAGTTATATAAAAGATCTTTTTTTGGCCCGTATCTGCTGTGCATACACTCAAAAGCAGTTGAGCTAGTCTTGGAAGAGTTGCATGAAGGAATTTGTGAAAGCCATACGGGCGGCAGGTCCCTATCACATAGAGCTCTCACACAAGACTACTGGTGGCCGAAGATGTAGAAAGAATCATAGGACTATGCAAAGAAGTGTGACCAATGTCAAAGGTTTGCCCCAAACATTTACCAACTTGGGGAAACTCTTAATCCTCTATCCAGTCCTTGGCCTTTCGCATAATGGGGCTTGGATATTGTAGGCCCTTTCCCTAAGGCAGTAAGGAATAAGAGGTATCTGTTGGTCGGCACAGACTATTTCACTAAGTGGGTTGAAGCTGAACTGCTTGCGAATATCAGGGATGTGGATGCCAAATGATTTGTTTGGAAAAACATCGTTACTAGGTTTGGAGTCCGCTATACTCTTATCTCAAATAATGGACTCCAATTTGACAGTAAAGCCTTTAGGAGATACTGCTGCGATTTGGGAATAAAGAATAGATATTCTACCCCGGCATATCCACAGGGGAATGGGCAGGCTGAAGCTGTGAATAAAGTCATAGTAAGTGGACTTAAGAAGAGACTGGATGATGCGAAGGGAAAATGGGTAGAAGAACTATCACATGTCTTATGGACGTACCGAACTACCCCTCGAAGGTCCACAAGGGAAACCCCATTTTCCATGACCTATGGGGCCGAGGCTGTTATTCCTCTAGAAACTGGATTCCCCACGCTGAGAACAAGTTCCTTTACCCCAAGCAGTAATGATGAATTGTTGGAAAGGAGCATAGATCTAATTGAAGAGCGAAGGGAAAATGCCATGGTTCAATTAGCTTATTATTAGAGCAAGCTCAAGCAAGAGTATGATGCAAATGTGAAGCTAAGGCCGCTGATAGTGGGAGACTTAGTCTTAAGAAAGGTTATGGGAACAGTTAAGAATCCAGCATGGGGGAAACTGGGACCTAACTGGGAGGGACCATATCGTATAACATCAGTCGCTGGGATAGGTGCGTATTATCTTAAAGATCTAGAGGAGAGAGTTGTACCTCGTCTTTGGAATGTAAATAATCATAGGAGGTACTACTATAAATAAAGAGTTCCTTCACCCAATCTGGGTTTATTATGTTATGTGCCACATGATTTTCATCATCTATATGAATATCAAATAGAACTTTGGTCATGTCTGACTCCTCGGACCACATACCTTGGGAAAATTGATATCTCTCAATTATTTTTCTAAGTGTTAAACAGAACCTAAACTATGTCTGGTTCCTCAGACCATCTGTTATGGGAAAATTAACACGTTATGACATCTATATGAATATCAAACATAACCTTGGTCATATCTGGCTCCTCAAACCACATACCTTGGGACAATTGATATCTCTCAATTATTTTTCTAAGTGTTAAATAGAACCTAAGCTATGCCTGGTTCCTCGGACCATCTGCTATGCGAAAATTAACACGTTATGACATCTATATGAATATCAAACATAACATTGGTCATGCCTGGCTCCTCAGACCACATACCTTGGGACAATTGATATCTCTCAATTATTTTTCTAAGTGTTAAACAAAACCTAAGCTATGCATGGTTCCTCGGACCATCTGCTATGGGAAAATTAACACGTTATGACATCTATATGAGTATCAAACAAAACCTTGGTCATGCCTGGCTCCTCGGACCACATACCTTGGGACAATTGATATCTCTCAATTATTTTTCTAAGTGTTAAACAGAACCTAAGCTATGTCTGGTTCCTCAGACCATCTGCTATGGGAAAATTAACACGTTATAACATCTATATGAGTATCAAATATAACCTTGGTCATGTCGGGCTCCTCGAACCACATACCTTGGGAAAATTGATGTCATTCAGTTATTTTTCTAAGTGCCAAAAAAAAAAAAAAAAAAAAAAAAAAAAAAACCTAAGCTATGCCTAGTTCCTCCCTCAGACCATCTGTAATGGGAAAATTAGCACATTATGACAACTATCTAAGTATCAAGGAAGCACTTGGGCATGCTTGGATCGTCGGACCACATGCCTTAGATAAATTAATCTCTTCCTTTAAGTAACTATATGTTAAGGCAAAATCTTGTTGATAATAGACTTTGTGAGATATACATATTTATATAGTAAATTCGTTTCTTTAGCTAAACTGCTTTGGTATTAGATGTAATCATGCTAAAAAGCAATGACTTTGGTTGCAATAAGAATTCCAAATGGATGCTCATGAGCATCACTTAAAGCATTCACAAATATACATATATTTGTGTAAGAGTTGACCACCTCTTTGGCACTCATCAGCTCCACTTAAACCTACATGCATGCTACAACACTATATATGTTCATAGAATTAGGTTTATGCTTAGCCGAGGTGATTGACTTAGTAGAATTCATCTGCTTCTGTTGCTGACCATATAGAGCAGGACGGTTGCTCTTTACTTAAGTAAGGAAGTGAGAGGACTGTTACTTCCTTATTATTTTTGTTGAAGGTTAGCTAAATTGAATGTAGGAATCACAAGAAGTAAAAAAAAAATCCAAAAATTTTCATTAAATAAAAGTCTTTGAATGAGGCAAACTGAGTACAAAAAAGAGAGATTGATTACAAAATGAAAAAGAAAAAGAAAAAGAAAAAAAAAAGAGAGAGACAATCTATTTCTTCATTTTTATTACAATTTTATCTTTTGGGTCCTTGGAAGGCTGGGTGCCTGCTGCCGTGGTGGTGCTTGCTGCCGTGGTAGTCATTCCGGTTTTTTTCTTGGGATCCTCTTTGGGAGGTATGGTAAGGGTTGCCAGTACCAACTTCGTGTTTTAAGGAGTTTCTTTCTCCTTGGAGGCATCCTTTGGAGCTGAAGGAGGTAGATCAGAACCTTGGATGGTTTCCTCATTAATCTCCCCTGTCTTTAAGGTGTCCTCGGCTTGCTTTACCCCTTCTACCAAAGTGATAGCTGCAGGAGGAACTGTAGATGGGCCACCCTGAACCTTCTCGACCTCCGAAGACACTGGGTCAGCCTTGGAGTCCAAAGAGCTTTTAGGGCGGATAACTGGGGGTAGTAGATGTTTTCTGGCCTCCTGAGAACAGAGGAAGCCTCAACCCCAGCTTGGTTGAGGGCTTCACCCCATGACATGGCATAGTATGTTCTACATACGGTTGGGACCTCGGCCCTAAGGGTGTCCTCGGTCTCGGCCAACCCAACCTCGTACCCATGTTGCTCGGCTTCATCCTTAACTTTCTCCGCCTCTTCTTTCGCCTTCTCGGCTAGAGCCCTAGCTTTCTCAACCTCCTCTATTTTCTTTTTCATCTCGGTAATTTGGGTCTTCGAGGTGGCCAGTTGGTCCTCAACACTGCGCAGTTGTAACCTTTGGGTCTTAGCCTGTGTCTCAGCGTTTTCTAGGGCAGCTGCAGCATAATTTCTTTCCTTCTCTTCCTCCTGTAGTGTCTTTTTGAGCTCATCCATGCTCCTCTGTGCCACTTGGAAAGACTCCCACGCAGCAATACGCCTCCCTTCCTCCTCCTTCATCTACCAGTGGTAGTAGTTGGTCATTTCTTTTGCTCGGAAGGAGGCTTGGACAGCCTGCCAAAGAGAAAATGGGGGTTAAAAATGACAAAGAAAATAAGTGAAGTTACTAAAGAAAAGAGAAAAAGAAGTCAGGCAAGGTCATACCAGAGCCAAGTATCGTTTGAGGTTGAGGAAGACTTCGTGCCTTCTTATGGACCGTAGCTTGGCCATGTCACCGGGGAGCAGAAGAGCTTGCTCCACAGCGTCGGCCACATAGCCGGCCTTCCCACCCTAGAAATCCCTAATAGAGGCATTTTCTAATAAGGTATTTCCATCTAGCATTGGGGCAAGAAGCCAGGCTGGGGGCTCATTTTGGGGCTCTTTCCTTCTGTTAGCACCCCTCTACCCCACTTTGGCCTGTTTGGCCACTCTCTGGACATCTTCCTCCTGAGAAGGTTGAGTATTTCCAGCCTCCATCACCTCCTTGCCCTTGGAGTCCCTTTTTCTTTTAAGGTCAACAGGCCCAGGTTGGGAAGGCAGGGTAGATAGGGGAATATGAGGTCTCGTCTGGTTTGTCTTCTCGGATGCATCCCTTCCCGGTTGCGACTTAATTAAGTCCAGTAAGCTGGATTTAGGTTTGCATTGAATGCCCATCTCGTCAATTAGTGGTGAAAAGTGAGGGCCGAGGTCAGTAACAGAAACTTCCGGGGACGAGACTCGGTTGAAAACTTCAAACTCGTCCTCAGAGTTGGCCACTTCCACCACTTCTTCTTCCTCTGTGTTTCTGGCGCGAGATGAAGTGGCAACTCCGGTAAATCGCTGCGCCGAGGAGGACCCTGCTTTAAGTATGCCTTCTGGTATTGGAGTTGAGCTTTGAGTACCCTCAGTGATTGGTCTAGGAAGAAGGATGGGCTATGTGGAGAAAGTACCTTCTGGGATTTTAGCACCCTTAGGAAGGAGAAATCCTTCCACAGCAACACTGATACGATGGAGACGTGGATCGTAAGCTTTTATCACACATTTAGGCGCCTGGTAAGCACGAGAGATTAGAGTGATTCTAAGGATCAAGTGTGACTCCCGAAGTTGACTGTCGTCCTCGTTTACAAACACCTCTACTTGGAGAATTTTGTCTAAACCCTCCCTGTTAACTAAACTGAAAATTGGCTTGGTGGCGCGTCTATCTGCAAAGATTATGAAATACAAACCATTAAAAGTGAAACTCAAATTTGGGTAAAGAGCAAATCATTTTTTCTCTACTTTTAGAACCACACCTGGCTGCCCCTCTTCCGTTGGACAGTGGAGGTCCTCATGCCATTCCCCGGACACTATCAAGAAATCCTTATTTAGCTCTTTACTAGACTCAAGGAGGCACTGTACGAGCCTGACTTTGAGATGCCTCGTCTTCAGGCAATACCCTTTCCCCTTTAAATGGTGGATATTGTATACCCAATTAACATCATGGTGGGTTAACCCTAACCCCATTTTTTTCGTTTAAGGCATCTACACACCCTAATATCCTAAATACGTTAGGAACACATTGGGTGGAGGCTAAACGGTAGAACCTAAGGAAATCCCTCATGACCGACCCCATTGGGATTCTCATGCCGCCATCTATGAAGGCTATCATGGGAATCACCACCTCACCTTCTTGCCTTTGCTCCACTCCCCTTCCTCACAATATCTAAGGTTGACATTGGGAGAGATTCTATATTGAGCCCTAAAATTCGCCATTCCCTCTTTGGATTCTACCAAACACTTAAATCTACCAATTCTTTCAGGAAGATTAGGGAGGGCACTAGAGAGATGTGGAAGAAAAACTGAAGCCAAGGAGAGAAAATGTACAGAGGAAAGGAAAATACATGAAAAGACGAGTTGTAGAGATTTTTGGATACTTATAGAATCGGGGAAAATGTCCTCGGACAGACTTTTAATAGTTGAAGGAACGCGAGTAAGTGAGAGATATTAGTAGGTTCAATGTATGGTATGCTAGAGTTTAAATGAATACTAAAATAAGCTGAAAGCTTGATTTGGAGGTTATTTATATCAAAGGAAAAAAGTACAAGCGGGAAAACTCCCACTCCCATCCCAATGGGGTTCTTAGCCGTTCGATCTACATCAGAGCGTAGAACGTAGGGGGACAAGAAGCAGCTAGAATTTAATGAGGGCGCGCTCTAGATGCCGAAGCGTCAGAAGCGTGCCTTGGGCAGTTAAAAAGGCAGTAGTACTGGCGGAGGACAAGACATGATAAGCCCAAAAAATACCCGAGAACATCAAAATCCTCCTTTCTTCTCGAGGTGCTAAAAGCAGAATTTTGAGGGGCTATTGTAGGGGTGTTAGGCCTAAAAATTCATTATTTATTTGGATTTTGGGCCTATGGCCCAAGCCGAGGACACAATTCTGTCTGAGGAAGAAGAATCTTTGTTAAAAGAAAGTGTGATGGTGAATGGAGAGGTTAGCTTTGTCCATAATGACTCAGCAGGATGAGCCGAGGACAAATGCCTCCTTAGCGGGCCGAAGCTGAAGTCCGAGGAGGTAATTTGCTGATTAAGGCAATATTCCAGGAAGATCTATTGGTGCAGATAAGTATGGCAAAGACATCAGACGAGAAAGTACCCTAAATATCTAAGGAGGAAGCTGCTACCTCCATATTAAATGTACTGTACCTAACTCCCTGGCCGCATTAATGCGGAGGTGATACCTGAACAGTATATTTCAGCCTTATAGCTACTAGATGGAAGTGGATGGAAGGTGCTGATGGGACAAGTATCAAGACCGACCATCTTGGAGGCACGTGGTAAGTGGAAATGAGGAAGAAGGAGAGTATATAAGGAAAGGATGGAGACAAGATAAGGGGATCGGAAACTCATGAGAGGAAAGACTGTAACATCTAAGAGAAAAGCTTGTAGTTAAATTTGAGAAGAATATATAAGAACAGATCACCTCGAATCTTGCCAAGGACAATTTGTCTCCAATACAAACCTTTTCCTGTCCAATCTCTTAACATTTGGGTCTCTTGTAATGTCTGTTTGATCAACTAAGGATCAGTATTCAACCCATTCTCTAGAAATTTATTGTTTTGGACTTTTTGGGCCTAAGTCCATTCACGTAGTGGGCTTGGAATTCAAATCCGGTCCTTACAGATGACCTATTAGTTTGTAAGATCTATGTAGTGAAATTTGTAATTTCTCTATTATAGCTCAAGTAAATTACTCGTATCGTATTAAAAAGTATGAATAATGAATTTTGAATAAAAATTTTAATTTAAAACATTAACTATGTTAATAGTAAATAAACTAAATATTATACAAGTGATAGTAAAAATATAAAACGGTAATTTAAAATTATCGTCTTAGGCTTTAAATTGTATTGAGTTGGCCTTGACACCCCTTCAAGAACGCCTTGGATTTATACTTAGGTAGTTAGGTTATTCTATATAACTCGTTCATTGTTTGCACACCATGTAATATGGTTGAAGTAGAAACATACGATTTCTTGTATTTTACAAATTAGATTGGAGTGAGAAAACATGGGCTTCTGGATATACCAGAAGAATGCTAAATTGTTAAGGAACACCCTTGAACAATGAGTGTGGTTATTACATATAAAAACATAGAGTGATGGTAGTTACATACTATACGTATGGGATATGTACAACATGGTTTTAAAAACCGAACTAAACCAGCCGGTTCAACCGGGAACTAAACCTTAATCCAGTCCGATTATTATTTAAAATAAAAAATGAAAGAAAAACTCGACAAATAGGACAAACTGCCGGTTCAACCAGCATGATCAGAAATTGGTGCAGTTAAACCGTTTTAGCATTTCTTCATAAATACTTTAGCTATTGTGTTTTCTAACCAAAATAATAATAATAATAAAAAGAGAGAGATCTTGTTTTAGATTTAAGAAGAAGAGAGATTTTGATTTTAAAAATGCTTTCTCAAGTATAAAGTAGTGAAGCCTAAGACACCCACAGTGACCCAAAAACATTAGATTTACTTTTCTTACCTTTTGCTCAAAAGAAAAAAAGAAATCAGATTTACTATATTTTTGTTGAGGGAGAACCAAAGAAGGCCAAAGATAAGCAAATTTATAATGATCTGTCTGCTTCAGTTGAGGCTTTTTTTGCTGCTCTTGCCTCTTGCACATGCACATATTCATGAGAGAGAGAGAGAGAGAGATATGAAAAGCAAAAAGTGAGATGGAAAAATTATATATAAAGAACTATTCTTGAACCAAATGTGTGGATGTATGGATTTCAAAATGTATGGTAGTTAGGATATTAATGTGTCAATGTGTGGAGGGGAAAAAAAAAATCAAGTGGGCAATGATACTGTTACCCATTGGTGCACTTACTTTTTGTTATTTGAAATGTTAAAAAATAACTAAAATATTTTATAGTGGGTTTGTGGATTATGGGTGCTTATATTTGTTTTTTTGTTTTTGTTTTAGTTGAATTGTGTTGAGTAGTGTCTAAAAGTTGGAAAGCTAAAGTTTAATGTTTTACTATTATTTAATTATTTAGTTGAAATGACAAATTATAAAATGATTTATTTATATATTTTTATAATTATTAATTAAATTATTTATAACGTCATCGGTTCGACCAGCAGTCGAACTCTAGTTTGACCACAAAACTGATAACCGGTCGTTTTTAGCCCATTCTATTTTTGGGTAGTTCGACCGTGGAATTTCTTTGTTTCTGTATTTTCGGAATATGAGTGTGTGACTTGTTATAATTGATCCTATGGGAAACTATAGAGAGCGGTTATGTCATCTTGATACAGATGGTTTCACCTCATCGGATATTCATTCTAGTATTTAGAACACACGAAATATAGGAAATAGATTACAAACTATTCTAACTATAATTCATATTTTATATTAAGACCTCGTGGGCTGGACTCCAAAAAAAAAAAAGAGTTAACATCCAAATAGTTAAAAAAAGGGGATTAGAGTGTGTTCGGTTTTTAAACCATGATGTACAGGTGCAATTGTGTTGAGCTAGTGTGTTCGGTTTTCGAGGTCAAGGGTGTTGGTCGGTTCTCATGGTCAGAACTTGAATTTGAATCACTCCAACAAGCCAAAAAAAGAAGGGGGGGGGGGGGGGGGGGGGGGGGGAGGATTGAGTGGGGAGTCGGGAATACCTGAAAATTTTTCATGCGAATTTTGATATCAGGTAGTTGAGAGTTGTGTGGCGTCATTGATTTGAATTGATCTCAAATATATGCGTATACATAACATAAGTCACCCAGACCCGAGGTAAATCTTGGATGCATGAAACACCACTCTTAAGAATACGTGGAGTCCACATTTATGGGGCTTTTATATATATATATATATATATATATATATATATGTAAGAACTAAGAAGGGTATCGTATCACTTGATGGATAAGAATCATAAGATACTCCATTTGGAGATTTACGGGTCATATGAACTATTTAGCTGTTTAATGGCGAGTGAGTCTTTTAAGCTGTTTTTTTTTTTTTTTTTTTTTGTCATGCAAGATTCAGAACAGTTCTACTACAGTACGAGGAAGAAAGGCAATGAAACAAATCTAAAGAAGGGAAGAGATTGCAAGGGACAATAATTCACTGAATGTTTAAAATCCCAAACCAAAAATCAATTTATTTCTTATTTATCACAAATACAACTCCTACATCTTTACCAAACTATGAGGAAGAAATGTTCCAAAAACTGAAAACAAGACTAAAAGTACCTGAAGATAACTTAATCCACTAAAAGGTATAGTCGTCTCACTAGTGAGCCATGCTAAAAAGGCAGCAAAATTCAAGAGCTCAACTTCAATGTGTTTCCAATATCAATGACAAATCGGTATCTGACATCTGCTTTCACAAGTCGTTCCATAGCAGTGTTCACATAATCAATTGGAATCACCTCAATGTCAGCAGTAATATTGTGTTTGGCTGCAAAATCAATCATCTCTTGTGTCTCTTTCAGGCCTCCAATGCAGCTACCACCAACTATCTTCCGTCCTGTCATTCCAGAATATTTATTAGTACACAATCAGCAACCGTAAAAGGCTTCCACCTAAGGGCAAAGAGCAATGAAGTAAGAAAAGATAGCAAGCACCTAAATGCCAATCAGCAAGCGCTCAAACAAGCACTTAGGCTTGTACAATGCAAGGGTATAGAACGCATAAATTCTTATATGAGTACAAGTCAATATCAGATCCTCCTTTCTCCACCAAAGTAACAGTTCTTAAATGTCATATACTTACCCAAGAGTATAGGAAAGATAGGTAGCTCAAGTGGCTTCTCGGGTGCACCAACCATAATGAGCTTGCCATGTGACTTCAATAGACCAATTAGAGGTAGGAGAGGGTGCACAGCAGAGACCGTATCAATGATACCATCCAATGTGCCCAGAGCAGCCTATATAGTTAATAAAGTTAGAAACATAGATACAATACACTTATGTTTAACTCACTTCTACTAGTCAATGCAACATGTTAAGAACCAAATACCTGTATCTGACCTTGGTCTGTGCTAACCAAAAAAGAGTCTGCACCAAGATGTTCTAAAGCTTCCGTTTTCTTGTTAGGCGATGTACTAATCACTGTGATCTTAACCCCCATAGCTTTAGCAAACTTCACTGCAACATGGCCTAGACCACCAAGGCCAACCACACCCACATGCAAACCAGGTTTGTCAAGCCCATAAAATTTCAAGGGGCTGTACACTGTGATCCCAGCACAGAGAAGGGGGGCACCAGCATCAAGTGGAAGATTGTCCGGAATACGGATCACAAAGTGCTCATCCGCAACCATGATGTCAGAGTAGCCTCCATATGTGGTGGTTCCATCATGGTACACGGCACCATAAGTAAGAATTGCTTTGGGGCAGTAATTCTCAAGGTAGTTGGAACAGTCATTGCAAGAGCGACATGCTCCAACAAGGCAGCCCACACCAACCTTGTCTCCAACTTTGAATCTATGTACCTTGCTCCCCACCTCTGTCACCACGCCCACGATCTCATGCCTGCATTATCCAATTCAGTTGACATGAAATCCATTCACGCATTTGATTGATAATGTGTTTACATGTAAAAAAAGATAAATAGCATGTAAGTTCAGGCATTTTTAGGAGTGTTGAATTGAAATGGCTATTTCATTTATTTGAATTGTGAAAAAGATCTTGCAATGTTCGTGTTCATTCATCCAAAATTGGTTAGAAAAAAAATTCAGGACATCTTCTTCCATAATTTTTTGCATTTAAAACTTCTCCTACTATAATTCTTCAGTTCTATCAATTTTTTATGACTCAGTTTGATCCCTCGCAGGCAACTATATAAGCCAAACATTCTGCAACTCATTTGCATGTAAGCCAATTATTTGACTATACTTGAATCTGTAGCATAGTCAAATAATTGTAACAGCACTCATAAATATGAACTGTCATTTTATAAAGTAGAATATCTAGTACTACTTTCAAGCAAATCTTTATTTAGTAAGGATTATAAATAGTACAAAATAAGACATCCAGCCATTTAACATTTTTTGTCAACTTTTTTTTTTTTTTAAGATTATTTTCATTATGTGGTGATAGAGACCACAGGGGAAAAGCTATGATTAAAACGTTTACCGAATTTGTGCAAACAGACGATAATATTAGCAACATCATTAAAGTCATGATTTATGCTTCAGGAAAACATCGGGTCAAAGGATTGAGCTTTGGGTATTCTGAACTGTTTCAGGAAAACAAAAATTGTTTTGTGCATCAGAAAACTGATATATTTTGTGGAATTTCTTTTGGCAACTCAATCCTGATATAATAATTAAGAAATAAACCATTAAGTCTAGTCAGTCAAAATCACACCCTTCTCCAAAACCAAAACAAAACAAAACAAAAAAGTGTTCAATCTAGTACCATATGGATAATATATATACAAATAAAAATATGATGATTTCTAAGAAACATACCCAGGCACAAGCGCGTAGGTGGACATGCCCCATTCGTTCTTGACCATGTGAAGGTCCGAGTGGCATATTCCACAATAAAGAATTTTGAACGTTACATCTTTCTCTCCAGTTGCCCTGCAGACATACCATTTTAGCAAAATCCGAGTAGTTAGAAAAATATATATATATATATATATATATATATATGCACATACGCGCGCACACTTTATTCTATCAGTATAGCTCATTATTTTATTCCTTACTTTAGGGAAAACTTTATAAAACAAAAAAGCAAAAATTCTCTCTCTCTGAGTTCAATATAACACTACTGGTTTTTTCAGAAAAATAATGTCATTTTTGTGCTTATTAGTGCGCCAAATGTCTTGCAGTTAAGATAGAGTTTTTTAGTGTGAGATTGGGAATTTTGATTGTCACACTAATGGAAGTATCTGATTTAATTTATTCTTGCATAAAATAAGTGGTTTATATTGGCACATTTGGTAGCCTTATATTTCAATTGATTGATGTTTATTGATGCTTTCAATTGTGACATTCAGCTTCAAATCCTCTCACTCTCAACTATCAAAATATAAAAACAAAAACAAAAACAAAATTGGCACCCAATCCTGGATGTTATTGTGTGATCGGATTGCAGTATTTGTATCATGATCAACCAGAGGAACTCAGTGATCGAAAATAAATAAATAAATAAGTTGTACCAACCACAATGTTACACTAAGCATGTTGTGAATTTAAGTGTATAACTGGATGTAATATAATGTTATAATCTGATATCTTAGTCAAGATTCAAATCTCTGCTACACTTGTTATAACAAATTAACATACATTCGTGGTTTTAGATTTTTCCCAAATGGGTATAACACTTTATTCAATTCCTTACATTTTTCAAGAACTAAAATATAAATGAAACAGACAAGATGGGATGTTTGAGAGAGAGAGAGAGAGAGAGAGAGAGAGATGACCTTCTAGAGAAATTGAAGGGAGAGAGTATCCCAGAAGAATCCCTGGCCGCCCAGCCAAAGGCCTTCTTGGGGTGTTCAACCTCTGGTGACTTCGCCATTTAAGTTTTCTCTAACCTTGTCACTCGTACAGTACAAATTAAGCGACAACTATGAAACAAAAACAAACAATAATATGATTTTATAAGCACAACGAACACTGGGCCATTGGGGTATTTATATAGAGAGAGAAAGAGAGAGAGAGAGATATTATGATTGTATGGCTGGCACTGTCTGGTCCGCTAATGAGTGTGTGATATATAATGCTCCTTCGGTCTGGACTGACGTATTCGATGGGCTAATGCGAGTGATAGTAATTAGGATTTAAGGATTCATCAGATTTTCAGACGGACTTACAGACAACGCTAATATGTAGTTGGGAGTGGGGAAACTTTTCATGATTGCAGCTTCTCACCGACTCTTTTATTTGTTACAATGGGTCGAAATTGGAATGACCTAGAAGGCTAGAAGAGCCATTTTGGTCATTTACGACATTGAAAAGTCATATTCCAGAAATTTCCACTAGTTGTTGGAGCAGGCACTATAAATGCTTTTCTATCATTGGAACTTTTTCCCATGCCATTTACAAATAAAAGGTCAGCTTTTGTTTGGATTTCTTTGGCGTCAACGCCACAATGCCACAGACCACAACTTTGGACCGTGCTTACATGGACTTTTATACGTTTACATTATTGTTTACGGTTATGTTTGCAATGTAAACTTCCATTATAGATGCACAAAAAGTGATCAATAATGTACATATTTGTAAAAAGTGATAAATATTGTGCATTTTTGAAGTGTGTATAATATTTGTTACTTTGTGTGTGTTTACATGTAAAAGATAATTTTCCTTTAGCTTTTGTGTTATGACCTGTCAAATGGATCACTATTTGACAAATTCCTATCAATTTTACAAGTAATATCATTAGTTTTTTTAATATATAAATATATTGAATTTAACATAGCTTTAGAATTGTTTGTTTTGTTAGTGTAAAAGAGTTATGAGTGCATTGGAGATTTGTGATTGTGAGTTTTACTGCGTGAAGTTCGTGAGTCATTTTGTATTTGTAACTGTGAGAGATTTTGTCAAGTTTGCAAAGTTTGTGAGTGGTGTGAGATAAGAGTAATTGTAATTCATATTGTGTTGATAGTGAATTTTTTCCATTGGCGTCACCCGTGGACTTAAAGCCAAGGTTTTCAAACCCAAACCATTTATTGAACTGTAAAAGGGAGAGAGTCAAAATTTTTGAGGTCGAATCGAGGTCGAATCAGGGTCGAACCGTGATGACGTCATAATTAATTTAATAATTAATTAAAGCCTACATATAGATATTAAATTTATAAAACTAGCAAAATTGACTAATATATCTATATATGTAAGGGAAATTTAATGATTTTAAAGCATATATTTAATAATTAAATAAGAAAGTTAATAAAATAAAATAATAACCATGAAAACATTAAAATTTATGTTTAATTTTTGAATTAAAGTTGAATATCTTTGAAGGATTTTAATTATAATTTTTTTTATTCCTTGTAAGAGATGGATAATTTAATTAAGTAGAATAAAATTGTGTTAAGTTGTTTAAAAAAAAAATGCTAAGGGGTTGGACCGCATGGTTCTCACCAGTTCGTGCGGTCCAACCCCGGTTGTAGGGGTTCACAGAATTAACAAAAAAATCCGGTTATTTAAGTTTAAAAAACCGGTTTTCATCTCGGTTCCCGGTTTTCACTGTCCGACCTCCCGATTCGGTCCAATTCTAAGAACCATGCTTAAAGCTCGAAGTTAATTAGTCGAACCACGTTTAACATTGTTGTCTTGTGTGCTTGTGTTTTGTGTGAAAAAAATTTTCTAACCCCAAATTACAACAAATTAGTATCAGAGTTTCTGCTATTGCCCATTAACAGGTATTAGAGCTCGATATTGATCTTGACATAAAGGCGATATTTGTATCATGTACGATATTACTTGGGATTTAGATTTGCACGCAAAATTGACTTTGGTAATGTATACAATAATTGTCTTCTTTTTTTTTTCTTTTTTTTTGAGAATGCAATAATTGTCTTCTTCAAGGAGATATTTTGGATAGAACTTGAAAATTGTTTGATAGAATTTGAGTCCAAGTAGAGACTGTTATAAATTTTCGTAAATTCTAATTTGGGTTTTATTTTGTTATTGGGCTTGGCGTGGAAGAAAAAGATTTCATTGATATGGAAGGGAAATTATTTCTTATTAAAAAAGTAATGGGGTATTCTTTGTCCATATCAAGAGATAAAATTGAAGTTTTATAAATTGACATTATTTCAAATGGTTTGATGGCTTTTAACAAATGGTCATCTTACATGGGAATAGTAGAAAACTCTTAGAAGAACATGAGTGAGTTTCTTCAAATGGTTAATTGGTAGATTGAGTTCAAAGCTACCCATATATGTTTGTTGAAGTTTTTTTTTTTTGGGTCAGTGTGAACGTTATTGGGTATATTGGGACTTTGGGTTTATGAGTTTGTATGAGTGTGGTTTGTGAAATATTTTCTCTATGTTTACAAGGTTTCTGAGTATTGTTTGTGTGAGTCTATGAGTTTGATTTGTGAAGTGTGTGAGTCTGTGAGTTTGATTGAGAGTGGTTGTAATTCATATATTTGATGGTGGATTTTTTTAGAGTTTGCAAAACTACGTTAAATATTGTTGTATTATTTGGTTGTTTTTCTTGTTTGTGTGAAAATGCTTCTGCGGGCCCCATATCACAATAAATTGGTATCAAATCTTCTACCATTGCATAACATAATTTTTAACAATATAAGGTTGATGAATCTAATTTTTATAAGTAAAAAAAAAAAAAAAAATTCTATCTAATTAATTCTAAAAATATAATTTTAACTAAAAGTTAGTTTTTAAAATATTAGTAAAAGAGGTAAACAATTTTAGTCAATATATTTTACTTTATATGATAAAAAATTAAGTTAGACAATTAGTTAATTAGTGAATAAGCTTAAGCTTATTCGACCTAAAAAAAAAAAAAAAAACCAGAATTAATCATTTATTCTATTTTATTGATGAGCTTGAGCTCAACTTATGTTTGAAATAAAAATGAAATAAACAGCCCATAATTTTTAATACTTAGTTGGACGTAGTTTACCACCTTAACCGTTCAGAAGATAGCAACTTTCAATTCAGTAACAAAACCTTTGATCTTTATAACTTTTTTTATAAGATGACCCTTGAGGCAACTCAAATTTTTTGAGGCGGATTCCTATTGCTGCGGGCCAAACTTTAAACAATTCTAAGAAAAATACACCACAAAAATGATAAGGGCCTGTTTGGTAGCCAGGAACGGACCCATGTTAAGCCCAAAGAGGGCCCGGGCCCTCCCTGGGCCCAAAAAAAAAAAATTTAGCAAGTAAATTTTCCAAAAAAAAAAAAAAAAGCACTAACCCAGTAGTCCAAAACAAACGAAAAACAAATTGAAAAAAAGAAGAAGAGAAAGCCAGAGGCGAGACAAAGAGTGAGAGGCGAGATAGACAGACTTAAAGAGTAGGGAGTAGTACAGAGAGAAACTAAGAGAGTGAGAGGCGAGAGAGACCTATCTCGCTACCCACGCTGCCATCACGCGAGACCCATCTTGCAAACCCGTCTCAGTCCCTGTCAACTGTCGCCTGTCGCAGACCCAAACGGCCATTCACTAATGCTGGTTGCTCGATATGCCCAGCCCATGGCTTCATTGCTCCAGTGTTCACAGTTAACAAGTATTTAATCTATCCTTCAAAACCTAATATAATTTTTGATTGTTTGTGAATCTCAGAATCTAACAATCTGTGCTTGTGGACTTGTGGTATTTGTGTTTTTATTGATAGTGATGAATTGATGTTGGTGATTGTGAATTGAATATGTACCGTGGTGTTTTTTTCTTTTTTTCTTTTCTTTTTTTGGCTTTTTGGCTTTGTGACTCTCTGTCAATATGTGTTTGTGACTCTCTCTATTATATTAGAGAGAGAGAGAGAGAGAGAGAGAGAGAGAGTATTGATTGTTTGTTGACTGGTAGTTGGGCTATACAAGGACAAGTGAAGTGATAGAAAAAAAATAGTAAAGTTAGGAAAATTTTTTGCTGGTAGCGCATAATAAATTCATAGGGTCATAGGGTCGGTAGTGGGATTGGGTGAGGGTCAAAAATAAGGAGACTAGACAAAGACAAAGAGATAAATAAAAGTAGAGATACAAAGACCAAGGACAAAAGAAAAAAAACAAATCATATAATATAGTAAATTGTCACATAAATTTAAGAAAATAACAGTGATTTACTTACGTCTATTGTTAACTCATAATGTTAAATTAAATAAATTTATAAATTGAAAAGAAGTGAAAAATACTAAATTTACATATTGAAAAGGATATAACTTTGACATTTAGTTTGGATTCAATCATAGATAATTTTGAAGATTTAAAAGAACATCAAGTTCTCTTTTTATAGATAATTGTATTAAGAAGTAATAGTGTTTCGTGTCTTTTGTTTTTGTTGATAGTTAATTGTATCTTAATATATTAAGAAACAATGATTTTTATATATTTGTTTTGGTTGATAGTTTTTTAATACTATATGGATGTGTATTTGAAAAAAAAAATTTCGCTTAACTCTGGCCTCCCCCAGCTTGAAATCCTGGGTCCGTCCCTGTTGGTAGCCTTATTTGAGTAACATTTTTCACATTTCAAATATATTTATACATATTTTCACATCCATTTTTACCTACACATATATTAAAAACACTCAAATAACTACAAAAATCTCATCTCAAACTACACTTCCCAAAAGGTTTTAAATGTTTGGTCTCCAAGGCATCCGAAACGTTGAATGTTGGGTTTGCCTCTTTAAATGCGTTGAACAAACTGTGGCCACCGACAACAGACATGTGTACGTGGCATGAACTGTTTAACTTTTTGATGGTAAATATTTTTTCTGTCGTTAAAGATTTAGAACGTGTCTAACTACGTACGGTGTATTTAAAAGTTTATAATGGTGGTTGTATGTTTTTTGAAATCACATGTGAAAGAGGCTTTGATTTAAAGCCATTATTTCTTCCTGATCGAGCTGCCACTAGCTAGGGCCTCCACCATGACAACAAAGACCAATTGTTACATTCCTTTCACTATTGTCTCAACTCCCAAATCGAAGCATCTAGCTAAGATTCATTGCTCCTTTCGAAATTTTTTTTTTTTTGAGGAACTTGTTCCTTTCGATTTTGCAAGGGATAATTAAGCTGGTCCCCTCCACTTGCTTCTCTTGCTTCATTTTTCAGTCATCAAAATGATCCTCTTCCAACCTCAAGGGAATGACTTAATAATTTTTAAGGTCTCATAATATCTATGAGATTTTGAGTTCGAAACTTTTAGGGTCTCTTTCAAGAAATTTCTCCCTGTTATAAACTGGTGTGTATGAAACAGAGGAACTGTACACACTTAAGAAAATAGTCAACTACTCGAAGAAATTTGGACACCCGTGTTTGTCCAAAAAAAATTATCCTCTTCCATCCCCCGTGTTCATTAAACGTTTGCCCTTAATATTAAGTAAATCAACTTTTTTTCTCTAGTATTAAGTATTTTAACTTATTAAGCAACTACCGCTTTCATAACATCAAAGAAAACTAATGTCTTTATAGATGAGGTACAGATGCCTCACCATACAGATGCCTCATCAAAGAAAACAACTTTTTGCTCAATAATTTTTTTTTCGGCTGTGACATATGTCACATTTTGGTTAGGGGCTTGACCTAAGTTTTTTGGGTAATTAAGTCCAATGGGTTGTTTGTTAACAGTTACTATTGTTTTTCCCTTAAACAATAAACTAGGAAAAAAAATATTTATAAGAAAAAGAGATTTTTTTTTCAAGTCAATGTTGTTAGGACATATGTGTGTTCACTTGTTAAGAACATATGTCACTTGTTTATGTAAATTGACTAATCCTTTTGACAAAACGCACTCTACTTGTAATTGGGTAGTTCTAGGTGTTTTTAATACTTCAAGAAACAAAGTTTCAAGATCAAGTGTTGAAGTCATCAAGTCTGTCCAAGAAAAAGCAAGCTGAAGTGCAATTTTATTAAAGCCCGATACCTTCTCGATAGCTACCTCGACACCTGCTATCTGTCGAGCTTTATAAAATCAGTTTTTCTGATTTGATTTTCTTGGAATCCGTGAATATGTTTTTGGGTCTTCTTTTCTTCTAACCCTAAACATATAAAAGGATTGTTTTAAGAGCCGTCAAGTTGCATACAAGTTGCAAAAGCATTGAGCAATCCTTGTTCAAGCAAATTGTGATCAAAAGACGAAGTTCTTAACCTAGTTCATCTTCTCTCTAAGAAGTTGCTGTGTATTTGCACCATAGGGTTTTGTAACCAATCATCTTCCTGATCTTCATTGTGTATGATGAACTGAAGAACTTTGCAGCCAACCTCTTCTTCTAAGTTGGTGTTTGAAGTCGCGTACTGGGATCCGCGCATTGGTTAGTCACGTACTTGGGAGCCGTGCATCAAAGGTGGAAATTGTCACTACAGATCAAGTCCAATTGGGTATTGGGGTAAGGGTTCAACTGTAGGTTGGTAAGGTACTTGGGATTCCTTTACTTGTAACCGCTTGATTTGATAATAGTGGAGTTTCAGGAGTGGTGACCTGAAAATCACCCGGTAGGATTTTTGCCGTTAGGGTTTTCCCCATTCGTAAACAAATCACCGTGTCATTTATTTTTCCGCTGCATATTTAGTATTTGGTGATTTGTTTGTGCTTCCACGTATTTGCATGTTAAATTGATTAATTAATAACTTGGCTAATTAATTAATTGATTTTATCACAAGGGGTCATTCAGTTTGTGGCTTATCAAGTGGTATCAGAGCGGGCACACTCTGATTAGGTTTAATCTTTTTTGTGTTGATCCATTGACCCCTGTTTGTCATGGATAGAGGACAATCTTTAATCATACTTCTTTTATTTGATGGCACTAACTATGCATACTGGAAAGTATGCATGAGAGCTTTCTTGCAGTCTTTAGATGAGAAAGTGTGGCAAGCTGTAGAGATTGGCTGGACAAAGCCAAAAGAAGAACCGGCCGATTGGGATGATGCTAAGATCAAGGCGGCTAACTTCAACAGCAGAGCGTTAAATGCCCTATTTAGCGCAGTCACCAATGAGGAGTTCAAGAAGATATCCTCAACTAAAACTGCTAAGGAGGCTTGGACCATCCTCCAGACAACCTATGAAGGAACAAAGGCTGTCAAAGATTCAAAGCTTCAAAGGCTCACTACAAGATTTGAAGAAATTAAGATGGAGGAGGATGAGTCATTTGATGAGTTCTATGCCAAGCTCAAGAACATAGTGAAGTCAGCCTTCAATCTTGGGGAAACCATCCTTGAACCCAAAGTTGTAAGGAAGGTGCTCATATCTCTACCTAAGAGATTTCATGCCAAAATTACGGCAATTGAGGAATCAAAGGATATAAATAAGATTCCTTTGACTGAGCTGGTTGGAAACTTGCAAACCTCCGAGATAGGGTTATCTAGGATTGGCAAGTCTAATAAAGGCAAAAGCATGGCCTTGAAGGCGAAGAGCAGTGATACAGATGAGTCTTCTGATGATGAAGATTCCAAGATGAAGTCCTACATCACCAGGCAGTTCAAAAAGTTTATGAAGAATGCCAATGGAAGGAGGTTCGACAAGGACCGTAGGCAGTTCAGTTCTTCTCGGTTTAAAAGCCAAGACAAAGGGAAGAAGGATGCTAAGAAGGGCGGTCATTATATTGTTCCCGCAGGACCAAAGTGCTTTGGGTGTCATGGGTTCGGACACATGAAACATGAGTGTCCTACATATCTGAAGAGCATTGGGAAAAGCAAGGCCCTTGCTGTAACCCTAAGTGACACTGAGCCTGAAGATGATTCCGACAATGAGGATGACGGAATCTTAAATGCCTTCACTACCACAGTCAATCCTACTGAAGGGATTGTTGAAGAAGTAGATGAAGAAGAAGAATTGGTGGAGTCAAAATTTGAGAAGATGGATGATCAAGATGATATCCATTCAGCCTATGAGAAGCTTTACAAGCTTTCTGAAAAGCATGAGAAATTATATAGGCTGGCCACCAAGAAGGTCAGTGATGTGGAACTCGATTGTGAAGAGTTGTCCACGAAGTTTGATGAAGCGAATCAAACTATTGGAGCACTAAGATTTGAGAACAACTTTTTGGCCGAGAAGACCAAAAAGCTTGAAGCGGAGCTGTTTCAAGTCAGAGCTCAATTGGAGAGGACTTCAAGTGCAAAACTTGATGAGATGCTTAGCAATTAGAAATCTGCTTCGGATCGAACTGGTTTGGGGTATGGTATTTCTTTCTCTAATACTGCTTCTACTAGCAATACTGTTTTTATTCCTCCTGCTAATAACACTGATATTGAAAACATTGATGTTAAAACTAAATTAGCTAGTGAGAACTTAGACAAAGGAAAATCTATCTTAGGAGCACCCCCTAAGCAAGATAAGAATACTGCTAAAAACCCTAGGGTTAAGAAGGCTAACTCTCAAAAGCCTAAACAAAAGAAGCAACATCTCTATCATCATTGTGGGGCTACTGGTCACACTCGACCAAATTGCTATAAGTGGTTAGCCACTCAACAGAGCAATGGCATGATAGGATCTGGAAGCCAAAATCAGCTTCAATCCTCTCTTGCTCCTCTTGGAGATCTTCTGAAGGCCTTCATGTTCCTTTCGAACTTGAACGGTTTAAATTCTTCCCTCTCACCGCCTGTTCAAGGATTCAATCAAAGGAAAGGTTCTTCCAAGGTGTGGAAGAAAAATGACTCTAAGTGATTTCATCACTTTCTTCTCCCTTCTTGTTTTTCTTGTTTGTTGCATTGCTTGTGTGTTTTTCTTTTCTGCTGAGTCAGTCTAGTTTTTGCTTTGCTTTGATAACATGTTTTTGTTTTGCTTTGATAACATGTTTTTATTTGTTTATTTTCAGTTTTGCTTATTTTGTTTTTGATATAAAAATAAATAAAAAATTGAAAAATTGAAAAATACAAAAACAGTGTGTGTTATGTGTATTTTGGTATTTGTGTACCTTGGATGGCCAATGAAACAAAGTTTTCTAAACTTTGTATCACTTGTAACTTAGATGAGCATCTCTATGCACAACTAAGCAAGTGAGTTTTGTGGCTCTTGTTTGTGATGAGAAAGATTAAGTTATCTCTTAAACTTAACACTCATATCACTCTTTTTGACGGGTAGGACTAGAAAATCCTAAGAGAAAGGCATAAATGACCATCTCACCACTGTTGCCCGCCAATCATAGTATGACACATGTATGCCTCGGCATAGCAAAAGTGCAGTGTCAAAGACATCTGTATGCTTCGGCATAGCAAAAGTGCAATGTCTATGCTTAACATGTTGGGTATTTCTTTTCTCTCTTTTTATGCTCATGCATGATATGGTTAAAATAAAATATGCAAAGAAAATATAAAGCTAAAAGATTAAAAATGCTTTAAACATGATTGCAAGCGTGTTTTCTAGGAGATGTGGGAGTCATAGGATGTACCTTAAAGGTGATAGTCCCCATCAAACAGTTATGATTGTGTGTGAGTTAAAGTTATTTTCTCATATCTCAGATCATCATAACATGTATATACACATGCAATCTTGCGATGTTTTTCACACACAACACGCAATATTCTTTGCTACCCTTGATACATGTGTAGGTACAATGTGATTTGGCCATCACAAGTGTTTACATATGCTAATGTATGCTCACTAAACTGTCTTAACTTGTTTTTGAAACATAAAATTTGTTAGACTTGTTTAGTGTGTGTATGTGTGTTTCTGAGGATTTATGTGCTTAAAATTTCTTGTTGAGAGATGATTTTGAGAGCTTTTTATGTTGAGTGGATCATTGGTTGAGGTGTATGTTGGATTGCATTCATGTCTGTGTTTTTCACTTCTCGAAAAACTGCTTTTCACTGATGGCTCGACACCTCCTCGACACCTCCTCGATACCTGGTCATCTGTCGAGCTTCTCAAGCCTTTTCTAATCGCAATCTTGACACCTGTCTCGACACCTGATGGATCGATCGAGAAAGTCTCTGTCTTCTCGATAGCTTCTCGACACCTTGTCGATCGATCGAGCTTCTTGAATCTGAAATTGGTCTTGCATCTCGATACCTTTCGATACCTTCATCTGTCGAAGGCCAATTCCTCGATACCTTCCTCGACAGCTTCCTCGATACCTCTCGACACCTCAGCTGTCAAGAATTACTGAGGTGCCTATTTAAGGACCTGTCGCGATTCTGATCTCATTTCTCTCGACCTCTCTCGATCTGTCCGTGGCTTTTTATCTCCCAAACTTGATTTTCTCACTCAAATCCTCCAACCCACTTGGATCTTGACCATTCCTTGCTTCAATCACTAGGTAAGATCACTTTTCCCTTCTTTTTTCATGCATTTCATGTTTTAAACCTAAGTTTTTGGGACTTTTGGGATTTTTTGGGGTTTTTCAAAATTGATGAGATTTTCTTCAAATTTTGGTTTGGGTTTGTACTTAAATGATTTCAAAATGTCATACATTGCATTTCATGTGCATTATAATGATATTTACATGCATTTAGATGTGTACTCTATGTTTGTGTGCTGCTAGGATTGGATTGGGCTGAGCCCATGATGTTTTTTTTCTTTGCATGTCACATGCTCATGCATTCCCATGCATACGTACTTATTGTTCAATATATTTGATATATTTGAACTGTGTTGGGACTTTTCTAATTGTCTCCCTCTCTATCTCTTTCTCATTCTTTTACGTTAGTAGTGTCTATGGCACCCAAACGTAAATCCACTCCTACTCGGAACCCTCTGCGTTCTAGAGCTTCCTCTTCTTCTGACTTTGCTCCTCTTAACCTTCGGTTCCGTGATGGAGATGCCCACAAGGCATTTTCGGAGAACTTTTCTTGACGAGGTGTTCATTCGAAACGTCAAGTCATTCTGGCGGACTTTGCCGACATTGACCTTCCCTCTGTCATTCACAGTAGGGGATGGGGGTCACTGTGTGACATCCTGGTCACTTGCCCTCTCGTGCTGATACAGGAGTTTTACTCCAACATGCACAGGATAGACCGTTCAATACCTCTCTTTTTCACTCGCGTTCGAGGTACGTGCATTCCTGTTACACCGCAGCTAGTTGCGGATGTACTTAGGGTACGTAGGATAGATTTTCCTGATTACCCTTCTTGTGAGCGTCTGAGGACTGTGTCCAAAGATGAGCTCATCTCTACTTTTTGTGAGCGCCCTGCTGATTGGGGTGAGCATTAGTTCACATCATGTAGGCCTTTTGCTAAAGGTCCTATATTTCTTAACATGGTGATGACTTTTGTACTCCATCCACTCTCTCACTACAACTCTATCACAGAGCCTCGTGCTCGATTTTTGCTGTCACTTCTAGAGCATTTTACTATAGATTTTCCTTCTCACTTCATCCTTTCTATTATAGATGTCCATCTAGATTCGGTGTCCCGTGATAAGCTCATCTTTCCTTCCGCTATCACGAGAATCTTACGCCATTTTTCTATTCCCTTTCCTATGTCTGACCACTTCACTCACATTTGTGCCATAGATGTCGCTACCGTAAAACGTAGTGAGGCTCAATTTAGGTCGCGATAGACGGATGTCACTCCTCCCTCCCGTTCAGCTCCATCCAGATCTGCTCCTTCTACATCTGCTCCTTCTTCCTCTATGGGCAATGTATCTCTTGGAGATATTATGGCGCAGCTGCAACGCATGGACGCTCGCCTCGATACGCTCTCCACTGAGCTGTATCAGGTGAATGTTCGTGTTGGTCGTATTGCACGACGGCAGGCGACCATGGGTGGTTTTGCTCCAGAGGCTACTCCTTCACTACCTACTCCAGCAGCTTTAGATTCTGAGGATGATGAGGATGATGATGATGATGATGGGGATGCTAGCTCTACTGATGAGATGTCTACATGACACTCTACCCTTTGTCACTCATGACAAAAAGGGGGAGTAGTTTTGGGTTATGAGAGTAGTCATCTTAGGGGGAGAGTTAGTATAGGACATTTTGATAGGGGGAGTGTTGATATTTTGAGGGATGTAGTGAGGTTTTGATGTATCTTTTCTTTTCTATTCTTTATAGATACATTGATCTTGTATATGAGGTCTTTTGACCAATTTTACATACATTGTACTTATTCTCTATTTATGTAGATGTATGTTTCTTTCACCTCTCTATTTATGTGGATGTATGTTTCTTTCACCTCTCTCTTCATGTGTTGTTTCTTCTCTATCTTTATACACATGTTCTTTATACTTGTATGCAATCTATTTACTTCTGTTTCACACAAGATGCCTTGATGAGTTTTGTTTAAAGTGTTTCAGAAATACAGGTTGTCAAAGTCTACTTGCCATAAACTCTCTTCTTGCAAAGTTTTTCAAGAGTTTGTGTTAGGATAGATTTTATTGTATTCAACAAGTGAATATGAGTTGAGTGATTTATGACTTCTCTCATATGCTCATTTGTTTGTTGTGGTTTTGTCACGGATTGCCAAAGGGGGAGATTGTTAGAACATATGTGTGTTCACTTGTTAAGAACATATGTCACTTGTTTATGTAAATTGGCTAATCCTTTTGACAAAACGCACTCTACTTGTAATTGGGTAGTTCTAGGTGTTTTTAATACTTCAAGAAACAAGGTTTCAAGATCAAGTGTTGAAGTCATCAAGTCTGTCCAAGAAAAAGTAAGCTGAAGTGCAATTTTATTAAAGCTCGACACCTTCTCGATAGCTACCTCGACACCTGCTATCTGTCGAGATTTATAAAATCAGTTTTTCTGATTTGATTTTCTTGGGATCCGTGAATATGTTTTTGGGCCTTCTTTTCTTCTAACCCTAAACATATAAAAAGATTGTTTTAAGAGCCGTCAAGTTGCACACAAGTTGCAAAAGTATTGAGCAATCCTTGTTCAAGCAAATTGTGATCAAAAGACGAAGTTCTTAACCTAGTTCATCTTCTCTCTAAGAAGTTGCTGTGTATTTACACCATAGGGTTTTGTAACCAAGCATCTTCCTGATCTTCATTGTGTATGATGAACTGAAGAACTTTGCAGCCAACCTCTCCTTCTAAGTTGATGTTTGAAGTCGCGTACTGGGATCCGCGCATTGGTTAGTCACGTACTTGGGAGCCGTGCATTAAAGGTGAAAATTGTCACTACAGATCAAGTCCAATTGGGTATTAGGGTAAGGGTTCAACTGTAGGTTGGTAAGGTACTTGGGATTCCTTTATTTGTAACCGCTTGATTTGATAATAGTGGAGTTTCGAGAGTGGTGACTTGAAAATCACCCGGTGGAGTTTTTGCCATTAGGGTTTTCCCCATTCGTAAACAAATCATCGTGTCATTTATTTTTCCGCTGCATATTTAGTATTTGGTGATTTGTTTGTGCTTCCACGTATTTGCATGTTAAATTGATTAATTAATAACTTGGCTAATTAATTAATTGATTTTATTACAAGTGGTCATTCAGTTTGTGGCCTATCAAATGTTATATAGATTTTCTTATTTATTTTGGCTAAAATTAAAAAAAAAAAATGTTATTTAGGTTCTTAAACATATAAATAGAGGTGAAGATATATGCTAGTGTATTATATATCACGATGACCAAACAAAATACAATTAGTAAGATTTTAAAAATGCGTTAGGTAATGCATAGATAAGCATATTCAATAATAAATCAAAGTCAATATTATGTAGTAAACAAAGACATCAAGAAATAAATAAAAAAGTGAAATAGAAAGGGAGATAAAATTATTTTACTTGCGTGTGCTGATAAGGATAAGGAATAACTCATCTTTCTTTCTTTGTAAAAACAAATGCGAAAAATAGAGACGAGATGTCAAGCTCAAGGATTCATACCAACAAATGTGTTTGACACAAGGGAGTCAATTTCATACTGTAAGCTGTTTCGATTTGACCAGATGAATGAAATATTTTGGTACCAGTTGATACCGCTGTACTGTTTCGAGTTTACCGCTATTTATATATTTCTATACATAAATAAATAAATAAATATATATATATATATATATTTTTGTAGGGACTGGGTTTGAGTACTTCTACTGTTGAGTAAGTAGACTCAAGCCCAGCTTGCCCAATACAATGAATTAGTAGAGAGCGGGTTCAAGACTAGGCCCTAGCAAGCGGACAATGGACAATCGCAGTGGTTTCCACCATCGAACGCTAACGAATCGAAACCATCCTTAAGAATCTGTCCTCAGCCCGGTCCGAGGAGCTTGTTAGTCGTCCTTCTTCCATGGGGATCCATCCCCCCCCCCTTCAATCTGTTTCTCTCACTTTATATAGTCCTCCTCCAACGGTCCCTTTCCTCCACTTGTTGATCATCCATGCCTCCCTCTAACAACCCGTCCCATCAGCCATTTTACCAGATCCCCTGTGAGTCACAGTAACCGAGGAGGCGTTGCCCAGAGGTCATTTCCTTATTAATGCGGCTCGAGCATTGGCTGTGCGCATTTAATGTGGAGGTGACAGTTCATCATGGACTTGCTCATCCACCATGCTTTCTCGGCTGGCATGTTGTACTTGTTCCTCCTCTTTAAATGCCTTGGAAGGCTGCTTTAGGATGCCCGTTACCTCCTATTTCCATGGTCTCGGTTTGCCAAGGACAGGGCCGTCCTCAGCAAAGTCCATGGACGAATTTGGACTTTCGCACTTCATCTTTGGGCGTTTCCTCCTCCTCGGCATGGGCCTTGGGCCTAATACGAAATGGGCCGGGGATACCAAATTCTCTGGCCCCACAATATTTATTTATGTAAGTAAGAAGTTATTAATTTTTATGTTTATCAACATAAAATTTAAAATCCACATATTTTATAAGCCTACATATTAGCTTAAGTATATTTACGAATATATTAGATTAAATAAATTTTTTTTTTTTTGGTACTGGCCAAAATGCCAAATACCAGTTGGTACAGGTCGGTACAACCGAAATAGACCAGTATAACCCACTATTTTTTTGGGTACGTTTTGGAGGAGTATCGGTACCAATTTAATGGCTTGTATGGTATATCTCCCCGGTACAGCCGGTACTTCCTTGGTTTAACAACAACTATAATTAGATCTTGGTCATTGTCACATTAGTAATGTGCAAAAGAATTAAAGAAATTTCAATAAAGATAATAAACATGAGTTTGTTTCTTGTGAGATATTAAGTGAAATATAAAAGATGAAAAGAGATCAGTTTAAGGAGTGAGAGAGCACTTGGAGAGTCCCGCTGAATTAAGAAGAACCAGTTTCGATGTGATTTTAAACTCAAGTAGGGACTTTCGGGGGAATGGACTAATCTAATTTTGCACCAAACTAGACAATCGGCTTAAACTAGCTCAATTTGGTTTGTTAATAAAAGGGGAATTGTGGCTTTTGGATCTACTAAAACTTTGTTTGGTTGCAACTAAGGGGAAAGAAAAGAAGAAATTAATAAAGGTAAAAGAATGGATAAAGATAGGAAAGGAAAACACTTCTCCCATGTATGTTTGGAAATAAGAAGAAAATAAGAAAAGAAAAGAACATTAATATGCTTTCGTATGTTTGGTTTGTAAGGGGAAAGGACATGAATAGATATATATATATATATATATATATATGCTTTTTTTACTTCTGTATCCACGTGAATTTGAAAGAGATGAATTTAAAATCTTGAACAAAATAGTAAATTTCATGCCATTTAAAGTCAAAGTGTTAGTTTTTCTTTTCCCTTAGTTGCAACCAAATAAAGTTTTAAGGTTTGACAGAGATGAATGCACGCCCAATAGATGCAAGGCCTCTTCTACACGTGTTTGGTTATTGCATGGTGTCTTATTCTTGGGGGTTATGGCCATTTGCAAAATTTTAATTGTCTTAAGATTGATGAGAAAAATCATTTTATTTAATATGTCAGTGAGATTCTCCTTGTACTTAGTTTATACACTTGTACCCCTCATGGGATTGCAAGCATTCCAAGTCTTATTGGAAGGCTGCTCATGAAGCCCAAAGTTGGGTGTCAAAATGCCTTTTAGGCCCGCCAAACCTGAACTGCTTTATCTTCACCAAGAAAAGATACAAATGAGTTTAATCCATGCGTTTGGACTTTGTTTGTATGTGTGTCATAAAGCGTGGGGAAAACAAATTGAGTCATCAACAATAATATATTAACTCAATGGTAGGAGTCCTTTTCAAATGAGTAAATCCATGACAGTCTAATCATTATAAGCCACGTGTATCATAGTCTCCAAAGCTGTGTATGAAGACCTCATGATAAGGCACTGCCTCAATAGTCTACTACATCCTTGCAAGCCCACTGGTGCTCTGCATCAGATATCTCTGCTGAATGGTTGCTGCACAATTGCTTAGAACTATTGCTGTGGCTGACCTTGTCTGCTAGTGATTATGCTGCTATGCTTGTACTAGCATCAGTAATGCTACAAACCAACTCTTTGCTCTGTTGGCCTGCACCACTATTAGACTGCTGTCCTGCACTAGTCTCAGCAGATAAATCCTTAAGCCTTGAGCAAACTTCATCAGTTTTAACAACAATAATATATTAATTCAATGGTAGGAGTCCTTTTCAAACGAGTAAATCTAGGCTACGAATTTTTTTTTGTTTGGTTCTCCCTTTGTTGTTGTTTTTGTTCTTACTCGGCATACAAAACTTTCACTTTTACAGAATTTACGTATCCATAAGGATCACACACACACACACACACACACACAAATCATCTTCTTGGTCTAAAAATGGGGAAAGAGATTTCAAGGGACACAATAACGTCCTGTTATTTAAAACGCAAACAAACAAAACAAATTTATTATTATCTATGTAGAAATGAGACTTAATACATTGATCCCTTGTTCAAAAAAACAGAAAAACAAGACAGGGAAATAATGGAACTGAGACAACTGAATACATATCATCAACTTGTCAGTGAGCCAAACTCAAAAGCTAGGCAGCAAAAAGTCAAGAGCTTGACTTCAATGTGTTCGCGATGTCAATGACAAATCGATATCTGACATCCGCTTTCGCAAGACGCTCCATGGCAGTATTCACATAATCAATTGGTATAACCTCAATGTCAGCAGTTATGTTGTGTTTGGCTGCAAAATCAATCATCTCTTGTGTCTCCTTCATGCTTCCAATGCAACTACCACCAACTAGCTTTCTTCCTGTTGTTTCCATAACAAACTTATTAATACAAAAGTCTCGGAGGAACTACAGATATAGCAGCCATACGAGGGCTGATGAAAAAATATGAAATGACAGCACCACATGAATTCCAATCAGTAAGCACTAAAGCCAGCAATTAGGCTTGTACAACACAGTCATAAAGTATACATAGATTCTAATATGCTTATTATATTAACAATACCATATGCCCTTTTCTTTTCGAATATAGAAAATGTTAAAAGCCACATACTTACCCATGAGTAAAGGAAAGACCGGTAATTCAAGCGGCTTCTCTGGTGCACCAACCATAACGAGCTTTCCTTGTGACTTTAACAGACCAATTAGAGGTAGGAGGGGATGCATAGCAGAGACTGTATCAATGATACCATCCAATGTGCCTTGGGCAGCCTAATATGGTCGACAAAGTTTGAATTTTTGATACAAATTACATTATTACAGTAACTTACATTCACATATAATTGTCAATGCAGCATGTTAATAACTTAGTACCTGCATCTCATCTTGGTCTTTGCTAACCAAGAACGAATCGGCACCAAGATGTTCCAGAGCTTCCTTCTTCTTGTTAACTGTAGTACTGATCACTGTCACCTTAACCCCCATAGCTTTGGCAAACTTCACTGCAACATGGCCTAGACCACCAAGACCAACCACACCCACATGCATACCAGGTTTGTCAAGCCCATAGTATCTCAAGGGACTGTACACTGTGATCCCAGCACAAAGGAGAGGGGCACCAGAATCAAGTGGAAGGTTGTCTGGAATATGGACCACATAGTGCTCATAGGCAACCATGATGTCCGAGTAGCCTCCTTGTGTGATGGTTCCATCAAAGTACTTGACGCCATAGGTGAGGATCATATCGGGGCAGTAATTCTCAAGTTCGTTGGCACAGCTATCGCAAGAGTTACATGCTCCAACCATGCAGCCAACACCAACTTTGTCTCCAACTCTGAACTTTTGTACCTTGCTTCCCACTTCGGTCACTACACCCACAATCTCATGCCTGCATTGTCCAATTCAGTTCACATGATTTCCATACCGGATATTAAAAAAAAATTAGAAATTAATTAAAATCCATCCACTGATTTCATCCAACAGACACATAGGAAATAGCATCCAACTTGGCATGTTTTGGTGTGTTAAATTGAAAAGGTTCTTAGATTTGAGAGAAGTGCAATATAAGTGCTAATTCATCATCAATTGATTCCATGATTTTATGAGTTTCAAGTCTTCTCCATCTGTAAATTCAATACTTACAGTTCTCTATTATTCACTGCAATCCTAGCTAGCACTGCAGCACACAGCTTCTATATAAATTAAAAATCTGGTTGTGCATTTCATTTGTAGTAGACTAATCTTACACAGATAATGTGGAGGCTACAGAAACTTGGATTGGTAGAATAGTCAAATAAGTGGTGCGCTAACAAAATGGGTCATATGTATTTTGTATGACTATAAAAGCACCAGATGATGATTGATAAAGCCAAAGTCTCTAGATAACTAATATCGTCTAAGAGACCTGGCTAAATGCCTATATATATATATATATATAAGGCCTAATATTAGGTCTAGTATAATAATTATGATTGGTAGAAAAAATTATTATTTTTGTATGATTGGTAAAAACTTTTTACTTTTTTGTGATCTGTTTATTTTTATAAAATGGATAGGTAAAGAAATAAAATGAAATAATGATTGAGCCGTTTTCATTCTACTGATTTGATTTTTTTTTCTTATACAAGAGTAGAAAAAATTTAAATCTTATCCAAATTAATTTTTTTTTATTCAATAAAAATTAATTTTATCTTTTACTTTTTTATCTACTAAACGCATAGGTCAAAATAATTTCAACTGCTTATTTTTGAGATTATATATATATATATATATATAAAAGAAAACAGTATTGTACTGTCCATATATATATATATAGTAATACTATAAATGATAATAGACTAATAGTCATGGAAAACCTACCCAGGAACTAGTGGGTAAGTAGACATGCCCCATTCATTTTTGGCCATGTGGAGGTCAGAGTGACATATTCCACAATATAGAATTTTGAATGTTACGTCCTTCTCTCCTGCTGCCCTGCGAGTTCCAACATATCAATTTAGTACATATATACCATGAAACCTTCATAAAATAAAATTCCCAAAAAAAAAAAAAAAAAACCATAAAACCAACAGGAGACTGTTGGTTAATTATTGACCAAGCACCATAAGCACCAATTCAACTAAAAAAAGGGGGACATATCTCCATGCACACCATGTTTAATTGATCAAATAAATTCATTGATTTTTTGGTTATATCGTCTCTAAAATCTCGCAACGATCAAATAACATGAAATGATAATAAGAATAAAATAAGATGAGCTTTCGGAATAATCTCGCACTTGGGTGCTATTTTTATATGAATTTTACGGTAAAATAATCCTGTTTAATTTTGATTGGCTCTTAAAAAAGAGTAAAAGAAGACTATGCTATTTTCTTCGAAAGTTCATGTTTGTGGCTGAGTTTATAGTTTGACCCCAGGCATGCTACCTTATCAATTAAAAAGTATGATAGAAAATAATGACTACAGCGTACAGGAGGTTCTTTTTTCGAGTTTATATAGGTAACATGTGCTGTAGGACAATTGTTATTAATTAGGGAAGTTTCAATATTACTTTTATACTGTCAAAAAAGTTAATTATTAATTTTCTTTTATAAAAAATTTTAAAAAAAATTTTCCTGAACTAATACTTTATATAGAACATCTGTTAACATTTCATTATTGCTTCACACACTTTTTTTTTTTTTTTTTTTTAAGATTAAAGATAGAAACTTGCTTCACAATCTTAATGTGAAGTAAAATGTTTCACATAATGTTCATAGTCTTATATGAGATGTACATAATTTACCCATAATATAAAAGAGTGTGAACACTATTAAATGTGAAATTGTCGGACTTTAAGTCGTGACATTCATCCTCAAAATAAATTGATGATAAAAAAGACACTTATTGGAGCATGAGTTATGTTATCCTACTTCAAAACTAATTACTGATGAGAAAGACAAATTTACTGCATTTAAAATTGCAACTCACATATCTATTTTTAGATTAATCATAGGGAGCCCATATTACAGTCTCTCCCAAAAAAAAAAAAAAAATCAAAGCCTAATTACAAAATACAAAATACAAAATACTTTATTTTCCATTTTCTTAATACTGTTTGAGAATCAAAATTATAGATTGAAATGAAAAATGAAACAAACAAGAGTAGTAGGAGAGAGAGAGAGAGAGAACCTTCTTGAGAATTGGAAGGGGGAGAGGTGCCCAGAAGTATCCTTGGCAGCCCAGCCAAAGGCCTTCTTGGAGTGCTCAACCTCTAGTGATTTTGCCATTTCTCTCTTTTGTCACAAGTAGAAAGAAACTAAGAAGGCAGAAAGAGAAAAGCTGAAAGAGTAACTAGAGACTAGAGAGGGATAGAATTGCTAATGAATAGGGTCCTAAATTGTGTGAGATATATTTATAGGGCATGAGGAGGAAATGGTTGGGTTTTCTCTTTGCGCTGGGCTGACGTATTGGGTGAGCTAACGATAGTTAGATGTAGGACAGGCAGACATTCTGACTAATTTCGTTTTTCCGACCGCGCCATTAACTGGGAGGAGTTTTCACTTTTCATCTTAGCTTGACACTTATCTCTTATTTGATGGAACTAGCAGGCTTAATAATGATGATGTACTACATACATTTTAGCACAATTGTCTCGTGTAAAAGATACCTTTCAATTTCCAGCGCAAAGAGAAAATGTATGTAGTACCTTTCACTTTACACGAGACATTTTAGAACAGATTTTATTTGGATTTTTAGGCCTCACCATTTTGGATTTTGCAAGGAGTTGTTTTCTAAATCGATTTGACTATTTCCCCCTAACTCATTGTTTGGCTATTGAAAAGACTCTTCATTTTTCAATCACATGAGAATTGTGATAGAAATTGTATTCCTGAACTTTCTCAAACACAAAAGGTATGTATGAAAAATTCGGTCCGCTGTTCTGAGCATAAACTTACTGTTTAGAAGAGAGACAGTGACTTGGTATCACTAACGATACTACACATTATCTGGGACAAAGGTTTCCATTTCTCTCTTTACTCCGTATACAGTGGTCTTACTATGAATAAAATATTTCTATCAGTTATCTCAAAAAAGAAAAAGAAAAAGTAATAGGGTAGACATTAAAAAAAATGTATTAGAATAAAACTTAGATACAATTCCTTAGTTACAGTACATTAAGTTGTCCAAATAAATTCAAAGATTTATATACATTGAATTTAATTGTCCTTGGAAAGGGATAAGATGATCAACCTTGTATTTGAGTTTAATTAGGAATTGTATCTTATTAAGCTTTCTAATATGCCGTACAATTCATGGAATAATTGAAATTCATATTCAATTTAAAAAAAAAAAAATCATAAGTTTTATCAAAATTAAAAAATTGGAATAGTTAAGAAAAATATGAAAAATTACTATAAGTTATATGACGGAATCCTATCATGTTAGATCATTATTTTTAGGAAAATCTTTTCCCTAAATTGGGTTAAATGGTATTTTCAATTCCTTTACAAGAAAATTTATAAAATATTGTCCACATATCTTAAATTACATGATTCATTAAATCATTTACACAAGTTATATGGCTATGGAGAAGATCGTGTGACTAAAATTGCATGTGATTGATTTGCTGAAATAGGACTTTAGAATAGGATGTTCATTTTCTTTTTTTGAAGATTGAAATAGGATATTCTGTTTAGAATATAAAGATAGTCTGTCATTATTTCGAATGAATAAAGAGGGATTTGGATCACAAAATTCTATGGCTCTTGTAGAGAGTGCTACTGTCGATGGAAAAGATATGCAAACAACCAAATGACTCGTCACAAAGCTACCCTTTAGAGAGGGCTGTAAGGAGGTTAGTAGTGCATTTTGTGTTGGGATACCCCTCAATTATTGAGGTGAGAGCTCAAGGTAGTGGAGTTTTGAATCAGTCCATAGCTATCTTAACTCAAAGCTCTCACTCAAGTTGATTGGAAAAGCAAGCACATTAGGGGAAAAACAAAAATTGAAAATTTCACGTCGGAGGCACACATTGCTGATGAGATCAATTTGTTTCCCAATCAGGACTGTGACATAGGGTCCCTATCCTATTTATGTGCCCTTTGATTTTTTTTTTTCTCTCTCTTCGTTTAATGATAATTTGAGTGATTATTGCATTTTGACCATATAATGTAGCCAACTCTAATATTATTGTGTATTATTCATTGAAAAGTTTGATGTAGCTTGATCTCGAAATCTAGTGGTTCGATTTAAGTACTTAAAGTGTTTAAGCACTTTTTTATCCTACCGTCAAAATGACAATTTTACCTTTTAGTTTAACTTAAAGTGATGTTATTGTCTTGGTTAGTGTTAGGTTAAACGATAATTATAAAATGGGGTGTTTATATAATGCTTATCATTGATGGAGCTTGCAAAAGCAAACACCACTGTCAATAAACTTCTTATTCATGCCAAATGTCTTGTAGCTGAATTGACATCTTCTCATGCACAAAGTGCTTGGGGGTCTAGGGAGAAAATAGTTCGAGCTGCGGGATTAGCAGCATGTTGTAATTATCTCTAAAAAAAAAAAAAATCTTATTGATGAAAGGGAAAGTTTGTGAAGCAACGTGCATTTCGTAATCTCTGAACTGTTGCATGCTACCTTATCAATAAAAAAAAGTAATCTCTGAACTTTTCAACTAGGGGGATTTAAAGAGTTTGATTTTTAAAAAAAAAAAAAAAAAAAAAACTTTTTCATAATAGAGGTGGCTCTAAATTATTATTATTATTATTTTAAATGGTTTAGAATTGCTTATCCGTGAAAGGGATGATTCTGGGGAAAAAAAAATGTTTATATATAGTAACTTATCTGTAACCCGGGCGATTATAAAATTGTTGAACAGAAATACAAAATTGGTTTTAGAACAACTGCCTGTAATTATTGGGGCGATTCTAAAAAATAATAAACTGAAAATGGGTTTTAGAAAAATTTATCCGTGAAATGAGAAACCTATAAAATTTTGTTCCTATTTTGAGAACATAATTTTGTTCATATTTTGATTAGTATAAAGTTGTTGACACCCATATATAATCGTTTGGAATTTCAGGTCTCAACTAGATGGTCATTTCTTCCTCAATGAAAGAGAAAAAAAAAAAAAATCTAGATGGTCATATGAAGTTTCTCTCGCGCAGTGGGAAAGAAAGTTTCTTTTGTTCCCACCTAATTTGTATAAAAATTCTGTCCTCTCTAAAATATCTCCATATTACTTTATCAACAGTCAAAGTCGTCTGATTTTATTATTCCATATTTTGAATGACCTCTTTTGAAGTAATTTTTTTTTTATTATTTCATTTTCTTTTTTTTTTTAAGTTATTTATAATGATGAGTGATGACGTCTTTCCTCAATAAAAAAAAAAAAAAAAAAAAAACAGTGTTTATTACACATAATTAATTTTAGGAAAAATTACAAATTACACTCTTAAAATTTGAGGATGTTTAGATTTTATACTATAAAATTTTAGAACTTAAATTTTACTATCTAAAGTTTTAGGTATTTGAATTTTACACTGGCATTTCTAAACTTAAAATTTTTCACTTCTATAAACAAGTCCAGATTCCTACATCAGTGTTCATCAAAAAAAAAAAAAAAAAAAAAATTTCCTACATCAATGATCAAAGTCGTGAGTTGTTTTTTATTCGAGAAATTTCGCTGGATTGCATTTGTTGATTCTTGTATGTTTCCTTAACAACCTCGGCGCCAATAAAGTCATATGATCAAATTATGAATTGGGCCCTAACAACCATGTTTTTGTCATTAATAAGTGGTCAGCGCTAGTGTTCTCAACATTTTTTTTTTCTTTTTTTAATTTAAATTTTTAAAGTGAACTGCGCTAGTGACGGACTATTTGATTGATAAGTGCTCTAACGAGGGATTCAACAACTTTGATGTTGCGAATAAGTAACTTTAACAGTCAAAGGTAACGAGTATTAAAGTTTAATTGGCATTTCTGGTGTTTTTAACCCTAGTATAATTCAAATTTACTGTTTCTCAACTATCAAATTATCCAAAGAAAAAAAACACCCCCACAAACTATCAAGGATATCCTAACCTTCTTCATTTTCTTTTTAATCAAGTATTTTGTTTTTTTGTTTGTTTGTTTTGAATACAGATAATAATTATGATAAAATCTGGGAGATAATTAATACAAACACATACCAACAAGAAATAGAATCCAAACAGTCCGGGCCTACCATGTGAGATACATAATATAGTATATCATATTTGGCTTTCTTTACAACACCGGGTGAGGAGTCAGTTCAAAGCATTCGTAAAATACAGTAAATATTAGCATTATATGTCCGTGCGATACATAACTTAATCAAAATTCATTTGTAAATAATTTTTTTTAATATTAATTTACATACAAATAAATAAATATTTTACTTTTTTTTTTTTTTGAGAAATAAACACACACACACACAAAGGAGAGGGGAAGAGGTTTTAATACAAAGACATATCACAACTACACTCAAAAGCCATGATAATAAATATTTTACTTTTAAGTTATATAACGAATGCATATTGTGTGAGACTAAGGTATTATCATATATATATATATATATATATATATATAATTGAATCGAAGATAGTAGAAATATCTATAAACAAAATAAAATGATTTTCAATAATAGATTGAACTTTAAGGCTCAATTAATCACATGTATTTAAGTGGATAAATCTTGAATTTAATAATTAAAAACTATTGAAAACAACAATTGAAATCATATTTAAGTGGAAACTCAATTCAATAATTAAGAATAATCTAAATTACTAAACATTTAAATTTTCGAAGTAGAGAGACTCACATGAGAATTTAATTTTTGTCCTAAAAGCATGAGAGAAGACATTGAAACTTGAAGTTTAAGTCATGTGAGTATAAACTCATAAAACATATAATTTTATTAAAAAAATAATAGCTAAATGAATTACAATTATATAATCAAAAGTAAAAATTGAAAGTAAAAATCACGCTACATGTTTGTGTATATGCATGAAAAAAGACCGAATTCAACATTTATTGTAGGAAAAAAGGTGGTGTAGTCTTACCCCCTGTCTAGCTAATTCTTGTTATAATCCTTTTGTTTTGCAGGAAGAGAGAGAAAAATGCTTCTTTTGACAAAAAAAAGAAGCGTTTTTTACAATTTTTTTTACTTTATCCAAAAACATTTTTGGTAAATCGGTATGAACAAATAACTTGCTATCTTTTGTTTTTATAGAATATAAATAAAGATTAGATGGATTAGATGAAGAACTTGAGAAGGATTAAAGATTACATTACATTGTAGCTTTTTATTTTTTATTTTTTATAATACACATTACTAATTTTTTTTTGAATATTAGGATTAGATGAAGAATTTGAGAAGGATTAGATTACACTACGCTGCTTTTTTTTTTTTTTTTTTAATACACGTTGCTTTTATTTATTTATTTATTTTTATATAATACACTTTGCTACCTTTATATATATATATATATATATATATTTCCCTGTTACGTGTAGTATAGTAATTAAATAAGGATTAGATAGATCAGAAAAAGAGATCAGAAAAAGAATTTGAATTGTAATTAAATTAAGATATTTATCAACTTAGAAATTATAGGAGAAGAAAAATTATATTTTTTAAAAATCTAAAAAACATTTATGCAATATTTGAGAAGGATTAAATTACAATATGTGGGGTCAGAGAATCTAGTAACCCCGGCCCATTTCGTACCAAGCCCAAGGCCAGTGCCGAGGAGGAAGAAACGTCCGAGGACGACCTTGTCTTCGGCCAACTGAGACCATGGGAGGAGGAAGTAATGGCCTACCAAAAGTAGCCTTCCCGAGCATCTAAAAAGAAGAAACAAGTACAATGTGTCAGCCGTGGAAGCATAGTAGAAGAGCAAGCCTAAGATGAACTGTCACCTCCACATCAAATGCCTACAACTAACGTTTTTGCCGCATTAATGAGGAAATTTCCCCTGAACAGTGCAGTCTTGGCTGCCGCAGCCCACATAGAGAATAGGAAGGCGGCTGATGGGACAAGCACTCAAGTAGTAACCTGCCTGATCGACAAATGTATGGCTAAGATCAACTGAAAGGGGGTATATAATGTAAGGAATCCCTCTTGAAAGGGGGACGGAAAAGGAGGAGAAATAAGAAATATAGAACACTGCAACAACCTGTAAGAAAGGAGAGACACTTGTATTCCATCACTAAAGAAATAATGAGAACCTTAAGCTCCCAAGAGGAGGGCCAAGGAACATTGTTGCACATTTGAATCCACATCCATGCTATTCGACCCACATGCAACCATGCCTAGTTGTTGTATCCCTTGTTAGGGCCTAGTTCTTGAACCCATTCTCTACAAATTCATTGTATTGGGCTAGCTAGGCTTGAGTCCACTTACTCAACAGTGAAAGTGTCCAAACCCAGTCCCTACAATTGGCGCCATCTGTGAGGAGAACTCGTGTGTTAGTAAGGGGAACGACCAAGCATGGCAGAATCAGGCCCTCATCAAGCAGGTTCCCATCAACCTGAACAGGTCAAATCCCAGCATCAAGGTAACTTTGCCAACCCTAAGCGTGACTGAAATGAATAGAATCGAAGATTTCGAGAATGAAGTGTGCATACCATACAAACCAGCATAAGCTACTTGCGTGGGGACAGCCATGTGCCCTAGGGACAAAACAACAACTGGGCCACCCAGCCAAAGGAGGTTAGGAGCCACGCGACCCAGGGATAGAACGATGAGCAGGCCATGCAGCGAGAGATAGATGACTTGAAGAGGAGGTTGTGCCATTCACAACGGAGGCGACCTCGGCCTAGCCCCGACCTGCCCTCTAACGATGAAAGTGACGATAACTATAGGCAAAGGTCAAGAACTCCTCCAAGCGAGACCTTCTCTCATGAAGAAGAGCACTACCGGGAGTGCAAATGTAAGAGCCCATCTCCTAAGGGCTTAGGATATGATGCCGTGAGTAGGGCACTAGATCAACTATCCAAGTCTCCTTTCATGTGCCACATAGAAGGGGCTACCCTTCCTCGGCGGTTCCGGCAACCGACCTTCTCCATTTATAACTTCAAAACATACCCCATGGAGCATGTGAGCCAGTTTAACCAAAGGATAGCTGTCCACTCTAAGAACGAGGCGTTGATGTGCAAGGTTTTCCCCTCTAGCTTGGGTCTAGTGGCGATGAGGTGGTTCAATGGCTTGAAGACGAATTTCATAGATTCGTATAGACAGCTGACCCAGGCCTTTGGCTCTCGCTTCGTTACGAACAACATAGCCCCACAGCCCTTGAGCGCGCTATGTCTTTGTCCATGCATGATGGAGATACTTTGAAGGCCTACTCGGGCCGATATTGGGAGATGTACAATGAACTGGAGGGCAACTTTGATGAGGTGGCCATCAGTACCTTCAAAAATGGTCTCCCGACTGGACACGGCTTAAGGAAGTCTCTGATTGGCAAGCCTGCCACCAGTATGCTCCAACTGATGGATCGGATCGACAAGTATAAACGAATGGAGGAAGACCAGCTGCAGGGCATAGGAAAGGAGAAGGCCATCCCTCAGGAGAGGAGGGATTTCAGGCCAGACCGATACAACAACACCTGCCCGATGAGGGACTTCGCGGGGCAATCTGGAGCAGTCGACATGCAGGCGGTCCATGCCGTATTTTGAGAGCCAGTGCACAGGGTGTTGGTGAAAATCGAGAGCGAGCCATACTTTAGGTGGCCGAATAAGATGGTGGAGGAATCCACGAAACGCAATCAGAACCTTTACTGCCAATACTATAGGGACCACGGACATACTACAGAGAACTGCAGGAATCTTCGGAGCTATCTGGACTAGCTGGTTTGAGAAGGAAAGTTGAAGCATCTTCTGCATCACCCCAGTGACCATCCAGGCCAGATCAATTAGGAGCCGAGGAGAGATAACGCCTTAAAGGCGCCCGCAGGGACGATCAATGTAATCTTAGCCGCACTAGGAAGAACAAGCACACGCCCTTCGCAAGTGCTGTTTGTGGCCTAGATCCCTACCGAGGAGTCCCAGCCAGAGCCGAAGAGGGCCAGAAGGGATTCTCACCCGACTTTGAGCTTTTTAGAGGAAGACAAGATTGGGACTACCCAGCCCCATGATGATGCTCTGGTGATCACTCTCAGAATTGGAGACTATGATGTGAGGAGAGTGATGGTCGATGATGGCAATACGGCCGAGGTCATGTACCCGGACCTCTACAAATGGCTAGAGTTGAAACCGGAGGACTTAACGCCCTATAGCTCTCCCTTGATGAGCTTCGACGGGAAGCTTGTTATCCTAAAGGGCATGACCAGGCTGCCCATCCAGACCGGCCCAGAGGTAGTAGAGGTGAACTTTATAGTAGTAGACACCTACTCCCCCTACACAGCCATTGTAGGAAGGCCATGGCTCCATACCTTGGGGGCGGTTGCCTCCTCCTTACACCAGAAAGTGAAGTTCCCGTCAAGGGATCAAGTTCTCAAAATCTGTGGTAGTCAATCCACGGCAAGGCAATGCATGGTAGCCGACATATCACATTGGCTCGATGCACAGCCCTCGGCCACTACTGAAGGGGGCTTATAGCAATCAAAGACCCCGACGGCGGCTCCTGATGCAGCTGCTGAGGAAGCAAATTATGAGGATTTGGAGAAAGTGGTGATTGGTGACGACCCGGAGAAGTTCTTTCTGGTCGGGGCTCGGCTGCCTCCCAAAGAGCAGGAGGAGCTAATTGAGTTCCTCAAAAATAACATCGACGTGTTTGCATCGGATGCCTGTGATGCCCCAGGGATTGATCCGTCCTTCATCTGTCACCATCTCAACGTCAATTCGTCCATAATTTCCAAGAAGCAGCCACCCCGACACCCATCAAGAGAGCACGCTGAAGCGATTAGGGAAGAGGTGAATAAGCTTAAGCGTGCAGGGGCTATCAAAGAAGTCTTTTACCCCGAATGGTTGGCCAACACTGTGGTGGTAAAAAATAAAAGCGAAAAGTGGAGGGTCTGTGTGGACTTCATTGACCTGAGCAGGGCATGTCCAAAAGACCTGTTCCCCATGCCTTAGATAGATCAGCTAGTGGATGCAACTACGGGCCATCCTCGGATGAGCTTTCTAGACACCTTTCAAGGCTATCATCAAATACCACTAGCCTTGAAAGATCAGGAGAAGACACCCTTTGTGACGCCCATTGGGAACTACCATTATAAAGTAATACCGTTCGGGCTGAAGAACGCGAGATCCACCTATCAAAGGATGATGACTAGAATGTTCGAGTCGATGCTGGGCAAGAGCATCGAAATCTACGTTGATGATATGGTAGTAAAAAGTAAAGCGGTATCCGAACATTTAGGGGACCTCGACTGCACCTTTGACGTCTTGAGGAAGCACAAGCTGCGCCTGAATGCTTCCAAGTGCTCATTTGGCATGGGATCTGGCAAGTTTTTAGGATATATTATTACCTATAGAGGAATCGAGGTTAATCCTGACCAAATCAAGACTATTCATAATCTGAAGCCTCTGCAAAACCCTAAAGAAGTCCAAAAGCTTACTGGAATGATCGCAGCCCTGAATCGATTCATTTCCAGGTCGGCTGACAGGTGCAGGCCCTTCTACCTCCTAATCAACAAGTGGAAGGGATTTGAGTGCTCCGAGAATTGCGTCGTGGCCTTCCAACAACTCAAGGAGTACCTATCCCGGCCACCCATCATGTCCAATCCTGAGGCCAACGAGGTCCTATACGCATACATTGCTGTGGCACTTCACGCTATGAACCTGGTACTGATTCGGGATGACAATGGCATTCAAAAACCAGTCTACTACGTTAGCAAGTCACTACACGAAGCTGAGGTCAAGTACCTACCCTTAGAGAAAGCCATATTAGCCGTAGTCCACGCTATATGAAAGCTCCCCCATTATTTCCAGGCCCACACAGTGGTTGTCCTAACCCAATTGCCCTTGAAGTCCGTGCTTCGGACTACTGATTACACAGGAAGGATCGCTAAGTGGAACACCATTCTGGGGGTTTTTGACATCAAATACATACCTCGAACCTCTATAAAAGGCCAGGTCCTGGCTGATTTGGTGGCTGAATTCGCCGAACCACCAATAGAGATGGAAGCTGAGAAAGGAAGCATGGACGAAAAATCAGTTGGAGCAGTCTCCATTTTGGGGCCACCATGTTGGAAGGTATACTTTGATGGCGCGGCAAATCAGAGGGGGTCTGGAGTGGGGCTGGTCTTAGTATCCCCTAATGAGTCTGTTATAGAAAAATCCCTAAGGCTCGGGTTCTCAGCCACAAAACAATGAAGCCGAGTATGAAGCACTGTTACAAGGGATGGTCATGGTGCAGAAAATGGGAGGAAAAGCAGTGGAGATGTTCTCGGATTCGAGATTGGTAGTGGGCCAGGTAAAAGGAGAACTAGAAGCCAGAGATTCGAGGATGTAAGAGTACCTATGCCAAGTCAAGCACTTGAGTCAAATTTTGATCTTTTCAGCTTGTCACATGTCTCCAAGAGTGTAAACACCCATGTCGATTCATTGGCCACACTTGCCACCTCCTCGACAGGGGATTTGCCTTGGATCATTCTCGTAGAGCATCTAGAGAGAGCAAATGAGGTGGCAAAGGGCACAGTCCACATCCATCAAGTTGGGATGGGTCCCAACTGGATGGACCCCATAACGAAGTTCCTCAAAGACGATGTTCTGCCCAAGGAGAAGTCAGAAGTTGAAAAAATACGAAGGAAAACTTCTCGGTTCTGGTTGTCTGAGGACCACAAGTTGTATAGGCGCTCCTACTCTGGACCATACCTACTGTGTATTCACCCCGAGGCATCAGAGTTACTGCTCGAAGAGCTGTACGAGGGGATCTGTGGGAGCCACACAGGAGGAAGATCCCTATCTCACCGAGCCGTCACACAAGGATATTGGTGGCCGGGGATGCAGAATGAGGCCCTAGAGTATGTTAAGAAGTGTGACCAATGCCAAAGGTTCGCCCGAAATATTCATCAGCTTGGAGGGGTCCTCAACCCTTTGTCCAGCCCCTGGTCGTTCGCCCAATAGGGCTTCAACATTATAGGCCCTTTCCCCAAGGCACCAGGGAATAAGAGATATCTGTTGGTTGCCACAGACTACTTCACCAAATGGGTTGAAGCTAAGCCGTTGGCCAACATCAGGGATGTGGACGCTAAGAAGTTCCTCTGGAGAAACATTGTCACGAGATTTAGGGTCCCTCACACCCTCATTTCGGATAAAGGGCTCCAATTCGACAGCAAGGCCTTCAGAAGGTACTGTTGTGAACTTAGGATCACAAACAGGTATTCAACTCCAGCTTATCCTCAGGAAAATGGGTAGGCCAAGGCTGTCAACAAGGTCATCGTCAATGGGCTTAAGAAGAGACTAGATGAAGCCAAGGGAAGATAGGTAGAAGAGCTACCACACGTTCTTTGAACATACCAGACTACACCACAACGGTCAACGGGGGAGACACCTTTTGCCATGACTTACGGAGCCGAGGCTGTTATCCCTCTGGAGATAAACTTCCCAACGCTAAAGACGAGCTCTTTCACTCCAGGCAGTAATGATGAACTACTGGGGAGGAGCCTAGATCTGGTTGATGAACGAAGGGAAGGGGCAATGATCCAGCTGGCCTATTACCACCAGAAGCTCAAGCAGGGATATGATGTCAATGTGAAGCTAAGATCACTAGCACTGGGGGACCTAGTGCTGAGAAAAGATGTGGGGGCTGCCAAGAATCCTTCTTAGGGAAAGTTGGGGCCCAACTGGGAGGGACCATATCGAATTACCTCAGTAGTAGGGATAGACGCATACTACTTAGAAGACCTAGATGAAAAACTTGTACCTCGCCCGTGGAATGTAAACAACCTGAGAATGTATTATTATTAATGAAAGCATCTCTTTTTTATTTGAATTTTATGTCTATTATGATTATGTATCCTATATCTTGGCAGCCACCTGAGTACTAGACTAAACCAAGGTCTTGCATGGCCCTCGGACTCAAGCATATGGGGAAACTAACTACTTCAAGAAAAACTTGAGTACTAGACTGAACCAAGATCTTGCATAGTCCACAGACTCAAACTTGTGGGGAAACTAGTTACTTACAGGAAAATCTAAGTGTTAGACAGAACCAAGGCTTTGTATGGTCCTTGGACTCAAACTTATGGGGAAACTAGTTACTCAGAGGAGAACCTAAGGGTTCGGCAGCACCAGGGTCTCACACAACCCTCAGACTCGGGTCTCTGGAGAGACTGGCTAAGTTTAGCAAAGGAATAAGCAAACACAAGCCCATGAGCATCACTTAAAGCATTCTGAGGCACATTGAACCTAACCCCTTAGCATAGTCAGCAACTAATGGCTTTCCTAAGCATTTTTTACTATTTACAGTAACCAACCCATGAGATGTAGAGCCAATATTGTAAAGTTGTTCCCTCAGTATCCAATCCGGCAAAAATGGTGTTAAGGTGGTTCAATTAGAATGAAAAACGTGCTGAACCTCTGAGATTGTGAAGTTAATAATTAAAGCCCAGGTTGTATAAGCAACAAAACTCATCACAGTGACAATAAACACCAAGTAAAAAAAAAAGGGATTCATGCATTCAACTTGAGCGTAGCATTACAGTAATTTAAAAAAAACAAAAAAACAAAAGAACGAAACATAAGATAGAATCTAGCTAAGGCAGCCTATTTCTTCAATTTGAGCTTTACTTCCCCTTAGGAGGTTGTCCAGAGGTATCTTCAGGGTCCTCGGAGCTCTGACCTAGGGGAACAGCCTGCAGAGGCACCACCATGAGAGCTGTCTCCTTGGCTGGAGGGGCAACTTTGGGGAGGTCCCCCTTAGCAAGAAGAGCTTGAGAGTCAGCAGGAGGGATCTGAGGACCAATAGGGGGCTTCACCACATCCCGGGGCGTTTCCAGGTTACTGGTTTCTCCTTCCTCTGGCACCCCTTGATGCTCAGCCTCCTCGGTAGGCCTACCAGTAGAAGTGGGATCCTTGGCAGTATCGGCCTGGTCCCCGTCTGCCACTTTGGGGGCGGTGTCGGCTTCAGAGGTGGCAGAGGCAGCCTCTCGAATAGCAGGAGGGTAGTACACTCTCTCGGCCCTCCTAAGCTTAGACGAGGCCTCGACTCCAGCTTGGTTGAGGGCCTCATTCCAAATCTGGGAGCAGTAGAGCCTGCACACCTCAGGGACTTGAGCCTTGAGGGCAGCCTCAATCTCGGCCACTCCCTCAGCGAAGGCCTTCTCCTCCGCTCACTCTTTCGAACTTCGGCCTCTATCCTCGCAGACTCAGCCTCAGCTTTGTTCCTCAAAACCTCATTCCTGGCGTGCTCGGCAACACCTTTAGCCCCCACTGCCTCAGCCAACTTCTACCTTAGGTCAGTGATGTGCTCCTTGGCAATCTTCAGTTGGCCCTCAGCGTCTAGAAGGTGCCTCGTCTGGTCGGCGACCTGTTTCTGAGCGCCAGCTAGGCCTGACACCGCACTATCTCTCTCTTTTATCACCTCCTTTAGATCCTCCCTTACCTTCTTGAGGTTAGACTCGGAGTTCTTAAGGGTCCACATGGCTTCCAGGCGCTTGTCGCGTTCCTGGTCTATGGCTTTGCTCTGGTTATTAGCTTCCTCTTTCCAGCCTGTAAGTGGCCTGAACAGCCTGCAATTCGAAACAAATAAACGATAAGTTGGGAACCGAAGAGTAAAAATTAACGAAGTCTCAAGTGTCGGATGGCTTACCATGCCTAAATACCTCTTCAGGCTAAGAATGACCTCTTGCCTCCTTAGGTCTCCCAATTGAGCCATATTGGCAGGGAGTAGTAGGGACCTCTCAAGCGCATCGGCCACGTATGCGCCCTCACCCCCTCTAAAGTCCCTAAGGGAGGCGGTATCCATCAAGGGCTCCCCATGAAGCATTGGGGCAGGGAGCCAAGCCTGGGCCTCGGACTACACAGCCACCTCTCTTTCTTGGCCCTGGTGCCCTGTTTTTTGTTGCTTAGAGGGCCGCCGAGCCTTATCCTCTTCCTGGGGAGAACGTCAGCTCCCATAGGCCTTTTGCCCTTAGGACCTTTCTTCTGCTGGGGATCAGAAGGCTCGGGCTTTGGTGGCAAACTCGGTTGAGGTGAAGGAGGTGGAAGCTTGGACTGGGAAGAGAACGACCTGGTTTGAACAGGTTAAGACTTGGGTAGCGGAGGTGGAAGCTTAGATTGGGACTTTCCTAGCTCGTCCCTCCCTAGCTGACCCTCAAGCAGGTCAAGTAGGCTGGTCTGGGGTTGCCTCTTAAAGCCCATTTCGGCCTGGGGAGAAGTCCTTGCAGAGAGGAGGTCTGCCTCGGTCAGATTAGGATAGCCCAAGTCACCAGAGGGATCCTCAACTAGGTGGACTTGGTCAAAAGCGCTAAATTCGTCCTCAGAAGGACCCAAATCAGCAACTTCTTCCTCTTCTCCTAGCTCTTCTTCCTCAGCCTCTGCAGCTTGGGCAGAGGTAGAAGGACCTGCCAACGGAATACCTTCCGGAGCAAGAGACCCTTCAGGAAACAAAAACCTCTTCTCCACTACGGTTATGCTACGAAGCCGAGGATCTTTGGCTCTAATCACATGCTTCGGAGCCGGGAACGACTTCTGGAGCGGCTTGTACCCGAGGATCTTGTGGGCGGCTCTAACTTGGTTGTCAGCCTCGTTCACAAAGATCTCCACCTTGAGGACCTTTTCCAAGTCCTCCTTATTGACCAGGTTAAAATGACGCTCAAAGGCGTGCGGATCTGCAGAAAAGAAAACATGTTCTTGTCAGTATCCAAACAAAACAGACTTATAACCCGAAAGACTAGACCCTCTCCAACTCGAAGTACCCCACCTGGTCCCCTCCTCTGTCGGACAATGAAGGCCATCGTGCCATTCCCCAGACATGATGAGAAAGTCTTTGTTCAAACCCTTGCTGAACTCAAGAAGGCACTAGATAAGCCGGACCTTATCGTCCCTCGTCTTTATGTAATAAGATTTATCCTTTAGTTTTTGGAGGTTGTAGCACCAGTTTACATCATGATGGGTTAACCTCAACCCCATCTGCTCATTCAAGGTGTCCACACAACCCAGGATTCTGAACACGTTGGTAGCGCATTGTGTGGGGGCCAACCTAAAGTACCTAAGGTAACCCCTCGTTACTGACCCCATGGAGATTCTCATACCGCCCTCAAGGAAGGCAATTATGGGAATCACGACCTCACCCTCCTCCCTTCGAAGGTACCATTCCCCTTCCGCACAGTACCTTAAGCCCAGATTACTGGGTATCCTATAATCGGCGATGAATTTCTCCATCGTCTCTTCAGACTCAACTAACTTCTTAAACCTACCCATCCCTAACGACTGCTAAGGGACTCAAGAAAGGACTCAGAGAGGAAGTTTGAGCTAGAGAGAGAGAGAAGAAGACTTACAAAAATGAGGAAAAGCTCCTCGGACAGGCTTTTTGTGCTGAAAAAGGCGTGAGTGTAGTTGGAGATTTGACCGAATTCAATGTACTTGCGCAAGAGCTCTTGAGTGCAAAAGTAAAGAGGCCGATCAGATCAAACAGGTATTTATACCCCCAATTAAAGATAACCGTGCAAGTTTCCCCGCCCATAAAGCTGGGAAAAGCCCAACCGTTGGATTGGCATCACGCCGTTGAACGTGGGGAGCACAGAATCACCAGAATTATGAAGGCGCGCTCTGTATACCAAAGCGCCAAGAACGTGCCTTGGACAAGCAAAAAGACTGGCACTGACGAAGGACAAGACGTGACAAGCCATTACGACGACCCGAGGATGTCAAAATCCTCTTCTCCGCTCGAGGACCCAGACCGCAGGATTTTGATGGGCTATTGTAGGGTCAGAGAATCTAGTAACCTCGGCCCACTTCATACCAAGCCTAAGGCCCGTGCCGAGGAGGAAGAAACGTCCGAGCACGAAGTGTGAAAGTCCAAATTGCCCAGGAGCCTTGCCGAGGACGACCCTGTCCTCGGCCAACCGAGACTATGGGAGGAGGAAGTAGTGGTCTACCAAAAGCAGCCTTCACGAGCATCTAAAAAGAAGAAACAAGTACAACGGGTCAGCCGTGGAGGCATGGTGGAGGAGCAAGCCTAAGATGAACTGTCACCTCCACATTAAATGCCCACAACTAATGTTCTAGCTGCATTAATGAGGAAATGACCCCTAAACAGTGCAGCCTTAGCTACCGCAGCCCACATAGAGAATGGGAAGACGGCTGATGGGACAAGCACTCAAGTAGTGACCTGCCTGATCAACAAATGTAGGGCTAAACTCAACTAAAATGGGGTATATAATGTAAGGAATCCCTCTTGAAAGGGGGACGGAAAAGGAGGAGAAATAAGAAATATAGAACACTGCAACAACCTGTAAGAAAGGAGAGACACTTGTATTCCATCACTAAAGAAATAATAAGAACCTTAAACTCCCAAGAGGAGGGCCGAGGAACATCGTTGCACATTTGAATCCACATCCATGCTATTCGACTCACATGCAACCATGCCTAACTGTTGTATCCCTTGCTAGGGCCTAGTTCTTGAACCCATTCTCTACAAATTCATTGTATTGGGTTAGCTGGGCTTAAGTCCACTTACTCAACAGTAGAAGTGTCCAAACCCAGTCCCTACACAATACATTGCTGCTTTTTTTTTTTCTTAATTTATTTATAATACAGGTTGCTAATTTTTGTTTATATATATATATATATAAATGTTTTTTTTACATGTAGTATAGTAATTAAATAAGGATTAGATGGATCAGATGAAGAATTTGAATTGTCATTAAATTAAGATATTTATCAACTTAAAAATTATAGGAGAAAAAAAATTATATATATTTTAAAAATCTAAAAATCTTAAAAAAAGAATTATGCAATATGGATCAACCACTTGGCGCAACCACGGTTTAGATGGATTAGATGAAGAATTTGAGAAGGATTAGATTACACTACGTTGCTGCTTTTTTATTTATTTATTTATTATTTTTATAATACACGTTACTACTTTTTTTTTATATGTATATAAATATTTTCTTTTACGTGTAATATAGTAATTAAATAAGGATCAGATGGATCAAATCTTTTTATTTTATTTTATGGGATATAAATAAAGATTAGATGGATTAAATGAAAAACTTGAGAAGGATTAGAAATTACACTACATTGCTTTTTTCTTCTTCTTCCTTTTTAAAAAAAAAAAAAAATATTAGGGTTAGATGAAGAATTTGAGAAGGATTAGATCACACTGCGTTGCTATATTTTTTTATTTATTTTATAATACATGTTACTACATTATATAAATATCTTAATTATATATATAAATGTTTTCTTTTACGTGTAGCATAGTAATTAAATAAAGATTAGATGGATTAGAAAACAAATTGAATTGTAATTAAATTAAGATATTTATCAACTTAGAAATTATAGAGAAGAAAAATTATATATTTTTTTAAAAATCTAAAAAAATTTCTACAATATGGTATAGCCACTTGTCGCAACCACGACTTAGATGAATTAGATGAAGAATTTTAAGAAGGATTAAATTACACTACATTGCTACTTTTTTTTATATTATTATTTATAATACGCGTTGCTTTTTTTTATTTATTTATTTTTATAATACACGTTATTACCTTTTATATATATATATATATATATATATATATATGTATATATATAAATGTTTTCTTTTACGTGTAGTATAGTAATTAAATAAGGATTAGATGGATCAGATAAAGAATTTGAATTCTAATTAAATTAAGATATTTATGGACTTAAAAATTATAGGAGAAGAAAAATTATATATTTTTTAAAAAATCTAAAAATCTAAAAAAAATTATGCAATATGGTGCAGCTACTTGGCGCAATCATGGCTTAGATGGATTAGATGAAGAATTTGAGAAGGATTAGATTACACTACATTGCTGCTTTTTTTTTTTAACTTTTTTTTTTATAATACACGTTGCTACTTTTTTTTGTTTTTAATATATAAATGTTTTCTTTTAAGTGTAGTATAGTAATTAAATAAGGATTAGATGAAGAATTTAAATTGTAATTAAATTAAGATATTTATCAACTTAAAAATTATAGGATAAAAAAAGTATATATTTTTTTTAAAATCTAAAAAAAATTCTGCAATATGGTGTAGCCACTTGGCGTAACCACAACTTCTAAGCCTAACTTTTATTATATATTATACTAGTCGCTAATCCGTATGATGCATGGAATAGTTGAAATATTTTTTAAAAATTTCAATTTGCTTAAAGTTACCCAAAAAAAAAATTACAATTTAATAGGAGTATAAAATACTAACACCAATATTGATAATTCCTGCACCAATAATGTAAGGCTATGTCTATTTTCAATGACATAGCATGCAACATTACATATTAGAATAAAAGTTGTAATTAAAACAAACACAACAACCCATCCTTATGTGCTTTTGTTTCTTAAGCATAATTTTTGATACCAGTAAAGAAAGAAAAACATACAGTTAAGTTACAAACTGAACCATATTAGGCCAACAGAAGTGAGTTGGCACATCAATAGCCAACTTAGCTAAATTCCAGACATTATCTAGGACAACCTTAGGAACAAAAATCAGCTTAAACACTAAACTAGTTTGTTGCATGACTAAGATCTGCCATCACTATTCTTTCCCTCCAATCTGGCTTTGCAAACCCATTAAAGAGTAGAACTAATTTCCTGCAATTGCTGAGTACCAAAACTTGCTAAAAACCAAGGGTCCTCGCCTGGATAGAGGCTTCCACCAAAGCTTCATGTACTGCCCCAGTAGCAGAGCTTGCAACACAACTTCTGATACCCCAAAACACACTACAAGAAAAACGAGCTATTGCGGCAGGCCTATTGCGGCGAGTGCAAAAACTGTCGCTATATGTCGCCTATTGCGGCGCATTTTTGGCCCGCTGCTATACATAAGATCTATTGCGGCGTTTTTTGTGACCGCCGCAATAGACCAGTTTTAGCGGTGGTAATTGAGATACAGAGGCGCTCCAAAAACCCTGCCGCAATAGGGATCATTTTTGCGGCGCCTTTTCTTAGTTATAGCGGCGGGTTGGACCGCCGCAATAGACCTTTAAATTTCCCATCCCTAAAATTTCCCTCTATATTTTTCGCCTTCCCACTTAAAGATCAAATGGTAAATTACACCCGATTGGCATGAAAATTGGGATGCATGTAAAAAACATATAAAACATATAATCCAACGGTTGAATTTTTAAAATATGAATTCAATAATAAGTTATTGATTAGTGTAACTTTTTTAGAGTTACATCAAATGTAACTTGAACCCAACCCTATATTTCTTAATACCATGTGAATTTTGACAAATCTACCGTTAGATTACATTATCTTTATATATTTTTCATACTTACAAAATTTCAAGGTGATCAAAGATTAATAACCATGTCATTAATCAATTGTTTAAACTCAAATTTTTGTAGTTTAAAATAACGCATAAAAGATGAGTTTAAAGATGAAATGGTAAATTACATTCGATTGGCATGAAAATTGGCATGTGGGCTAAGAACATATAGAAAATGTGATCCAACGGTTGGATTTTCAAAATATTAAATCAACAATAAGTTATTGGTTGGTGTAACATTTTTTAGAGTTACATTAAGTGTAACTTGAACCCAACCCTATATTACTTAATTCGATGTGAATTTTGACAAATCTACCGTTAGATTACATTATATTCATATATTTTTCATGCTTACAAAATTTCAAGATGATTAAAGATTAATAGCTATGTAATCAATCAATTGTTTAAATTCAAGTTTATGCAGTTTAAAATAACGCATAAAAGATGAGTTTAAAGATCAAATAGTAAATTACATCTGATTGACATAAAAATTGGCATGCGGGTTAAGAACATATAGAAAATATGATCTAACGGTTGAATTTTTAAAATATAAAATCAATAATAAGTTATTGGTTCATATAACTTTTTTAGAGTTACATCAAGTGTAACTTTAACCCAACCCTATATTTCATAATTCGATGTGAATTTTGACAAATCAACTATTAGATTACATTATCTTCATATATTTTTCATACTTACAAAATTTTAAGGTGATCAAATATTAATAGCCATGTCATCAATCAATTGTTTGAATTCAAGATTTTATAGTTTAAAATAATGCATAAAACATTAGTTTAAATATCAAATGGTAAATTGCAGCCGAATGACATGAAAATTGGAATGCATGTTAAGAACATATAGAAAATGTGATCCAACAGTTGGATTTTCAAAATATGAACTCAACAATAAGTTATTGGTTGGTGTAACATTTTTTAGAATTATATTAAGTGTAACTTGAACCCAACCCTATATTTTTTAATTCGATGTGAATTTTGACAAATCTACCGTTAGATTATATTATATTTATATATTTTTCATGCTTACAAAATTTCAAGGTGATCAAAGATTAATAACCATATCATCAATCAATTGTTTAAATTCAAGTTTTTGTAGTTTAAAATAACGCAAAAAAGATGAGTTTAAAGATGAAATGGCAAATTACATTTTATTGACATGAAAATTGGCATGTGGGTTAAGAACATATAGAAAATGTGATACAACAGTTGGATTTTCAAAATATTAAATCAACAATAAGGTATTAGTTGGTGTAACATTTTTTAGAGTTACATCAAGTGTAGCTTGAACCCAACCCTATATTACTTAATTCGATGTGAATTTTGACAAATCTACCGTTAGATTACATTATCTTCATATATTTTTCATGCTTACAAAATTTCAAGATGATTAAAGATTAATAACTATGTCACCAACCAATTATTTAAATAAAAGTTTATGTAGTTTAAAATAACGCATAAAAGATGAGTTTAAAGATCAAATGGTAAATTACATCCGATTGACATGAAAATTGGCATGCGGGTTAAGGACATATAGAAAATATGATCCAACGGTTGAATTTTTAAAATATGAAATCAATAATAAAGTATTGGTTGATATAACCTTTTTAGAGTTACATCAAGTGTAACTTTAACCCAACCCTATATTTCCTAATTCGATGTGAATTTTGACAAATCAACTGTTAGATTACATTATCTTCATATATTTTTCATGCTTACAAAATTTCAAGGTGATCAAATATTAATAGTCATGTCATCAATCAATTGTTTGAATTCAAGTTTTTATAGTTTAAAATAATGCATAAAACATGAGTTTAAATATCAAATGGTAAGTTACAGCCGAATGACATGAAAATTGGCATGCATGTTAAGAAAATATAGAAAATGTGATCCAACGGTTGGATTTTCAAAATATGAATTCAACAATAAGTTATTAGTTGGTGTAACATTTTTTTAGAGTTATATAAAGTGTAACTTGAACCCAACCCTATATTTCCTAATTCGATGTGAATTTCGACAAATCTACCGATAGATTAAATTATATTTATATATTTTTCATGCTTGCAAAATTTCAAGGTGATCAAAGATTAATAACTATGTCATCAATCAATTGTTTAAATTCAAGTTTTTGTAATTTAAAATAACGCATAAAAGATGAGTTTAAAGATGAAATGGTAATTACATTTGATTGGCATGAAAATTGGCATGCATGTTAAGACCATATAGAAAATGTAATCCAACGGTTGGATTTTCAAAATATGAATTCAACAATAAGTTATTGGTTGGTATAACATTTTTTAGAGTTATATTAAGTGTAACTTGAACCCAACCCTATATTTTTTAATTCGATGTAAATTTTGACAAATCTACCGTTAGATTACATTATATTTACATATTTTTCATGCTTACAAAATTTCAAGGTGATTGAAGATTAATAGCTATGTCATTAATCAATTGTTTAAATTTAAGTTTTTGTAATTTAAAATAACGCATAAAAGATGAGTTTAAAGATGAAATAGTAAATTACATCCGATTTGCATCAAAATTGGCATGCATATTAAGGACATATAAAAAATGTGATCCAACGGTTGGATTTTCAAAATATGAACTCAATATTAAGTTATTGGTTAGTATAACTTTTTTAGAGTTACATTAAGTGTAACTTTAACGCAACTCTATATTTCTTAATTCGATGTGAATTTTGACAAATCTACCGTTAGATTACATTATCTTCATATATTTTTTATGCTTACAAAATTTCAAAGTGATCAAAGATTAATAGCCATGTCATCAATCAATTGTTTAAATTCAAGTTTTTATAGTTTAAAATAACGCATAAAAGATGAGTTTAAAGATGAAATGGTAAATTACAGCCGATTGGCATGAAAATTGGCATGCGGGTTAAGAGCATATAGAAAATAAGATCCAACGGTTGGATTTTCAAAATATTAAATCAACAGTAAGTTATTGGTTGGTGTAACATTTTATAAAGTTATATTAGGTGTAACTTTAACCCAACCCTATATTTCTTAATTCGATGTGAATTTTGACAAATCTACCGTTAGATTACATTATCTTCATATATTTTTTATGCTTACAAAATTTCAAAGTGATCAAAGATTAATAGCCATGTCATCAATCAATTGTTTAAATTCAAGTTTTTGTAGTTTAAAATAGCGCATAAAATATGAGTTTAAAGATCAAATGGTAAATTACAGCCGATTGGCATAAAAATTGACATGCGGGTTAAGACCATATAGAAAATGTGATCCAATAGTTGGATTTTCAAAATATTAAATCAACAATAAGTTATTAGTTGGTGTAACATTTTTTAGAGTTATATCAACGAGTGAAGCAGCCATGGACCGCTTTGTTTGTTTGACTACCATTTCTTTCATTCTATTTGTCTCTTCTTTTTTTTTCATTACCCAAATCAAAAACATGGGTCTTTGTCTTTTGGGTACTTTTTGGTTTATAACTCTTTGATTTTTGTTTTACTAACGTTTTTGGTGTATGGGCTTGTTTTTCAGGTTGCTGATACTGTTCCTGTTGGAAGCAATTTTTCCAGTAGGAGATTTGCGTTTAAGGTTTTTAATCTTTTTCTATGAGTAATTTTGTGCTTAAAAATGCTTACTTTGTTAAATCCATAATCAAATGGTTTAAGTGTTTTTGTTAGTTCCTATCTTTTTGTTTGAATTTTTTATTTTATTTTATTGTTATGTATCATATAAATTAATGGGCTTGTTTGGCTACTATTGGTTTTAATAGTTGTGCAGTCTCGTTTCAAGTTCGCATTCATCTATGAATTTGATCAAATGGAAAAAAGTTGTACTACTTTTTTATGTTTCATTTGGACCCTATTGAACTAAAAGATTGAAATCCAAACCTTTCTCTTCAATTACTTTCATGCAAATGAACCAATAAAGAAATCGTAAAAGTTTCTGAAAAAGTGTTCAATGTCACCCCCTTTTTTTTTTTTTTTTATTATAATTTTTTACTTTGAACGAGTTTTAAGTAGTGGAAGTTTGAGTTCTGATAGCCAACTTTGTGATTGCTTTCTCATTATTTTTCTCAATTTTGGGAGCATGAGTTTTAGTTTTAGTTTAATTGCAATTGGCTCAGATTGTTCAAATGGGTGGTAATTCATTGAATTGATAGCTTTTACTGTTCTTTAGAAACTTTAATACTATTGATGAGTTATTTACAATGAAGCTTGTAGAAAACTGTTTTATGTCTTTTACTTTAGCTTTTAAGGGGAAAAATCACTTACTTTTCCTGGGGAAAAAATATTTTGTAGAAAATCTTTGATCAAAGTAGTTGACAATACACTGTTTTCTTCTACTGTGGTTTTACTCAAGTCGTTCAACGTAATCCAGCACCTCTATAAAAATTTATGATTTTTTTGTTTTTGTTTTTGTTCTGGTATTTCAATTTTTGTGCAGTCGCTAATTTTCGTGGCTGTTGAGCTTGGTGGTGGTGGTGATGGTGACTAAAGTCACTAAACCCAAGGAGGAAAAGCGACCGGCCCCTAATTTATCAAACCCTTCTTCAGTATCTAAGAGGTACACGATACTAATACTCAATTTGTTCATTCTTTGTTGTTGTTTGGTAATGGGTTTTTGATAATCAAACTAGATGGTGGTTTGTTTCTTTTCATTTGAATTGTTTACTGCTTGAGATTTTTACTGAGCTACACCGTTTTTGTAATTTATGATTTGGCTTTTGGTGAGTGATTTAAATATGTTACATGAGGATGTGACTAAGAAAATTAGTTGAATTGGGTACCATTTAGACCCTAAGGCAAAGACAAGTTGAGTAAATAATCTGGTTTTGATAGGCTGGTAGAAAGATCACTGAGTAATTATATATTTTATTTTGAATCCATAGTGTTTGATAAAATGCTTGACAGAAGATTTATAATTTTCATTTGGTTGTATGATGTAGCAGCCTATATAATTGACACGAGTGAAACAAATTAAATTAGCTACGGGTAAGAAAGTTGTAATTATTTTTAGGTGAATAATTTTCTATTACCTATTGAGGGGTTAAGTATTATTTGGTAGCAAAGTTTTAAAATAATCACCACAATCTACACATATTCTATGTCCTGCTAAATGATAGAAACTCAATTGTTAAAAATAAGAAGAAAGAAAGAAACAATAAAACCACAAAGGTACAAATTAAGAACTAAGTGGGCAGAAAAAATTATGTGGTGTCTCCATTATTTGAAGGTTAGCCTAGAATCTATATAAACTCAAAATGGTATTAAAAAATTGTTAAATATATTATGCTGGTACACCTTTGTTAAAAAATTGTTAAATATGTTGAATCGTTCATGTCTACCTCAACCATCATTGAAACTACTTGCTTTATTTATTTATTGGTCAAGTATCATGTACGGCTGTCCGCAAGAGCCTTGACAATATCAAAGTGTGTTTGTTGCTTTGCCTAGACATGAATCACTATGCAACCTTAGCACTGCTATAGTTAAAATATTATTGACCTCCTCCAAGTGAGGTGAGTTGCATACACTCTATTTCTTTTAATGAATTTGTAGTATAAAAAATTGTGCAGGGACCTAAAAGGTATTCAAAAATTTTGGAATGACTTTTGTTTGGGTGCAATATGGAACAATTCAAGTCTATCTATCTATGATAGTGGCGCATTCATATAAAAGTAATAAAAAACCATAGTAGTTGGTGTGGACTACTATCAGTTTTGTCAAGTAAAAAATTTCTTAAACCATATAAATAAATATAATAAAGAAAAAAAAACAATATCAATAAAAAAATAGATATTTTATTAGCACCCAAAAAAAAAAAAAAACGATGTTTTATTAAACAATTAGAGGACATAGAGAATAAAAGAAGTGTTCATGTACTTACCTTTGCTTCTGTGAAAGGTCCTTTTCCAAATCAACAACCAGCTGATTGATACCAACAGAAGAACCCCAAAAACTACTGATACTGATATGATCACCACAGTTCTTTGGTCCTTGTTCTTCGATTCTATAAGTATCCACAAACCAAAATTATAAAATAATAATAATAATAATAATAGTAATAATAATAGCATTAAATAATTAATTAATATATTTTTATTGGGCTAGCATACTTGTCCAGACGTGTCCACTGGTTTAGATAACTTATTTCCATAGATTTATTTGACTTAACAATTAAGTTAGAAATATATAATTCTAAAAAATGTAAAGTTTAAAAAATTGTTCATAAATCAAATAAATTAATGAGAAAAGGAAGTCCATTTTCTACACCTAATCCCACTCCACACCTAAACAATTTCTAAATCTCATGAGTGTAGGACTTTCCTTACAATGCCTCCTTACTTTGATTGAAAAAACATCAGCAGCAAAGAAAATTTGGACTCTCTCTAGACTTTTGGGGGCTTGGTAATAATTAAATATATAAAAGCATTAAAGATTCAATGCAACCCAGTCAAGTGATAATGCTTCCGAAACAAATTAAGTTTCAATAAAAACTGAAAGCTGAGCTATGTGTTCAGTGCATATACCATTCAAAACTATTGATTATAAATTTATATTTTTGATATTGATTATACATTTATAGTAGAACAAGAATTGTAAAATTGATTGTTTTTGGACTTGATTTTGTCAATAAGGCCATAAGATAGTGAATAATATGCATTTTTTTTAATGGCCAGAAAATTTTATTAAAAGAAACTCAAGCTACTGTGACAGGCCAGCCTCACCCCTCACCAAAAAAAAAAACAAGGGGGCCTAAATATTGATATGCATATTGCATACCCCAATATGGGTCACTATCAAAACTCTAAGTCAAAACTAGTTAAAAGCTAGCAGTATGTAAACCATACCCCCAGAAAATGAATGTCACAGATTTTCGGTAATTTTATATAGTTTAAAATGACCTAGTGCAGTGTCTACCCAGCCCCAAAAAATAAAATAATAGGGATTGAAACATGATCTATTTTGTCATTAGTCTCCTCAAATAATCCTTTCTTATGCTTCTCTCTACCTTATTTTGTTGGCGGACTGAAAAAGTTATCTTTGGTATGGACTCGTTGATCTCACGTTACGTGATAGTATTAGCTAAAAACACATATATCACTTAAATCGCTCACCAAGTAAAGTAAGGAGAAGACTCCTACCATCAAGCCACATGGAGTGGTTGCTTCCCTCTAGTGGCCTTAATCTTGAAAGTGAGTGGTTGGTCTTAGGTTCAGCCACTTCTAGGCTTTGATTGGTCATGGCTCATCATCCTAATCAAAGGGAAGCGATTGAGACCTAGGTCAGCCTAGTGGTCTTAATCTTGAAATTTTTCTGAAGGGTTGTCCAAAGACTACAGCCTTGGGTTGGACTTTATAGGCCTATACAGGGATTCATCCACCCTGGGCCTACAAATTCATAATAATATAATCTTGGAGTATAGTGTGTTAGTCGAAAAAATTGTGTAAAGAAAAACTATACTAGTTTTATAGTGAGAAAAAGTGATAAGAATAATTGCATGCACTTTTTTTTTTCATGCGTTTGAATCTCATTGGTTTGTGAGTAGTGGGAAAAAAAAAGTAGATCAATTTGGAAGTTACAACACTCTGTATATAATTGCCAGAAAGAATAAGATAAAAATTATGATCATAGAATAACTTAGAAATAATGTGCAAAACTCTCAAAATTTTTTGTGTTCCACTTATGAAAATAAGAAATAAAAACATTTTGAATAGATAACGTGAAATGCAATTTGCATATTATTGCAAACAAATCATTATAGATAACCCATTAACCATACATGTCGGACCATATGTATCAAATTTATTTATTTATTTTTTGCTGTATTATGTTGCATTTTGTTCATTGTTATGCTCCTAGGTTCATTTCATCACCTAACTTGAGTTGTTCACAACTTATTTTTGCTTGGAGCTGAGCTTAGTTAGGAAAACAAATTTGGAAATTTTATTTAGGAATAAGTTTTAGAAACTTGTAACTTGGAAAAAGTTTGGGATATTTACCTGTCCTTTAAAATCCTTTTATCACTCCCAATTGGGATATTATGCAAATAAGCCAAGACTCTAGAGAGCTTGCGGCTTCTAGGAGCAGTGATTGGATTAGATTTTTCTGGGTTAGGAGGTGTTTTAACACCTTGAGTTTCCAAGTTATTCTTTTTAGTATTTGCTTTGCCTAGGGTAGCACGTATCCATTGTATCTTCTACTTTGCCATTTTCTCTAACTATTCTCACATTTTTTAAAGAAGCAAACAAGATTCTCATAAAAAGTTATCTAATCTCTAATATAGGATGAATGGCATTTTATGAAGACTTGAACTTTTTACTTTTCATTAATAATTGTGTCTTTAGAACCAAGACACTTGTTTGGGACATGAAAAGCCTATGTCATGCTACATGCTAATGGTGTTGCAATGGAGAAATAGCTGATAAAATTAAATGAAGAAGCCCAACTAAATACATAGAACCATGTCAAGTCCCAAACAAAATCATGGAAAAGTCCTAACAGGCTTGATGAGCTAATATTTATATGCACTTGTTGAGTAATCTTGGTTTTTATGCACTTATTGAATGAGCAAGATGAAAAGTCCTAAATCTCTAAGATTTTCTTGTCATTCTATTCGATCCATTTATATGCACTTATTGAGTAATCTTGGTTTGTATGTAGGATGTTCCTCTGGTCCAACAATCTCCAGCTCTTCAAAAATTATCAGCGGCATCCCATCAACCAAGCATCTTATAAGTTTTATGTTGGTGTTTGAGGACTTTTTGTGTACAAAGAATTACATTTGAACAACAACATTTTTTCCAAGTGTTGGAGGATATTTTTAAACACTTTGAAACTTTGATTTTAGTATTAGCTTAATTTAAGCGGTCCTTTTATTCAAAGGACCACGTCTTTTTTTGTTAATCTTAAGATGATGGTTATAGACAATGTTATGTATTTGATAATATATTTCTATGTTAATATTATGTTAGTTTCAATACATTTGTGGCATTGTGTTAATAGACCTAAAATTATTACAGGTTCTTTGTAATAGGTCTGTGTACAATTTATTTATTAGCAAACAGTGATTTTAAAACCCAGGAGAAAAAAAAAAGAAAGACCTATAGCAGCGGTCAAAAAGTGCCGCTAAAGGTGCATATTTTATGTTTTAAATGAATCCCTATAGCGGTGCTTATTGCCCGCCGCTACAAGTGCAATTAGTCTGTTTTAATTGATTACCTATAGCGGCGCTGTCTGCCCGCCGCTAAAGGTAGACATCAATAGCGGCGTTCATGACCCGCCGCTAAAAGGTACATATATAGCGGCGCTTTTCTTGACCACTGCAATCGACTTATAGCGGCACTGCAACACTGACGGGATGGCCCGCCGCAATAGCACCTGCCGCTATAGGTCAAATGTACCTTTAGCTGTGCTTTTTTAGGCTTTAGCGGCGCTTCTGGCCCGCCGCAATAGCCCCTTTTTCTTGTAGTGTAATTATACCATCCAATGTGCCCAGAGCAGCCTATATAGTTAATAAAGTTAGAAACATAGATACAATACACTTATGTTTAACTCACTTCTACTAGTCAATGCAACATGTTAAGAACCAAATACCTGTATCTGACCTTGGTCTGTGCTAACCAAAAAAGAGTCTGCACCAAGATGTTCTAAAGCTTCCGTTTTCTTGTTAGGCGATGTACTAATCACTGTGATCTTAACCCCCATAGCTTTAGCAAACTTCACTGCAACATGGCCTAGACCACCAAGGCCAACCACACCCACATGCAAACCAGGTTTGTCAAGCCCATAAAATTTCAAGGGGCTGTACACTGTGATCCCAGCACAGAGAAGGGGGGCACCAGCATCAAGTGGAAGATTGTCCGGAATACGGATCACAAAGTGCTCATCCGCAACCATGATGCCAGAGTAGCCTCCATATGTGGTGGTTCCATCATGGTACACGGCACCATAAGTAAGAATTGCTTTGGGGCAGTAATTCTCAAGGTTGTTGGAACAGTCATTGCAAGAGCGACATGCTCCAACAAGGCAGCCCACGCCAACCTTGTCTCCAACTTTGAATCTATGTACCTTGCTCCCCACCTCTGTCACCACGCCCACAATCTCATGCCTGCATTATCCAATTCAGTTGACATGAAGTCCATTCACGCATTTGATTGATAATGTGTTTACATGTAAAAAAAGATAAATAGCATGTAAGTTCAGGAATTTTTAGGAGTGTTGAATTGAAATGGCTATTTCATTTATTTGAATTGTGAAAAAGATCTTGCAATGTTCGTGTTCATTCATCCAAAATTGGTTAGAAAAAAAATTCAGGACATCTTCTTCCATAATTTTTTGCATTTAAAACTTCTCCTACTATAATTCTTCAGTTCTATCAATTTTTTATGACTCAGTTTGATCCCTCGCAGGCAACTATATAAGCCAAACATTCTGCAACTCATTTGCATGTAAGCCAATTATTTGACTATACTTGAATCTGTAGCATAGTCAAATAATTGCAACAGCACTCATAAATATGAACTGTCATTTTATAAAGTAGAATATCTAGTACTACTTTCAAGCAATCTTTATTTAGTAAGGATTATAAATAGTACAAAATAAGACATCCAGCCATTTAACATTTTTTGTCAACTTTTTTTTTTTTTTAAAGATTATTTTCATTATGTGGTGATAGAGACCACAGGGGAAAAGCTATGATTAAAACGTTTACCGAATTTGTGCAAACAGACGATAATATTAGCAACATCATTAAAATCATGATTTATGCTTCAGGAAAACATCGGGTCAAAGGATTGAGCTTTGGGTATTCTGAACTGTTTCAGGAAAACAAAAATTGTTTTGTGCATCAGAAAACTGATATGTTTTGTGGAATTTCTTTTGGCAACTTAATCCTGATATAATAATTAAGAAATAAACCATTAAGTCTAGTCAGTCAAAAATTAAAATCACACCCTTCTCCAAAACCAAAACAAAACAAAACAAAAAAGTGCTCAATCTAGTACCATATGGATAATATATATATATATATATATATATAAATATGATGATTTCTAAGAAACATACCCAGGCACAAGCGGGTAGGTGGACATGCCCCATTCGTTCTTGACCATGTCAAGGTCCGTGTGGCATATTCCACAATAAAGAATTTTGAACGTTCCATCTTTCTCTCCTGTTGCCCTGCAGACATACCATTTTAGCAAAATCCGAGTAGTTAGGGGGGAAAAAAAAAAAATATATATATATATATATATATACACACGCGCGCACACTTTATTCTATCAGTATAGCTCATTATTTTATTCCTTACTTTAGGGAAAACTTTATAAAACAAAAAAGCAAAAATTCTCTCTCACTGAGTTCAATATAACACTACTGGTTTTTTCAGAAAAATAATGTCATTTTTGTGCTTATTAGTGCGCCAAATGTCTTGCAGTTAAGATAGAGTTTTTTAGTGTGAGATTGGGAATTTTGATTGTCACACTAATAGAAGTATCTGATTTAATTTATTCTTGCATAAGATAAGTGGTTTATATTGGCACATTTGGTAGCCTTATATTTCAATTGATTGACGTTTATTGATGGTTTCAATTGTGACATTCAGCTTCAAATCCTCTCACTCTCAACTATCAAAATATAAAAACAAAAACAAAAACATAATTGGCACCCAATCCTGGATGTTATTATGTGATCGGATTGCAGTATTTGTATCATGATCAACCACAAGAACTCAATGATCGAAAATAAATAAATAAATGAGTTGTACCAATCACAATGTTACACTAAGCATGTTGTGAATTTAAGTGTATAGCTGGATGTAATATAATGTTATAATCTGATATCTTAGTCAAGATTCAAATCTCTGCTACACTTGTTATAACAAATTAACATACATTCGTGGTTTTAGATTTTTCCCAAATGGGTATAACACTTTTTTTCCTCTTCTTTCTTTTTGGCTTATCCAAATGAGTATAACACGTAGCATGTACTTGTGTTAACTGTTGATAGTCGCATATAAACATTTCCTTTTTCAATTCCTTACATTTTTCAAGAACTAAAATATAAATGAAACAGACAAGATGGGATGTTTGAGAGAGAGAGAGAGAGAGAGAGAGAGAGATGACCTTCTAGAGAAATTGAAGGGAGAGAGTATCCCAGAAGAATCCCTGGCTGCCCAGCCAAAGGCCTTCTTGGGGTGTTCAACCTCTGGTGACTTCGCCATTTAAGCTTTCTCTAACCTTGTCACTCGTACAGTACAAATTAAGCGACAACTATGAAACAAAAACAAACAATAATATGATTTTATAAGCACAACGAACACTGGGCCATTGGGGTATTTATATAGAGAGAGAGAGAGATATATATTTATATATATATATATATATATTATGATTGTATGGCTGGCACTGTCTGGTCCGCTAATGAGTGTGTGATATATAATGCTCCTTCGGTCTGGACTGACGTATTCGATGGGCTAATGCGACTGATAGTAATTAGGATTTAAGGATTCATCAGATTTTCAGACGGACTTACAGACAACGCTAATATGTAGTTGGGAGTGGGGAAACTTTTCATGATTGCAGCTTCTCACCGACTCTTTTATTTGTTACAAGGGGTCGAAATTGGAATGACCTAGAAGAGCCATTTTGGTCATTTACGACGTTGAAAAGTCATATTCCAGAAATTTCCACTAGTTGTTGGAGCAGGCACTATAAATGCTTTAATTTCTATCATTGGAACTTTTTCCCATGCCATTTACAAATAAAAGGTCAGCTTTTGTTTGGATTTCTTTGGCGTCAACGCCACAATGCCACAGACCACAACTTTGGACCGTGCTTACATGGACTTTTATAGGTTTACATTATTGTTTACGGTTATGTTTGCAACGTAAACTTCCATTATAGATGCACAAAAAGTGATCAATAATGTAAATATTTGTAAAAAGTGATAAATATTGTGCATTTTTGAAGTGTGTATAATATTTGTTACTTTGTGTGTGTTTACATGTAAAAGATAATTTTCCTTTTAGCTTTTGTGTTATGACCTGTCAAATGGATCACTATTTGACAAATTCCTATCAATTTTACAAGTAATATCATTAGTTTTTTTAATATATAAATATATTGAATTTAACATAGCTGTAGAATTGTTTGTTTTGTTAGTGTAAAAGAGTTATGAGTGCATTGGAGATTTGTGATTGTGAGTTTTACTACGTGAAGTTCGTGAGTCATTTTGTATTTGTAATTGTGAGAGATTTTGTCAAGTTTGCAAAGTTTGTGAGTGGTGTGAGATAAGAGTAATTGTAATTCATATTGTGTTGATAGTGAATTTTTCCATTGGTGTCACCCGTGGACTTAAAGCCAAGGTTTTCAAACCCGAACCATTCATTGAACTGTAAAAGAGAGATGGTCAAGGTTTTTGAGGTCGAATCGAGGTCGAACCGAGGTCGAACCATGATGACGTCATAATTAATTTAATAATTAATTAAAGCCTACATATAGATATTAAATTTATAAAACTAGCAAAATTGATTAATATATCTATATATGTAAGGAAAATTTAATGATTTTAAAGCATATATTTAATAATTAAATAAGAAAGTTAATAAAATAAAATAATAACCATGAAAATATTAAAATTTATGATTAATTTTTGAATTAAAGTTGAATATCTTTGAAAGATTTTAATTATAATTTTTTTTATTCCTTGTAAGAGATGGATAATTTAATTAAGTAGAATAAAATTATATTAAGTTGTTTAAAAAAAAAAAAAATGCTAAGGGGTTGGACCGCATGGTTCTCACCAATTTGTGCGGTCCAACCCCGGTTTTAGGGGTTTACAGAATTAACAAAAAATCCAGTTCTTTAAGTTTAAAAAACCGGTTTTCATCTCAGTTCTCGATTTTCACGGTCCGACCTCCCGGTCCGGTCCGATTCTAAGAACCATGCTTAAAGCTCGAAGTTAATTAGTTGAACCACGTTTAACATTGTTGTCTTGTGTGCTTGTGTTTTGTGTGAAAATTTTTTTTGCTAACCCCAAATTACAACAAATTAGTATCAGAGTTTCTGCTATTGCCCATTTACAGGTATTAGAGCTCGATATTGATCTTGACATAAAGGCGATATTTGTATCATGTACGATATTACTTGGGATTTAGATTTGTTGGGTTACACGTGTGAGTGAAGTCCCACATTGAATAAAGATGAGAAGAATGAGTAGTTAATATAACATAATTGAGCACATACCCATTAGGGCTTAGGCCTTTTGGGCAAAAGTGTGTCTCTATATGTTATATTAATTACTCAAGGAAGCTCCTCAAGGTATTTATCTCCCCATCAAGTGGTATCAGAGCTCATGGTGGTGTGCGGCGAAGGCGGTGAGGTGTTCATGGTCCCTACCCAGCGGGGACAGAGAAAGCCTTAATGGCCCACACACAAAAATCCTGGAGAAAAGAAAAGCCCAACAAATGAATATTGCTAATGGTGCTAAATAATGGTGTGATGCGAGGTTCCCATGGACATGGACGTGCGGGGTTCCCATGGATGTGCGTGTAGGGTTGACACGTGGTTCCCATGGATGGCGTACGAGAGACCCATGGATGACGCGTCGATGAAGTGAAAAGCCCATTAGGCAAGGGGGAGCAAGTAGGACTTATTCATGGCTTGCAAATGGTGCTAAACAATGATGAGGTGCGAGGTTCCCATGGACATGGACGTGCGGAGTTCCCATGGATGTGCGTGCGGGGTTGACACGTGGTTCCCATGGATGGCGTACGAGAGACCCATGGATGACGCGCTGATGAAGTGAAAAGCCCATTAGGCAAGGGGGAGCAAGTAAGACTTATTCATGGCCCACAGAGAAGTCTTGAAGCCCACAGAATGGCAAAAGCGAGGTTCCCATGGACATGGACGTGCGGAGTTCCCATGGATGTGCGTGCAGGGTTGACACGTGGTTCCCATGGATGGCGTACGAGAGACCCATGGATGACGCGCTGATGAAGTGAAAAGCCCATTAGACAAGGGGGAACGAGTAGGACTTATTCATGGCCCACAGAGAAGTCTTGAAGCCCACAGAGTGGCAGAGACTCACACGTGAGGGGGAGATTGTTGGGTTACACGTGTTAATGAAGTCCCACATTGAATAAAGATGAGAAGAATGAGTAGTTAATATAATATAATCGAGCACATACCCATTAGGGCTTAGGCCTTTTGGGCAAAAGTGTGTCTCTATATGTTATATTAATTACTCAAGGAAGCTCCCCAAGGTATTTATCTCCCCATCAAGATTTGCACGCAAAATTGACTTTGGCAATGAATACAATAATTGTCTTCTTTTTTTTTTTTCTTTTTTTTTTTTTTTGAGAATGCAATAATTGTCTTCTTCAAGGAGATATTTTGGATAGAACTTGAAAATTGTTTGATAGAATTTGAGTCCAAGTAGAGACTGTTACAAATTTTCGTAAATTCTTATTTGGGTTTTGTTTTGTTATTGGGCTTGGCGTGGAAGAAAAAGATTTCATTGATATGGAAGGGAAATTATTTCTTATTAAAAAAGTAATGGGGTATTCTTTGTCCATATCAAGAGATAAAATTGAAGTTTTATAAATTGACATTATTTCAAATGGTTTGATGGCTTTTAACAAATGGTCATCTTACATGGGGATAGTAGAAAACTCTTAGAAGAACATGAGTGAGTTTCTTCAAATGGTTAATTGGTAGATTGAGTTCAAAGCTACCCATATATGTTTGTTGAAGTTTTTTTTTTTTGGGTCAGTGTGAACGTTATTGGGTATACTGGGACTTTGGGTTTATGAGTTTGTATGAGTGTGGTTTGTGAAATATTTTCTCTATGTTTACAAGGTTTCTGAGTATTGTTTGTGTGAGTCTATGAGTTTGATTTGTGAAGTGTGTGAGTCTGTGAGTTTGATTGAGAGTGGTTGTAATTCATATATTTGATAGTGGATTTTTTTAGAGTTTGCAAAACTACGTTAAATATTGTTGTATTATTTGGTTGTTTTTCTTGTTTGTGTGAAAATGCTTATGCGGGCCCCATATCACAATAAATTGGTATCAAATCTTCTACCATTGCATAACATAATTTTTGACAATATAAGGTTGATGAATCTAATTTTTATAAGTAAAAAAAAATATAATTCTATCTAACTAATTCTAAAAATATAATTTTAACTAAAAGTTAGTTTTTAAAATATTAGTAAAAGAGGTAAACAATTTTAGTCAATATATTTTACCTTATATGATAAAAAATTAAGTTAGACAATTAGTTAATTAGTGAATAAGCTTAAGCTTATTCAACCAAAAAAAAAAAAAAAAACCAGAATTAATCATTTAATCTATTTTATTGATGAGCTTGAGCTCAACTTATGTTTGAAATAAAAATGAAATAAACAACCCATAATTTCTAATACTTAGTTGGACGTAGTTTACCACCTTAACCGTTCAGAAGATAGCAACTTTCAATTCAGTAACAAAACCTTTTATCTTTATAACTTTTTTTATAAGATGACCCTTGAGGCAACTCAAATTTTTTGAGGCGGATTCCTATTGCTGCGGGTCAAACTTTAAACAATTCTAAGAAAAATACACCACAAAAATGATAAGGGCCTGTTTGGTAGCCAGGGACGGACCCATGTTGAGCCCAAAGGGGGCCTGGGCCCTCCTTGGGCCCAAAAAAAAATATTTTAGCAAGTAAATTTTCCAAAAAAAAAAAAAAAGAAGAAGACTTGGGCCCCCCTTTCTTTTTAGCCCAGCCACCCTCTAAAAATCCTAAACCATCCCATTGAGTTGGCTAGCCTATGTAAATGTAAAAAAAAAAAAAAGCACTAACCCAGTAGTCCAAAACAAACGAAAAATGAATTGAAAAAAAGAAGAAGAGAAAGCCAGAGGCGAGACAAAGAGTGAGAGGCGAGATAGACAGACTTAAAGAGTAAGGAGTAGTACAGAGAGAAACTAAGAGAGTGAGAGGCGAGACAAACGAAAAACGAAAAACGAAAAACGAATTGAAAAAAAGAAGAAGAGAAAGCCAGAGGCGAGATAGACAAACTTAAAGAGTAGGGAGTAGTACAGAGAGAAACTAAGAGAGTGAGAGGCGAGAAAGACCCATCTCGCTACCCACGCCGCCATCACGCGAGACCCATCTTGCAAACCCGTCTCAGTCCCTGTCAGCTGTCACCTGTCGCAGACCTAAACAGCCATTCACTAACGCTGGTTGCTCGATATGCCCAGCCCATGGCTTCATTGCTCCAGCCTTCACAGTTAACAAGTATTTAATCTATCCTTCAAAACCTAATATAATTTTTGATTGTTTGTGAATTTCAGAATCTAACAATCTGTGCTTGTGGACTTGTGGTATTTGTGTTTTTATTGATAGTGATGAATTGATGTTGGTGATTATGAATTGAATATGTGGCAGTGGTGTTTTTTTCTTTTTTTCTTTTCTTTTTTTGACTTTTTGGCTTTGTGACTCTCTGTCAATATGTGTTTGTGACTCTCTCTCTTATATTAGAGAGAGAGAGAGAGAGAGAGAGAGAGAGTATTTGATTGTTTGTTGACTGGTAGTTGGGCTATACAAGGACAAGTGAAGTGACAGAAAAAAAAAAATAGTAAAGTTAGGAAAATTTTTTGCTGGTAGTGCATAATAAATTCATAGGGTCATAAGGTCGGTAGTGGGATTGGGTGAGGGTCAAAAATAAGGAGACTAGACAAAGACAAAGAGATAAATAAAAGTAGAGATACAAAGACCAAAGACAAAAGAAAAAAAACCAAATCATATAATATAGTAAATTGTCACATAAATTTAAGAAAATAACAGTGATTCACTTGCGCCTATTGTTAACTCATAATGTTAAATTAGATAAATTTATAAATTGAAAAGAGGTGAAAAATACTAAATTTATATATTGAAAAGGATATAGCTTTGAGATTTAGTTTGGATTCAATCATAGATAATTTTGAAGATTTAAAATAGCATCAAGTTCTCTTTTCATAGATAATTGTATTAAGAAGTAGTAGTGTTTCGTGTCTTTTGTTTTTGTTGGTAGTTAATTGTATCTTAATATATTAAGAAACAATGATTTTTATATATTTGTTTTGGTTGATAGTTTTTTAGTACTATATGGATGTGTATTTGAAAAAAAAAAAAATTCGCTTAACTCTGGCCTCCCCTAACTTGAAATCCTGAGTCCGTCTCTGTTGGTAGCCTTATTTGAGTAACATTTTTCACATTTCAAATATATTTATACATATTTTCACATAAATTTTTACCTACACATATATTAAAAACACTCAAATAACTACAAAAAATCTCATCTCAAACTACTCTTCCCAAAAGGTTTTAAATGTTTGGTCCCCAAGGCATCTGAAACGTCGAATGTTGGGTTTGCCTCTTTAAATGCGTTGAACAATCTGTGGCCACCGACAACAGACTTGTGTACGTGGCATGAACTGTTTAACTTTTTGATGGTAAATATTTTGTCTGTCGTTAAAGATTTAGAACGTGTCTAACTACGTACGGTGTATTTAAAAGTTTATAATGGTAGTTGTATGTTTTTTGAAATCACATGTGAAAGAGGCTTTGATTTAAAGCCATTATTTCTTCCTGATCGAGCTGCCCCTGGCTAGGGTTAAACATGGCAAAACGGGTCAGAATTTTCTGACTTGATCAGATTCGAATCTGATTTTTTTGACCCGAAGCAAAAACGGGTTGACCCGTGATCCGACCCATTTTTTGCGGGTCAACCCGACCTGACCCGCGACCCGACCAAATCATTTTTTTAAAACTTTTTTTTTTTGGTAAAAAAAATAGTAAAACTAAGACAATATTGGTTTAATTGTTTATTGTGAACTTTAAGGAAACAATTGATACATTTACATAACTATATGCAAATTAATTGAAAGATAAATAATTGAACATTCTGTAATGAGTAAATATTTTTAGATATCAAATAGCAAAGTACATGCCAAGATAATCTAGTTACAGTATAGTTAAAAATATAGATTTAAAATTGTAGACATGTGAGAAATATTCACAAGTGTGAAAATAGTGAAGCTAAAATGTCAAATTAGCATAAATTATGAATACTTAGACCTATTTTTTAATAATTTATGTTCAAAATAAACGGCTTTTCAAAATAAATTATGATATTTCCTAGAGTGTGTGTTGCTTAACAATAATATGATATTCATAAAAGAGACCATGTATAAATAAGTAAGCAATCAAATTTTAAAATATATCTCAAATTGAAATAGAGTGTCAACCACAACTAATCATAGATTATAAAATTAATTTTCAAGATTGTAAATTTCTTATATATTTTTATTCTTTATCAAATGAGTTATCCAATAAGTCATTTGTAATTTTATTTTATATTTGGAATGTTGATATTGTGTAGAAATAAAACTTGTGTATTTGTTTTACTTATCTTTGTGTTATTTTGTTTTAGATAGTAATGTTAGGATTTGTATAATTTTAAAATTGTTGAATAAGTATTAATAAGTTTAACTGAGTTCATTCTTGATATAAGTGGTGAATTCAAAATAATGCATTTTACATTAAGTAATTTGTTGCATAACTTTCCAAATGACAGATACATGTTGTTTTCAATATAAAAAATAATAATAATAATAATTCATGTGAAAAATACGGGTCAACCCGACCCAACCCGACCCGCAACCCGATTGACCCGCTTAAAATGACCCGTTTTTGACCCGTGACCCGTTTGACCTGTAATCCGATTGACCCGACCCGAACCCAACTTGACCCGACCCGCCTGTTTTGCCCTGTCTAGCTAGGGCCTCCACCATGACAACAAAGACCAATTGTTACAGTCCTTTCACTATTGTCTCAACTCCCAAACCGAAGCATCTAGCTAAGATTCATTGCTCCTTTCGAAAAAAAATTTTTTTGAGGAACTTGTTCCTTTCAATTTTGCAAGGGATAATTAAGCTGGTCCCCTCCACTTGCTTCTCTTGCTTCATTTTTCAATCATCAAAATGATCCTCTTCCAACCTCAAGGGAATGACTTAATGATTTTTAAGGTCTCATAATATCTATGAGATTTTGAGTTCGAAACTTTTAGGGTCTCTTTCAAGAAATTTCTCCCTGTTATAAATTGGTGTGTATGAAACAGAGGAACTGTACACACTTAAGAAAATAGTCAACTACTCGAAGAAATTTGGACACCCATGTTTGTCCAAAAAAAATTATCCTCTTCCATCCCCGTGTTCATTAAACGTTTGCCCTTAATATTAAGTAAATCAACTTTTTCCTCCAGTATTAAGTATTTTAACTTATTAAGCAACTACCGCTTTCATAACATCAAAGAAAACTAATGTCTTTATAGATGAGGTACAGATGCCTCATCAAAGAAAACAACTTTTTGCTCAATAATTTTTTTTTTCGGCTGTGACATATGTCACATTTTGGTTAGGGGCTTGACCTAAGTTTTTTGGGTAATTAAGTCCAATGGGTTGTTTGTTAACAGTTACTATTGTTTTTCCCTTAAACAATAAACTAGGAAAAAAAAATATTTATAAGAAAAAGAGATTTTTTTTTCAAGTCAATGTTATATAGATTTTCTTATTTATTTTGACTAAAATTTAAAAAAAAAAAATGTTATTTAGGTTCTTAAACATATAAATAGAGGTGAAGATATATGCTAGTGTATTATATATCACGATGACCAAACAAAATACAATTAGTAAGATTTTAAATATGCGTTAGGTAATGCATAGATAAGCACATTCAATAATAAATCAAAGTCAATATTATGTAGTAAACAAAGACATCAAGAAATAAATAAAAAAGTGAAATAGAAAGGGAGATAAAATTATTTTACTTGCGTGTGCTGACAAGGATAAGGAATAACTCATCTTTCTTTCTTTGTAAAAACAAATGCGAAAAATAGAGACGAGATGTCAAGCTCAAGGATTCATACCAACAAATGTGTTTGACACAAGGGAGTCAATTTCATACTGTAAGCTGTTTCGATTTGACCAGATGAATGAAATATTTCGGTACCAGTTGATACCGCTGTACTGTTTCGAGTTTACCGCTATTTATATATTTCTATACATAAATAAATAAATAAATATATATATATATATATATATATATTTGTAGGGACTGTGTTTGAACACTTTTACTGTTGAGTAAGTGGACTCAAGTCCAGCTAACCCAATACAATGAATTTGTAGAGAGTGTGTTCAAGAACTAGGCCCTAGCAAGCGGACAATGGACAATCGCAATGTTTTCCACCGTCGAACGCCGGCGAACCGAAACCATCCTTAAGAATCTGTCCTCAGCCCGGTCCGAGGAGCTTGTTAGTCGTCCTTCTTCCATGGGGATCCATCCCCCCCCCCCCCCCCCCCACCTTAATCTATTTCTTCCACTTTATATAGTCCTCCTCCAACGGTCCATTTCCTCCACTTGTTGATCATCCATGCCTCCCCCTGACAACTCGTCCCATCAGCCACTTTACCAGACCTTCTGTAAGTCGCAGTAACCGAGGAGGCCCTGCCCAGAGGTCATTTCCTCATTAATGCGGCCAGAGCAGTGGTTGTGCGCATTTAATGTGGAGGTGACAGTTCATCATGGACTTGCTCCTCCACCATGCTTTCTCAGCTGGCATGTTGTACTTGTTCCTCCTCTTTAGATGCCTTGGAAGGCTGCTTTAGGGTGCCCGTTACCTCCTATTTCCATGGTCTCGATTTGCCGAGGACAGGGCCGTCCTCGGCAAGGTCCATGGACGAATTTGGACTTTCGCAGTTCTTCTTCGGGCGTTTCCTCCTCCTCGGCATGGGCCTTGGGCCTGATACGAAATGGGCCGGGGATATCAAATTCTCTGGCCCCACAATATTTATTTATGTAAGTAAGAAGTTATTAATTTTTATGTTTATCAACATAAAATTTAAAATCCACATATTTTATAAGCCTACATATTAGCTTAAGTATATTTACGAATATATTAGATTAAATAAAAAAATTTTTTTGGTACTGGCCAAAATGCCAAATACCAGTTGGTACAGGTCGGTACAACCGAAATAAACCAATATAACCCAGCATTTTTTTGGGTATGTTTTGGAGGAGTATCGGTACCAATTTAATGGCTTGTATGGTATATCTCCCCGGTACAGCCGGTACTTCCTTGGTTTAACAACAACTATAATTAGATCTTGGTCATTGTCACATTCGTAATGTGCAAAAGAATTAAAGAAATTTAAATAAAGATAATAAACATGAGTTTGTTTCTTGTGAGATATTAAGTGAAATATAAAAGATGAAAAGAGATCAGTTTAAGGAGTGAGAGAGCACTTGGAGAGTCCCGCTGAATTAAGAAGAACCAGTTTCGATGTGATTTTAAACTCAAGTAGGGACTTTCGGGAGAATGGACTAATCTAATTTTGCACCAAACTAGAGAATCGGCTTAAACTAGTTCAATTTGGTTTGTTAATAAAAGGGGAATTGTGGCTTTTGGATCTACTAAAACTTTGTTTGGTTGGCATGGTTGCAACTAAGGGGAAAGAAAAGAAGAAATTAATTAAGGTAAAAGAATGGATAAAGATAGGAAAGGAAAACACTTCTCCCATGTATGTTTGGAAATAAGAAGAAAATAAGAAAAGAAAAGAACATTAATATGCTTTCGTATGTTTGGTTTGTAAGGGGAAAGGACATGAATAGATATATATATATATATATATATATATATGCTTTTTTTACTTCTGTATCCACGTGAATTTGAAAGAGATGAATTTAAAATCTTGAACAAAATAGTAAATTTCATGCCATGAAAAGTCAAAGTGTTAGTTTTTCTTTTCCCTTAGTTGCAACCAAATAAAGTTTTAAGGTTTGACAGAGATGAATGCACGCCCAATAGATGCAAGGCCTCTTCTACACGTGTTTGGTTATTGCATGGTGTCTTATTCTTGGGGGTTATGGCCATTTGCAAAATTTTAATTGTCTTAAGATTGATGAGAAAAATCATTTTATTTAATATGTCAGTGAGATTCTCCTTGTACATAGTTTATACACTTGTACCCCTAATGGGATTGCAAGCATTCCAAGTCTTATCGGAAGGCTGCTCATGAAGCCCAAAGTTGGGTGTCAAAATGCCTTTTAGGCCCTCCAAACCTGAACTGCTTTATCTTCACCAAGAAAAGATACAAATGAATTTAATCCATGCGTTTGGACTTTGTTTGTATGTGCGTCATAAAGCGTGGGGAAAACAAATTGAGTCATCAACAATAATATATTAACTCAATGGTAGGAGTCCTTTTCAAATGAGTAAATCCATGACAGTCTAATCATTATAAGCCACGTGTATCATAGTCTCCAAAGCTGTGTATGAAGACCTCATGATAAGGTACTGCCTCAATAGTCTACTACATCCTTGCAAGCCCACCGGTGCTCTGCATCAGATATCTCTGCTGAATGGTTGCTGCACAATTGCTTAGAACTATTGCTGTGGCTGACCTTGTCTGCTAGTGATGATGCTGCTATGCTTGTACTAGCATCAGTAATGCTACAAACCAACTCTTTGCTCTGTTGGCCTGCACCACTATTAGACTGCTGTCCTGCACTAGTCTCAGCAGATAAATCCTTAAGCCTTGAGCAAACTTCATCAGTTTTAACAACAATAATATATTAATTCAATGGTAGGAGTCCTTTTCAAATGAGTAAATCTAGGCTACGAATTTTGTTTTGTTTGGTTCTCCCTTTGTTGTTGTTTTTGTTCTTACTCGGCATACAAAACTTTTACTTTTACAGAATTTACGTATCCATAAGGATCACACACACACACACACACACACACACAAATCATCTTCTTGGTCTAAAAATGGAGAAAGAGATTTCAAGGGACACAATAACGTCCTGTTATTTAAAACGCAAACAAACAAAACAAATTTATTATTATCTATGTAGAAATGAGACTTAATACATTGATCCCTTATTCAAAAAAACAGAAAAACAAGACAGGGAAATAATGGAACTGAGACAACTGAATACATATCATCAACTTGTCAGTGAGCCAAACTCAAAAGCTAGGCAGCAAAAAGTCAAGAGCTTGACTTCAATGTGTTCGCGATGTCAATGACAAATCGATATCTGACATCCGCTTTCACAAGACGCTCCATGGCAGTATTCACATAATCAATTGGTATAACCTCAATGTCAGCAGTTATGTTGTGTTTGGCTGCAAAATCAATCATCTCTTGTGTCTCCTTCATGCTTCCAAAGCAAGTACCACCAACTAGCTTCCTTCCTGTTATTTCCATAACACACTTATTAATACAAAAGTCTCGGTGGAACTATAGATATAGCAGGCATATGAGGCTGATGAAAAAATATGAAATGACAGCACCACATGAATTCCAATCAGTAAGCACTAAAGCCAGCAATTAGGCTTGTAGAACACAGTCATAAAGTATACATAGATTCTAATATGCTTATTATATTAACAATACCATATGCCCTTTTCTTTTCGAATATAGAAAATGTTAAAAGCCACATACTTACCCATGAGTAAAGGAAAGACCGGTAATTCAAGCGGCTTCTCTGGTGCACCAATCATAACGAGCTTTCCTTGTGACTTTAACAGACCAATTAGAGGTAGGAGGGGATGCATAGCAGAGACAGTATCAATGATACCATCCAATGTGCCTTGGGCAGCCTAATATGGTCGACAAAGTTAGAATCTTTGATACAAATTACATTATTACAGTAACTTACATTCACATATAATTGTCAATGCAGCATGTTAATAACTTAGTACCTGCATCTCATCTTGGTCTTTGCTAACCAAAAACGAATCGGCACCAAGATGTTCCAGAGCTTCCTTCTTCTTGTTAACTGTAGTACTGATCACTGTCACCTTAACCCCCATAGCTTTGGCAAACTTCACTGCAACATGGCCTAGACCACCAAGACCAACCACACCCACATGCATACCAGGTTTGTCAAGCCCATAGTATCTCAAGGGACTGTACACTGTGATCCCAGCACAAAGGAGAGGGGCACCAGAATCAAGTGGAAGGTTGTCTGGAATACGGACCACATAGTGCTCATCGGCAACCATGATGTCGGAGTAGCCTCCTTGTGTGATGGTTCCATCAAAGTACTTGACGCCATAGGTGAGGATCATATCGGGGCAGTAATTCTCAAGTTCGTTGGCACAGCTATCGCAAGAGTTACATGCTCCAACCATGCAGCCAACACCAACTTTGTCTCCAACTCTGAACTTTTGTACCTTGCTTCCCACTTCTGTCACTACACCCACAATCTCATGCCTGCATTGTCCAATTCAGTTCACATGATTTCCATATGGGATAATAAAAAAAAATTAGAAATTAATTAAAATCCATCCACTGATTTCATCCAACAGACACATAGGAAATAGCATCCAACTTGGCATGTTTTGGTGTGTTAAATTGAAAAGGTTCTTAGATTTGAGAGAAGTGCAATATAAGTGCTAATTCATCAGCAATTGATTCCATGATTTTATGAGTTTCAAGTCTTCTCCATCTGTAAATTCAATACTAACAGTTTTCTATTATTCACTGCAATCCTAGCTAGCACTGCAGCACACAGCTTCTATATAAATTAAAAATCTGGTTGTGCATTTCATTTGTAGTAGACTAATCTTACACAGATAATGTGGAGGCTACAGAAACTTGGATTTGTAGAATAGTCAAATAAGTGGTGCGCTAACAAAATGGGTCATATGTATTTTGTATGACTATAAAAGCACCAGATGATGATTGATAAAGCCAAAGTCTCTAGATAACTAATATCGTCTAAGAGACCTGGCTAAATGCCTATATATATATATATATATATATAAGGCCTAATATTAGGTCTAGTATAATAATTATGATTGGTAGAAAAAATTATTATTTTTGTATGATTGGTAAAAACTTTTTACCTTTTTGTGATCTGTTTATTTTTATAAAATGGATTGGTAAAGAAATAAAATGAAATAATGTTTGAGCCGTTTTCATTCTACTGATTTGATTTTTTTTTTCTTATACAAGAGTAGAAAAAATTTAAATCTTATCCAAATTAATTTTTTTTATTCAATAAAAATTAATTTTATCTTTTACTTTTTTATCTACTAAACGCATAGGTCAAAATAATTTCAACTGCTTATTTTTGAGAATATATATATATATATATATATAAAAGAAAACAGTATTGTACTGTCCATATATATATATATAGTAATACTATAAATGATAATAGACTAATAGTCATGGAAAACCCACCCAGGAACTAGTGGGTAAGTAGACATGCCCCATTCATTTTTGGCCATGTGGAGGTCAGAGTGACATATTCCACAATATAGAATTTTGAATGTTACGTCCTTCTCTCCTGTTGCCCTGCGAGTTCCAAAATATCAATTTAGTACATATATACCATGAAACCTTCATAAAATAAAATTCCCAAAAAAAAAAACCATAAAACCAACAGGAGACTGTTGGTTAATTATTGACCAAGCACCATAAGCACCAATTCAACTAAAAAAAAGGGGGACATATCTCCATGCACACCATGTTTAATTGATCAAATAAATTCATTGATTTTTTGGTTATATCGTCTCTAAAATCTCGCAACGATCAAATAACATGAAATGATAATAAGAATAAAATAAGATGAGCTTTCGGAATAATCTCGCACTTGGGTGCTATTTTTATATGAATTTTACGGTAAAATAATCCCGTTTAATTTTGATTGGCTCTTAAAAAAGAGTAAAAGAAGACTATGCTATTTTCTTCGAAAGTTCATGTTTGTGGCTGAGTTTATAGTTTGACCCCAGGCATGCTACCTTATCAATTAAAAAGTATGATAGAAAATAATGACTACAGCGTACAGGAGGTGCTTTTTTCGAGTTTATATAGGTAACATGTGCTGTAGGACAATTGTTATTAATTAGGGAAGTTTCAATATTACTTTTATACTGTCAAAAAGTTAATTATTAATTTTCTTTTATTAAAATTTTTTTAAAAAAATTTCCCGAACTAATACTTTATATAGAACATCTGTTAACATTTCATTATTGCTTCACACTCTTTTTTTTTTTTTTTTTTTTTTATATAGATTAAAGATAGAAACTTGCTTCACAATCTTAATGTGAAGTAAAATGTTTCACATAATGTTCATAGTCTTATATGAGATGTACATAATTTATCCATAATATAAAAGAGTGTGAACACTGTTAAATGTGAAATTGTCAGACTTTAAGTCGTGACATTCAACCTCAAAATAAATTGATGATAAAAAAGACACTTGTTGGAGCATGAGTTATGTTATCCTACTTCAAAACTAATTACTAATGAGAAATACAAATTTACTGCATTCAAAATTGCAACTCACATATCTATTTTTAGATTAATCATAGGGAGCCCATATTACAGTCTCTCCCAAAAAAAAAAAAAAAATCAAAGCCTAATTACAAAATACAAAATACAAAATACTTTATTTTCCATTTTCTTAATACTGTTTGAGAATCAAAATTATAGATTGAAATGAAAAATGAAACAAACAAGAGTAGCAGGAGAGAGAGAGAGAGAGAGAACCTTCTTGAGAATTGGAAGGGGGAGAGGTGCCCAGAAGTATCCTTGGCAGCCCAGCCAAAGGCCTTCTTGGAGTGCTCAACCTCTAGTGATTTTGCCATTTCTCTCTTTTGTCACAAGTAGAAAGAAACTAAGAAGGCAGAAAGAGAAAAGCTGAAAGAGTAACTAGAGACTAGAGAGGGATAGAACTGCTAATGAATGGGGTCCTAAATTGTGTGAGATATATTTATAGGGCACGAGGAGGAAATGGTTGGGTTTTCTCTTTGCGCTGGGCTGACGTATTGGGTGAGCTAACGATAGTTAGATGTAGGGCAGGTGGACATTCTGACTAATTCCGTTTTTCCGACCGCGCCATTTACTGGGAGGAGTTTTCACTTTTCATCTTGGCTTGACACTTATCTCTTATTTGATGGAACTAGCAGGCTTAATAATGATGATGTACTACATACATTTTAGCACAATTGTCTCGTGTAAAAGATACCCTTCAATTTCCAGCGCAAAGAGAAAATGTATGTAGTACCTTTCACTTTACACGAGATATTTTAGAACAGATTTTATTTGGATTTTTAGGCCTCACCATTTTGGATTTTGCAAGGAGTTGTTTTCTAAATCGATTTGACTATTTCCCCCTAACTCATTGTTTGGCTATTGAAAAGACTCTTCATTTTTCAATCACATGAGAATTGTGATAGAAATTGTATTCCTGAACTTTCTCAAACACAAAAGGTATGTATGAAAAATTCGGTACGCTGTTCTGAGCATAAACTTACTGTTTAGAAGAGAGACAGTGACTTGGTATCACTAACGATACTACACATTATCTGGGACAAAGGTTTCCATTTCCCTCTGTACTCTGTATACAGTGGTCTTACTATGAATAAAATATTTCTATCAGTTATCTCAAAAAAGAAAAAGAAAAAGTAATAGGGTAGACATTAAAAAAAATGTATTAGAATAAAACTTAGATACAATTCCTTAGTTACCGTACATTAAGTTGTCCAAATAAATTCAAAGATTTATATACATTGAATTTAATTGTCCTTGGAAAAGGATAAGATGATCAACCTTGTATTTGAGTTTAATTAGGAATGCCGTACAATTCATGGAATAATTGAAATTCATATTCAATTTATAAAAAAAAATCATAAGTTTTATCAAAATTAAAAAATTGGAAAAGTTAAGAAAAATATGGAAAATTACTATAAGTTATATGACGGAATCCTATCATGTTAGATCATTATTTTTAGGAAAATCTTTTCCCTAAATTGGGTTAAATGGTATTCTCAATTCCTTTACATGAAAATTTATAAAATATTGTCCACATATCTTAAATTACATGATTCATTAAATCATTTACACAAGTTATATGGCTATGGAGAAGATCGTGTGACTAAAATTGCATGTGATTGATTTGCTGAAATAGGACTTTAGAATAGGATGTTCATTTTCTGTTTTTGAAGATTGAAATAGGATATTCCGTTTAGAATATAAAGATAGTCTGTCATTATTTCGAATGAATAAAGAGGGATTTGGATCACAAAATTCTATGGCTCTTGTAGAGAGTGCTACTGTCGATGGAAAAGATATGCAAACAACCAAATGACTCGTCACAAAGCTACCCTTTAGAGAGGGCTGTAAGGAGGTTAGTAGTGCATTTTGTGTTGGGATACCCCTCAATTATTGAGGTGAGAGCTCAAGGTAGTGGAGTTTTGAATCAGTCCATAGCTATCTTAACTCAAAGCTCTCACTCAAGTTGATTGGAAAAGCAAGCACATTAGGGGAAAAACAAAAATTGAAAATTTCACGTCGGAGGCACATAGTGCTGATGAGATCAATTTGTTTCCCAATCAGGACTGTGACATAGGGTCCCTATCCTATTTATGTGCCCTTTGATTTTTTTTTTCTCTCTCTTCGTTTAATGATAATTTGAGTGATTATTGCATTTTGACCATATAATGTAGCCAACTCTAATATTATTGTGTATTATTCATTGAAAAGTTTGATGTGGCTTGATCTCGAAATCTAGTGGTTCGATTTAAGTACTTAAAGTGTTTAAGCACTTTTTTATCCTACCGTCAAAATGACAATTTTACCTTTTAGTTTAACTTAAAGTGATGTTATTGTCTTGGTTAGTGTTAGGTTAAACGATAATTATAAAATGGGGTGTTTATATAATGCTTATCATTGATGGAGCTTGCAAAAGCAAACACCACTGTCAATAAACTTCTTATTCATGCCAAATGTTTTGTAGCTAAATTGGCATCTTCTCATGCACAAAGTGCTTGGGGGTCTAGGAAGAAAATGTTTCGAGCAGCGGGATTAGCAGCATGTTGTAATTATCTCTAAAAAAAAAAAAATTCTTATTCATGAAAGGGAAAGTTTGTGAAGCAACGTGCATTTCGTAATCTCTGAACTGTTGCATGCTACCTTATCAATAAAAAAAAAAAGTAATCTCTGAACTTTTCAACTAGGGGATTTTAAAGAGTTTGATTTAAAAAAAAAAAAAAAAAACTTTTTCATAATAGAGGTGGCTCTAAATTATTATTATTATTATTTTAAATGGTTTAGAATTGCTTATCCGTGAAAGGGATGATTCTGGGAAAAAAAAAATGTTTATATATAGTAACTTATCTGTAACCCGGGCGATTATAAAATTGTTGAACAGAAATACAAAATTGGTTTTAGAACAACTGCCTGTAATTATTGGGGCGATTATAAAAAATAATAAACTGAAAATGGGTTTTAGAAAAATTTATCCGTGAAATGAGAAACCTATAAAATTTTCTTCCTATTTTGAGAACATAATTTTGTTCATATTTTGATTAGTATAAAGTTGTTGACACCCATATATAATCGTTTGGAATTTCAGGTCTCATAATCGTTTGGAATTTCAGGTCTCAACTAGATGGTCATTTCTTCCTCAAAAAAAAAAAAAAAAAAAAAAAAAAAAAAAAAAAAAAATTCTAGATGGTCATATGAAGGCCCTGTTTGGTCATCCAAGTTTTGTTTTCCAAAAACTTAGCTTCAATGTACCATTAGCCTTGTCTCTAATGATTCTCATACCAAGGATTTGCTTTGCAGCTCCCAAATCCTTCATTGCAAACTGTTTTGACAATTGCTTCTTCAACTTATTAATCTCCTCAATGCTAGATCCTGCAATGAGCATATCATCCACATACAACAGTAAAATGATATAAGAATTGTCAAAGAATTTAACATAGCAACAATGATCAGTTTCACATCTCTTGAACCCAATTTTATGCATAAAATTGTCAAATTTCTTGTACCACTGTCTAGGAGCTTGTTTTAGGCCATACAAGCTCTTTCTCAGTTTGCAGACTAGATTCTCTTGTCCCTGAACAATAAACCCTTCAGGCTGAATCATGTAAAGATCTTCCTCCAAATCACCATGAAGGAATGCTGTCTTCACATCTAACTGCTCAAGATATAAGTTTTCTGCAGCCACCATTCCCAGCACCAGTCTAATTGTTGACATCTTCACAACTGGAGAGAATATCTCTGTGGGGAGCTTCCTTGAGTAATTAATATAACATACAGAGAAAACTGTTTTTTAAAAATTGTATTTGGAACTAGTTTTCAAAACACAACTTTGACATGATTTGTGTTTGACTCCTATTTTCAAAAAGAGAAAACCAAAAAAATGTTAGTGGAACTGAGGAGTACTAGTACCACCTATCATCTATTTCTTGCACATTTTGCGATAATCTAAGCTCATGTAGTGTGCAATGGCAATTTTTTAAGGTTTCATTATTGAGATTGTTTAATCAGAAATTCTGCTAATTAAAATTGCCCACGACTTGGTCCAACAGTTGGGAAAGTTTCTTCGTTCAATATAGTTTCTTCTTGATGGAAGTAATTGCCGACTTGGACAAAATCTTATCTGAATAATTTTCTTTCTACTAGTTTCTTAACAACCCCACGAGATCCAAATTTCAGAAACATCCACGCAAGCCTGCACAGAGATTATAGATAGATATATATTAAAGAATGAGAAGCAGGGCAGCTTGTGTATGTCAGTATTTGTATACAATCTTGCGTTCTTTCCTTCTCGTTTCAATCGGTGGAAACATGAACGAGTAATAATTTGATAAAAATATATGGAATTTTTATTCATTCATTGACCAGTATGTTTCAGAGTATAGCAATTGCGTCACTTCAAGACTGGTTCATCACATCACCTCAAATAACTGAAAAGAAAATGGAAACTTAATTAGAGAGTACAAACTACCGGGTAAAAGCACAATTTGCATTAACTGTTGTATTAACGGTCACAACTGGTGTTAAGAGTCTTATAACTAAACCGACATTTTTTGATATTTTCAAAAAATACGTTAGAATTCAAATCCCAACTATTAAATAATCCACCAAACACAAATCATTTTTGAGAATGATTGCAATCTTAAATTAATTAAAATTGCCCGTGACATTTATTGTTCTTGGATAGAGGGGGTGATTGCAATCTTAACATTTTTTTTTTGAGAATGACAATCTTAACATGATGCAATGTAGAACAATAAATTAATATTGTATATCATATAATGTAAGTTTTTTTTTTTTTTTTTTTTTTTAAAGGGAACATATAATGTAAATTGAGTACTATAAATCATAACTATGCCAAGGATTCATCATTTTTATGCAATATATCGCTACAATCTCCTTTAATAAATTAAAATTTTAAATAAATTACATAATTTTTCTAATGGTCTAAGATAGTTCAAAATTTTTAAAAATAAATTATAGTTTTAAATTAAAATCACTAACTTTCAATAGTTTCAATTCACACTCTCAACAAGTCTCTGATAAATAAATTATTAATAGAAATTCATATAAGTTGTTACTAATAAGAAACTTTGGTTTGAATATTGCCTAAATCAAAATGAGAACCATTGATGTTGTTACTAGAAGGTAAAGAGTACCATCATGAAGCTAACATCATCTATCCAAAAACAAAGAAAGAAAAAAAAAATATCTATGTTAAATTATAAGACATTTGATACACTTCAAGTTATGAAATTGTTTATTAACTAATCATTTAGTGTCAATAAAATATTCATAATAAAGTTTTTTTTGCTGAATAATATTCATAATAAAGTTACATATTATGTCAGTTAACATCCAAATCTTATAATATTGTATCATATATTATATAACAAAAAGTTAAAAACTTTATGCTGTATGTAGTGATTGCACCAAGTTTACACTATCTCATTTCTTTATTATTATTTTTTCCATTTTTTCTCCTCATGTGCACACCGCCAAGGCCATGGCAGCTTCCGCGGGCAAGTTACCTAGACCATGGCAATGATGCAATATAAGTATATTAAAATATTGACAAAATTGCAAAATGCCCCTTTTGGGCAAACTAAGCAGCATTTTGCCCTTTTTCTCAAACTAATTAGGGAAATGCCTCTCTTTTGAAAATCGAGTTTCTCAAAATCGATTTAGGCCCTATAGCGGCGTTTTTAAGGAGCCTATAGTGACGTTTTCAGAACCTATAGTGGCGTTTTGTAACTCGATTTATATAAAATCGAGTTATAGGTAAAAAAAATTAAAAAAATTGCCTATAACTCGATTTATTGAAAGTCGAGTTACAAAACGTCACTATAGGTCCTGAAAACGTCACTATAGGTCTTTAAAAACGCCGCTATAGGGCTCCAGAAATTTTTTTTTTATAACTCGATTTTGAGAAAATCGAGTTTCAAAAGAGGGGCATTTCCCTAATTAGTTTGAGAAAAAGGGCAAAAAGCTACTTAGTTTGCCCAAAAGGGGCATTTTGCAATTTTGTCCAATATTTAACATATCTACTCTAAGTGAAGCTCTATTGCCAAAATTTCAAGGAATAATACCCCGATTAAAATTCTAATACCAAGAGTTTTTAGAAATTTAGAAGAATTTTCATTTTTGATTTTATATTTTATTAATAACTTACCATAATTTTTTTAGTTTTAATTATAAAAGGGGGAAATATACATATTTTGCTCACACCATCCAGCTTAATATATGTATTACAAGTTGTATATATAACATAATTTTGTCACATGACTCATTAGGACTACATTTAAATTATTAGCACAATTTACTTTAAGCGAAAATATTACCAAGGGTTTTTTAAAAATAAATTAAAATTATTAAAACACAATTATCAAAATTTTTAAGATATTTAGAAGAAGTTTAGTCACTTATTTAAAATTATTGTATAATCTATTATCATATTTGGCTTTTCAATAAACTCTTGGACTTACATCAAGTGTATTTTTTCATATAACTTTTTTTTTCCTCTTCTTTTTACCATCTATTTTATTATTGAAATAATTTTTTTTATTTACTTGTAATACTTAATTGTATCTAAAAAAACCTGAACTCTTCGGTTTGGCTAAAGAAATTATTTGACGCATGCATCTCAACTAATTCTTTGCATTTCTTTTTAAATCCACCTTTAAATGCATCTTCAAGTACAAGAGATAGACTAGTGTCGATTTTCCTTGGAAGATTCCTCTTAAATTCTTTATCTGGATCGATTACCCATCAAAGCAAGTAAGACATATGTATTCAATTAATGCCCACAGCAGACCGTCATGAAGTTTTAAAGAACTGAAAATAAAAACAACAATAAAAAAAGGAAAGAAAGAAAACAAGAATACAAATAAATAAAATGTTCGGTTAATGGATGCTTTTAGAATATTTTTTATTAATTATTTAAAAAATATTTTATACAATTTTTACGAGAAATATTTAAAAATAAAACTGTTATAAAAGTTATTTACTTTTTATTTTTTTCATAAAATATTTTTAAAAACTGACCTATTAATAAATGTTCGTAAAACATCCGTTAACTTTTGCTATAAATAAATAAATATTAAATAAAAGGATATCCATAGATAGTCATAGCAGAGTTTATTCCCTCCAATAGAGAGTGGTTTAGGTATTTAAGCACGGGTCAAATAATTAATGCCTACCAAATTTCATGTCAAAATTCTGGCAAAGACTGTTTCCTATTTATTGAATATGACACATGCTAAAGTGGTTCTGCAACTAATTAATCAGTAATCAAGGACTGCCTTGTTAAATCTCCTCATTTTTTTCCTGGGTATAGTTGAAGATCACCTTCTTTAACAAGTTAAGAAATGAGTACAAGTTTACACAAAACTTTTTAACCTCAATTACTTAAGTTTTACTTTTAAATTACTTCCACAGATGAATTTAATAGTTTTCATGTCTAAATTTCGATAACTTTTGGATTCCCAAATGTTGTTGACCATTTCCATTTTTTAATAATTAGGTGTGATGAAGTCAAGAATTTCACCAATAAACCACACGATACCTATGCGCTTGAATGTCAACCTGTACAACACAAAGGAGGGGAAACCTTGCAAAGAGCACCGGTGTGGTGCCGGCCGAATACCCTCCGAAGGTTAAGGTAGAAAGTATGCTCACAACTCTAGAGTGCTAGAGAGGGTAAATTATGCGTACCTTAATTTGTGAGGGTCATGGAGCTTTTATAGTAGTAGAGGGTGGACTTCTCTTACTTGGAGTAGAAGTCGTTTCCATGTAGGAATCCTCTTGATCGTAGATCGCGGAATTCCTTCCTTATAAGACTCTTACATCAAACGTGGACCGCAAGCATCTCATACCAAGGGTCCTTATGGCCTTTGGGCCTACTGACATTTCACATTGGGCCCGTCCACTATCGGCCCACAGTAACTGACCGTCAGGCCCATCTTGTGCCCAAATTCTTCCTCTTCAGTTGCCCCCTTCACCTCATGGGTCCATCATACATTAGTGGACGGAAGCATGGGGTGACGATAATACTGTGGGGATGACGGTTGAAAGGGACTGTGGGTCGTCGGTCCTAGTCACCAAGGATGACGGTAAGAAGGTTTAAACAGTTAGTAATCTGGCAACCGACAAGGCCTGAAATGCATTAAATGGCCATCGACACGTGTCACCTTTTTACAGGCCATTGGATGGGATCGAAGCGTCGCTTCGTCTTCCGTGCACTTCTCTTATAAATACTGCTTCTTCCTCCTTTCATTTTTCATTTTCAGAAAGAATTTCATTGTCAGAGAGAGACCGTCGCACCTGTCAGAGAGAGACCGTCCACCTACTGCAACCGTCAGCGGTATCTCCGTTCCATCTAATTTTTCCAGGTAAGCCATTTCTATCCGTCTTATATTTAATTCCTTATATTAACTATGAAAAAACAACTCCCTTTCTTTCCCCGTCATATTTTGTAACATCCATTATAGCCTTAGGTTTTGTCCTTACCTGTAGGAAAATGTCTAGTGTGTCAAGTAACTAGTCCGTCGTTCGCGACGGAGAGTGTTATGAGGAGGTGTATCCGTCAGGTCATAAAGACCGAGAGGATCTGAGCGAGGATAGGAGTCCGTCTGCATCTTCTCCTTCCTCAACAAATGAGGATATGGAGATTGTAGAAGTAGTTGAAGAACAAGTAGAGGAAATTAGACCCGTCGTGGGAGCGGACGGACTTAGGCTATTCGTCATGCTGCCAGAGTGGACGGTCAATGCATTCACATCAAAAATCAAGGAGCCACATTTCAGCACCATTAAGGACAACTACCAAATCCCTGACCATATTCCCATCCGTCTACCGTATAAGTCAGAGAAATGTTATTACGAGGGGGTCGACGGTGTTGGGATATATGAGCAGGTGCTCAAGGCTGGCCTTAGATTCCCTCTGAGTTCCCTCCATCGCGAACTCCTACAACATTTGGGATTGTCCGTCAGCCAGATATCTCCAAACGCCTGGCGAGTCTTTATTGCCATGGAGGTGCTGTACGGAGCCATGTCAGGCGGTAGGCGTAGGCTGACGATGAGGGAATTCCTTCACTGCTACCGTCCGGATGAGATAGATAAGTCGAGGGGAATGTATAGCTTCGTCCCTAGGAGCTCCGTCTTAAAGGTTATCTTTGAAACCCCAGATTCAAACAGAGACTGGAAGAGCCGTTACTTCTTCATAGAAGGAGACGGTTGGATGTGCCGTCCAGGGGAGACGGATCACATGCCCGTAGACACCACGTGGGGCATTTTAGCTGAGTCTGGTATACCTGTCATACAAAAATAGCTTAGCTTTATTTTTATCACTTTATCTAGTTTTCTTTAAACTTTACGCCCGTCTACTCTTTTTTCAGTCCGTCAGCGTCCCCAGATAGAGCTAGAAGAATTCAGCTTTTTGGAAAAGATTTTCAAGAAGACCTCGCCGGAGGAAAGGACCTGGGCAAAGCTCGTCACCCTTGATACTATTCATTGGTATTGTGACGGACTTGAACCATCTCCTGCAGCAAGAAAGTACGACGAGAAAGTCCGTCAACGTAAGCTTCCATCCTAGTCCTTTCAATTTCGTCCGTCTACTACTTTATCTTTATAGTTTTCTCCGTCTACTTTGGCAGAAATGGATGACGCTAAGAGAAGGGCACTGATCAGAGCAAATGCTGCCAAAAAAAGGGGGACGGGTGATGCTGACCCGAAGGAGACGGGTACCCAAAACCCATTAGCGAAGAGAAAACAACCTTTGAAGGGAGACCGTCCATCCAAGAAACCAAAGGTTCCTCTGGACCCCATCCTGGGTCTTATGGCTGGAGGAGCTAAATCCGTCACCCCAGCCAAGCACGGGGCTTGTAAGGGCCTTATGGGGGGTCCGTCGACTAGTGACAAGAAACCACCTCCCCTTCTTAGGGACGACCCTAAACATGCCTTGGAGCAACTCTCCTCAATAATGTCCTCCGAGGACTATGAAGACCTGAGCAATCACTCGACGGAGGCGATGGGCGAGACGGGCCTCTTCAGCATAGCTCAGGTAATGGTCCTTCCATTTATTTATTTATTTATCCGTCTATACTCGTTTGCATATGAGACTAATTTTTCCTGTTCTTCAGGCCATGGTGATGATGAAGGGTCTTTTTGGACGGTGTTTGAACCATGAGACGACCCTGGGCCGCCTAAGGGAGAAGGCTAAGGTGACGGAGCACGAGCTGGCCCAGCTTCAAGCCTGGAAGGTTATTCAGGACAAGAAGTTCAAGATGGCTGAGGAGGTGCGGGACCAATACCTCGAGGTGACGGAGGAAATGAAGAAAACCATTGAGAAGAAGGATGTAGAACTCTGTCAGGCCAAAGAGGCTGCTGTGCTCGAGTATCGTGACTCCGACGCTCTCCTGACGGAGCTAGGGGTCTCATATGCTGACGGATTCGACGAGGCCCTCCGTCAGGTTAAAGCTCTTTACCCACAGCTCGACTTGACATCCGTCAGTATAGACGCCGCGGGACAAACGTCCGTCCAACCTGCGCAATCTGAGGATACAGAGGAAATTTTTGGCCAGAAAGCTGTCCCCGAAGCCCCTCTTGACCAGGCAATTGTGGACGGTGACCCAAAGGAAGCTTCGGCCCGTCGTACTGAGGATGATATAGCCCCGTCGTAGACTAATTTTTGTTTTAGTGATTTTAACTTATTGTAATACATTATTAGAACGATACATGACTCCGTCATGTCTCCAACTTCTGTAAGCACTTATTTTTGGACATGTTTTTTGTTTACACATTTGCTTAATTTTAAAGTGGCTTGATATACTCCGTCGTGTTTTGAACTTTTGCAATGTTATTTGGATACGATTTACGAATGACTCCGTTCATAAGGACGGTTATAGATGAATGTTGACTCCGTATTCGATTTTGTTAATTCATAACCGTCGTGCATTTTGTATGTCAAGGACACAATGTCAGTCAATGCTGGGATGGTAATAACCGTCCACTTTATGGAAATTTGTTTATCCTCCATCTTCTAGGATCCATCGCTTATAAGATTTCTTTTTAACCATCTGAATTTATTTTCCGGATCCATCACTTATTTTATTGCCCAACTTGTTGACTGATTCATTATCCGTCTTCTGCTGGACTTTGAACGACCGTCCATTTGGGCCGATCCGTCCCTTTGTGAAACAAGTTTTGTTCGTCCTCAATGGGACCTTGGATTTTAATTAGCTTGGGATGAGCCGTCACCTTTGTGGGCTAAGTTTTATCCATCCTCTAAGGACTTTGGGTTTTAATTCCTTTCTGATGATCCGTCCACTTTGTGGACTTAATTTTATCCGTCCACTATGGGACTTTGGATTTTCATCCTTTGGGATGATCCGACCACTTCGTGGATCAATTTTATCCGTCCTCTATGGGACTTTGGATTTTCATCACTTTGGGATGATCCGTCCACTTTGTGGACTCAATTTTATCCGTCCGCTACGGGACTTTGGATTTTCATCCCATTGGGATGATCCGTCCACTTTGTGGACTCAATTTTATCCGTCCGCTATGGGACTTTGGATTTTCATCCCTTTGGGATGATCCGTCCACTTTGTGGACTCAATTTTATCCGTCCGCTATGGGACTTTGGATTTTCATCCCTTTGGGATGATCCGTCCACTTTGTGGACTCAATTTTATCCGTCCACTATGGGACTTTTGGATTTTTCACCCTTTTGGGATGATCCGTCCACCTTGTGGACTTAGTCTTATATCCGTCCAGCACATGGACTTTGGATTTTCCACCCCTTTGGGATGATCCGTCCTCCTTGTGGACTTAGTCTTGTTTATGTAGAGAACACAGTAGAGTCTGAACGCTTCTTTTTATTGAAAGAAAATAATGCTGAGGAAAATGTACCCGCCCCCTCGGGCTTAAAAAGGTACTTGTAGAAAAATTGTTCGAAGTAGAGAGCAAAACTTAAATAACCAAAAAATTGTCTGAGGTAAAGAAATTTATAAAAAACTAAGTAAAACATAGTAATAAACTGGAAATTGGGGGAGAGTCGTCGATCTTCATGGCTCCCCTACTGGTAGTACCTCCGAAGATGCTCTGTGTTCCATGGATGTTGAAGCTTCTGTCCATCCATGGTCTCGAGGTGGTAGGTCCCTTTTCTTTGCCAAGACGAGATCCTGTATGGTCCTTCCCAGTTGGGGCCGAGCTTTCCTTGCGCTGGATCTCTGGCAACTCCCATTACCTTTCGTAGCACAAGATCTTCGATCCAGAAGTCCCTGTGTTTGACATTGGAGTTGTAGTATTTCGCCATGAGGTTCTGGTACCTTGCCAACCTCTGTTCTGCTGTAGCCCGGACCTCGTCTATCAGATCCATCTGGAGCCGTAAGGCCTCTTCGTTGTGATCCTTGTCGTAGTTCTCTACCCGATAGCTCGTGAGCCCGACCTCTGCTGGAATGACGGCTTCACTTCCATACGTCAGCCTGAACGGCGATTCTCTAGTGGGTGTTCTTGTCGTTGTACGGTATGCCCATAAGACGCTCGGCAGTTCGTCAGGCCAGATGCCTTTTGCCCCCTCGAGCCGGGTCTTGATGATCTTCAGCAAGGACCGGTTCGTGACCTCTACTTGCCCGTTTGCTTGAGGGTGCGCGGGCGACGAATAGTGATTTTTGATCCCTAGTTCTGAACAGAAGCTCCTGAATGCTCCGTTATCAAATTGTTTTCCGTTGTCGGAGACAAGCACCCTGGGTATCCCGAACCTGCATATAATATTTCTCCAAACGAAACCCCGAATGTTCTTCTCCGTGATAGTGGCCAGGGCCTCCGCTTCTACCCATTTGGTGAAGTAGTCGATTCCAACCACTAGAAATTTTAGCTGTTTCGCGGCTATCGGGAAGGGGCCCATGATATCTAGTCCCCATTGGGCGAACGGCCAAGGGGCCGTCATAGGTGTCAACTCCTCGGTCGGTTGCTTGATCAGGTTACTGATCCTCTGACATTCGTCGCATGTTTTGACGTATGCTTGTGCGTCTTTTTGCATTGTTGGCCAATAGTACCCTGCTCTGATTAGTTTGTTCACTAAGGATCGTGCCTCTGAATGGTTTCCGCAGATGCCCTCATGCACTTCCCTCATTACGTAGTTGGCTTCGTCTTGACCCAGGCACCTCAGGTACGGGCGTGAGAACCCTCTTTTGTATAGGATATTGTTGATTAGTACAAATCGCGAGGCATGGACCTTCAGTTTCCTGGCATCATTTTTTCCTTCGGGCAGTGTGCCCATCTTCAGGTATGCTATCAGCGGCGTAGTCCAACAATCCTCAGAATTTAGCTCCTGCACTTTTATTCCGTCATCAATGAGTGAGGAGAGTTGTACAAATGACAATACCTGTTCGGGAACGATCATGGGCTCTGCTGAGGCTGCCTTTGCAAGACGGTCGGCACACTCGTTTTCTTCTCTTGGGATTTGAACGAATCTTACTGTGAGATCACCGATCCGTTTCCTTACTTCGTCCAGGTACTTTCTCATCCTCTCACTCTTGCATTCATAGATGCCATTGATTTGACTTGTTATCACCTGGGAATCGCAATGTATGATCATGGATTCCGCGCCTGCTGCCTTCGCAAGGTCTAGTCCTGCTACCAAAGCTTCATATTCGGCCTCATTGTTGGTCGTGGGGAAGTCCAGACGAATCATGCATTCGATTTTATCTCTGTCGGGGGTATGGATTAGTACACCGGCACCTCCTGCATGCCTGTTGGAGGATCTGTCCGTGTGGATGCTCCATTGAGCCTTTGTGTCTGGCCCCACGCCTTCTGTCCTGGAAAATTCTGCAATGAAGTCGGCCACGGCTTGTCCCTTAATTGCATTTCGCGGGCGATATTGTATATCAAATTCGCTCAGTTCAACTGTCCATAGGGCCATGCGTCCTGCGCTATCCGGGCTACTCATGGCTCTCCGTAGGGGTTGATCCGTTAGGACCACTATTGTGTGCGCTTGGAAGTATGGCTTGAGCTTTCTTGCCGCAGTCACTAGCGCGAAAGCCAACTTCTCCATTTGGGAATACCTTTCTTCCGCTCCCCGGAACGCCCTACTTATGAAGTAGACGGGTTTCTGTGATCCATCCTTCTCCCTAATTAGGGCCGCGCTGACTGCCGCTTGCGAGACCGCTAAATAGAGGTAGAGTTCTTCACCAGGCTTACATGGGTTGAGCAACGGTGGGGACGACAGGTACTTCTTCAAGTCCTCAAATGCTTTCTGGCATTCGTCCGTCCATACGAACGACCTCCTTAACGTACGGAAGAATGGGAGACACTTATCCGTCGCCTTTGAGACGAACCTATTCAGAGCTGCAATTTTACCGTTTAATTTCTGCACATCCTTGATTGTTTTCGGCAGTTCTAACTCCATGATGGCCCGAACCTTCTCTGGGTTAACTTCTATACCTCGATGGGAAACCATGAACCCTAAGAACTTTCCTGTCGTCACTCCAAATGCGCACTTGTTCGGATTTAACTTCATATTATACGACCTGAGAGTGTTGAAAGTCTCCTGTAGGTCTTTCAGGTGATCGTGCTCCAAAATGCTTTTTACAAGCATGTCGTCAACATACACTTGCACATTCCTCCCAATCTGATGCGCGAACATCTTGTTCATTAGCCTCTGGTAGGTTGCTCCGGCATTCTTTAGCCCAAACGGCATCACTTTGTAGCAGAATAGTCCCTGACTTGTGACGAAGGCAGTCTTCTCCTGATCGGCCTCGTCCATCTTGATTTGGTTGTAGCCGGAGAAGGCATCCATAAAGCTCAAGAGTTGGTGCCTTGCCGTTGAGTCTACCAATGTATCGATACGAGGTAACGAGAAGCTGTCCTTCGGGCAAGCCCTGTTGAGGTCCGTGAAGTCGACGCACATTCGCCACTTCCCTGTAGCTTTCTTGACCATCACTACGTTTGCTAGCCAGTCGGGGTAATATACCTCCCGAATGAAATCTGCCTCAAGAAGCTTCCTAACCTCCTCGGCTATTGCTTTATCTCGCTCTTCAGCGAATACTCGCTTTTTCTGTCTTACGGACGAAAACGTGGGGTTCACATTCAGCCTGTGAACTATGACTGAGCGATCAATACCCGGCATGTCCTCGTTGCTCCAAGCGAAAACATCCTGATTATTCCTTAGGAACTTTGTTAGGGCCTGTCGTGTGGGTTGACTGGCCATCGTCCCCATTCTAGTTGTTCGTCCGGGTCTTGACTCGTCTAGAGTTACTTCCTCTAGTTCTTCCATTGGTTCTGCTACGACCCGTTTTTCTTCTATGCACATGGTGTGCTGGTGGTCATCCATCTCTAGCGTGGCTATGTAGCACTCGCGAGCGGCCACCTGATTCCCTCGCAACTCACCGACCCCATGCTCCGTGGGGAATTTAATCATTAGGTGGTATGTCAAGGTAGCAGCCTTCCAGCTGTTTAGAGTTGGCCGTCCTAGAATAGCGTTGTATGCTGATGAGCAGTTGACTACGAGGAATGTTACATCCCGAGTGATCTGCTGAGGATAATCGCCCACTGTTACCGAAAGTGTGACCGCACCCAATGGGAACACTCTCGTTCCTCCAAACCCTACCAACGGGGCACTCGTTGGTATTAGCCGTTCCCTATCAATCATCATTTGCTGGAACGCTGGGTAATATAGGATGTCCGCCGAGCTTCCGTTGTCAACCAGTACTCGGTGCAAGTTATATTCTCCCACTCGTAGTGTGACGACCAACGCGTCGTCATGCGAATGGTGCAGCCGTCGTGCATCTTCCTCTGAGAATCCGACGATTGGGCTGTCTCTCCGTGCTATCTTTGGTACTGAGCCCGCCAGCTGAACATTCTGAATCATTCGGAGGTAAGTTTTTCGAGCTTTTTTGGACGACCCAGTTGTTGATGTACCCCCCACAATCATCCTTATGTCTCCGATTGGGGGCCTAGGACGTTCATTATCCCTCCGGGGCTGATGCTCCTGAGGTGGCTGGTCCGTTCTCTCTTTTCTCACAAACTTTTGTAATTTCCCTTGTCTAATAAGGGCTTCTATCTGCTGCTTCAAGTCATAGCACTCTGCTGTGTCGTGGCCGTGATCGCGATGGAAACGGCAGTATTTGTCTCTTGACCTTTTGCTGGGATCTGATTTCAATTTCCCGGGGAAGGTTAGTGCCCCCTCGTCCTTGATTTGCATCAGGACTTGATCTATCGGAGCCGTCAATGGTGTGAAGCTCGTGAACCTTCCTCCTGGTGGCTTGGAACGTCTCTCATTCCTTCGGTCGTCTACTCTTGGCCTCTTCGACCCTTGATCCCTCTGTCTTTCCTCCTGTCGTTCCCTCTTCCTCGGCTTATCCTCTCGAGCTTGTAATGCGTCTTCTGCGTTCATGTACTTGGTTGCCCTGTAGAGTACTTCCGCCATTGTCTTAGGGTCGTTTTTGTACAAAGAGAACAGAAATTTTCCCTTCCGAAGCCCATTCGTGAAGGCAGCAACCAGTATTTTGTCATCTGCTTCGTCTATTGAGAGCGCTTCCTTATTAAAACGCGTTATATAGGCCCTCAGCGTCTCGTCCTCCCGCTGCTTAATACTCATTAGGCAAGCCGTAGACTTCTTGTATCTGTGTCCTCCGATGAAGTGTGTGGTAAACTGAGCACTCAGCTCCTTGAAGGTGCTGATGGAGTTTGGCGTTAGTCAGCTGAACCATATCCTCGCGGGGCCTTTGAGCGTCGTGGGGAAGGCCCTGCACATGATCTCGTCAGCTATTCCTTGTAGGTGCATTAGGGTCTTGAACGTCTCCAGATGGTCCAGGGGATCCTTTACTCCGTCGTAGCTGTCTATATGAGGCATGCGGAATTTGTGCGGCAGGGGGAAGGCGTTCACGGCCGCAGTGAAGGGCGAGTCAATACGGTTGACTAAATCGTCCAGATCGCTGGAAACCCGCCCTTTGAGCGCGTTCATCATTACTTCCATCTGCTCCCTCATCGCCTGCATCTCTGTGGCAATCTGTGGTGGTGTCGCGTTCGTGAGGGATGGCATGCTCATGTTCTGCCTCTCCGGCCTGCTTAGGGCATGGCTGCCTTCAGGTTTCTCCTGGTTTCTCTTTGCAGCGCTGGTTCCTTCTTCCTCTTCTTGCTGGTCGTTCTGTTCTGCATTCTTCTGACGCAGCTGTTCCTTTAAGTCATTATTCTGTTTGGTGAGACGTTCCACCGCGGCAGCGAGAGTCCGAACTTGTCTTTCAAGGGCAGTAGTGGGTTGTTCGTCTCTTTGAACGTCGTTGGTGGTTGCCATTGAGCGAGTGAGTACCATGCAACCCTTAAGTCTGGAAAAACGATAGTACGGTTTTTTGGGTTTCTACTAACGTAAAGCGTTCCCCACAGACGGCGCCAACTGATGAAGTCAAGAATTTCACTAATGAGCCACACGATACCTATGCGCTTGAATGTCAACCTGCACAACACAAAGGAGGGGAAACCTTGCAAAGAGCACCGGTGTGGTGCCGGCCGAATACCCTCCGAAGGTTAAGTTAGAAAGTATGCTCACAACTCTAGAGTGCTAGAGAGGGTAAATTATGCGTACCTTAATTTGTGAGGGTCATGGAGCTTTTATAGTAGTAGAGGGTGGACTTCTCTTACTTGGAGTAGAAGTCGTTTCCATGTAGGAATCCTCTTGATCGTAGATCGCGGAATTCCTTCCTTATAAGACTCTTACATCAAACGTGGACCGCAAGCATCTCATACCAAGGGTCCTTATGGCCTTTGGGCCTACTGACATTTCACATTGGGCCCGTCCACTATCGGCCCACAGTAACTGACCGTCAGGCCCATCTTGTGCCCAAATTCTTCCTCTTCAAGGTGCAATAGTGAAAGAGAAAGTCTTGGACAATTTCACTTGTCAACTCCTCAATAAAATTTGCAAAACAAGATACGATGACTCACATACAAACACTAAGTCAAGGATGAGAAATGTAAATTCCCACTAAAAATAGTTAAGAATTGGATTAAAATAAATCATATAATAGTGTTGAAAATGAAATAAATAGTATCACATCCTACATAGCAATGTTCTCCATCAATCTGCTGTGTACAACAAAGCTAAAAAATTATTGCATATATCCAATAACATATAAAAATAAATAAAAAATAAAGCACTATATGTTTATAGAACATTCTCTCACCACTGAAATACCATTGCGCAATCAACGACTTTATGCATCTTTGTTACATCCAAGTTAGCTAGGTGTGACTGTTTCACTAATTTGACAATTCTGATTTGTTTCGGTCCAGCGACTTTAATTAATCAGGCTGGCTTGTACCAAACCTCAGGTGTCCCATTTCTAAAAAGTCAATAAAGTTTAATAATATACAAATTTTCACTATTTTTTTACTATTGTTTTTAGAACCTTCTTTACTACTATTAATGTTACATGTGTAATTATTATTAAAAAAAAAGTGACTAAGTGTAATTGGTAGATAATAAAAATAAGGATAAAGTTTATCTACAATATTGTTTGTAGTCTTAGGTTACAAACTTATTCAATAAAATAAATATTACTATATATTTTAAAATTTTAATTGTTAAATTGTATATTCTTTACACTCTTAGGGTCCGTTTAGATACAACTTATTATTCTTAAAAACTGACTGTTACTAAAAATATTGTAACAAAATAATTTTTAAATGTATGAATAGTGCCATGAGACTCATTTTTAATTTTTTTATGCGTGAACAGTGTATGCACTGTGTGTGAACAGTGCATACACTGTTCATGAATAGTAAATATTGTCTCTCAAAGTCAACAAATGTGGGCAAAAAAAAAAAGAGGAGAAAACGCAGACACAAGTTTAAGTTGTATCCAAACCCTCACTTAATACATATGTCAAGATTTGTGTCATTAAGATATTATTTACTATATAATCTAGAAGTTTATATTTTATATATAATTTTAAACTACAAAAACTTGTAATTCAAACAATTTATTGATGATATAACTATTGACTTATAATTTTTTAGAAATTTTGTAAGTATAGATGATATAAGAAGAAGATGTAATCCAATAGTGAATTTGTCAAAATTCACCTCCAATAAAAAGATATTGAGTAAGATTGTAACATAAGACTACAACTAATTTTGTAACTAAACTTTATCATAAAAATAATATTATAATAAATAAACGTGGAAGTGAAATATAAATAGTTAAATACTAATCTATCTTTTGGATTTGCAAAGAGATGCATATTCCCAACAGGTCCTAGCCAACAAGAAAGTATATCCTAGATCCGGTGTATGTAATGGATGTCTTACAATACGTGGACCATACTAGTGTGTGGAGCCCATTAATTGTGAGAGAGTTGTTGCATGCATTGGTAATTTAACATGGTATCAAAATAGAAAATTCTGAATTCAATTCTTGTTTTTACTCTACATTTCATTTAAAATGTTAAAAATAAATCTCATGTGTTAGGCTCCACTTATTAAGGGGATGGTTAGACCCATAAGTGAGGAGGAGTGTTAGAGTTATGATTAAGTGATTAAATTCACAATTTCCTAACAGTTTAAACTTTTTGGACAATTTTTTATTGAATAGATGCGGGTAAACTTTCTCCCAATCAACTCCCTATAAATGCTCAAAGTCTCAGATTTTGTGCGATATGAAATATACTACTTAGAAACTCCATTGAAACTAACTTTCACATTAGTGTCCTAACTAGACTTTTGGAGCACCAATTTCCAACCAACTCTAATTGGTCTCGATTGTAGTTATTAAGTTCAATCTCTTTTGTAAGATTCATCAAGTAGCTCAAGCATTTAGAACAAGACATTCCTAGTTAGGAGTATGCATGGGTCGGGTTGGACAGGTAAAGGGTAATATTTTTAATCAACTTGCCAATGGCGGGTTAAGAAAATTCCAATCCACCGCCAACCTACAATCTATAATTGAGGACCGAAGTTTCACTAACAAAATTTTGTATTTTTAAAAAAAAGAAGTCCTGTCAAATTATACACACACAAGGGGGGGAGTGTCATGCGTGATAAGAACTCATATAAACTAAGGGGAGTGCCATTTATACCAAAGTTTTTCTATAAAATATTAGATGGAGAGAGGGAAAATTCTATTTTTTTTAGTAATTGAGTAAGCATATTTTTATTGGTCATCTATACCTATTATGCTATTATCGACAACTTGCTACTCCATGCTTGTGAAATCTTTTAAGACCAAAGAGTTATTCCCAATTTCTTGGGACCGAGCCCCATCTTCCAATCCCAAATTATACAAGAAGATAATGGATTTATATGATGTAGAGTACCTTTAGTTTTTGTTTTTGAAATAACAAAGATAGATGGTAACTAAAACAATGTGTATATTACTTTCGTAATCTGTATAAAGAAGCTATAACATAATCACAAAAATTAAAAAAGAAAAAAAGAAAAATTTATACCAAAAATCCTAATTCTTAAACCAAAATAAACATACTGCCAAACACGTAGGAAGCTTCTCTCGCGCAGTGGGAAAGAAAGTTTCTTTTGTTCCCACCTAATTGTATAAAAATTCTGTCCCCTCTAAAATATCTCCATATTACTTTATCAACGGTCAAAGTCGTCTGATTTTATTATTCCATATTTTGAATGACCACTTTTGAAGTAATTTTTTTTTTTTATTCCTTTTTTTTTTTGAAGTTATTTATAATGATGAGTGATGACGTCTTTCCTCATTAAAAAAAAAAAAACCAGTGTTTATTACACATAATTAATTTTAGAAAAAATTACAAATTATACTCTTAAAATTTGAGGATGTTTAGATTTTACACTATAAAATTTTAGAACTTAAATTTTATTATCTGAAGTTTTAGGTATTTGAATTTTACACTGACATTTCAGAATTTAAATTTTACTCCTCTAAAGTTTATGAGTATTGAATTTTACATCTGTAAATTTTAAAATTTCAGAGTGTAAAATCCAAACACTCACAAAAAATCTAAATACCCCCAAATTTCGAGAAGTAAAATCCAAAGTTTGAAATTTTAGAGTATAAAATTCAAACACCCTCAAATTTAAAGGTATAATTTATAATTTGCCCTTAGTTTTAAACACGCGCAGAAAAAGTAATTAAAATTGTACTCAAGTCATGATTTTTAAACTTATGAAGTAATTCAATTACTTCTACCCAAAAAAAAAAAAAGGTTATTAAATTGCTATTTGCATGTTTGAAAATAAAGTGTGTACAAGAAGTTTAATAATAAAAAAAAAAAAAAATATCCCGATGGCTGGTCAAAGTCGTATGATTTTTTTTCCCCTTTTCATTTTCAATGACCTCTTTTGAAGTAAATTATAACGCTGATGCATCTAGCCACTTCTCATGGTCCCATCCCAACCTTTTTTTTCCTTTGTCTTCTTGTCTTGAAGTTGATGAGACGAAACTTTTTTCACTTCTATAAACAAGTCCAGATTCCTACATCACTGTTCATCAAAAAAAAAAAAAAAAAAAAAAATCCTACATCAGTGATCAAAGTCGTGAGTTGTTTTTGTTTCGAGAAATTTCGCAGGACTGCATTTGTTGATTCTTGTATGTTTCCTTAACAACCTCGGCGCCAATAAAGTCATATGATCAAATTATGAATTGGGCCCTAACAACCACGATTTTGTCATTAATAAGTAGTCAGCGCTAGTGTTCTCAACATTTTTTTTTTCTTTTTTTAATTTAAATTTTTAAAGTGAACTGCGCTAGTGAGGGACTATTTGATTGTTAAGTGCTCTAACGAGGGATTCAACAACTTTGATGTTGCGAATAGGTAACTTTAACAGTCAAAGGTAACGAGTATTAAAGTTTAATTGGCATTTCTGGTGTTTTTAACCCTAGTATAATTCAAATTTACTGTTTCTCAACTATCAAATTATCCAAAGAAAAAAAAAAAGAAAAAAAACACCCCCCACAAACTATCAAGGATATCCTAACCTTCTTCATTTTCTTTTTAATCAAGTATTTTGTTTTTTTGTTTGTTTGTTTTGAATACAGATAATAATTATGATAAAATCTGGGAGATAATTAATACAAACACATACCAACAAGAAATGGAATCCAAACAGTCCGGGCCTACCATATGAGATACATAATATAGTATATCATATTTGGCTTTCTTTACAACACCGGGTGAGGAGTCAGTTCAAAGCATTCGTAAAATACAGTAAATACATAATATAGTATATCATAGTGTCCGTTTGGATACAACTTATTGTTACTGAAAGTTGCTGAAAACTAATTGTTGCTGAAAACACTGTAGCAAATTAATTTTTAAATGTGTAAATAGTATCGTGGGACCCATGTTTAATATTTTTTAATACATAAACAGTGCATGAACAGTGCATGCACTGTTCATGCACAGTAAATTTTGTCTCCTAAAGTCAACAAGTGCCGCGATAAAAAAAAAAAAAAAACAGAAAACGCAACTTTACTTTGAGTAAGAAAAATTGCTATCCAAACGCAGGCTATGTCCGTGCGATACATAACTTAATCAAAATTCATTTGTAAATAATTTTTTTTTATATTAATTTACTTACAAATAAATAATAAAAATAAATAAATATTTTACTTTTTTTTTTTGAGAAATAAACACACACACACACAAAGGAGAGGGAAAAAAGTTCTAATACAAAGACATACCACAACTACACTCAAAAGCCATGATAATAAATATTTTACTTTTAAGTTATATAACGAATGCATATTGTGTGAGACTAAGGTATTATCATATATATATATATATATATATAATTGAATCGAAGATAGTAGAAATATCTATAAAAAAAATAAAATGATTTTCAATAATACATTGAACTTTAAGGCTCAATTAATCACATGTATTTAAGTGGATAAATCTTGAATTTAATAATTAAAAACTATTGAAAACAACAATTGAAATCATATTTAAGTGGAAACTCAATTCAATAATTAAGAATAATCTAAATTACTAAACATTTAAATTTTTGAAGTAGAGAGACTCACATGAGAATTTAATTTTTGTCCTAAAAGCATGAGAGAAGACATTGAAACTTGAAGTTTAAGTCATGTGAGTATAAACTCATAAAACATATAATTTTATTAAAAAAATAATAGCTAAATGAATTACAATTATATAATCAAAAGTAAAAATTGAAAGTAAAAATCACGCTACATGTTTGTGTATATGCATGAAAAAAGACCGAATTCAACATTTATTGTAGGAAAAAGGGTGGTGTAGTCTTACCCCCTATCTAGCTAATTCTTGTTATAATCCTTTTGTTTTGCGGGAAGAGAGAGAAAAATGCTTCTTTTGACAAAAAAAAGAAGCGTTTTTTACAATTTTTTTTACTTTATCCAAAAACATTTTTGGTAAATCGGTATGAACAAATAACTTGCTATCTTTTGTTTTTATAGAATATAAATAAAGATTAGATGGATTAGATGAAGAACTTGAGAAGGATTAAAGATTACATTACATTGTAGCTTTTTATTTTTTATTTTTTATAATACACATTACTAATTTTTTTTTAATATTAGGATTAGATGAAGAATTTGAGAAGGATTAGATTACACTACGCTGCTTTTTTTTTTATTTTTTTTATTTTATATAATAAACTTTGCTACCTTTATATATATAAATATATATATATATATATATATATATATTTCCCTATTACGTGTAGTATAGTAATTAAATAAGGATTAGATAGATCAGAAAAAGAATTTGAATTGTAATTAAATTAAGATATTTATCAACTTAGAAATTATAGGAGAAGAAAAATTATATTTTTTAAAAATCTAAAAAACATTTATGCAATATTTGAGAAGGATTAAATTACAATATGTGGGGTCAGAGAATCTAGTAACCCCGACCCACTTCGTACCAAGCCCAAGGCCAGTGCCGAGGAGGAAGAAACGCCCGAGGACGAAGTGTGAAAGTCCAAATTGTCCAGGAGCCTTGCCGAGGACGACCCTGTCTTCGGCTAACCAAGACCATGGGAGGAGGAAGTAATGGCCTACCAAAAGCAGCCTTTCCGAGCATCTAAAAAGAAGAAACAAGTACAATGTGTCAGCCATGGAGGCATGGTAGAAGAGCAAGCCTAAGATGAACTGTCACCTCCATATTAAATGCCTACAACTAACGTTCAGGCCGCATTAATGAGGAAATGACCCCTGAACAGTGCAGTCTTGGCTGCCGCAGCCCACATAGAGAATGGGAAGGCGGCTGATGGGACAAGCACTCAAGTAGTGACCTGCCTGATTGACAAATGTATGGCTAAGATCAACTGAAAGGGGGTATATAATGTAAGGAATCCCTCTTGAAAGGGGGACGGAAAAGGAGGAGAAATAAGAAATATAGAACACTGCAACAACCTGTAAGAAAGGAGAGACACTTGTATTCCATCACTAAAGAAATAATGAGAACCTTAAGCTCCCAAGAGGAGGCCCGAGGAACATCGTTGCACATTTGAATCCACATCCATGCTATTCGACCCACATGCAACCATGCCTAGCTGTTGTATCCCTTGCTAGGGCCTAGTTCTTGAACCCAATCTCTACAAATTCATTGTATTGGGCTAGCTGGGCTTGAGTCCACTTACTCAACAGTGAAAGTGTCCAAACCCAGTCCCTACAATTGGCACCGTCTGTGGGGAGAACTCGTGTGTTAGTAAGGGCAACGACCAAGCATGGCAGGATCAGGCCCTCATCAAGCAGGTTTCCATCAGCCTGAACAGGTCAAATCCCAGCATCAAGGTAATTTCACCAACCCTGAGCGCGACTGAAATGAATAGAATGGAAGATTTCGAGAAGGAAGTATGCATACCACACAAACTAGCATAAGCTACTCGCGTGGGGACAGCCATGTACCCCAGGGACAAAACAACAACTGGGCCACCCAGCCAAAGGAGGTTAGGAGCCGCGCGACCCAAGGATAGAACGATGAGCAGGCCATGCAGCGAGAGATAGATGACTTGAAGAGGAGGTTGTGCCATGCACAACGGAGGCGACCTTGGCCTAGCTCGACCTGCCTTCTGACGATGAAAGTGACGATAACTATAGGCAAAGGTCAAGAACTCCTCCAAGCGAGACCTTCTCTCATGAAGAAGAGCACTACCGGGAGTGCAAACGTAAGAGCCCATCTCCTAAGGGCTTAGGATACGATGCCATGAGCAAGGCACTGGATCAACTATCCAAGTCGCCTTTCATGTGCCACATAGAAAGGGCTACCCTTCCTCGACAGTTCCAGCAACCAACCTTCTCCATTTATAACTGCAAAACGGACCCCATAGAGCATGTGAGCCAGTTTAACCAAAGGATGGCTGTCCACTCTAAGAACAAGGCGTTGATGTGCAAGGTTTTCCCCTCTAGCTTGGGTCTAGTGGCGATGAGGTGGTTCAATGGCTTGAAGACGAATTTCATAGATTCGTATAGACAACTGACCCAGGCCTTTGGCTCTCGCTTCGTTACGAACAACATAGCCCCACAGCCCTTGAGCGCGCTACTGTCTCTGTCCATGCATGATGGAGATACTTTGAAGGCCTACTCAGGCCGATATTGGGAGATGTACAATGAATTGGAGGGCAAATTTGATGAGGTGGCCATCAGTACCTCCAAAAATGGTCTCCCGACTGGACACGGCCTAAGGAAGTCTCTGACTGGCAAGCCTGCTACCAGTATGCGCCAACTGATGGATCGGATCGACAAGTATAAACAAGTGGAGGAAGACCAGCTGCAGGGCAGAGGAAAGGAGAAGGCCATCCCTCAGGAGAGGAGGGATTTCAGGCCAGACCGATACAATAACTCCCGCCTGATGAGGGACTTCGCGAGGCAATCTGGAGCAGTCGACATGCAGGCGGTCCATGCCGTATTCTGAGAGCCAGTGCATAGGGTGTTGGTGAAAATCGAGAGCGAGCCATACTTTAGGTGGCCGAATAAGATGGTGGGGGAATCCACGAAGCGCAATCAGAACCTTTACTGCCAATACCATAGGGACCACGGACATACTACAGAGAACTACAGGAATCTCCGGAGCTATCTAGACCAGCTGGTTTGAGAAGGAAAGTTGAAGCACCTTCTGCATCACCCCAGTGACCATCCAGGCCAGATCAATTAGGAGCTGAGGAGAGATAACGCCTTAAGGGCGCCCGCAGGGATGATCAACATAATCTTAGCCGTACTAGGAAGAACAAGCACACGCCCTTCGCAAGTGCTGTCTGTGGCCTAGATCCCTGCCGAGGAGTCCCAGCCAGAGCCGAAGAGGGCCAGAAGGGATTCTCACCCGACTTTGAGCTTTTTAGAGGAATACAAGATTGGGACTACCCAGCCCCATGATGATACTCTGGTGATCACTCTCAGAATTGGAGACTATGATGTAAGGAGAGTGATGGTCGATGATGACAGTGCGGCCGAGGTCATGTACCCGGACCTCTACAAATGGCTAGAGTTGAAATCGGAGGACTTAACGCCCTATAGCTCTCCCTTGATGAGCTTCGACGGGAAGCTTGTTATCCCAAAGGGCATGATCAAGCTGCCCATCCAGACCGACCCAGAGGTGGTAGAGGTGAACTTTATAGTAGCAGACACCTACTCCCCCTACACAGCCATTGTAGGAAGGCCATGGCTCCATACCTTGGGGGCGGTTGCCTCTTCCTTACACCAGAAGGTGAAGTTCCCGTCAAGGGATCAAGTTCTCGAAATCCGTGGTAGTCAATCCACGGCAAGGCAATGCATGGTGGCCGCCATATCACATCGGCTCGATGCACAGCCCTCAGCCACTGCTGAAGGGGGCTTATAGCAATCAAAGACCCCGGCGACGGCTCCTGATGCAGCTGCCGAGGAAGCAAATTGTGAGGATTTGGAGAAAGTGATGATTGGTGACGACCCGGAGAAGTTCTTTCTGGTCGGGGCTCGGCTGCCTCCCAAAGAGCAGGAGGAGCTAATTGAGTTCCTCAAAAATAACATCAACATGTTTGCATCAGATGCCTGTGATGCCCCAGGGATTGATCCGTCCTTCATCTGTCACCATCTCAACGTCAATTCGTCCATAATTTCCAAGAAGCAGCCACCCCGACACCCATCAAGAGAGCACGCTGAGGCGATTAGGGAAGAGGTGAATAAGCTTAAGCGTGCAGGGGCTATCAAAGAAGTCTTTTACCCCGAATGGTTGGCCAACACTGTGGTGGTCAAGAAGAAAAGCGAAAAGTGGAGGGTCTGTGTGGACTTCACTGACCTGAACAGGGCATGTTCAAAAGACCTGTTCCCCATGCCTTGGATAGATCAGCTAGTGGATGCAACTACGGGCCATCCTCGGATGAGCTTTCTAGACACATTTCAAGGCTATCATCAAATACCACTAGCCTTGGAGGATCAGGAGAAGACAGCTTTTGTGACGCCCATTGGGAACTACCATTATAAAGTAATACCGTTCGGGCTGAAGAACGCGGGGTTCACCTATCAAAGGATGATGACTAGAATGTTCGAGTTGATGCTGGGCAAGAGCATCGAAGTCTACGTTGATGATATGGTAGTAAAAAGTAAAGCGGTATCTGAACATTTAGGGGACCTCGGCTGCACCTTTGACGTCTTGAGGAAGCACAAGCTGCGCCTAAATGCTTCCAAGTGCTCATTTGGCATGGGATCTGGCAAGTTTTTAGGATATATTATTACCCATAGGGGAATCGAGGTTAATCCTGACCAAATCAAGGCTATTCATAATCTGAAGCCTCTGCAAAACCCCAAAGAGGTCCAAAAGCTTACTGGAATGATCGCAGCCTTGAATCGATTCATTTCCAGGTCGGCTGACAGGTGCAGGCCCTTCTACCTCTTAATCAACAAGTGGAAGGGATTTGAGTGGTCCGAGGATTGCGTCGTGGCCTTCCAACAACTCAAGGAGTACCTATCCCGGCCACCCATCATGTCCAATCCTGAGGCCAACGAGGTCCTATACGCATACATTGCTGTGGCACTTCACGTTGTGAGCCTGGTACTGATTCGGGATGACAATGGCATTCAAAAACCAGTCTACTACGTTAGCAAGTCACTACACGAAGCTGAGGTCAAGTACCTACCCTTAGAGAAAGCCATATTAGCCGTAGTCCACGCTACATGAAAGCTCCCCCATTATTTCCAGGCTCACACAGTGGTTGTCCTAACCCAATTGCCCTTGAAGTCCGTGCTTCGGACTGCTGATTACACAGGAAGGATCGCTAAGTGGAACACCATTCTGGGGGCTTTTGACATCAAATACATACCTCGGACCTCTATAAAAGGCCAGGTCCTGGCTGATTTGGTGGCTGAATTCGCCGAACCACCAGTAGAGATAGAAGCTGAGAAGGGAAGCATGGACGAAAAATCAGTTGGAGCAGTCTCCATTTCGAGGCCACCATGTTGGAAGGTATACGTTGATGGCGCGGCAAATCATAGGGGGTCGGGAGTGGGGCTGGTCTTAGTATCCCCTGAGGAGTCTATTATAGAAAAATCCCTGAGGCACGAGTTCTCAGCCACAAACAATGAAGCCGAGTATGAAGCACTATTACAGGGGATGGTCATGGTGCAGAAAATGGGAGGAAAAGCAGTGGAGATGTTCTCGGATTTGAGATTGGTAGTGAGCCAGGTAAAAGGAGAACTAGAAACCAGAGATTCGAGGATGTAAGAGTACCTATGCCAGGTCAAGCGCTTGTAGTCAAATTTTGATCTTTTCAACTTGTCACATGTCTCCAAGAGTGGAAACACCCATGTCGATTCATTGGCCACACTTGCCACCTCCTCGACAGGGGATTTGCCTTGGATCATTCTCGTAGAGCATCTAGAAAGAGCAAATGAGGTGGCAAAGGGCACAGTCCACATCCATCAAGTTGGGATGGGTCCCAGTTGGATGGACCCCATAACGAAGTTCCTCAAAGACGATGTTCTGCCCGAGGAGAAGTTAGAAGCTGAAAAAATACGAAGGAAAGCTTCTCGGTTCTGGTTGTCTGAGGACCACAAGTTGTATAGGCGCTCCTACTCTGGACCATACCTACTGTGTATTCACCCTAAGGCATCAGAGTTACTGCTCGAAGAGCTACACAAGGGGATCTGTGGGAGCCACACAGGAGGAAGATCCCTATCTCACCGAGTCGTCACACAAGGATATTGGTGGCCGGGCATGCAGAAGGAGGCCCTAGAGTATGTTAAGAAGTGTGACCAATGCCAAAGGTTCGCCCCAAATATTCATCAGCTTAGAGGGGTCCTCAACCCTTTGTCCAGCCCCTGGCCGTTCGCCCATTAGGGCTTCGACATTGTAGGCCCTTTCCTCAAGGCACTAAGGAATAAGAGATATCTATTGGTTGCCACAGACTACTTCACCAAATGGGTTGAAGCTAAGCCGTTGGCCAACATCAGGGATGTGGACGCTAAGAAGTTCCTCTGGAGAAACATTGTCACGAGATTTGGGGTCCCTCACACCCTCATTTCGGATAAAGGGCTCCAATTCGACAGCAAGGCCTTCAGAAGGTACTGTTGTGAACTTAAGATCACAAACAGGTATTCAACTCCAGCTTATCCTCAGGGAAATGGGCAGGCCAAGGCTGTGAACAAGGTCATCGTTAATGGGCTTAAGAAGAGACTGGATGACGCCAAGGGAAGATAGGTAGAAGAGCTGCCACACGTTCTTTGAACATACCGGACTACACCATAACGGTTAACGGGGGAGACACCTTTTGCTATGACTTACGGGGCTGAGGCTGTTATCCCTCTGGAGATAAACTTCCCAACGCTAAAGACGAGCTCTTTCACTCCAAGTAGTAATGATGAACTACTGGGGAGGAGCCTAGATCTGGTTGATGAACGAAGGGAAGGGGCAATGATCCAGCTGACCTATTACCACCAGAAGCTCAAGCAGGGATATGATGCCAATGTGAAGCTAAGATCACTAGCACCGGGGGACCTAGTGCTGAGAAAAGTTGTGGGGGCTGCCAAGAATCCTTCTTGGGGAAAGTTGGGGCCTAACTGGGAGGGACCATATCGAATTACCTCAGTAGCAGGGATAGACGCATACTACTTAGAAGACCTGGATGAAAAACTTATACCTCGCCCGTGGAATGTAAACAACCTGAGAAGGTATTATTATTAATGAAAGCATCTCTTTTTTATTCGAATTTTATGTCTATTATGATTATGTATCCTATATCTTGGCGGCCACCTGAGTACTAGACTGAACCAAGGTCTTGTATGGTCCTCGGACACAAGCATATGGGGAAACTAACCACTTCAAGAAAAACTTGAGTACTAGACTGAACTAAGATCTTGCATAGTCCACAGACTCAAACCTGTGGGGAAACTAGTTAATTACAGGAGAATCTAAGTGTTAGACAGAACCAAGGCCTTGTATGGTCCTCGGATTCAAACCTATGGGGAAACTAGCTACTCAGAGGAGAACCTAAGGGTTCGGCAGCACCAGGGTCTCACACAGCCCTCAGACTCGGGTCTTTGGAGAGACTGGCTAAGTTCAGCAAAGGAATAAGCAAACACAAGCCCATGAGTATCACTTAAAGCATTCTGAGGCACATTGAACCTAACCCCTTAGCATAGTCAGCAACTAATGGCTTTCCTAAGCATTTTTTACTGTTTACAGTAACCAATCCATGAGATGTAGAGCCAATATTGTAAAGTTGTTCCCTGAGTATCCAATCTGGAAAAAATAGGCCCTGGTGTTAAGGTGGTTCAATTAGAATGAAAAACGTGCTGAGCCTCTGAGATTGTGAAGTTAATAATTAAAGCCCAGGTTGTATAAGCAACAAAACTCATCACAGTGACAATAAACACCAAGTTAAAAAAAAGGGATTCATGCATTCAACTTGAGCGTAGCATTACAGTACTTAAAAAAAAAAAAAAAAAAAAACGAAAGAACGAAACATAAGATAGAATCTAGCTAAGGCAGACTATTTCTTCAATTTGAGCTTTACTTCCCCTTAGGAGGTTGTCCAGAGGTATCTTCGGGGTCCTCGGAGCTCTGACCTAGGGGAACAGCCTGTAGAGGCACCACCATGAGAGCTGTCTCCTCGGCTGGAGGGGCAACTTTGGGGAGGTCCCCCTTAGCAAGAAGAGCCTGAGAGTCAGCAGGAGGGATCTGAGGACCAACAGGGGGCTTCACCACATCTAGGGGCGTTTCCAGGTTACTGGTTTCTCCTTCCTCTGGCACCCCTTGATGCTCAGCCTCCTCGGTAGGCTTACCAGTAGAAGTGGGATCCTTGGCAGCATCGGCCTGGTCCCCGTCTGCCACTTTGGGGGCAGTGTCGGCTTCAGAGGTGGCAAAGGCAGCCTCTCAAATAGCAGGAGGGTAGTACACTCTCTCGACCCTCCTAAGCTCAGACGAGGTCTCGACCCCAGCTTGGTTGAGGGCCTCATTCCAAGTCTGGGAGCAGTAGCGCCTGTACACCTCAGGGACTTGAGCCTTGAGGGAAGCCTCAATCTCGGCCACTCCCTCAGCAAAGGCCTCTTCCTCCGCTCGCTCTTTGGAATTCTCGGCTTCTGTCCTCGCAGAATCAGCCTCAGCTTTGGCCCTCAAAACCTCATCCCTAGCGTGCTCTGCAACACCTTTAGCCCCCATTGCCTCGGCCAACTTCTGCCTTAGGTCAGTGATGTGCTCCTTGGCAATCTTCAGTTGGCCCTCAGCGTCTAGAAGGCGCCTCGTCTGGTCGGCGACCTGTTTTAGGCCTGACACCGCGCTATCTCTCTCTCTTTTATCACCTCCTTTAGATCCTCCCTTGCCTACTTAAGGTCAGACTCGGAGTTCTTAAGGGTCCGCATGGCTTCCAGGCGCTTGTCGTGTTCCTGGTCTATGGCTTTGCTCTGGTTATTAGCTTCCTCTTTCCAGCCTGTAAGTGGCCTGAACAGCCTGCAATTCGAAACAAATAAACGATAAGTTGGGAACCGAAGAGTAAAAATTAACAAAGTCTCAAGTGTCGGATGGCTTACCATGCCTAAATACCTCTTCAGGCTAAGAATGACCTCTTGCCTCCTTAGGTCTCCCAATTGAGCCATATCGGCGGGGAGTAGTAGGGACCTCTCAAGCGCATCGGCCACGTATGTGCCCTCACCCCCTCTGAAGTCCCTGAGGGAGGCGGTATCCATTAAGGGCTCCCCATGAAGCATTGGGGCAGGGAGCCAAGCCTGGGCCTCGGACTACACAGCCACCTTTCTTCCTTGGCCCTGGTGCCCTGTTTTTTGTTACTTAGGGGGCCGCCGAGCCTCATCCTCTTCCTGGGGAGAACGTCAGCTCCCATAGGCCTTTTGCCCTTAGGGCCTTTCTTCTGCTGGGGATCAGAAGGCTCGGGCCTTGGTGGCAAACTCGGTTGAGGTGGAGGAGGCGGAAGCTTGGACTGGGAAGAGGACGACCTGGTTTGAACAGGTTGAAACTTGGGTAGCAGATATGGAAGCTTGGATTGGGACTTTCCTGGCTCGTCCCTCCCCGGCTGACCCTCAAGCAGGTCAAGTAGGCTGGTCTGGGGTTGCCTCTTAAAGCCCATCTCGGCCTGAGGAGAAGTCCTTGCAGAGAGGAGGTCCACCTCGGTCAAATTAGGATAGCCTAAGTCACCAGAGGGATCCTCGACTAGGTGGACTTGGTCAAAATCGCTAAATTCGTCCTCAGAGGGACCCATATCAGCAACTTCTTCCTCTTCTCCTAGCTCTTCTTCCTCAGCCTCCGCAGCTTGGGCAGAGGTAGAAGGACCTGCCAACGGAATACCTTCCGGAGCAAGAGACCCTTCAGGGAAAAAAAACCTCTTCTCTACTACGGTTATGCTACGAAGCCGAGGATCTTTGGCTCTAATCACATACTTCGGAGCCGGGAACGACTTCTGGAGCGGCTTGTACCCGAGGATCTTGTGGGCGGCTTTAACTTGGTTGTCAGCCCCGTTCACAAAGATTTCCACCCTGAGGACCTTTTCCAAGTCCTCCTTGTTGACCAGGTTAAAATGACGCTCAAAGGCGTGCGGATCTGCAGAAAAGAAAATATGTTCCTGTCAGTATCCAAACAAAGCAAACCTATAACCCGAAAGACTAGACCCTCTCCTACTCAAAGTACCCCACCTAGTGTCCCCTCCTTTGTCGGACAATGAAGGCCATTGTGCCATTCCCCAGACACGATGAGAAAGTCTTTGTTCAACCCCTTGCTGGACTTAGGAAGGCACTAGATAAGCCAGACCTTATCGTCCCTCGTTTTCATGTAATAAGACTTATCCTTTAGTTTTTGGATAATGGGTTAACCTCAACCCCATCTGCTTATTCAAGGTGTCCACACAAGCCAGAATTCTGAACACGTTGGTGGTGCACTGTGTGGGGGCCAACCTAAAGTACCTAAAGTAACCCCTCGTTACTGGCCCCATGGGAATTCTCATACCGCCCTCAAGGAAGGCGATTATGGGAATCACGACCTCACCCTCCTCCCTTCGAAGGTGCCATTCCCCTTCCGCACAGTACCTTAAGTCCACATTACTGGGTATCCTATAATCGGCGATGAATCTCTCCATCGCCTCTTCAGACTCAACTAACTTCTTAAACCTACCCATCCCTAACGACTGCTAAGGGACTCAAGAAAGGACTCAGAGAGGAAGTTTGAGCTAGAGAGAGAGAGAAGAAGACTTACAGAAATGAGGAAAAGCTCCTCGGACAGGCTTTTTGTGCTGAAAAAGGCGTGAGTGTAGTTGGAGATTTGACTGAATTCAATGTACTTGCGCAAGAGCTCTTGAGTGCAAAAGTAAAGAGGCCGATCGGATCAAACGGGTATTTATACCCCCAATTAAAGATAACCGTGCAAGTTTCCCCGCCCATAAAGCTGGGAAAAGCCCAGCCGTTGGATTGGCATCACGTCGTTGAACGTGGGGAGCACAGAACTGCCAGAATTAAATGAAGGCGTGCTCCGTATACCAAAGCACCAGGAACGTGCCTTGGACAGGTGAAAAGACTGGCACTGACGAAGGACAAGACGTGACAAGCCACTACGACGACCCGAGGATGTCAAAATCCTCCTCTCCGCTTGAGGACCCGGACCGCGGGATTTTGAGAGGCTATTGTGGGGTCAGAGAATCTAGTAACCTCGGCCGACTTCGTACCAAGCCCAAGGCCCGTGCCGAGGAGAAAGAAACGCCCGAGCACGAAGTGTGAAAGTCCAAATTGCCCAGGAGCTTTGCCGAGGACGACCCTATCCTCGGCCAACCGAGACCATGGGAGGAGGAAGTAGTGGCCCACCAAAAGCAGCCTTCCTAAGCATCTAAAAAGAAGAAACAAGTACAACGTGTCAGCCATGGAGGCATGGTGGAGGAGCAAACCTAAGATGAACTGTCACCTCCACATTAAATGCTCACAACTAATGTTCTGGCCGCATTAATGAGGAAATGACCCCTAAACAGTGCAGCCTTGGCTACCGTAGCCCACATAGAGAATGGGAAGGCGACTGATGGGAAAAGCACTCAAGTAGTGACCTGTCTGATCAACAAATGTAGGGCTAAGCTCAACTGAAATGGGGTATATAATGTAAGGAATCCCTCTTGAAAGGGGGACAGAAAAGGAGGAGAAATAAGAAATATAGAACACTGCAACAACCTGTAAGAAAGGAGAGACACTTGTATTCCATCACTAAAGAAATAATAAGAACCTTAAACTCCCAAGAGGAGGGCCGAGGAACATCGTTGCACATTTGAATCCACATCCATGCTATTCGACCCACATGCAACCATGCCTAATTGTTGTATCCCTTGTTAGGGCCTAGTTCTTGAACCCATTCTCTACAAATTCATTGTATTGGGCTAGCTGGGCTTGAGTCCACTTACTCAACAGTAGAAGTGTCCAAACCCAGTCCCAACACAATACATTACTGCTTTTTTTTTTTTATTAATTTATTTATAATACAAGTTGCTAATTTTTGTTTATATATATATATATATATATGTTTTTCTTACATGTAGTATAGTAATTAAATAAGGATTAGATGGATCAGATGAAGAATTTGAATTGTCATTAAATTAAGATATTTATCAACTTCAAAATTATAGGAGAAAAAAATTATATATATTTTAAAAATCTAAAAATCTTAAAAAAAGAATTATGCAATATGGATCAACCACTTGGCGCAACCACGGTTTAGATGGATTAGATGAAGAATTTGAGAAGGATTAGATTACACTACGTTGCTGCTTTTTTATTTATTTATTTTTTATAATACACGTTACTACTTTTTTTTATATGTATATAAATATTTTCTTTTATGTGTAATATAGTAATTAAATAAGGATCAGATGGATCAAATCTTTTTATTTTATTTTATGGGATATAAATAAAGATTAGATGGATTAAATGAAAAACTTGAGAAGGATTAGAAATTACACTACGTTGCTTTTTTCTTCTTCTTCTTCTTTTTTATTTTTAATATTAGGGTTAGATGAAGAATTTGAGAAGGATTAGATCACACTGCGTTGCTGTATTTTTTTATTTATTTTATAATACATGTTACTACATTATATAAATATCTTAATTATATATATAAATGTTTTCTTTTACGTGTAGTATAGTAATTAAATAAAGATTAGATGGATTAGAAAACAAATTGAATTGTAATTAAATTAAGATATTTATCAACTTAGAAATTATAGAGAAGAAAAATTATATATTTTTTTAAAAATCTAAAAAAATTTCTACAATATGGTATAGCCACTTGTCGCAACCACGACTTAGATGAATTAGATGAAGAATTTTGAGAAGGATTAAATTACACTACATTGCTGCTTTTTTTTATATTATTATTTATAATACGCATTGCTTTTTTTTATTTATTTATTTTTATAATACACGTTATTACCTTTTGTAGGGACTCGATTTGGAAGGACCCTCTGAATCTAGAAGGGGAATCATCCTGCAGGCCCCAAAACAATAAATTTGTAGAGAGTGGGTCGAAAAAATTGGCCCTTACAGGCAAACGGAACTTCATCATGGATTCATTGCCATTGAAGGCTAAGTGCCTGGATTCTTTGCTAAAATTGCTCCTCGGCATTTGTCCGAGGAACTTGGCCCTCTCCCCCCCCCCTCCCTTCAGGGGGGATCCCATACATTATATACCCTTCACCCAACCAATCCTAGCCCTACATTTGTTGAGCAATCAGGACATTACTCAGGTGCCTGTCCTATCAGCCGCCTTCCTATACTCTTTGTGGGTCGCAGCAACCAAGGCGGCACTGGTGCGGAGTCCTTTTCTCATTAATGCAGCCAGGGCAGTAGTCAGGTGCATTAAATGCGGAGGTGACAATCTGTCATGAACTTGTTCCTCCTCCCGGTTTCCATTGCTGGCGCGTGGCACTTCCTCTCTGCTCTTGGAGTAGTCAGGAAGGTTCCCTTAAGTGTGTTGCCGTTTGTCTGAAGGTATTAGACGCCCGAGGACAGGGTCGTCCTCGGCGTGGCCTGTTGGGCTCTTGGGCCTCTCGTTTTCCTCCTCGGATCTTGGGTGCCTTCTCGGCTTGGGCCTTCGGCCTTGGAACGAAGTGGGCTGGGCCGTAAGACTTGCTGGCCCCACACCTTTTATATATATATATATAAATGTTTTCTTTTACGTGTAGTATAGTAATTAAATAAGGATTAGATGGATCAAATAAAGAATTTGAATTCAATTAAATTAAGATATTTATGGACTTAAAAATTATAGGAGAAAAAAAATTATATATTTTTTAAAAAATCTAAAAATCTAAAAAAAATTATGCAATATGGTGCAGCTACTTGGCGCAATCATGGCTTAGATGGATTAGATGAAGAATTTGAGAAGGATTAGATTACACTACATTGCTGCTTTTTTTTTTTTTAACTTTTTTTTTTATAATACACGTTGCTAATTTTTTTTTGTTTTTAATATATAAATGTTTTCTTTTAAGTGTAGTATAGTAATTAAATAAGGATCAAATGAAGAATTTAAATTGTAATTAAATTAAGATATTTATCAACTTAAAAATTATAGGATAAAAAAAGTATATATTTTTTTTAAAATCTAAAAAAAATTCTGCAATATGGTGTAGCCACTTGGCGTAACCACGACTTCTAAGCCCAACTTTTATTATATATTATACTAGTCGCTAACCCGTGCGATGCACGGAATAGTTGAAATATTTTTTAAAAATTTCAATTTGCTTAAAGTTACCCCAAAAAAAAAAAAAAATTTACAATTTAATAAGAGTATAAAATACTAACACCAATATTGATAATTCCAGCACCAATAATGTAAGGCTATGTCTATTTTCAATGACATAGCATGCAACATTACATATTAGAATAAAAGGTGTAATTAAAACAAACACAACAACCCAGCCTTATGTGCTTTTGTTTCTTAAGCATAATTTTTGATACCGGTAAAGAAAGAAAAACATACAGTTAAGTTACAAACTGAACCATATTAGGCCAACAGAAGTGAGTTGGCACATCAATAGCCAACTTAGCTAAATTCCAGACATTATCTAGGACAACCTTAGGAACAAAAATCAGCTTAAACACTAAACTAGTTTGTTGCATGACTAAGATCTGCCATCACTGTTCTTTCCCTCCAATCTGGCTTTGCAAACCCATTAAAGAGTAGAACTAATTTCCTGCAATTGCTGAGTACCAAAACTTGCTAAAAACCAAGGGTCCTCGCCTGGATAGAGGCTTCCACCAAAGCTTCATGTACTGCCCCAGTAGCAGAGCTTGCAACACAACTTCTGATACCCCAAAACACACTACAAGAAAAACGAGCTATTGCGGCGGGCCTATTGCGGCGAGTGCAAAAACTGTCGCTATATGTCGCCTATTGCGGCGCATTTTTGGCCCGCCGCTATACATAAGATCTATTGCGGCGTTTTTTGTGACCGCCGCTATAGGCAGGGTTTTTTGCGGCATCCTACAGCGGCGGGATATAAAACCGCCGCAATAGACTAGTTTTAGCGGTGGTAATTGAGATACAGCGGCGCTCCAAAAACCCTGCCGCAATAGGGATCCTTTTTGCGGCGCCTTTTCTTAGTTATAGCGGCGGGTTGGACCGCCGCAATAGACCTTTAAATTTCCCATCCCTAAAATTTCCCTCTATTTTTTTCGCCTTCCCACTTAAAGATCAAATGGTAAATTACACCCGATTGGCATGAAAATTGGGATGCATGTAAAAAACATATAAAACATATAATCCAACGGTTGAATTTTTAAAATATGAATTCAATAATAAGTTATTGATTAGTGTAACTTTTTTAGAGTTACATCAAATGTAACTTGAACCCAACCCTATATTACTTAATTCGATGTGAATTTTGACAAATCTACCGTTAGATTACATTATCTTCATATATTTTTCATGCTTACAAAATTTCAAGATGATTAAAGATTAATAGCTATGTAATCAATCAATTGTTTAAATTCAAGTTTATGTAGTTTAAAATAACGCATAAAAGATGAGTTTAAAGATCAAATAGTAAATTACATCCGATTGACATGAAAATTGGCATGCGGGTTAAGAACATATAGAAAATATGATCTAACGGTTGAATTTTTAAAATATAAAATCAATAATAAGTTATTGGTTCATATAACTTTTTTAGAGTTACATCAAGTGTAACTTTAACCCAACCCTATATTTCCTAATTTGATGTGAATTTTGACAAATCAACTGTTAGATCACATTATCTTCATATATTTTTCATGCTTACAAAATTTCAAGGTTATCAAATATTAATAGCCATGTCATCAATCAATTGTTTGAATTCAAGATTTTATAGTTTAAAATAATGCATAAAACATGAGTTTAAATATCAAATGGTAAATTACAGCCGAATGACATGAAAATTGGCATGCATGTTAAGAACATATAGAAAATGTGATCCAACAGCTGGATTTTCAAAATATGAACTCAATAATAAGTTATTGGTTGATGTAACATTTTTTAGAATTATATTAAGTGTAACTTGAACCCAACCCTATATTTTTTTAATTCGATGTGAATTTTGACAAATCTACCGTTAGATTACATTATATTTATATATTTTTCATGCTTACAAAATTTCAAGGTGATCAAAGATTAATAACCATATCATCAATCAATTGTTTAAATTCAAGTTTTTGTAGTTTAAAATAATGCATAAAAGATGAGTTTAAAGATGAAATGGTAAATTACATTTGATTGACATGAAAATTGGCATGTGGGTTAAGAACATATAGAAAATGTGATCCAACAGTTGGATTTTCAAAATATTAAATAAACAATAAGTTATTAGTTGGTGTAACATTTTTTAGAGTCACATCAAGTGTAACTTGAACCCAACCCTATATTACTTAATTCGATGTGAATTTTGACAAATCTATGGTTAGATTACATTATCTTCATATATTTTTCATGCTTACAAAATTTCAAGATGATTAAAGATTAATAGCTATGTCACCAACCAATTATTTAAATAAAAGTTTATGTAGTTTAAAATAACGCATAAAAGATGAGTTTAAAGATCAAATGGTAAATTATATCCGATTGACATGAAAATTGGCATGCGGGTTAAGAACATATAGAAAATATGATCCAACGGTTGAATTTTTAAAATATGAAATCAATAATAAGGTATTGGTTGATATAACTTTTTTAGAGTTACATCAACTGTAACTTTAACCCAACCCTATATTTCCTAATTCGATGTGAATTTTGACAAATCAACTGTTAGATTACATTATCTTCATATATTTTTCATGCTTACAAAATTTCAAGGTGATCAAATATTAATAGCCATGTCATCAATCAATTGTTTGAATTCAAGTTTTTATAGTTTAAAATAATGCATAAAACATGAGTTTAAATATCAAATGGTAAATTACAGCCGAATGACATGAAAATTGGCATGCATGTTAAGAACATATAGAAAATATGATCCAACGGTTGGATTTTCAAAATATGAATTCAACAATAAGTTATTAGTTGGTGTAACATTTTTTAGAGTTATATAAAGTGTAACTTGAACCCAACCCTATATTTCTTAATTTGATGTGAATTTCGACAAATCTACCGATAGATTAAATTATATTTATATATTTTTCATGCTTACAAAATTTCAAGGTGATAAAAGATTAATAACCATGTCATCAATCAATTGTTTAAATTCAAGTTTTTGTAGTTTAAAATAACGTATAAAAGATGAGTTTAAAGATGAAATGGTAATTACATTTGATTGGCATGAAAATTGGCATGCATGTTAAGAACATATAGAAAATGTAATCCAACGGTTGGATTTTCAAAATATGAATTCAACAATAAGTTATTGGTTGATATAACATTTTTTAGAGTTATATTAAATGTAACTTGAACCCAACCCTATATTTTTTAATTCGATGTAAATTTTGACAAATCTACCGTTAGATTACATTATATTTACATATTTTTCATGCTTACAAAATTTCAAGGTGATCGAAGATTAATAGCTATGTCATCAATCAATTGTTTAAATTTAAGTTTTGTAATTTAAAATAACGCATAAAAGATGAGTGCAAAGATGAAATAGTAAATTACATCCGATTTGCATCAAAATTGGCATGCATATTAAGGACATAAAAAATGTGATCCAACAGTTGGATTTTCAAAATATGAACTCAATAATAAGTTATTGGTTAGTATAACTTTTTTAGAGTTACATCAAGTGTAACTTTAACGCAACTCTATATTTCTTAATTCGATGTGAATTTTGACAAATCTACCGTTAGATTACATTATCTTCATATATTTTTTATGCTTACAAAATTTCAAAGTGATCGAAGATTAATAGCCATGTCATCAATCAATTGTTTAAATTCAAGTTTTTGTAGTTTAAAATAACGCATAAAAGATGAGTTTAAAGATGAAATAGTAAATTACAGCCGATTGGCATGAAAATTGGCATGCGGGTTAAGAACATATAGAAAATAAGATCCAACGGTTGGATTTTTAAAATATTAAATCAACAGTAAGTTATTGGTTGGTGTAACATTTTATAGAGTTATATCAAGTGTAACTTTAACCTAACCCTATATTTCTCAATTCGATGTGAATTTTGACAAATCTACCGTTAGATTACATTATCTTCATATATTTTTTATGCTTACAAAATTTCAAAGTGATCAAAGATTAATAGCCATGTCATCAATCAATTGTTTAAATTCAAGTTTTTGTACTTTAAAATAGCGCATAAAATATGAGTTTAAAGATGAAATGGTAAATTACAGCCGATTGGCATGAAAATTGACATGCGGGTTAAGAACATATAGAAAATGTGATCCAATGGTTGGATCTTCAAAATATTAAATCAACAATAAGTTATTGGTTGGTGTAACATTTTTTAGAGTTATATCAACGAGCGAAGCAGCCATGGACCGCTTCGTTTGTTTGACTACCATTTCTTTCATTCTATCTGTCTCTTCTTTTTTTTTTCATTACCCAAATCAAAAACATGGGTCTTTGTCTTTTGGGTACTTTTTGGTTTATAACTCTTTGATTTTTGTTTTACTAACGTTTTTGGTGTATGGGTTTGTTTTTCAGGTTGCTGATACTGTTCCTGTTGGAAGCGATTTTTCCAGTAGGAGATCTGCGTTTAAGGTTTTTAATCTTTTTCTATGAGTAATTTTGTGCTTAAAAACGCTTACTTTGTTAAATCCATAATCAAATGGTTTAAGTGTTTTTGTTAGTTCCTATCTCTTTGTTTGAATTTTTTATTTTATTTTATTGTTATGTATCATATAAATTAATGGGCTTGTTTGGCTACTATTGGTTTTAATAGTTGTGCAGTCTTGTTTCAAGTTCGCATTCATCTGTGAATTTGATCAAATGGAAAAAAGTTGTACTACTTTTTTATGTTTCATTTGGACCCTATTGAACTAAAAGATTGAAATCCAAACCTTTCTCTTCAATTACTTTCATGCAAATGAACCAATAAAGAAATCGTAAAAGTTTCTGAAAAAGTGTTCAGTGTCACCCTTTTTTTTTATTTTAAATTTTTTACTTTGAACGAGTTTTAAGTAGTGGAAGTTGAGTTCTGATAGCCAACTTTGTGATTGCTTTCTCATTATTTTTCTCAATTTTGGGAGCATGGGTTTTAGTTTTAGTTTAATTGCAATTGGCTCAGATTGTTCAAATGGGTGGTAATTCATTGATTTGATAGCTTTTACCGTTCTTTAGAAACTTTAATACTATTGATGAGTTATTTACAATGAAGCTTGTAGAAAACTGTTTTATGTCTTTTACTTTAGCTTTCAAGGGGAAAAATCACTTACTTTTCCTGAGGAAAAAATATTTTGTAGAAAATCTTTGATCAAAGTAGTTGACAATACACTGTTTTCTTCTACTGTGGTTTTACTCAAGTCGTTCAACATAATCCAGCACCTCTATAAAAATTTATGATTTTTTTGTTTTTGTTTTGTTCTGGTATTTCAATTTTTATGCAGTCGCTGATTTTTGTGGCTGTTGAGCTTGGTGGTGGTGGTGATGGTGACTAAAGTCACTAAACCCAAGGAGGAAAAGCCACCGGCCCCTAATTTATCAAACCCTTCTTCAGTATCTAAGAGGTACACGATACTAATACTCAATTTGTTCATTCTTTGTTGTTGTTTGGTAATGGGTTTTTGATAATCAAACTAGATGGTGGTTTGTTTCTTTTCATTTGAATTGTTTACTGCTTGAGATTTTTACTGAGCTACACCGTTTTTGTAATTTATCATTTGGCTTTTGGTGAGTGATATAAATATGTTACATGAGGATGTGACTAAGAAAATTAGTTGAATTGGGTACCATTTAGACCCTAAGGCAAAGACAAGTTGAGTAAATAATCTGGTTTTGATAGGCTGGTAGAAAGATCACTGAGTAATTATATATTTTATTTTGAATCCATAGTGTTTGATAAAATGCTTGACAGAAAATTTATAATTTTCATTTGGTTGTATGATGTAGCAGCCTATATAATTGACACGAGTGAAACAAATAAAATTAGCTACGGGTAAGAAAGTTGTAATTATTTTTAGGTGAATAATTTTCTATTACCTATTGAGGGGTTAAGTATTATTTGGGAGCAAAGTTTTAAAATAATCACCACAATCTACACATATTCTATGTCCTGCTAAATGATAGAAACTCAATTGTTAAAAATAAGAAGAAAGAAAGAAACAATAAAACCACAAAGGTACAAATTAAGAACTAAGTGGGCAGAAAAAATTATGTGGTGTCTCCATTATTTGAAGGTTAGCCTAGAATCTATATAAACTCAAAATGGTATTAAAAAATTGTTAAATATATTATGCTGGTACACCTTTGTTAAAAAATTGTTAAATATGTTGAATCGTTCATGTCTACCTCAACCATCATTGAAACTACTTGCTTTATTTATTTATTGGTCAAGTATCATGTACGACTGTCTGCAAGAGCCTTGACAATATCAAAGTGTGTTTGTTGCTTTGCCTAGACATGAATCACTATGCAACCTTAGCACTGCTATAGTTAAAATATTATTGACCTCCTCCAAGTGAGGTGAGTTGCATAAACTCTATTTCTTTTAATGAATTTGTAGTATAAAAAATTGTGCAGGGATCTAAAAGGTATTCAAAAATTTTGGAATGACTTTTGTTTGGGTGCAATATGGAACAATTCAAGTCTATCTATCTATGATAGTGGCGCATTCATATAAAAGTAATAAAAAACCATAGTAGTTGGTGTGGACTACTATCAGTTTTGTCAAGTAAAAAATTTCTTAAACCATATAAATAAATATAATAAAGAAAAAAAACAATATCAATAAAAAAATAGATATTTTATTAGTACACAAAAAAAAAAAAAATGATGTTTTATTAAACAATTAGAGGACATAGAGAATAAAAGAAGTGTTCATGTACTTACCTTTGCTTCTGTGGAAGGTCCTTTTTCAAATCAACAACCAGCTGATTGATACCAACAGAAGAACCCCAAAAACTATTGATACTGATATGATCACCACAGTTCTTTGGTCCTTGTTCTTCGATTCTATAAGTATCCACAAACCAAAATTATAAAATAATAATAATAGTAATAATAATAGCATTAATTAATTAATTAATATATTTTTATTGGGCTAGCATACTTGTCCAGACGTGTCCACTGGTTTAGATAACTTATTTCCATAGATTTATTTGACTTAACAATTAAGTTAGAAATATATAATTCTAAAAAATGTAAATTTTAAAAAATTGTTCATAAATCAAATAAATTAATGAGAAAAGGAAGTCCATTTTCTACACCTAATCCCACTCCACACCTAAACAATTTCTAAATCTCATGAGTGTAGGACTTTCCTTACAATGCCTCCTTACTTTGATTGAAAAAACATCAGCAGCAAAGAAAATTTGGACTCTCTCTAGACTTTTGGGGTCTTGGTAATAATTAAATATATAAAAGCATTAAAGATTCAACGCAACCCAGTCAAGTGATAATGCTTTCGATACAAATTAAGTTTCAATAAAAACTGAAAGCTGAGCTATGTGTTCAGTGCATATACCATTCAAAACTATTGATTATAAATTTATATTTTTGATATTGATTATACATTTATAGTAGAACAAGAATTGTAAAATTGATTGTTTTTGGACTTGATTTTGTCAATAAGGCCATAAGATAGTGAATAATATGCATTTTTTTTAATGGCCAGAAAATTTTATTAAAAGAAACTCAAGCTACTGTGACAGGCCAGCCTCACCCCTCACAAAAAAAAAAAAAAAAAAAAAAAAAAAAAACAACAACAACAACAAGGGGGCCTGAATATTGATATGCATATTGCATACCCCAATATGGGTCACTATCAAAACTCTAAGTCAAAACTAGTTAAAAGCTAGTAGTATGTAAACCATACCCCCAGAAAATGAATGTCACAGATTTTTGGTAATTTTATATAGTTTAAAATGACCTAGTGCAGTGTCTACCCAGCCCCAAAAAATAAAATAATAGGGACTGAAACATGATCTATTTTGTCATTAGTCTCCTCAAATAATCCTTTCTTATGCTTCTCTCTACCTTATTTTGTTGACAGACTGAAAAAGTTATCTTTGGTATGGACTCGTTGATCTCACGTTACGTGATAGTATTAGCTAAAAACACATATATCACTTAAATCGCTCACCAAGTAAAGTAAGGAGAAGACTCCTACCATCAAGCCACATGGAGTGGTTGCTTCCCTCTAGTGGCCTTAATCTTGAAAGTGAGTGGTTGGTCTTAGGTTTAGCCACTTCCAGGCTTTGATTGGTCATGGCTCATCATCCTAATCAAAGGGAAGCGATTGAGACCTAGGGTTGTCCAAAGACTACAGCCTTGGGTTGGACTTTATAGGCCTATACAGGGATTCATCCACCCTCGGCCTGCAAATTCATAATAATATAATCTTGGAGTATAGTGTGTTAGTCGAAAAAATTGTGTAAAGAAAAACTATACTGGATTTATAGTGAGAAAAAGTGATAAGAATAATTGCATGCACTTTTTTTTTCATGTGTTTGAATCTCATTGGTTTGTGAGTAGTGGAAAAAAAAAAGTAGATCAATTTGGAAGTTACAACAATCTGTATATAATTGCCAGAAAGAATAAGATAAAAATTATGATCATAGAATAACTTAGAAATATTGTGCAAAACTCTCAAAATTTTTTGTGTTCCACTTATGAAAATAAGAAATAAAAACATTTTGAATAGATAATGTGAAATGCAATTTGCATATTATTGCAAACAAATCATTATAGATAACCAATTAACCATACATGTCGGACCATATGTATCAATTTATTTATTTATTTTTTGCTGTATTATGTTGCATTTTGTTCATTGTTGTGCTCCTAGGTTCATTTCATCATCTAACTTGAGTTGTTCACAACTTATTTTTGCTTGGAGCTGAGCTTAGTTAGGAAAACAAATTTGGAAATTTTATTTAGGAATAAGTTTTAGAAACTTGTAACTTGGAAAAAGTTTGGGATATTTACCTGTCCTTTAAAATCCTTTTATCACTCCCAATTGGGATATTATGCAAATAAGCCAAGACTCTAGAGAGCTTGCGGCTTCTAGGAGCAGTGATTGGATTAGATTTTTCTGGGTTAGGAGGTGTTTTAACACCTTGAGTTTCCAAGTTATTCTTTTTAGTATTTGCTTTGCCTAGGGTAGCACGTATCCATTGTATCTTCTACTTTGCCATTTTCTCTAACTATTCTCACATTTTTTAAAGAAGCAAACAAGATTCTCATAAAAAGTTATCTAATCTCTAATATAGGATGAATGGCATTTTATGAAGACTTGAACTTTTTACTTTTCATTAATAATTGTGTCTTTAGAACCAAGACACTTGTTTGGGACATGAAAAGCCTATGTCATGCTACATGCTAATGGTGTTGTAGTGGAGAAATAGCTGATAAAATTAAATGAAGAAGCCCAACTAAATACATAGAACCATGTCAAGTCCCAAACAAAATCATGGAAAAGTCCTAATAGGCTTGATGAGCTAATATTTATATGCACTTGTTGAGTAATCTTGGTTTTTATGCACTTATTGAATGAGCAAGATGAAAAGTCCTAAATCTCTAAGATTTTCTTGTCATTCTATTCGATCCATTTATATGCACTTATTGAGTAATCTTGGTTTGTATGTAGGATGTTCCTCTGGTCCAACAATCTCCAGCTCTTCAAAAATTATCAGCGGCATCCCATCAACCAAGCATCTTATAAGTTTTATGTTGGTGTTTGAGGACTTTTTGTGTACAAAGAATTACATTTGAACAACAACATTTTTTCCAAGTGTTGGAGGATATTTTTAAACACTTTGAAACTTTGATTTTAGTATTAGCTTAATTTAAGCGGTCCTTTTATTCAAAGGACCACGTCTTTTTTTGTTAATCTTAAGATGATGGTTATAGACAATGTTATGTATTTGATAATATATTTCTATGTTAATATTATGTTAGTTTCAATACATTTGTGGCATTGTGTTAATAGACCTAAAATTATTACAGGTTCTTTGTAATAGGTCTGTGTACAATTTATTTATTAGCAAACAGTGATTTTAAAACCCAGTAGAAAAAAAAAAAAAAAAAAGACCTATAGCGGCGGTCAAAAAGTGCCGCTAAAGGTGCATATTTTATGTTTTAAATGAATCCCTATAGCGGCGCTTATTGCCCGCCGCTACAAGTGCAATTAGTCTGTTTTAATTGATTACCTATAGCGGCGCTGTCTGCCCACTACTAAAGGTAGACATCAATAGCGGCGTTCATGACCTGCCGCTAAAAGTCAATGCCACGAATTCTAAACACATATGGCGGCGGTTTTTTGCCCGCCACAATAAACCTTCACCCGCCGCTAAAAGGTACATATATAGCGGCGCTTTTCTTGACCGCCGCAATCGACCTATAGCGGCACTGCAACACTGACGGGATGGCCCGCCGCAATAGCACCTGCCGCTATAGGTCAAATGTACCTTTAGCGGCGCTTCTGGCCCGCCGCAATAGCCCGTTTTTCTTGTAGTGACACCACTTCACCTTGTATGTTCCAAGCCTCATAAGCATAAGCACTACCAGTAAATACCCTCCTTTTTGCTCCTGCTTGTTTAAGTACAATTTTCCATTGACCTCCAGTAGGATTAGGATCAGTGGAATGCATGTATTCCTTGAATTGTTGAGATTCTTCCTTGTTGAAAGCTTCCTGGTACCTGCAAGACATATTTTGAGCCATTAACAGTACACCAAGGGGGTTTGGTTGAATATTAGAATATACATAATAGCCCATTGTGTGATTCCATTCCTTCTGGTTAGCACAAGCTAGCTACTCCCTTAAAATATAAATCCATCTTACAATTATCTGTGCATAAGAAAAATCTTTATATATACAAATCAAAAAGTGATGCTCTTCTCAGCTATATCAGAAAATTGTTCATCACAAGTTCAAGTATTCAATTTTAGGATTTAATGGAACTCATTGCAACATATTATAGGCTGAAACCTGTTTCTTCGTTGCCATAGTACCCATGATAGCATGGTAGTGAGTTCGCATGTTTTTTGGTCTCTATCCCAAGCCAAATCCATGAGTTCAATGAAAGAAGAAGCCTAGTCGTTGAACACACATTCCGTCACGTTATGCTGCTAGACCAACTAAATTGGAACAGCCACAGACAGCAAGAAGAACATCTTCCACCTCGACCCCACATAATCAACTACACCTACACCTTTCGCTTGAAAAAAGTTGAGCAAGTTGACTACGATCTATTCATAGCCCTCAAAACAATTTGGGAGAAAGTTACCACTATCATGGTTGGGATTTCAAACGATGTTAATTATTTGTTAAGTTTCAATTTTAAGTGGTAATTTTCAATTTTGAGTGAGACTTTTTGTCAAATACATGGCATACATTTTCTAAATGGGAATAAAAAGAATGTTTTATTGCATGAATACACCCAAAAAATGCACCTAAACTAAGCACACTACAATTGAACATTGACAGAAGGGAAGAAAAAACTTCAAAATGATCCATAACGAAATTTAAGAAAGCAATCTCTTGTACCTTTTCCCTTTATAGTAGCAACCTCAAAGAAATCAGGAAAGTAGCCACCTATTTTGTATTTGATTGTAATCCATGACATAAACAAAAGAGATTTTACATAAAAATGATCATAAATTTAGATTATGACAGTAGCTACATTCTTTACAACTTCGATATTTCACAACAATTAAATATTTTTGTGATTGGAGCAACATCACTGTCACATATAGACGTATTGATAAAATTATTTTTATTATCTATCAATCACAACAGGGTATATCAATAGTTAAAAAAGATGTTATGTCTCTATCTAGAATCATCTAGAATGTCACTGTTATACAGACACAAACTGCTAATCAGCAATCCCTTTGCTAAAGTTTAAAAAAACAAATCTTGCAAATTTAGTGCCAAACACTGATGCTACAGTCAAATATTATAAAGGTCAATCATAAAATAACACAACTCTTGTGACATCAAAACACAAATAGTTTCTATTTGGGGGAGCTATGCCTATGATCTTAATGATTAGGAAATTAAAACAACTACTCGATGACACCAAATCCATACTATATATAATCCTTTTCTACTTGGGTTGTGAGGAAAATTCACTATACCATTCAATTAAACATCTTCAGAAAACAATGGTGAAAAAAAAAGGGGCAAGCTTTTTCATCATATATAGCAAATTTAATAAAACAATTTGTCAACAGCAACATAAATCTATAATATAAAGAGCTAGAATTTCCCAAATTCAATATAATTGAAGAAAGAAAACCTTGGATTTGAAGTGCGACTGCTGGTCAGCCTTGCAGGTCGTTAAGAATTTTGGCTTTTGCATCATTGTACAAGGTTCCTTTCCTTGGAAAGTAAGGTGAGCTCTGAGAGGTAAAGATGATGGGTCAATCGTTTCCCAACGTATCCGATCAGCTCTTCCTTCTTTCTCATCCTAAGTTTTGGATTTTGATTTTGGATTTTTGGGAGAAGGAGAAGGTTTTGATTTTTGGAGAGAAAGAGGGCTTCTGAGGAGAGAGAGGAATGGTCATATATGATGCCTGTGGTTTTGATCAAAATTTAGGTTTTTGTATTATCGGGTGTTAGAAAAAAAAAATCAGAATTTTTGTTTTTGTTTTTTTAAAAAAAAAAAAATACTGACGTGGAAAATTGTGGGAACTTCAAAAGTTTCGGTTATATATATATACTAGTCGCTAACCCATGCGATGCACGGGATTGTTTTAAATCAAATGTTAACATGTTCAGGTTTAAACATTTCTCTAATTTCAATTATTGAAAGCTAAATTGACTCTAATATAAGATGAAACATGTAATTATGATGAAACTATCAAAATATTACACATAAAATCGTTAAAAATGAGATAAATACAAATATTATGAAGTAATACATTACAATAATCATAATGTGCTCTTACATTTGGTTTAATACGTATTACAAAAGAGGAACTCATGGATGTCTATCACCTGAATTGTTCTTTGCCTTTTGGCTTCACCAAAGTAAAACACACAAACACAAATAGCTTCAGCATAAGCCAAATTGATGAATCCAGTAAAATTACAGTAGAAGCAGAAATGAAAATAAGTGAACCATTTTCAACTTCTTTGTAATTCTCTTGAAGCCTTTTTCTTGCTGAAGCCAGTTTTTCAGAGTCAACATCCTTTTGTTGTTGTTCTCTCTGTCTCTGCAAAATCCCAATGAAGTGATTCAAATTCAGTTAAATAATATTCACAATCCGTTTGGTTGGCAAGAAATTAAAAATATCTCAAACTTCATACTATTAGGGAGCATCATGGGAAAACTTACACCTCCCATTTAATTGAGCTAAACTAAACTATTTGATGCAATTGAGTTTAGTTTCTCATATTTTGGAAACAATTCCTTCAAAAACTAATTTTCTTACTCCAAATGAAAATCAACCAAACATTAGAGCTAGAGACTCTTAATTTGGTATTCATACATTTTGATGTGCCAAGGCAGATACAGGTGCTGCTCTAGGAGGAGGAGCTTCTTTCTGAGGAATAACTTTCAGCTTTGGCTCGAATTCTGAATTATTCTTATTTGACCCAAAACTCCCATCTGTGCAAGTAAGTTGGATCATTCAAACTCCAAACAAAAACACACTCACACAAAGCTCAAAAGTTGAACTTGGAATCTGATTCTACTACTCACTGTTTGGATTTGGAGAGTAAGCAAAATCAGGAACCTACAAAAGAACAGAATATTAGAAACCTCTAAAACAAAACCCATTTTCCAACAGTTTTTTTCTCCCAGACAAAGCAAATTAGTTGGCTCAAAAATCACAAAAAAAAAGAACAAAACTTAAATATAGTTCCTTAGATGCTATACGTTACATTCCCCAATTAATTGTCCTTCAAAATATAACAATGTTTGAACTGCAATGACAAATGCAGTTAAGTGTTTGAATTTAACTGGGAAATCGTACAACACCTAAAAAAACTGTTCCTACAAAAAATAAAAGATTTCTTCAACCTGGTGATAACCATTTTGAGTAACTTTCTGCTGAGGTGAGTCTCCATCAGCTGCCAACAACAACAATTACCAATTTTAACTTACTTTCTACAATGCAATCTGCACTCAGTTACTTACTCAAGAGAAACTGAAATTAAATTCATTCCAAATAGTACAAACAGTGTTACCCATTAAAGCAGAGGATGTGTGTTCCCCAAGTTGATTCAACTTCACCCATTCATCCACAAAATCCTTCCACTTCCTAACAACACAAACAAAATAAACGAATTCAGCAAAAAACCCCATTTATTCTTCACATCTCATTATCCAATGACTTAAAAAGTATTCCAGTACGAATTGTGCTAAGGTGGAAAATGGTATTATCTTTTGCCATATATAAATACAACATGACCTGAGACCTCGAAAGCTTATGTGAAACATGTTTAAATTGTACTATATGGTTTTATTCAAACATTAAGAATACAAAAGCCACAAATCTAGATATTTATAGCATTTGTTTCAAGTTTATGCCAAACCAAAACTAAAGGCATGCGTGAGTGCAGTTCACAAAGGCTTTGTGGCTTGGTAGTGTTGTCAAAATTTGTGCAGTCTTCCAAACAAAAAAACAATCCAAAAGGGGGGAAAAAAGTCAAAATCTGTGTGGTCTTCCAAACTAAAAAACAACCCTAAATAAATAAATAAATAAATAAAGATGCAGATAATATGTAAAAAGATGGGTATTTAATAATGAAAATTAAAAGGGTGTGAGTTAAAAGGGAAAAAACCTTGGGGGTGCCTACTATATTTGCAATTTATTTTTAAAAAGTCACAAATTCTGGCCAATAACAAATGAAAGTAGAAAACTTCTAAAAAATTCATTCAAGCATTGCACAATGTAGGGATGTGTGATTAAATAATGCACATATATTTGTATGTTTCAAGAAGTTGCAAGGGTACCAAAAAAAGTAAAAAATAGTGATGCCAATATCACGTTGCATAACTTATTATTGATAGAACTACCAATATAGCAAAACAGAACTCTGTTGCTCAGCTTTTGGTGTTAACAATGTAGTGAGAAAACAGATTTTTCTTTTATTTTATTTTATTTTTAAATAGGAGTTGTGTTGTTCACATTCGAATGAGTCAATTCTTGCTGCATCCATACCATTGTTATCTTGTCTTTCCAATTCTGCAATTCTTTACTTTCATCATAATTCCAAGTGCCTTCCACCATTCCAAATCTTCTTGTGTAGGCCTGCAACTACAATGGACTGTAAGCACTTTAGGGTAGTTATAGGCTTATAGCTTGGTGTCTTACTGCTCTGACTCTAATATCCTTTAGTCCCAACATCAACAAATTTATGTTAATATTTAGAAAACAAAAAGAAAAAAAACAAAAAGAAAAGAAAGATATAATGCTTGTAGGAAAATGCAATGTTGTTTCCAAACATTTCAAGGGTTTCAACTAATTGCTCATACTCATACTCTTTCATCTCCACCTCTACCCCTACTTTTTCCACCACACCTACACCTTTAAAAAAAAAAAAAAAAAAAAAACCCAACGATGTAGTTTAATGCAATCTATTTTAAATTAAATAATTGACAAAATAAAAAACGATGAAAAATATCATAACTTCGTGAAAAAAAAAAATCAAACATTTGGAAATTTAGACTCAGACTCTCACTCACCAGGGGCAACGATAGATGCAATAAGAGGCACAATCGAATTTGTTATGTTTCAGTTCCGTGTGTACCGCCATCACTAAGCACTATCTTTGTGAAAAACTCAAATTATGAGTCTAATTTCGAGGCTAACCCAATAATAGTCTAATCGTATTGTTTTGGGTACCTAAGAACACCAAAAAAAAATTCAATAATTATCATATTAACCATGATCACAGTTCCTCTAACAACAATATATCCTTAAATTTCACAACTTTTGACACCCATTACTGTTGGAATTGGCAAAATACTTCTACAATATCAAAGTAAAATACCCTTTTTTTTTTCCAACAAAGCAAGTCTCTTTCTTTTACAAAAAAGAAATGTAATTGAATAGAGCATTACCAGCGAGCTTTCCACCAATCTCAACATCAAAATAAACTTCATGGGCCAACGTGAAACAAATATATGAGCCAAAGATGGTAAATTTGTTAAATACTTTAAACGGAGGAATTTAAAAAATCAAAGAAAAACAACCATCGGTACCCTGCAAAGATAACCCTAACTAAAAAAAGCAAAGGCTTTACAAATCAATGTCAAGCATCTGTTCTTCCTAAATCAAAACCAATCAGACCACAATACCAAAACCTAAATCATATTTCCAAAAAAAAAAAAAAAAGAGAGAGAGAAATATTTCCTCTGTTTTCATCATTAAGTAGGCTGCCTTTCCTCTGTTTGGTTTCAATTGAAAAACTTAAATTCAGAGAAAAGAGAAAGAGGAAAGCAAGCGTACCTGGGTATTGGGTATGGAGTTTGAGTTGCATAATACAGGAAAACCAAAAGATGCAGTGGCGGCGATCCATGGTGGCGGCAATCCGTGGTGGCGGCGACAGCGGTGGGAAAATCTGAGTTTTGGGTTTTGATTTTGGGGGAAGGAAAGGGTGAGTTTTAGGTTTAGGGGAAGGTGTGAGAAGAGGAGAGATTTTGCAGAGTATTGGTTTTAGGTTTAGGTTTTGAAGTAACCGGTTTTGTAATGCGTATTTGGTGAGGGAAATAATGAGATTTAATTTTTTTTTAAATTAATAATGCTGACTTGAGTAAATGGGTTAGAAAAAAAAATCAAAACATATAAATTAATTAAAAAAAATTAAATGCTGACGTGGAAAATTGTGGAAGCTTTAAAAGTTTCGGTTTTATATATATATATATATATATATAGATAATAAGCAATATTAATAAATAAATAAAAATTGAACGGAATCAATTAGGCTCAAATTGTAAAATTATCTCCGTTAGGAGACTAAATTTGGTCCGAATTCAATTTATCAAAATTAACTAATTAAGTGACAGAGTGATTAAAAGATAAAGGAAAAAAATAAATAAATAAAGCCACACACAATAATGCACATGCTTACGATTCTACTTATGATTCATGTTTAAAACTTAATTTAGTGACTCATGTTAAAGGGAAATTCTAAGGTACCCCTGCTATCTTTTGTGGGTATGGTACCTATAAGTAAGTGCCAAACGTGAAATGACATGCCAACCATGGAGACAATAAGAGGCCCCGCTAATATTAACGTGGTTGATTCCATTTGCAAGTTTGACCAATTTAACATAAGTGCCAAGACTGCCAAGTAATGTCATTGTCTTTTACATTTTTTTTTTTTTTTTGGAGAAACAAGTAATGTCTTTTACTTAAACTAAATCACTGATTGATATATATATATATATATATATATATACACACAACACAGGTAGTGTTTGGTTACAATAGAAATTCCTAGATAGAGGCAGAGGAGCTAAGGATAAAATACAACAAAATAGATTATGTGATAACTATAGGAACATTTGAATTTTGAGCAGCAACGTGATCTTTATTCGAATTTTGAGTAGCAACGTGATCTTTAGAAAGTGGCTTAGCATTATCTTTAGCCATATCTGAATCCATATCAGTTATCCTAACAGCCCCCGGCAAGTTAATGGGAGGAGGAATCGCCATGAGCTTGGAAGTGAGATGTGCAAAACGAGCAGAGGATAGTGCCTTTGTGAAAATGTCTGAAACTTGATCAATAGTGGAAATAAACTTGACTGAAATATCACGATTAAGCACCTTTTCTCGAACAAAATGATAATCAATGTCAATGTGTTTTGTTTGAGCATGGAATACAGGGTTAGACAGCAAAGCAAGTGCACTGACATTATCACACCATAAGATAGGAATTAAAGGAAGTTGGACTTGAAGTTCCTTGAACAACATGCACAGCCAAAATAACGTTGCAGTAGTAAGAGCAAGAGACTGATACTCAGCCTCAATTCTTAAGCGGAAACAAACTCTTGCCAAGAAAAACTGCAAATCCAGAAGTAGAGCATCTATCATCGGGATTGCCTACCCAGTCAGAATCACAAAAGGCAGACAATTGTAGATCACCTTTAGTGTAGAGTAAACCATAGTCAGCAGTGCCTTTTAAATACCAAAGAACTCGTTTGGCATAGGTCCAATGTGTGGATGTAGGTGAATGCAAGTGTTGACAAAGTGGATTGACTACAAAGGAAATCTCAGGCCTCGTAAGAGTACAATACTGTAAAGAACCAACCACATGACAATATTCTGTAGGATCAAGTAGACTTTCACCACCATACCATGAGAGTTTGGAACCAGAGGGACAAGGAGATTTAGCTGCTTTGGCCCCAATCATATGAACCCGAGTGAGCAAATCAACAATATATTTAGCTTGACAAAGATGTAAACAATGTTCAGTTCTTGTGGCTTGAATACCAAGAAAATAACTTAGAGGACCAATATCCTTAAGGGGAAATTCAAGCTGCAACCTAGAAATTAGAGAGTTGATGAATTCAAGAAGTGTCCCTATAACAATTATGTGATCAACATAAATAAGCATAAAAATCTTGATGTAACCATAGTGATATATAAATAGGAAGTGTCCACAAGAGAAGTAATGAAGCCAAGATCCAAAAGACAGGATGGGAGTCGATTGTACCAAGATCTAGGAGCCTGTTTTAAACCATAAATAGCTTTATGTAATTGACATACATAGTCAGGATGTCTTGTATCAACAAGGCCATGAGGCCGTTCCATAAACACTTGTTCAGTTAATGAACCATGGAGAAAAGCATTGGAAACACCCAACTATTTGATAGACCAATTATAGTTCACTGCCAATGTCAAAATAATACGAATAGTCGATGGCTTAATGACAGGACTAAAAGTCTCAGTATAGTCTATCCCACATTATTGCTTAAATCCTTTCGCAACCAATCTTGCTTTGAAACAATCCACAGAACCATCAAGTTTTTGCTTAATTTTGTAAACCCACTTGTTTCTAATCACATTGTGATTACTGGGTCGGGGACAAAGTGTCCAGGTCCCATTACTTATCAAAGCATCAAACTCCAATTTCATTGCATCTCTCCACCGGGTATCAGAGGCAGCCTTGCTAGCTATAGCAACTGGGTTCAATCTCATGAAGAATTGTATGAAAAAGATGGAAAGGATGTTTGGTGGAGATGAATAATTTATAATCTGGGAAGGTCTTAGGTTTAAGAGAGCCAGTTTGGGATCTAGTGGTCATATGGTGGGATGGATTTGAAGAAGGAATGTTAACAAGAAGAGCTCTTGGCAAGGAAGGTACTGGTACGGCTAAATCAACTAAATTGGAATGAGATTGTAAAATATTAGGTAGAGATGCAGATGAGGTTGGGCATTGGGAAGAAGTAGGGGATGGATTTGTAGGTGAGGATAAGGAAGGTGGTGCAAGTGGGGACATAGTAATATCATGTGAGACTAAAGAAGAGGATAGAGAAGAAGGACTTACAGTAATAACAAAAGGAGCATCAGACTGGGCAGTAATTTTAGAAGGCATGTTGACAACAGCTTTCTCCATGGCTAGAAAATAATTCCCATCAAATACAACATGGCGGGACAAGTAAACTTTATTGGAGTCAAGATCAAGACACTTGTAACCTGCATGACTATTGTTGGGTTAAATTGGATTGACCCCTTGCAAATTAATTAATTACCCAAGTTAATTAATTAGTCAAATTACATGCAATAGTGTGGTAGTACAAACAAATCACCAAATAACTAATACATCGGAAAATAAATTTGACACAAGTGATTTGTTTACGAATAGGGAAAACCACCAAGGGAAAACCGCACCGGGTGAATTTAAAGTTAGCACTCCTACAAATCCACTATTATCAATCACAAGCGGTTACAAGTATGAGGAATCTTACCAAATCCTTTGGCCTATCCCGAAATACCAATCTACAGTTGAACCCTTACCCCAATACCTAATTGGACTTGTATTGTAGTGGCAATCTCTCCATTCAATGCATGACTCCTAGTACATGATTAACTAATGATGCACGGATCCCAGTACGTGACTGACACACTAACTTAAGGAAGATTGTTAGCTGCAAAGTTCTTCAGTTTATTAACAATGAAGATCAAGAAGCTCCTTGATCACAAAACCCTTGTCGTAAAGACGTAGTAACTTCTACAGAGAGAATGATAAACTAGAGCAATTTCTGCCTTCAGTCACAATATGCATGTATTATCACTTTGCATTACCTCATGACAGCTCTTAAAATAATCCTTGTATATGTTTAGGGTTGTGACAAAAGAAACTCTACACAAATACATAAGAATATGCGTGTAATCAGATTTGAAAAGTCTGATTTCGTAATCCTCGACAGATATAGCTTGTGTCGAGCTTCTGTCAAGCTTTAACATTAAATCTCGATAGAAGTCTTTCTGTCGAGATTGTTGTCGAGTTTTAATGAACAACACTTTCTTCACTTGTTTCTTGGTTAGACTTGCATGACTTCAATACTTAACTTGAACACTTGTTTCTTGAAGTACTAAACCCATCCTAGATCTACCCAGTTATAAGTAAAGTGTGTTTTGTCAAAAGATTAGCCAATTACATAAATATCTCCCTAAAAATCTCCCCCTTTGACAATCCGTGACAAAACCACAACAAACAAATGAATTATGAGAGAAGTCTTAATCACTAGACTCATAACTAGTTGTTGGATTACAAAATAAATCGAACCCTAACATAAACTCTTGAAAAACTTTGCAAGAAGAGAGTTCATGGCATGGTAGATTTTCACAACCTGTTTTTCTAAAACACTTAAAAAAAAACTCATCAAGGCATTATGTGTAAAACAGAAATAAAGATTGCATACATAAAGAAACATGTGTATAAATAGAGAAAAGAAACAACACATGTAGAGGTAGGTGAAGAAAAACATACATTATCATATATATGAAAATAAAGTACAATGCATGTCAATAAATGGTCACAAGACCAGTGTACAAGAAGCTGTAACTAAAAAGAAAGAAAAGTACATGTAAACCTCACTACATCCCTTAAAAACTATAAACACTCCTCCTATCAAAACTGTCCTACACTAACTCTCCCCCTAAGTATAAGACTACTTTCAAACCCAAAACTACTTCCCCTTTTTGTCACGAATGACTAATGGCAAGTCACTGAGAGGTCGTCATCTCGTCATCACTGGAAGAGCTATCGTCTTGCTCATCAGTACTAGCATCATCATCCTCATCAACCGAGGCCTCTGGAGAAGGAGAAGGAGAAAGTGCAAAGCCAGCCATGCGAGCTTGTCGGCGGGCAATGCATCCTACTCAGGTGTTCATCTAACACATCTCATCAGTGAGATAGTCAAGACGAGCATCCATCCTTTGAAGCTGTGCCATGATGGCCTCCAGGGTCACACCACCAGCTGCGGAGGTAGAAGGAGTCTAGGAAGAAGGCGGAACAGTAGAAGCAGCAGGATCTGTCATTTCCACTTGTGGCCATTTTGGTTGACGCTGGGCCTCGCTCCGCCAATCAGAATCGGTGCTGATAGCACCCATAATGGTGAAAAGAGGAATAGGAATGTGCTGAAGGTTCCGCGTGATAGCCGAAGGAAAGATGAGCTTATTATGGGTAGCGGTATCTTGATACTCATCTATGATAGATGTGATGAGGTGAGAGGGAAAGTCAATGCAAAAATCCTCCATCAAGGAAAGAAGAACCTCAGGCAATGTTATAGTGAGACAAAGGTGTGAGAGTGAATGTCATCACTATGTTAAGGAACCTCGGGCCTTTGGTAAAGCCCGAGTATGGGGTGTTTAGCTTACCACCCCATATAGAAGGAGTCTGATAAAAGTGAGAGATAAGCTCGTCTCTAGACATAGTTCGAAGACGCTCACAGCCAGGGTAGTCAAGCTGCGCTATCTTGGGAACATGTAGTACCTCAAATATAAGATCCAAAATAACTACGATTCGTGTACCTTGGAATGTGGTAACAAAACGAGGTACAAAGGTATCGATGTTGTGCATGTTGGAGTAAACTCCTGAATGAACATGAGCAGACACCTCTCGGGTTTCCCACAGAGGGACTCCCATCCTTGAGTCTGAATGACTTAGGGTAGAGCAGTGTCGGAGAAGTCTGATAGAATGACCTGGCGTTCCGGATGAACGCTACGGTTCTAGAAGTTCTCAAAGAAGTCCTTCTTGGCCTTTTCATCACAGAACCAAATGTAAGAGGGAACAGGAGGATCAGAAGGGGATGACCCGGAACCACGAAGAGGGTTCCAAGCCAGAGTGGATTTGCGCGCTTTGGGTGCCATGGCACAGTTTATCAGAGAGAGAGAGAGAGAGAGAGGGAGAGAGAAAGAAAGAAAGAGTAGAACACATCACAAACCAAAAAAAGAAAAGAAAAGATATAACGTATGCATGAACATGTGACGTGCAAAAATTTAAAAGTATCATGGGTAAAAACCCAATCCAAACCTGCCAGCACTCAAAACAATAATAATCAATCATACATCTAAAATGCATAAAACGTTGTTATAATGCAATGAGAATGCAATGCATGAGCATACATTACCAAAACAACACAACCCAACCCTAAAATATTACAAAAATCTCAAAAACCCCAAAAAATTTTAAAAACCCTAAAACCTTGGTCTAAAATGCATGAATGCATGAAACAAAAGGGATTAAGAACACTTACCAGAGGATTGAGACTTGATCTAGGCCAAAATAGGAGTAGGTAGAGAGATTTGAGTGAGAGATAGAGGTTTGGGGCGAGAGAGAAGAGATTTCTGTCGAGAGAGAATGAAAAAAGTGAAATCTGAATCGTGCCTTAGCTTTGTATATAAAACATAGCTCGATGGATCGAAGTATTTATCGAGATCTGTCGAGCACTAAATCTCAACAGAAATGAATCTGTCGAGGTGCTATCAAGGATCTATCGACGGTAAAACTCACTTTAATGGATCGAGAAACTATCAAAAAGCTATCAGTTAGACAGAATGATCAAAAATTTGTCTCGATGGATCGAAGAAGCTGTCGACAATCTATAGAGGAGAAACCTAGAAATCTCGATGGATCAAGAATCTATCGAGATCTATCGATAAAAGAGAAAGAAGGGTTCGATAGAAATGAATCTGTCGAGCTTGAAGAAAAGGAGTTTTTCAAGGGAGGAAAAACACATAGAGATGAATGCAACAAGAAAGCTACTCAAACAAAGATCCAATCAACATGTTAAGCTCTCAAAACATCTCTCAACACATATGCAAAGCATAGATCCAAAAACACACACACACACACACACACACACAACAAGTCTAACCAATTTTATATTTCAAAAACAAGTTAAGACAGTTTAGTGAACATATATTAACACATGTATTCCTTGTAATGGCCAAATCACATAGTACCTACCTATGTATCAAAAATAGCAAAGAATTTTGCGTGTTGTGTGTGAAACATAGCAAAAGTGCATAAGTTTCTCATATTAGGACGATTTGAGATATGAGAAAATCTAATACACTCACACACAATCATAACTGTTTGATGGGGATTATCACCTTTGAAGTACATCCCATAACTCCCACATCTTCTAGAAACACACTTGCAACCATTTTTAAAAGCATTTTGATTCTTTTTGCTTTTGTATTCTTTGCATATTTTCTTTTTGCACATATAATGCATGGGCATATAAGAGAGAGAAGAAAATACCCAATTATGTAAGCCAAAACATCATAATTTTACTATGCTGAAGCACATAGATGTTATACATAATTGGTGAGCTTTAGTGGTGAGATGATTATTTATGCCTTTTTCTTAGGATTTTCTAGTCCTTCCCGTCAAAAAGAATGATATGAGTGTTAAGTATAAAAGATTACTTAATCGTACTCATCACAAACATGAGCCACAAAGCTCACTTGCTTAGTTGTGCATTAAGATGCTCATCTAAGCTACAAAAGATACAAAGTTTAGAAAATTTTGTTTCAATAGCCATCCAAGGTACATAAGTACCAATATACACATACACATACTGTTTTTATATTTTTTTGATTTTTGATTTTTTTTAAAAAAAAAAATAAAGCAAAAACTGAAAAGCAACCAAACAAAAACATGAAAGAAAACACACAAAACATAAAACTAGACTGGCTCAAAAGCTTGAAAACAAACAAGTAATGCAAAAACATAAGGGGGAGAGAGAGAGAGAAAAAGTGACTGAATCACTTTGAGCCTTTTTCATTCCACACCTTGGAAGAACATTTCCTTTTTACGAACCTTTGATCCTGAGGAGAGGGGGAAGAATTGAAACCGTTTAAGTTTGAAAGGAACATGGGGTCCTTAAGAAGATCTCTTAAAGGAGCAAGAGAGGATGGAAACTAATTTTAATTTCCAGATGAGACCATACTATTGCTTTGTTAAGTGATAACCATTTATAGCAATTTGGACAAGTATGTCCTGAAGCTCCGCAATGATGACAGAAATGTGGCTTCTTATGTTGAGGCATTTTGTTGTTTACCTTCTTAGTCCTAGGGTTCTAGTCTCTTCCTTTTCAACCTTAGGGGGTGCTCCTAGAATAGATTTGCTATTGCCTAAGTTCTCACTAGTTATTTCAATTTTAGATTCATTGTTCTCAAAATTAACTTTACCAATAGATGAGACAAACACAATTGTACTAGAGTAGGCAATATTAGGAGAAGAGAAATCATACCCCAAACCGGTTTTGTTAGAAGCAGCTTTCTAAAAACTTAGCATCTCATCGAGCTTTGCACTGGAAGCCCTCTCCAATTGAGCTCTGACTTGAAACAGCTTCGCTTCAAGCTTCTTGGTTCTTAAATCGTAGTGCTCCAATGACTTGATTGGCTTCATCAACCTTGGTAAAGAGCTCATCTCGATCAAGTTCCACATCACTCATCTTCTTGGTGGCCAGCCTATACAGTTTCTCATGCTTTTCAGAAACCTTGTACAACTTAGCATAGGCTGTATAGATGTCATCTTGATCATCCATTTTCTCAAATTTGGATTCCATCAAGTCCTCTTCTTCATCCACAGCTTCTACGATCCTCTCAGTAGGATCCACTGTGGCAGTGAAAGCACTCAAGATTCCCTCATCATCACTATCATCTGACTCAATCTTAGGCTCGGTATCACTCAAGGTAGCAGCAAGAGCCTTGCTTTTCTCAATCGACTTAAGATATGTTGGACATTCTTTTTTCATGTGTCCAAAACCTTGACATCCGAAGCACTTTGGTCCGGAGGGAATAGTATACTGACTGTCACCCTTAGCATCCTTCTTCCCTCTGTCTTGACTTTTGAATTGAGAAGAACTGGATTGCTTACAATCCTTGTCAAAACCTTTCACATTGACATTTTTCATGAACTTCTTGAACTGGCTAGTGATGTAGGACTTCATATTGGAATCTTCATCATCTGAAGACTCATCAGTGGCATACTCTTACTTTTGGTTCCTTTCCCAAGTTTAGTCAAACCCAATTCATAGGTTTGCAAGTTGCCAATTAGCTCTATCAAAGGAATGGAGTCAATATCCTTTGATTCTTCAATGGCAGTGATCTTGGCATAGAATCTCTCAGGGAGAAATCTGAGCACCTTTCTCACAACCTTGGGTTCAGGAATAGTTTCCCCAAGATTAAAGAATGAGTTGACTATGTCCTTCAGCTTGGCATAGGACTCATCAAACGACTCATCCTCCTCCATCTTTATCTCCTCAAAGCTAGTAGTGAGCCTTTGGAGTTTTGAATCCTTGACAGCCTTAGTCCCTTTATAGGTCATTTGGAGAATGGTCCATGCTTCTTTTGCAGTTCCAATCGAGGATATTTTCTTAAACTCCTCATTCGTGACCACACTGAAAATGGCATTCAATGCTCTGCTATTGAAGTTTTCCGCTTTGATCTTTGCATCATCCCAATCAGCCTTCCTTTGGCTTAGTCCAACCAATCTCTACAGCTTACCACACTTTCTCATCTAAAGATTGCAAGAAAGCTCTCATGCATACTTTCCAGTATGTATAGTTAGTGCCATCAAATAAATGAGGTATAATAAAATACTGTCCTCTATCCATGACAAACAGGGGTCAATGGATCACGCAACAAAGATTAAAACCTAATCATAGTGTGCCCGCTCTGATACCACTTGTTGGGTTAAAATGAATTGACCCATTGCAAAATAATTAATTAGTCAAATTACATGCAATGGCGTGGTAGTACAAACAAATCACCAAATAACTAAATGCAGCGGTGTTAGGACATATGTGAATTATGTTAGGAACATATGTCAATATAGAATTGGCTAATCATTTGACAAAACACACTTTACTTGTAATTGGATAGATCTATGATGTGTTTAATACTTCAAGGAACAAGGTTTCAAGTCCAAGTGTTAAAGCCATGGAAATCTATCCAAGAATCAAGTGAAGAAGTGTTGGATTTTAAAACTCGACAGCTAGCTTGATAGATAGCATCTATCGAGGTTTAAAAGGCAGCTTTTTCCCGATGCTCGACAGCTGCTCGATAGATCCACTATCTATCGAAATTTAAGAAAATCAGTTTTTCAGATCTGATTTCAATCCAATCCATGTATAGATGTTTGGGCTTTCTTTTCTCACAACCCTAAACATATATAAGAATTATTTTAAGGGCCGTCCTAACTAATGCAAGTGAGTGCAACTTAATGCAAAGGTTTTTCACAAGAATATTGTGATCGGAGACAATTTGCCTTAGTTCATTTTTCTCTTCAAAAAGCTGCTGCGTTTGTACGTCGCCGGGTTTTGTAACCAAGGAGCTTCGTGATCTTCATCATGTTGATAAACTGAAGAACTTTGTAGCCAACATCCTTCTCAAGTTAGTGGTTAGTCACGTACTTGGATCCGTGCATCGATTGGTTAGTCACATACTGGGAGCCGTGCATTGAAAGGAGAGATTGTCACTATAGAACAAGTCCAGTTGGGTATTGGGGTAAGGGTTCAACTATAGATTGGTATAAGGTAGTGGGATTCCTTTACTTTTAATCGCTCATTGTGATAATAGTGGATTCTCGGGAGTGGTGATCTTAAAATCACCCAGTGAGGTTTTTGCCCTGGAGGTTTTCCCCATTTGTAAACAAATCACCGTGTCAACTTTATTTTCCGCTGCATATTAATTTAGTTGGTGATTTGTTTGTGCTACCATGCATATTACATGTTAATTGGATTAATTAATTAACTTGGCTAATTAATTGATTAATTTATCACAAGGGGTTAATACATTCTTAGCCTATCAAGTGGTATCAGAGCAGACACAATCAGAAGTTATTACTGATATGAGATATTCAGACAATTAATTGGGTGCTCTCATGCCTTTGCATGTGGTAGCAGTGTAGTCCTGTAGGTTTTTCCTTACAGGAGTTGAAGTGACCGCCGGGCGTGAGGTCGTGCGAGTTTCTGTGTATCCCAACAGGTAACCGGGGTAAGAAAGGTTTGCAAGTTTGAGATTGTGTATCGAGAAAAAAAAATATCTTATGGCAGAGGAACTTGAAAAATGTGGAGTAAGCTTTCGTTTACGGAGGCGGAAGACGAAGATATAGCTCTTGGAAGCAACTGCACTAAAGCTGCAAGGGCTATAGGAAGGAACTGTGTGGTAATGAAGGTACACACCACAAGAAGTGTAAGTCTGGAGGTGTTGAGCAAGAACATGAGAATGTTATGGAAAACTAACAAGGGAGTTCAGATTTTGGAAATTGAGGATGACATCTTTCTTGTAGAGTTTGGCGATGGAAAGGACAAACAGAAGATATTAGATATGTGTCCATGGAGTTTTGAAAAGCAGTTAGTCCTCATGCAAGAGTTCGAGGGAGAGCAGATTCCTAAGGATATTGTCATGAAGTGGGCGCCTTTCTGGATTCAAATCTTTAACCTTCCGCTAAAGAGCAGAACCAAGGAAACAGGTTGGACTATTGGATCAAAGATAGGGGAGGTTTTGGAGGTCGATGTACTGGATTCAGGGGTGCAATGGAGCAAGTTTCTACGAGTACGAGTCCATATGGATGTCACAAAAAAATTGATCCGAGGAAAGAAAATAAATATCGAGGGTGGAGAGAGCAAATGGGTGTTTTTCAAGTTTGAGAGACTACCTAATTTCTGCTATGGTTGTGGGTTGCTAAACCATGCCATTACTGTCCTGAAGGGTGGGCAGAGAAGAGCAAGCTGGAAGAAAGTAATATGCAATACGGAGCTTGGTTGAGAGGGGGCTCGTGGAGGAAGAATGGTTGGGATTTAGCTCAAGGTGGATCGGGGAAAGGGTTTGTCGCACGTTCAACGCCCGTCGGTGATTTCCTGAAAAAGGAATCGGAGTTGACCGGAATAGAGGATACAGGCGACGGAAGGGAAGGAGATCATGTGCAGTTGATCTTAAACACAAAACACAATATTTCCATGGGAGAAAGTTCAATGTCAGAGGAGCAGAGGGATGAGGGGGATGGCTTACACGAATTGGGTATAGTCAAGGGAGGACCAGGAAAGTGTGAAGAGAGGGTAGCCCAAAGTAGTGAAAAAGCATCGGGTTTGCAAGGATCCCAGGCAGCAAAAGAAGTAGAGATGTAGTGGGAAGCCTTTGAGGCACCAAAAGGTGAGCCTAAAGTTGAATTCAATCAGGCGCCAAGTTCTTCCACTACGGTCGCTGAGGTGAAGGAGGGTGAGTCCAAGCCCGAGCTGGGCCCACTGGCTATGACGTATGATCCAATAGTGGGCTGGGTTACAGAAAAGTTAGGCCTATCAAGCAAACATTGGAAAAGGCTGGCAAGGGGTGAAAAACCAAGTGAGGCCGTGATATCCTTAAGCCCAATCAAACAAAAAAGGGAAGGTCCATCTCCTTTGTCTGAACTTGATCCTAATGTATTAGAACTGAAACGTAGGAGAGGAAAAAGCAAAACGAAAGAAGAAACAAAGAATGAACAAGCGGTTGGCGGAGTGGCGGTGGCTGCGGTGCAGCACCGCCGAGCCCAATGACGCTTCTAGCGTGGAATTGCCGGGGTTTGGGGTCGACCCTGGCAGTTCGTATACTCACCGATGAGGTGAAGGCGACTGACCCAACGCTGGTTTTCCTAGTTGAAACGAAAGCCGGCGTAAAGCGTATTAAAGGTATTTAGCGGAAACTTGAGTATTCCTAAGGGATTATTGTTCCAAGCGATGGTCGGAGCGGTGGATTAGCTTTATTGTGGAAGGAAGGGACTGATATTTCCTTCAAGAGTTGTTCGAACTCCCATATAGACGTGATAGTTCATGGGTCGTCTTCCTCGGAGGATTGGCGTGCAACTGGGTTTTACGGACACCCTGATGCTACTAAGAGGTACATTTCTTGGCAACACCTTGACTCTCTTTATGCTCAATATAAATTGCCCTGGGTTGTTTTTGGAGATTTTAATGAAATTATGTATTCAAATGAGAAATTGGGTGGTGCGGAGAGGGAGGCAAAGCAGATGGAGGTTTTTAGAGATAGCTTAAATAGATGTGGTTTAGTTGATCTGGGGTTTGTGGGGCAGAAATTCACATGGTGTAACGGAAGATATGGTGAAAGCAGAACAAAACTTAGGCTTGATAGGATGGTGGCCAATGAAGACTGGGTGAGGCGTTTCCCTGAGGCGAGAGTTTTTCACTGTGCAATGTCTATTTCGGACCATTGTCTTCTTAAACTAAGCCTAAACAAAGGGCGGAATCGGGTGAAGCCAAAGAAGAGGTTCATGTTTGAGGCTATGTGGACAAGGGATAACAGATGCAGAGAGGTGCTAGAGATGGCTTGGGATTCGGTTAGTGGGAATACAGGGCTTGAACTTGCAGATATACTGAGGAGGTGTAAGGAAAACCTTCGGGGATGGAATTGGCGTGAGTTTGGGAACGTGAAGCACACTATCAAGCAGAAGCAAGAGAAACTCCAACACTTGGAGTCCTTAAACAGCCTTCATGACAAGGCAGAGGAGATTCAGAAATTGAAAACTGATATCAACGAGGCACTAACTAGGGAGGAGATTATGTGGAGTCAGAGGTCAAGAGCTATGTGGATCAAATGGGGGGATCGCAATATGAAATTTTTTCATGCTACTGCTAGTCAAAGATGGAAGAGAAATAGCATATTGGGTTTAAAGGATTCAAGTGGAACATGGCAGGAAGACCCAAGGAGTGTTGAAGGTATTATTTTAGGCTATTTTGCCTCCATTTTTAAATCAAACCAGCCATCAAATTTTGAAGCAAGCCTTAGTGCTATAAAGCCCAGAGTGACTCCGACCATGAATGCATCCCTGACTGCTGAATTTAGAGCAGAGGAGATTTGGAATGCCCTTCACCAGATGCACCCAACAAAGTCTTCAGGCCCAGATGAGATGTCTCCAATTTTCTACCAAAAGTATTGGGATTTAGTAGGGCCAAAAGTCACTGAATGTGTTTTAAAAACCCTCAATTCGGGTGTGATGCCTAGTGGACTCAATGAAACATTCATCTGCCTCATTCCAAAGGTTAAATCTCCCTAACAAATCACTAAGTACCGCCCTATCAGTTTTTGCAATGTGAGTTATAAAATAATATCCAAAGTTCTTGCGAATCGATTGAAAAGAATTCTTGCAGATGTGGTTAACGAGTCCCAAAATGCCTTTGTTCTGGGAAGGCTGATTTCAGACAATGTAATGGTGGCTTTTGAAACTATGCACTGCATAAATGGAAGGAGAAAAGGTAAGGATCCTTTGATGGCCCTAAAGCTAGATATGAGTAAATCTTACGATAGGGTGGAATGGCAATATTTGGATGTTATTATGCGAAGATTGGGGTTCAGTGAGAGATGGATCTCTCTTATGTTGATGTGTATTAGCACTGTCACTTATTCGGTCTTAATCAATGGAGAGGCCAAAGGTAGTATTGTTCCTTCAAGGGGGTTAAGGTAAGGAGACCCAATCTCTCCCTATCTATTCTTGTTATGTGCCGAGGGGCTTTCTGCCATGTTAAGGAAAGAAGAAGAGCAAGGACATATCCGGGGAGTCGCTGTATGTAGAGGTGCTCCACAAATATCTCACCTATTTTTCGCGGATGATAGCATTGTTTTTTGCTGAGCAACAGTGAATGAGGGCAGTAGGGTGCTTAAAGTGCTAGAGGCATATGAAGCCGAATCGGGCAGCAACTAAACAAGGAAAAAACTTCCTTATTTTTCAGCAAGAACACCAAGCAAGAAACCTAAGATCAAGTGAAGCAGATTTTCGGAGCTCATGTTATCTAACACCATGAAAAGTACCTTGGCTTGCCTCCTCTAGTGGGGAAAGGCAAAAGAAAGGCTTTTAACCGCATTAAGGACCAAGTGGGGAGGAAAATTGCCGGATGGAAGGGTAGATTGCTATCAAGTGCGGGGAGGGAAATTCTAATTAAGGCGGTGGCCCAAGCAACCCTTACGTACACAATGAGTTGTTTCAAGCTTCCGGACTCACTTTGCAAAGACTTAAACTCTATGATGAGTAACTTTTGGTGGGGGCAGAAAAATAAAGAGAGGAAATTGGTGTGGGTTGCATGGGAGAAGCTTTGTACACCAAAGGAGGAGGGTGGTTTGGGTTTTAAGGACCTTAGAGCGTTTAATCTTGCTCTCATAGCAAAACAAGGGTGGAGAATCCAACAGAACACCAACTCTCTAGCCCATAAGGTGCTTAAGGTGAAGTATTTCGCGGATAGAACCTTTAAGGAAGCTCAATTAGGAAGGAGACCATCCTATATTTGGCAGAGCATTATTGCAGCCAAGGAGATTGTGGAGCTAGGATCCAGGTGGCTTATTCGAAATGGGGAGCACGTCGACATTTGGAAGGATAGGTGGATACCCACTCCGAATTCCTTCAAACTAGTCAGTTCGAAGGTCCATTTAGATTCTGATAAGGTGGCCTGCCTACTGGATGCTACTACGGGGTCGTGGAATGTTGATAAAGTGAGACACTCCTTCCTTCCCTATGAAGCCGAGGCTATTCTTGGGATATCCATTAGCCCTCGCCGCTTGAATGACTCCTTAATCTGGGCATCGACCAAAAATGGCAAATTCTTGATAAAAAAGTGCATATAAGGTGGTCCAAAATTGGTTGAAGGGGCATAGCACTAAGGTGGATGAGGGGGGAACCTCTGACAGATCACGGATGCAATCTCTTTGGAAAATGATTTGGAATCTAAAATGTCCGAACAAGATTAAACAATTTATGTGGCGCTCTTGCAGAAATATTCTTCCGACAAAACAACGTTTAAAGTCTAGAGGAATAAGCATAGAGGACTGTTGTGACCAATGTGGCTCAAGCGAGTCCTCGGGGCATGTGCTGTGGGGCTGCAAGTTTGCATCGGAGGTGTGGAGTGAATCAAGACTAAAATTACCTTCCCTTCCCATTCAGATGCAGGAGTTTATTGAAGTTGTTTGGGAGATCAAGGAGAGAAAGCCTGACATTGACTGGGAGTCCTTTACTGTCACGGCATGGAGCTTGTGGAATCACAGGAATGCAGTCAAGCATGGAGAGAAGTGTAAAACAGCAGTCAGAATTACAAAGGAAATAGCAGACTATTTGAAAGAAATCAAACAGGACAATTTCAACCCCGGTAGGCCTCCAGATGCTTCCGTCCCTCATTGGTCCCCTCCTAGAAATGGCTGGTATAAAGTTAATGCGGATGGTGCAGTATTTAAAGATATTGGATGTTATGGTGTTGGGATTGTTATTAGAAATGACGAAGGTCTTTTGATGGGGGCTTTGAGCAAACGAGTCAAACTGCCTCTGAAAGCTCTGGAGTCAGAAGCTTAGGCTGTGCAAGAGGGAGTTTTGTTGGCTTGGGACTTGGGGCTGAGGGAGATTGAGATTGAAAGTGATTCGCAGGTGGTGGTATCAGCTTTGTTGAACCCGAATGCTGTTCCATGGGCCATATCCAAAGTGATCGAAGGAGTTTTGCTGAGTCTTCGTTGCTTCAAGGCGTGGAGGGCTGTTCATGTGCGCAAGAAGGGGAATGCAGCAGTGCATATAATGGCTAGGGAGGCTAGGTCTGTGTATGATTGTATCATTTGGGTTGAGGATACCCCACCCAATATAGCTGAACAAGTTCTCAAAGATGTATCCAATCTGTGTGATAGTTCGGTTTAATGAAAATCTTTCCAAGTTGATGATAAAAAAAAAAAAAAAAAAAAGCAGACACAATCTGATTAGGTTTTAATCTTTGCTGTGTCATCCATTGACCCCTGTTTGTCATGGATAGAGGACAGTCTCTTATTGTACCTCATTTATTTGATGGCACTAATTATGCATACTGGAAAGTACGCATGAGAGCTTTCTTGCAATCATTAGATGAAAAAGTGTGGCAAGCTATGGAGATAGGCTGGACCAAGCCAAAGGAAGCGTTAGCTGATTGGGATGATGCTAAGATCAAGGCAGCTAATTTCAATAGCAGGGCATTGAATGCTTTATTCAGTGCAATCACGAATGAGGAGTTTAAGAAGATATCCTCTACTGAAACTGCCATCCTTTAGACAACCTATGAAGAAACTAAGGCTATCAAGGATTCAAAGCTTCAGAGGCTTACTACAAGCTTTGAAGAGATCAAAATGGAGGAGGATGAGTCATTTGATGAGTTGTATGCCAAACTCAAGAACATAGTGAACTCAGCCTTTAATCTTGGGGAAACCATTCCCGAACCCAAGATTGTTAGAAAGGTGCTCAGATCTCTACTTGAGAGATTTCATGCCAAGATCACTGCGATTGAGGAATAAAAGGATATTGACAAAATTCCTTTGACAGAGCTAGTTGGCAATCTGCAGACCTATGAGTTGGGTTTGACAAGGATTAGAAAATCTAGTAAGGGCAAGAGCATGGCATTGAAGGCTAAGAGAAGTGAAACTGATAAGTCTTCAGAAGATGAAGAGTCAAAGATGAAATCCTATATCACCAAGCAATTCAAAAAGTTTATGAAGAATGCCAATGCTAAAGGATTTGACAAAGACCGCAAGCAGTCTAGTTTGTCTCTGTTCAAGAACCAAGACAAATGAAGAAAGATGCTAGGGATGGCAGTTAATACATTGTTCCCTCAAGACCAAAGTACTTTGGGTGTCAGGGCTTCGGTCACATGAAACAAGAGTGACCTACGTATCTTAAGACCATTGGGAAGAGCAAGGCACTTGCTGCTACTTTGAGCGACACTGAGCCTGAGGATGATTCTGATAATGAGGATGATAGAATCCTAAATGCCTTCACTGCCACTGTAAATATTACTGAGGGGATTGTTGAAGATGTGGATGATGAAGAGGACTTGGTGGAATCTAAGTTCGAGAAATGGACGATAAAGATGATATCCATATAGCCTATGAAAAGTTGTATAAAGTTTTTGAGAAGTATGAGAAACTATATAGGCTGGCCACTAAGAAGTTGAGTGATGTGGAACTTGATCGAGAAGAACTTTCCACGAAGTTTGATAAAGCCAATCAGACCATTAGAGCACTGCAATTTGAGAAAAATTTCTTGGCTAAGAAGACCAAGAAACTTAAGGCAGAGCTATTCCAAGTCAGAGCTTAGTTGGAAACAACTTCAAGTGCAAAGCTTAACGAGATGCACAGCCTTTAGAAATCTGTTTCCGATCGAACTAGTTTAGGGTATGATTTCTCTTCTCCTAATATTGCTTCTACTAGTATTACAGTTTTTGTTTCACCTGTTAATAATGTTGAATCTGAGAACAATGATGTGAAAACTGTTTTAGTTAGTGAAAACATAGACAAGGGTAAATCTATCTTAAGAGTACCTCCTAAGCTTGATAAGAAAGAGATTTAAACCCTAGGGCTAAGAAGGGAAACACTCAAAAGCCTAAACAGAAGAATTAGCATCTCTGTCATCACTATGGAGCGAATGGACATACTCGACTAAATTGGTATAAGTGGTTAGCCACTCAATAGAGCAACAATATGATCTCATCAAGAAACCAGAATCAGTTTCCATCATCCTTTGCTCCTCTTGGAGATCTACTCAAAGCCCTCATGTTCTTTTCGAACTTGAATGGGTTCAATTCTTCTCCCTCACCGTCAAATCAAGGGTTTGCAAAACGGAAAGGTTCTTCCAATGTGTGGAAGGAAAAAGGCTCTAAGTGATTTAGTCACTTTTTCTCTCTCTCCCCTTTCTTGTTTTTGAGTTTGCATTACTTGTGTGTTTTGCTTTCTTGTTTTTGAGTCAGTTTAGTTTTATGCTTTGTTTTGCTTAACATGTTTTTGATTGTTTATTTTCATTTTTGTTTTTTGTTTTTTGTTTTTTGTTTTTTCATAAAAAAATAATTGAAAAATCAGAAAAATACAAAAATAATGTGTGTTTTGTATACATTGGTACTTGTGAACCTTGGATGGCCATTGAAACAAAGTTTTTCTATATACGCAACTAAGCAAGTGAGTTTTGTGGCTTGTGTTTGTGATGAGTAAGATTAAGTAATCTCTTGTACTTAACACTCGTATCACTCTTTTTGACGGGAAGGACTAGAAAATCCTAAGAGAAAGACATAAATAAGCATCTTACCACTGTTATCCGCCAATCATGAAATGACATCTGTATGCTTCGGCATAGCAAAAGTGCAATGTCAAAAGTTTAACACAATTGGGTATTTCTTTTCTCTCTCTTATATGCCCATGCATGGTTTGCTTAAAAGAAAAATATGCGAAGAAAATTAAAAGCAAAAAGAATCAAAATGTTTAATATGTGGTTGCAAGCGTGTTTCTAGGAGATGTGGGAGTTATAGGATGTACCTTGAAGATGATAGTCTCCATCAAACAGTTATGATTGTGTGTGAGTTAAAGTGATTTTCTCATATCTCAAATCGTCATAACATGTAGACACTTATGCAATCTTGCAATATTTTTCACACACAACATGCAATATTCTTTGTTACTCTTGATACATGTGCAGGTACAATGTGATTTGACCATCACAAGAAATACATGTGAGAATGTATACTCACGAAACTGTCTTGACTTGTTTTTGAAATATAAAATTAGTTAGACTTGTTTAGTGTGTGTGTTTTGGATCTAAATGTTTGACATTTTTCTAATTGAGAGATGTTTTTGAGAGTTCAAAATGCTGTTTGGATCTTTGGTTGAGTAGCATGTTTGATTGCATTCATGTCTATGTTTTTCTCTTCTTTGAAAAACTGTTTTTGAGCAATCTCAACAGCTTCTCGACAACTAGGCTATCTATCGAGCCTCTTGAGCTTCTTTTCTCGATTGTTGTTATTGCAATTTCGATCCATCGAGGTTTTTAAGAGTCAGGCTCGATAGTTGCTTGACAGCTTCTCGATCCATCAAGGAAGTTTTCGTATGCTCGATAGATTCTCGATAGCTTCTTGATCTATCGAGGTCACTTTGCTTTGGACACCTCTCGATAGCTTCTTGATAGCTACTCGATGGCTCCATCTGGCTAATTTTAATTCTCGACACCTCTTAATACCTGCCGATCCATTGAGCTTCGTATTTGTCTATATATAGGGTCAGCGCGACCTTTCTCTCATTTCTCCCCGATCTCTCTCGACAGAACTTATCTCCTCACCTTCCCAAACTCATCTCTCTCTCTCTCTCTCTCTAAACCTCAAACCTAGAAGGTTTTCGGCCTAGATCAAGCTTTTCTTCTTTTGTAAGGGTCCTTAATCCTTCATTCTTCATGCATTTCATCTTTTTGACCTAACTTTTGGAATTTTTTTGAAAAATTTGGGGTTTTTCAAAATTGATGAAGTTTTTGTGAAATTCTTGGGATGGGTTATGTTTAAATGATTTTAAATCATCATGCATTGAATCACATTTGCATTTTAACAATGATTCATGCATTTTAGATGTGTGCGTAATATGTTGAAATGATGTGTGCTGGTAGAATTGAATTGGGCCGAGCTCATGATACATTTAATTCTGTATGTCACATGTTCATGCATTTTTCAAGCATACGTACCTTCATTTATCTCTACTTTGATATTGATCTGTGTGGTGCTTTTCTACGTGTTTCTTTCTCTCTCTCTTTCTTCCGTTAGTTGCTTTATGGCACCTAAACGAAAATCCACTCCGTCCTCGAACCCTCTTCATTCCGGGGCATCTTCTTCTTCTTCCCCCGCTAATTCTACTCCATCTCACGTTTGGTTCTATCATGATAAAGCCCATAAGGACTTTTCGGAGAACTTCTCACGATGCGACATTCATTCAGAATGCCAAGTCGTTCTATCGGACTTTTTCGATACTGACTTTCCCACTATCATCTACAGTAGGGGTTGAGAGTCACTGTGTGGCATCCCGATCACCTGTCCTTCCGTGATCATATAGGAGTTTTACTCCAACATGCACGGATTTTACTATTTATTACCTTATTTTATCACTCGCGTTCGAGGTACACACATTGTAGTCACTCCATATCTTATATCTGAGGTGCTACACATACCGATGGTAGAGTTTGCTGCCTACCTCGGCTGTGAGCGTCTTAGGACTGTGTCCAAAGACGAACTATCGTCTCACTTCTATGAGACACCTTCTTCTTGGGGTGACCGTCAAAACACCCCTTGCTCGGGCTTTGCAAAAGGTCCGACGTTCCTTAACATGGTGATGACATTCGTTCTGCATCCATTGTCTCACTATAACTCGTGCTCAATTTTTGTTATCCCTCCTTGAGGGATTCACTATAGATTTTCCCTCTCACTTCATTCTCTCCCTCATAGATATATATATATATATATAGGGATACGGCGATCCATGATAAGCTCATTTTCCCTTCGGCTATCGCATGGATTCTCTACCACTTTTCTATCTCCTATCCTGATTCTACACACTTCTCCCCTATGTGTGCCATAGACGCTGCTATTGTTAGACAGAGCGAGGCCCAACTTCAACCGAAGTGGCCAAGGACCGAGACGGTGAATCCTCCGGCCTCTTCTGCTCTTTCTTTATTTGCGGGTGGTGTGACCCTTGAGGTGGTCATGGTGCCGCTTCAGCGCATGGATGCTCGCCTTGACACACTGAGTGATGAGTTATGTTAGGTGAACACCTTTGTCGGCTGTATTGCTCAACGGTAGGCTTGCCTTGGTGGCTTCGTAGAGTCTTCCTCTCCTTCTCTAGAGGCAACTGAGGATGAGGACGATGATGGTGACTCCAACGACGATGATGATGATGAGGATGAGGATGCTAGCTCTTCCGGTGACAACACGATGATTGCTTGAGTTACTTACCCTTTATCATTCATGACAAAAAGGGTGAGTAGTTTTGGGATGAGAGTAGTCATGTATTTTGGGAAAGAGTTGGCATATGACATTTTTGTGATAGGGGGAGTGTTTATATTTTGAGGGATGTAGTGAGGTTATTATGTATTTTCTTTTCTTTCTTTTACATTTACCTCATGTATACCGATCTTGTGACCATTTGACATATATTGTACTTATCTTTTGATATATATATATATATAAATGTTAATGTATATTATTCACCTATCTTTTCATGTGTTGTTTCTTTTCTCTCTTTATACACATGCTTCTTATTATTTGTATGCAATCTTTTATTTTTGTTTCACACTAAGATGCCATGATGAGTTTTGTTTAAAGTGTTTCAGAAATACAAGTTGTCAAAATCTTTCTTGCTATGAACTCTCTTCTTGAAAAGTTTTTCAAGAATTTGTGTTAGGATAGATTTTATTGTATTCAACAAGTGAATATGAGTTGAGTGATTTATGACTTCTCTCATATGTTCATTTATTTGTTGTGGTTTTGTCACGAATTGACAAAGGGGAAGATTATTAGGACATATGTGAATCATGTTAGGAACATATGTCAATATAGAATTGGCTAATCCTTTGACAAAACGCACTTTACTTTTAATTAGGTAGATCTAGGATGTGTTTAATATTTCAAGGAACAAGGTTTCAAGTCTAAGTGTTAAAGCCATGCAACTCTGTCCAAGAATCAAGTGAAGAAGTGCTGGATTTTAAAGCTTGACAAATAGAATCTATCGAGGTTTAAAAGGCTGTGTAAGCTCGATGCTCGATAGCTACTCCATAGATAAGCTATCTATTGAGATTTACGAAAATCATATTTTCAATTCTGATTTCACTCCAATCTGTGTATATTTTTTTAGGCTTTCTTTTCTCACAACCCTAAACATATATAAGGATTATTTTAAGGGCCATCACAGTTGATGCAAGTGAGTGCAACTTGATGCAAAGGTTTTTCACAAGCATATTGTGACTAAAGACAATTTGCCCTAGTTCATCTTTCTCTTCAAGAAGCTGCTGCGTTTGTACGCCGTAGGGTTTTGTAACCAAGGAGCTTCGTGATCTTCATCGTGTTGATGAATTGAAGAACTTTACAGCCAATGTCCTTCTCAAGCTGGTGGTTAGTCACATACTTGGATCTGTGCATCAATTGGTTAGTCACATACTGCAAGCCATGCATTGAAAGGAGAGATTTTCACTATAGAACAAGTCTAATTGGGTATTGGGGTAAGGGTTCAACAGTAGGTTGGTATAAGGTAGTGAGATTCCTTTACTTGTAACCGCTTGTTGTGATAATAGTGGATTCTCGGGAGTGGTGACCTTAAAATCACCCAGTGGGGTTTTTGCCTTGGAGGTTTTTCCCATTCGTAAACAAATCACCGTGTCAACTTTATTTTCCGCTGTACATTAACTTAGTTGGTGATTTGTTTGTGCTACCACGAGTATTGCATGTTAATCAGATTAATTAATTAACCTGGCTAATTAATTGGTTAATTTATCACAAGGGGTCAATACATTCTTGGCCTATTAAGTGGAAAATAAATTTGACACAGTTGATTTGTTTACGAATGGGGAAAACCACCGAAGCAAAACCCCACTGGGTGAATTTAAGGTCACCACTCCTAAGAATCCACTATTATCAATTACAAGCGGTTACAAGTATGAGAAATCTTACCAAACCCTTTGACCTATCCCGAATACCAACCTATAGTTGAACCCTTATCCCAATACTCAATTGGACTTGTATTGTAGCGGTAATCTCTCCGTTCAATGCATGACTCCCAGTACGTGACTAACCAATGATGCACGGATCCCAGTACGTGACTAACACACCAATTTAAGGAAGATTGTTGGCTGCAAAGTTCTTCAGTTCATCAACTTATCAACAATGAAGATTAGGAAGCTCCTTGGTCACAAAACCCTTGGTGTAAAGATTCAGTAGCTTCTACAGAGAGAATGATGAACTAGAGCAATTTTTGCCTCCAGTCACAATATGCATGTATTATCACTTTGCATCACCTCGTGATAGCCTTTAAAATAATCCTTATATATATATATATATATATATCTAGGGTTGTGAGAAAAGAACCCCTACACAAATACATAAAAATATGCGTGTAATCAAATCTGAAAAGTCTAATTTCCTAATTCTCGACAAATACAACTTTTGTCTAACTTCTGTCGAGTTTCAACATTAAATCTCGATAGAAGTCTTTCTGTCGAGATTGTTGTTGAGCTTTAATGGATAGCACTTCATTCACTTGTTTATTGGTCAAACTTGCATGGTTTCAATACTTAACTTGAACACTTGTTTCTTGAAGTACTAAACACATCTTAGATCTACCCAATTACAAGTAAAGTGCGTTTTGTTAAAGGATTAGCCAATTACATAAATATGTCCCTAACAACTATAACATAAGAAAATACATGGTTTAGAACGATACTCCAACTTATTTAAACCATAAGGTCGAAGAAGAGGATAACATTTACAACCAAAAACTCTAAGAACATGGTAATCTGGTTCTTTATTGTAAAGTTTGGCAAAGGGAGACTTGTAAGTAAGAACTGGAGTGGGTAATCTATTAATGATAAACACAGCTGTAAGAAAAGCATCCATCCAATATTTGTTAGAAAGTTTAGAATGTGCAAGAAGAGTGAGACCAATTTCTAAGTTGTGGCGCAATTTGCGCTCTGCTAGGCCATTTTGATGGGACGTATATGGACAAGATTTTCTGTGAATGATCCCATTCTTTTGAAGAAATAATTGGAATTGTTGGGAATTATGTTCACCCCCTCCATTAGATTGAAGTTGTTTAATAGTGGAAGAAAAAATTGATTTTCGACTAACAAATTAAATTTTACAAATGATTGGAAAATGTCAGATTTGTTATAAAGAGGATAAATCCAAGTATAGCGAGAGTAATCATCTACAACACTACATAATATTTGCTTCCAATTATTGATAAAACTGGAGAAGTCCAAACATCTGTATGAATTAATTCTAAGGGTTGAGTAGACACACAATTTGAAGAAGAAAATGGTTGCCTTTTAGCTTTTCCCAATTGACAAGAAACGCAAACTACTTCCTTATTAAACTTGCTACATGAGACTGGTAATTGAAATTGATTGAGAACACAAGAAATAACATCAACAGATGAGTGCCCTAATCTAAAATGCCATCCTAAAGATGAAGTTTTGACGCCAAGAAATGCTGTGAAAGAAGCTTGTTTACATTTGAGAGAACCCCTTGAAAGCCGAATAGGATAAAGTTCGTTTTCACTTTTGCCCTCCAGAAGCATTGCCTTGGTCTTGTTGTCCTTAACAAAAAAATGAGTAGAGGTTAGTTTAAAGTAACAATCATTATCTTTGCAAAATTTTTAAATTGACATTAAATTGGCAGAAGCATTAGGACAATGAAGCACATTTTTCAAATGAAATTTAGAAAGAGATGAAGTTAAGACTGTTGAACTAGTATTTTCTATATCAAGACCAGCTCCATTCCCGATTGCAACAGTGTCATTATTCTGAAAGGGTTGCTTGAAACTTAAATTTTCCAGCTCATTTGTAATATGAGCATTGGCACCATTGCTTGCATACCATTGCTGGTCATCATAAGCAATGTTGGTGTGAGCAACCATGGCAGCAAGTTGAGAAGGAGGATGACATCCCTGATATGAATAATCCATGCGATGGAAGCAATCAAGTGCTTGGTGGTTTGGTTTACCACAAATTTGACAAGGCACCCTTTAATTTGATGGAGAAAGTGCAGATTGTTGTTTAGAGAAAGAAGTTGTAGGTTTGGAATTATGGTTGAATGATCCTGGACAAGGTAAATTTTGGGAATTAAATGGAGGTTTGTGTTTTGGGTTAAATGGGTGAGAATTAGGACGTTGTGCCATGAGAGCAATGTCACTAGCATCAAGCTAAATTACTTGTCAATTTAATAACATTTCATGATTTAGCAATTCATCACGAAACACATTAAAAGACAATGATCTTTCACGAGTGGCAAGAAAGAAGGAGGTGATATATGAGTTAAATGAGAGATTGAGACCATTGATGATGCATGAAATTAACTCATCATCTTCAATCATCGTACCAGCAACAACCAATTGATCAACATATAGTTTGGCAGTTTGAAGAAACTCAGAGCATGTCTTAGATCCTTGCTTTAGAGTTTGCAGTTGCCTCATCTAGGGGTGTACATGGGTCGGGTTGGGTCGAGTTGAGGGGATTTTTTGACCCAACCCACCATGGTGGGTCAAAAAAAATTCAACCCAACCCAACCCATCATATAAGTCCAACCCAACCCACATGGGTTGGGTTGGGTCGACTTGAACCCATGGGTTGGACAATTTTTTTTATTACTATTATTATTAAATTGAGCAGAAAAAATATATCACACTTGCCACTTGAGTTGATAAACAAAATATAAATGAACTAGTATCCTAATTCACTTATAAACAAAATATATCTAAAATTTTTTAAATTTTTTATTAATTATATAATATATTTAAATATATATTAAAAGAACTAATAGAATTTTATATTATATATGATAGTAGGAATCAAGGAAGTGCTCTATAGCTGGTTTTTTTTTTAAATTTATTAAATATATAATATATTTTAAACATATATTAAAATATTGGTGGGTCGGGTTTGGTTTGGTGAGTTTGTAATTTTATGACCCAAACCCAACCCGATCGACCCGCTATTAAATTTTTTTTTTTGTAACCCAACCCAACCTAGCAGGTTGGGTCGGGTCGGGTTTGGCGGGTTTTCTACACACCCCTAGCCTCATCAAATGTGCAACATGCGAACAGGAGTGACTAGCAATTCGATTTGCTAGTGCAGACCAGACATCCTTCGACGAGTTTAAACCATACACAGTCGAGAGAACACTCTCAAAGAGAGAAACATTCATCCAGCTAAGCAAAAGCTGATCTTTCTTAGTCCAGATAATGAATGTTGGATTGAGAGTCTTCTTTCCTTCTGCATCAATAAGGAATTGTTGAGGGCACGACTCAGAATTGTCGACGATACCCTGCAGATCATTACTTCTCAAAATGGGACGAACCACTGATAACCACATAATATAGTTGTTGTTGTTGTCAAGCCGAACATGTTGGTTAATAGTGGGAAGATTTAAGGTAATGGATGGGGTGATAACATGAGAGCTTGAGGAAGCCATGGATAACATGATAAAAAAAAAAGTGTTAGCTTAGTAAGGCTCTGATACCTTTAAACAAAAGCTGAGTAAAAGGTATTGGCTTAATTACTAATCCTTAAGATGCATTAGGAAATATATATATATTTGTGTGTGTGTGTGTGTGTGTGTGTGTGTGTGTGTACACACAGGTAGAGTTTGGTTACAATAGAAATTCCTAGATAGAGGCAGAGGAGCTAAGGATAAAATACAACAAAACTGATTATGTGATAACTATAGGAACATTTGAATTTTCAGCAGCAACGTGATCTTTATTTGAATTTTCGGCAGCAACGTGATCTTTATTTGAATTTTGAGCAGCAACGTGATCTTTAGAAAGTGGCTTGGCATTATCTTTAGCCATATCTGAATCGATATTAGTATTTGAATTTTGAGCAACAACGTGATCTTTAGAAAGTGGCTTGGCATTATTTTTAGCCATATCTGAATCCATATCAGCTATCCTAACAATTTTGACACATTAGCTTTGTAAGCCTCACAAATTTATGCCTTAATAAGCCACATGTATCACGAAGCAAATTTTTTGCAACAGAAGTTAATGGTTAAAGGTGGCCAACAACTAAATCCTATCTATACTTAGCAGTCTCCCTTTTCGTATTACCACTTATGTAGAACGGACCACCATGGTTTTTTTAAACTCCCAAGCGCGCCTAAAATCGCGTAAGGCAACACTAGTAAAAATCATTTGGGCGATAGAGTCGGAATTGCATGAAATTTGGCAAGTTGAAGGGAAACAGATTTCTGAGCAATAGTCGTCGCTTTGCCATGAGGTACCCCTTAATTTTGGTAAATTCCTCTGTTTAGGCCCCGAAAACTATGATTTTGCTGTTTATAGTAATTTTTGTTTCCTTAATAACTTTTTGCTCAAAAATTAGAATAAGGTCCTGCTTGTTTTGGGATGACCCTTAATGTCAGTAGTTTATGATTTTGTATTTAACTCAATTTTACCATTTTTGATAAATTTAGGTATTTTGCCACCTAATCTCGTAATTAGTTTGAATTATGGTTTCAGACATTTCCTAATCATCTTAGGGTTTTACTTTCTCGGTATTTATATGTTTTGTAGCCGTCAAAGACAAAACAAATTATCATCAATAAAATTGCATAGTTTTTTTTTTTCCTCAAACTTTTCTCTGGTTAATTCTAGTTTATCACATTGTGGATTCAAGGAACCCCTTGTACATTCGAGATTTACTATCCAAAAACTAACAGTTTAATTTTTGTCCATTAAAAAGAGTATCGTGTGTGCTTTCTTTAAGCTTTTGTAACATCAACCACCATTTGCGTGGGATGCCGTGCACATAGCATTTATGAGATGTAATACTGCAGACTCCTAACCAATCTTTACAATATTCACAGCTGTCACAAAGTAACAAAACATTGGTAGAAGAATATTACACGGTAAAAATAATCCTTAGTTGCCTGCACATGCTCAGCTAACCAAATAGGGGTTGGTTGTTGTGGTTTGTAATTGTGGAACTATGGTTTTAGATGCGTACCCTTGCCTTATGAGTTCAACACTTCAACTAAATCTTCTCCAGATTTTGTCAATATATAGACTACAGAGCATTGTTTTTCTGATGGGAAGCAAGAATTTGAAAGGTGCAAATTAATTGTGAAGCCCCAGGATTGTTTCAGGCACTCTAAAGATTGCATTGATTGAACTGAGTTTGGCATAATGGTTGAGGATGTAAATATGAAAACGGACAACTTCCTAGAAGTGTCTTTGCTTGAAATTAATAGAGCCTGTATTATGTACGTGTACATATGATAACTGTTGTTTCCTATTTTAGAAATATTTGAATTTATTTTACAGTATTATTTATTTAGAACTATTTTTAATTCTAAGTGTGGAATGTGTTTGAAAAATTACTGAAAATTTGTCCTTGAATGGTTTTTTTTTTTTTTTTTAAAGAAACATTTGAAAGGTGAACTGCATAATTTTGTCATAAAAAAGGACAAATTTGGATGTTATTGCACGTGAAGCAATACCATTTATCAAGTGAGGGTTATAACACGTGTGACGATATACCATATTGCGGTATGACCACCTATGATAGATATAAACTAACAATTTGATGCTCCTAGAAAATGTAATTCCCTTAATCAATCTTGATAGCCATTAGATTTGACATGTTAGATAACAACAAGAAAGGTGCTAGAGTGTTTAGAGCTGCACTGCCATTTGAAGTAGAATTTACAGATTTCGAAGGCTTTGATATCATGTGAAAACATGGCGGGATTAATGTTTGGTAATATCTAAACAATATACTAGAATACATTGTGTTTGTTTTTTGACCAATTAAAACACAACCGGATTAACCTAGTTAATTAGCCAAGTTATTACTTAATCCAAATTTCAGATCTAGGTTAACACAATCATATAATCATATCAATGTAGAGTGCGGAATATAAAGAACATAAAGATATGATGACCGCGGAAAACCAAACCGGTAAAAAACCTGGGAAGGATTTAACCTAGCTATCCTCAAGGTAAACCTGAATTTACTGTGAAAGAATCGAAATTTTACAATAGCGACTTAGACCACTAACATCCTATTGCTACCCACCAGTAGAAAACTTACTAACATGACCATGTGTAAGCTTCAAGACCACAAACTCCTTCTTTCTTGGATTCTCCAGCAAGTACAAGCACTCCCGCTTGCGTATCTTTAAGCTCTTTAATACAGCAACTGAATGATCATCAAGCTCTCAATGAAATCTCCTTCTTGATAATTCTAAGCATGTGTGAAGGCAACCACCTCTCAGATCTCACAAGAGATTCACACACACAACAAATAGAGCAAACTCTAAAACGTGTCTAGGGTTTGCCTTTTATACCTAAGGAAAAATATAAAACCCTAAACGTCATATGGGCTTAGGGTTGAGTTGGAAATTCTGCAGAAAAAATAATCTGCACTACTTTCGATCGATCGAGTCTAATTTTCGATCAATCGAGTCAGTCAGAATTACACACTCAATTCTGCAGTTAACTCGATTCCAACTTTACATAAACGACATACTTTGAGTAAGTCTAAAACAAGACTAACAACTTGTTTTGATCATAATTTGCCAACAATACAAATTAGAGTTCTAATACATTAGTTCCTAAGTACCTAGAACCTAACAAACTCCCCTTTTTGGCAATCCGTGAAAAAACACAAACACAATGCTCAAAGTTACAAGTAAAAGCCCTTTACAAAGATAATGCCCGTAACAAAATAATCCAACCTAACAACTATCCATCAGTTGCAAGTGTAGACAGCAGCACGACTGAATTAACCTGTATATTCCTGAAATACTCAACAAACATATAAATGCATGTGTGGAAAATACAAGTAAAACAAAAATAAATTCTTGACTTCACAAAACACAAAAAAAAGACATATATCATGAATAACTCATAAATATAAATCAGTGAGCAGTGAAACAAGAAACATATATAATAGTGTATCTCTCCCTAACATGAACAGCCCAATACAAAACAAAGAATACATCATGAGCCAAAAATGTAAATACACAATGAAGCACATAGATACAATCTAATAGCTCCACAAGCTCCACGAATACAAAAATCTCCCCCTAACAACAAAAAATCCTCTACAAGTGTCCAAAACTACTCCTCCTTTTTGTGACAGAATGCCAAAGGGCAATCAGAGTCCATCATCTAAAGGAGGTGGCGAAGGCGAACGTCGAAGATGCACCAAATCTGCTCGTAAAGAATGGAGCTCATCAAGCACGTCCACCAAAATCTGACCCTGAGCCGCTTGAACGGTCAAGACAATCTCCAACATACGACGAATGTCAAAGTCATCTGAAGTAGATGGTGGAGGAACAGCAGCAGCATGATCAGCAGATGCCTCACCAGAATTAGTACCTGTAGAAGAAGGAGGGGGTGCGGTACCAGAAGGCTTAACACGAGGGCATTTAGTGCTCTCTCTCATATGAGTAGCCCTCTGCCTAAGAAAGGAGGCACCTATGGGAGCAACTATGTGTACAGGGTCAGAAGCAGGGAAGTCATCTAAACCAAGATACAACAAAATCCAATGAATAAAAACAGGATGAAAAAGAGCATGAGCGGTAGAAGAACTCCTATAAACTTCATTCAAAGAATGAAGAAACAAATAAGGAAAACTAATAGGAGCATCCGTAACAAGAGCGAACAAAAATGCACATCGCTCCAAGGGAATGGTGTGTAGATGAGTGATAGGCTATAAGGAGTGACACGCTATCCTAAAGAAAAGATTGTGTAACTCGGTGAGCTCAGCAGTAGTGATCCGAGGATCAGAACCCCATTGGATAGAAGACCCAGTGATGTAAGACATGATGTCGTCCAAGGGAGGGGACTCATCATAGGGATAGACAGGGTGCTGGACCAACGGTACGCCAAGAGTATCAGCCACGACTCTAGGAGTAATGGTGAACTCTACACCTCGTATCCAACTCTTTACTAAAGTGTTGGAATCATAGACTCGGATAGAGATGTTCGAGTAGAACTCTCTAATTAGGGTAGCTGGTGGTGGAGGACCACTATCCAACAAAGGTAGCCAGTCCCTACGCTCAAAGTTAGCCCTAATGACTGGATTAAGCTCATCTAACAAAACTTTTTGCTCAGACCAAATCTTTCTCTTAACATTCAGAATGTCAAAGATCTTTTGGTTTTTCTCACTCGGAAACTTCTCACGATCAAAAGGAGGAGGAGAAGGTGAAGGGGGAGACCTATTGGCTCTAGTCTTCCTAGGAATGGTGCTAGGCTAAGGACAAGACACAAGGACAAAGCCAAAAAGAGCAAATAGAAAAACCAATGGCAGACTGCAAGTTAGCACCAAAAAATAAAAAATAAAAAAAATAACAATCTATATGATGCATGAACAGATAAATGTCATGATGCATGCTCTAATGCAGTGATAACAAGTTCAATTTGAGTTTAGAATCACAAAATTGGCTTGAGCATAGAGTTTAGAACAAAAACCCCAAAATTTTGAAAAACCACTTGTTCAATTTGTACTAAATTGACCAATTGATCAACACACAAGCTAGAAAGCAGTTTATTATGATCAAATTAATCAATCTAACAAGCCAATTTCATCAATTAAACTCAATTTGAACAAAATCCCCAATTCGGGTATATTCAAGCCCTAGAATTTTCAATTTCTCACAATTCACCAAATTGATCAAATTAAAACATCAAGAACATGTTTATAACATCCCCCAACAAAAACCCATTGATCAATTTCAAGAAATGAGCCTTGAATCATCAAAAATCCCAATTATGCATAGGTTAGAAATTCTCAATAAAAATGCATGAAACTTGAAAATAAAATCAAAAGGAAGGATAATATGGTCTTACCAGCCTTTGGAGAGAAAAACCTTGCAAAAGAAATGGAGCAAAACGACAAAAAAATTGATTTGAGCCTTGACCAAGTCGTATAGAGAGAGAAAGTTTGAAAAACTTTTTGAAAAGTAAGTAGAACACGTTAAAATCTCCTTTTTAAAAAACTCTCTATATGATTTTTGATTGATAGAAATTTAGGTTCGATTGATTGAAACAGACTGAGGCTGACCAAATAATTTAATCGCAATTTTGATTGATCGAGGAATAGATTCGATCGATCGAAATTCTGGAAAAAACAAATTTTTGAAAAACAAAGAAATTTTTGTGAGAAACTCCTCAAAGCATTGAATTTTCAAAATAAATTGACCAACCTTGTTTTCAAAACCAAGAAAATAAATACAAAACACAATTTGCTTCCCTTTTTCCTTTTTTTTAAAAAAAAAACAAAACAAAACAAAAACAGTCCTAGAATGAAATGCATGAATGTTATGCAATGTAAGTCCTAGAAATAAAATGAAAACAAAAAACCAAAGAACAATTGTCACAAAGAGTAGAGCAATGAAGCATAATGACCATGTCAAAAAGACTCAATTAGATCGAGCCTTTTGCATCCAAAACTTTTTAGATGCACCTCGAGCATTAGAGTTCTTATTCTCATTAGATTGATTTCCAACTCCAAAATTGGAATAAAGGTTTAGAGCCTTTACCAATTCACCAATAAGTACCATAGGATCTAGTGCTTGAGGCACAGGCATTTTTGGCTTATTTGCTTGTTTAGCAACTTGCAACTTGAAACAGTTTGGATGAATGTGTCTAGACTTTCCACAAAAATGACAAACTCAAGCAGGGTTACCATGCAACTTGTCCTTAGAAAGGGTAGACTCCTTAGGTTTAGACTCTTTTAGATCAACCCTAATCTTCCTAGGAGGTGTGACCTCTACAGGTTTAACAATCTCACTCACAACCTCACTCACAGAGGGTTCAGAGGAAGAAGAAGGAACAAAGTTTGTGGAATGGGGTGCAGACACAGAGATGCTTTCTACAAATTCTAAGCCAGTTTTGTCAGAGGGAGACTTTTGAACACTTAGAATGTGACCAAGTTTGGAGCTTGCATACTTAATAGATTGTTCTTTAACAACAGATAGTTCAAGCTCCAAATTCTTAACTTTATCAAGCAAAAGCATATTCTCAGTTTTCACATTGTTCAAAAGTTCATTAGCATCAAACAGTTTCACAAGAAAAATTTTCTTATCAAGCTCAAGAGATGCAATTTTCTTCAAGCCAAGATCAACATTCATAACATCCTTTGCAGCAACTTTGCAAAGTTTATTGTAGGCTTCTTGAAGATCTACATCCTCAAAGAGTTCCCCATCAGAAGGGTTCTCTTCAACAGACACGCTTTCATTGACTACAGTAGTAGCAATGAAAGCAATAAAGTTTCCATCATCGTCAGAAATAGACTCATCATCGGAAACTTCATTATCACTAAGGGTTACAGCCATAGCCTTACCCTTATACCTCAAGTATGTAGGACATTCAGATTTCATGTGACCATACCCTTGACATCCAAAACATTAAGGACCTATAGAATTTTTAGAAGATTGACCTACTTTTTCTCTAGGTTTCTCAATGTTGCTAACGTTAGTAGGATCATTCTTCCTAAAATTTCTAAGTTCAACATTGTTCTTACCTATTGCCCTTCTGTTGCTATTTCTAAGGAAATTCTTAAAGTTCTTGGCAAGGTAAGCAATCTCTGTAGCAGAGAGCTCATCATTAAATCCACCAACCTTAACATCATCAACTGACTTAAGAGCCATTGATTTGGATTTGCTAGTTTTGGGTAGGTCCAACTCATAGGAATGAAGAGATCCTATAAGTTCATCAACAGGGATGGAGTTCACATCCTTGCTCTCAGTGATGACAGTTACTTTGGGTCTAAAATTTTCAGTTAAAGATTTAAGAATCTTCCTAACAATTTTAGGTTGATCATAGATATTACCCAAGTTGTATGCAGAATTAACAATGTCATTAAATTTAGCATAAAATTCATCAAAGGATTCATCATCAGACATCCTAATGCTCTCAAATCTAGATATTAATTGCTGCAACTTATTAATTTTGACAGTCTTTGTGCCTTCATGCACAGTCTAGAGGATATTCCAAGCAGTATAAGCAACCTCAACATTAGAAATTCTCTTAAATTCCTCTATAGAAACAGCATTGAAAATAGCATTCATAGCTTTGCTATTAAAAGCGGCTGCTTCTTTCTGAGAAGTTTGCCACGCACTCACAGGAGTAGTGGGCTTCTCCCATTCGTACTCAACGGAGTTCCAGACTCTCTCATCAATAGATTTCAGGAATGCTTTCATCCTTACTTTCCAATAAGCATAATTATTCCCATCAAAGTTAGGAAGAATAACTAGAGAGTGTCCGTGTTCCATGACAACAAGGGTCAAAGACCAGCTCAGAGATCAGAAGATCTACAACAAGAGAGCTACCTGTTCTGATACCACTTGTTTGTTTTTAGACTCTTTAAAACACAACCGGATTAACCAAGTTAATTAGCTAAGTTATTACTTAGTCCAAATTTTAGATCTAGGTTAACACAATCATATAATCATATTAATGTAAAGTATGGAATATAAAGAACACAAAGATATGATAACCTAGAAAAACCAAACCGGTAAAAAACCTAGGGAGGATTTAACCTAGCTATCCTCAAGGTAAACCTAAATCCACTATAAAAGAATCAAAGTTTTACAATAGCGACTTAGACTATTAACATCCTATTGCTACCCACCAGTAGAAAACTTACTGACACGACCACGTGTAAGTTTCGAGACCACAGACTCCTTCTTTCTTGGATTCTCCAACAAGTACAAGCACTCCCGCTTGCGTATCTTTAAGCTCTTTAGTGCAGCAACTGAATGATCATCAAGCTCTCAATAAAATCTCCTTCTTGATAATCCTAAGCATGTGTGAAGGCAACCACCTCTTAGATCTCACAGGAAATTCACACACACAACAAATAGAGCAAACTCTAAAACGTGGCTAGGGTTTGCCTTTTATACCTAAGGAAAAATATAAAACCCTACACGTCATATGGGCTTAGGGCTGAGTTGGAAATTCTGCAGAAAAAATAATCTGCACGACTTTCGATCAATCGAGTATAATTTTTGATCGATCGAGTCAGTTAGAATTGCACACTCAATTCTGCAGTTAACTCGATTCCAACTTTACATAAACGACATACTTTGAGCAAGTCTAAAACAAGACTAACAACCTGTTTTGATCATGGTTTGCCAAGAATACAAATTAGAGTTCTAATACATTAGTTCCTAAGTACCTAAAACCTAACACATTGATATTGAAATAGTCCAATATTATAAACACAAAATAGCCATCAATACGAAATACACAACTTTGATTAGAACCCTGCCTGTCATGGTTAAGACCTGAGAGCTTAATTTACTTACACATTTTTGTTCAAAATGATAGAATGACCAATTATCTAGTAGAATTTGTAGTTAGACTTCGAAAGTTTCGTTTTATCTTCTTAAACTATTAAAAATGTTTCATTCTCTGTCTTTAAACTAAAAAAAAAAAAAAAAAAAAATCCCTTTTATTTCATTTTTATTGAATTGTTTATCCATTTTTCACCATTAAACTATTGAAAAAATTTATTTAGAAAGTGGAGAGACAAAAAAAGAATTTCATACAAATTTTAGGGACGAAAATAATATTTTAATCTTATAGTGACAAAGAAAATGAACATTTTGTTACAGGTATTGTTGTCCTCACTTGTCCTGGTTAAATTTACATCTTTCAACATAAACATCCATATATATTATTTTATTTATTACACATTATATGACAGTGTGAAGGACAGGCTTATGGTAGAGACACCAGCAAAGCATAATAAATTCAATACCACCCCATCCAACCAAAAAAGCCATGGAAGATTGGAACAATAAAAGAAAATTAATTAAGACACAGCTATTTCTTCAAGGCTTGGTAGCAGCCAAGGTGTTTCCAATGTCAATGACAAACCGGTATCTAACATCATTCTTAGCAAGACGCTCCATTGCGGTGTTCACATAATCCACTGAAACAACCTCAATGTCTGCCGTGATGCCGTGTTTTGCTGCAAAGTCAACATCTCTTGCGTCTCTTTCATTCCTCCAATACCACTTCCGGCAACCATCTTCCTTCCTGATGTTCTTTTTTTTTTTTTTTTTGCAAATCTTAGTAACTCTCTTAACTAATAATGAAAAATCTAAACAAAATTCTAATTAAGAGTAATCTTAATGGATAGAATTATTGGATAATCTTAAGGATGAAGAAATTAAAATATCTCTCCACTCTCTCCTCTATGGCCAAAACTTATAAAACAACAAAGTAAAGAAATAAGAACAAGTAATACCAGTAATATTATAATTAATTCAGACTATTGCGCATTCTTGACACGATGGTCACTCCACAAGTACAAGTACTTCTGGGGTGTGAGGGGTAAAGGCCGAGGTTCAAGTTTCTAAAAAGGAGCTTTACACACATATATATTTAAATTAGGTGAGAGTAGAATTTCTATCTTGTATAAAAAAAAATTAAATAAATAAATAAATAATTCAAACATTTATTTATTTATTTTATCAACGAAATGGTACTAATCACATTTATTATTATCTCTTTTTTTTTTAACAAACATTTATTATTATCTCGATTTTTACTTTCTTTTTTTTTTCCTGTAAAATTGGTAGAAATAGCCTTTGCATTTTTCAGATGAAAAGGTGCAAAGCACAAAAAATGGAAATAATGGAAAATTTATCATGGTCTTAAATTCTTAATAAGCAATTACCCGAAATCAACGGAAACACAGGTAGCTCAAGTGGCTTGTTTGGTGAACCCACCATGACAAGCGTTCCATGGGACTTCAATAGACCAAGCAATGGTAAAATGGGGTGCACTGCAGAAACAGTATCAATGATACCATCCATTGTGTTCATGGCAGCCTGCACAAATTTAATATGTATCCATCATCAACACCCAATATCTTAAAGTACAACCATTATGAGCATGAGTTCATAAGATGGAAAGTATTATAAGCTAAAAAAATACCTGAATTTGGTCTGGATCATGGCTAACCAAAAAAGAATCAGCACCAAGATGTTCCAAAGCTTCATCCTTCTTGCTAGGTGAGGTACTAATTACAATCACTTTTGCCCCAAAAGCCTTACCAAATTTGACAGCTACATGACCAAGCCCACCTAAGCCCACCACCCCAATATGCTTACCAGGTTCGGCTAGACCAAAGTGTTTCAGGGGACTATACACTGTGATCCCAGCACAGAGTAGTGGAGCACCAGCATAAAGTGGCATATTTTCTGGGAAATGAACTATGTAGCGCTCATTAGCTACCATTGTGTCTGAATAGCCTCCATAGTTGAATGTTCCATCATGGTAAATGGAATTGTAAGTGAATATTGTAAGGTTGAATTTAATCAACCATCTAATTGGCTTTATTCCGTGACCAATTTGCTTGTAATTTAGCACTTAGTTACCCTGTATTTAGGTGGGAAAATTGTAAGGGTAGTGTGTGAGAAGATGTGAAGAAAAGCTCAAGAGTGTGCAAGAAAACAGAGTCTCGCGGCTAGGGCTCGCGAGTGGATCGCGACTGGCAAGTTGCGAAAGGCAGGCACGTGAGAGGCACAGTGGGAAGCTGAAGGGTCGCGCCAGCTGTCACGCAACAGGACAAAAGTTCCAGGCTGTCCAGGCAGTTACGTCGCGACTGGAACTCGCGACTTGAACAAGCCGCGAGGTCAAGCCGCGAGTAAACCCTGTTTGGCAAAAACTGACGTTTTGCATTCCCTTCTCACCCTACTATATATACACCCTTATACCCACGAAATTGAGAGAGCTTCCAGAGAGAATTTTGTGAGAGAAACCCTAGAGAAATACAAGATTGCCTCATCCCCAATCTTTACCTTAGAGACTCTTCAAATTCCTCTACTCTCTTCCTCTCCATTGTCATAACCTTGAGAGGCCTTTTACCAAATCCTTATCTCACCACACCCACGTCTGTGAGAAGGTTCATTTGGTGCGTAGGGAAGCAGTTTGGGAAGGAACCAATATACATTAGTTGATGCTATGGTCAAGTAGCGGAATCCGGGAAGCTAGAGAAGAAATAGGTTCGGCGTAACCTCGTTGGAGCAAGAAGCTTGGAGGGCTTAGGTACTTGGGCAGATTAGGCTTGGAGGGTCTTCTGCTGTTCATGTATCCCAACTATATTCTTTAGTGGATTGTATCACCGCTTGGAGGGCGGCGGAGAGGTTTTATGCCGAGGACTTCGGTTTCCTCTTCGATAACATATCGTGTGTTGTCCGTGTGTTTGCATCGTTCTTTCCTTTATCTTTGCCTTATATTTACTACTGTGGATGTGTTTATATTTGGCTTTGATTGTTCTATCAATTCTGTTATAAGCTTATTATCATATTCCGCACATTAATTGTTTGATATAAAGCTTGAATTGTTATTTTTGTAATTTGGGGTCTAAACGTTCAAAGGTGTTTCATACCCTTTTTGAACTTTCAATTGGAATCAGAGCGGGTACACTTGTTGTGGTTTTAATACCTGAGTGTGATCCTTGACCCCTTGTTGAGATGGATAGGTCTCAATCTCTCAATGTTCCACCATTTTTTTATGGTAATAATTATGCATTTTGGAAAGTCCGAATGAGGGCGTTTTTGTGTTCTATGGATGAGACTGTGTGGGATGCAGTTGAGATAGGTTGGACTAAACCGGATGCTCTTAAGGCAAATTGGGATAAAGTTGCTCTTGCATCGGCAAATGCAAATAGCAAGGCATTGAATGCTATTTTTTGCGGTGTCTCTCCAGAAGAATTCCACCGGATTTCTCACATCTCCATTGCTAAGGAAGCATGGGAGATTCTGGAGACAACCTATGAGGGAACTAAGAAAGTGAAGGACACAAAACTTCAAATGCTGACCACTCGCTTTGAGGAGTTAAAGATGAGTGATGAAGAGTCGTTTGATTCGTTCTACAGCAAGTTGAACGAAGTGGTTGTTGGTAAATTTAACTTGGGGCAAAAGACGGAGGATTCAAAGATTGTAAGGAAGATCCTCCGGTCACTACCAGAAAGTTTCCGGCCCAAAGTTACAGCCATTGAAGAGAGCAAAGATCTTGACGACATCAAGGTTCAAAAGCTGGTTGGTTCTCTGCAGACATATGAATTGTTCCTTCCTTCGGCGAAGAAGAGCAAATCCCTGCGCTTAAGACAATTGATGAGAGGATAGTATCTCATGACTCTTCGGAAGAAGATACGGTAGATAAAGATGTGGCATATCTTGTAAAGAACTTCCGTAAATTCCTAAAGCTCAAGAATAGTGGAAAATTTGGTGACAAAGGAAAATTCCAGACTGCCGGAAAAGAGAAGAAAGAGTTTCGAAGAAGAGATGGTAAAGATTCCCAACCCTCACAAGGAATTACATGCTTTGAATGTAATGGGCATGGGCATTTTAAAAAGGAATGCCCAAATTACTTAAAGTCGAAGGGAAAGGTTTATGCCACTACTTTAAGTGATTCGGACTCATCAAATTCTGACTCCGATGAGAGCTGTGATGAAGAAGGAAATTTCTCCGCATTCATGACAATTGCTCATGTGGAATCCTCAGACGACTTGAAGACACTTGTGAAGGAGCTTGGTGAGCATTCTGATTTGGAGTCTATTGGGGTTGTTGAAGAATCGGAAGCTGAAGAGGATGAAGGTACATTGGGTCTTCAAGAGAATTACGCTTTACTTCTTGAGAAATCAGGTGAGTATGCAAGGGTTGCAAAGGCGGCTGTGAAGAAAATGAAGAGGGGTGAAGAGGACTACAAAAGTCTACTAGCCAGATATAAAGAGGCTAAATGTGAGATTGAGACACTAAATGGAGAGTTATCGGAAGCTTATACCAAAGTAAGATTCCTTGAGCAAGAGGTGGAGCAAGCACAAGCCAAGATAGAAAGGGTCTCCTCTAGAAAGCTGGAAGATGTTATCTCATCTCAGAAACACTTCTCAAACAAGACCGGATTGGGCTATACCGGAGGAAGTAGCTCATCGGCCAAAGCTACCAAAGAAGTGAAATTTGTGAAGGGCATAGAGCCTATTGGAGAAGTAACCATCCCTGGAAATGTTGAGTCTGAGAGGAAGAATGTGAGTGAGCAACGGATGGTAAATAAGCCCCGAAATCAATCTATGGGTAGACACGGAACCAGAGCAAGATCCCTCTCAAGACCACAACGGGGTCCTAGAACAGAGTATGTGTGTCACTATTGCAGACTGCAAGGGTATACTAGACCTAACTGTCAAAAGTTGAGAGCAGACAACAATGCGAGTGTACCTCGATCACGAGGGAGAAGAAGTGACTTGAGGTCTTGGGATGGTGAGCGATCAAGGAGCCAAAACCGTGATCCCGGAATGACAGACGAGATGAAAATGATTGGCGCCTTCACCACTTGCTTGGAGAGCTTCAATAGGAGGTTTGAAAGTCCTAACTCCCATACCCGATCCGTCAAGGATATCACCCCAAACGCACGTGACGTGTGGGTGACAAAGGGTTCTCATGCATAAGCATTATAACATGTCCATGCATTAATTCTTCCGATGCTTTGTGGATAAGATTGGTTATTTGCTTTGTGTTTTTGAGCATTTGTTTAATTTGTAGTTTGTTTTGTGTTTAAAATTTTTTTCTACTGTTTTTGTGTCAAAAATCCAAAAACACATAAAAAGCTGAAAAATCCAAAAAGTTTGATCACTCTGTTGAGTTTTGTCTCCAAGCATGTTTTGCCTTGTACCTTTGTACTTATGGCTGTGTGCATTTAACGAGCTTAGCTTGTCTCTCATGCACTCATATCTTTGTGGGAGAAATTTTGAAATCTATGTGATTGTTGTAAATAGATCTTCAACCTTGTCATGAATGATTAGTGAATGGTATTGTTGATCTTGAGACATGCATAGACTCATGCCTATATATCTTCCCACTTTTTATTTTTATGCTTTAAAAGAGCTCTCTAAATGTAAATCTCCAAATGAAAAGAGATATAGATTTGCAAAAACCTGTCGCACACACTAGTATTTGACTAGGAAAAAGGGAAAGCGACCAAAATAAAATGTGTGATGCTCAAAAAGCCAAAGGCTAATTCATCAATTGAAATATCTAAAATTTCAGGCATCTATCTCACAATGAGATTCTCTTTGCTCAAAAGTTGCAAATGATTTGTTGAATATGGAGCCAAATGAAAAGCTTCAAAGAATAGTTATCAAGTCTTTTTGTGGGAGGTCATATATGCATGCTTCTATAATTGAGATAGGTCACATTATCTAGTGCTAGTTGTGTATGCCTTGATTGAATTGATCATTGAAGCTTCACATTGGACTAAGGACTATCTCATTTTTGATATCCACACACAACACACAAGTTTGTGTTCAATGAATGCCATATTCATTTGTGTAATTGTACTTGATTAAATGTGTTTTCACATGCTCAATCTTTGTTGGTCAAACACAAAAAGATTTTTGAGAGTTTTGTTTTTGTTTTTTTGGAAAGTGCTTTGCTTTTTGCAAAATGTCAAAAAATTCAAAAACAGTGTTGCCCTGTTTTGGCGACTAAGTCACGGGTTGGCCCAGTCGCATATCCCAGTCGCGAGATCACTCAGAGATTCTTCGCGGATAACTGGCGACTCAGTACCCTTATCGTGAAAAAGACTTAGAAAATTTTTCCAAAATTTGAGTAGTTTTCTTTTCGCGGGTCAATGTGGCGACTGTATCGCGGATGGAAGGTCCAATCGCGAGAGGTACTCAGGGATTTTCGCGGCTCATATCGCGACTATCTCGCAGGTAGACCTTCCAGTCGCGAAAAACACTTAGAGAAATTCACAAGTTTTCTCCTCACAGTGTTTCGCGGCTCAATCTGGCGACTTACTGGCAACTTGTTTCAGTCGCGAAAAACGCGTGTTTTGCGTTTTGAAGACAGTTTTAAAATTGTTTTCCAGTTTTTCCCTCGAAATTCTGTGTCTGTTCATCTTCTTCTCAAAACTCTCTCTCTCAACACTCCGTGTTTGTTCGAAACAGCTCTAAATTTCTGCATCATATCTTCATCAAACATCACGAAAAAGGTATGGGTTTTCAAAACCTCACTTCATTCATCATGATTTCACTGCTGTTCTTTTGAATCTGATGTTGTGTTGTTGGGTTGTGTTGATTTTAGATTTCGAACATGGGTTTATTTTTTTTGTGGTTGGGTGTGTGAGCTGTTCCTCGCTCTTACTACACTGATTGCTTAGGATTAGTTGCTTATTTCAGGTCATTTTTCCTCTGTCTGAGCATTGATATTTGTCTGTTGAGTTTTTGGGCATATGGGTATGAGGTGTTTCTGCCATTTTGCATTGATGTCCTATTTTTGTCTGATTGATACTGTTGTTGTTTTTGGAGATTATGGCTATCATGCTCTTATAGATGTTGATACATTTATATTTTTTTTGCTTTATTCTGTCCAAATGGGTTTTGCTCTGAAATTGGTTGAATTCTTCAGTGTAAACTTGGTGAACTTGTTATTTTCAATGCTTGGTTATCAACTATGCTTAGTCTATGTCTGTTTTATCACTGTGTAACTCATTTGTTACTAATGTGTGTGCATTTCCCTATTCTGTGCTATGTCTTGTTGTGGCCTTTTCTGAGTATTTACAGATGGCTTCCACATCCTCTAAGAAGAAGACTCCTGCTAAGAAGGCTGATAAAAGATTGAAAATGGACAACAACCTGTTTAGGTCAGTAAAGCACTTTGAGAGATACAGAGATTCCTTCGTAAAGGGAACCATTATCCAGGAGAGATTTGTGGATTTACATGACTTGAGGAATACATTCATTCCAAAATGCTTTGAAGGCAGAGGCTGGGAAAAACTTCTGGGTGACTTACCTTTAGTGTGTGAACCACTAATCAGAGAATTCTATGCCAATATTGTGATAAAGGAGGAGGAGTTAAACTGTTGTGTAAGGAGAAAGGAGTTTACCCTAGATGCTCATGACATTGATAAGGTCTTGGGGTTGGAGGGGTTAGATGAGTATGAATTCACAAACTACAAGGACAGAATGGTCTCTCTAGAAGCTGTCCAAAGAAAGATTGGTGGGGTTTTAGAAAAGAGGTGTCTCAACACTTCTGACTTTCCTAAAGACATGAGGTGTTTAACAACGATAATGATGTACAATCTGTATCCTATAAGGAAGATGACTACATTGACAAATGCCAGAGTTATCTTTCTTATGGAACTTAAGGAAAACACCCCTATAGACATCAGTTCCCACATTTTTGCTACTATCATGGAAGAAACTAAAACCACCTCGAGGCCCAAGCTGGTGTTTCCAAGTCTTCTCATGAGAATCTTCAAAGAAAAGGGTGTTGCAATCCCACAAGATATCAGTCCCATGCCTCCTTTATCAGCTATCAACAATCTTACTCTCATACGGATACAGAGTCGTCTTCTAGGTGAAGAAGAAGAGGGTGCCCATGAAGAAGGTGATCCTATGGAGACTGAAGCAGAAGGTGCAGGACCAGTTTCCACACCTAGAGCAAGAGTCAAGAGGAGCAAGCCTTCCACCTCATCATCTGTACCTCCTGATGCCTTTCAAATCATTCTGGAGAGACTTGATACAATCCGAGATGTTCAGAATCAACAGACTGAGAGGATGACAGCAATGCAGGACCAGCTTGATGTTCTCTCTGCCAAGTTTGACAGCATTCATACTAGCCAGGATCACTGACCCCTTGGCCATTCCGGTCAAAAAGGGGGAGTATTTTTGAGGCAGCTCTTGAGGGGGAGTGCCTAGTTTAAGGGGGAGATTTCTTCATCATTCCTTATTAGAGTTTGTTCTGTATATAAAACTTGGTTAACTCAAAATACTGTGGTAGTAGTTGTTTATTTCAGCATATTTATATATAGTATTATGTTTTTCAGCTTATGTACTCTAAGTTGTTATCATGTATCCTTTGTTGCTTTTGTAAGCTTTGAGGGTTGTTTATTGCACCTATGCATGCTTGTAGGCTTTTATGGTTTGTGCGATGTATTTGCAAAACTTTGCTTATGCAGCCTTTATGCTTTGTGTTTTGGTACTTGTTAATGCCTTGCATTATCTTAAGTACAACACTCTTGTACCCTTGTAGGATTGTTCCTAGATGCATATGTGTTTGTATGCATTGGTTGAGTGTTGGACTTGCAAATGGTACTCTTCATTTGAGTTTATCATTCTTGCATGTCCGGATGTTCATTTCCTGTGTGAATGAACATCGTAATCACTTTTGCTTAAGTGACTACTGTGGATGATCTTGCCATGAATTATTGCTTTTGTGCTTTTGTTCATTTTTGCTTGATCATGCCTATTTTGCTCTATATGCTTATTAAGTTTTCTGCATACAATGATATTGTTATGTTATTGTGTTTCAGGAGTTACTTACTCATATGTTCAAGAGCTTTACAGAATCTAGAGTTAGGTGTGAGTGAGTTTTCCAACTGTTCCCAACTCACGTTTAAGTCTAGAGTCTGTTGTAGGGTTTTGTCACAGAATAGCCAAAGGGGGAGATTGTAAGGTTGAATTTAATCAACCATCTAATTGGCTTTATTCCGTGATCAATTTGCTTGTAATTTAGCACTTAGTTACCCTGTATTTAGGTGGGAAAATTGTAAGGGTAGTGTGTGAGAAGATGTGAAGAAAAGCTCAAGAGTGTGCAAGAAAACAGAGTCTCGCGGCTAGGGCTCGCGGGTGGATCGCGAAAGGCAGGCACGTGAGAGGCACACTGGGAAGCTGAAGGGTCGCGCCAATTGTCACGCTATAGGACAAAAGTTCCAGACTGTCCAGGCCGTTACGTCGCGACTGGAACTCGCGACTTGGACAAGCCGCGAGGTCAAGCTGTGAGTAAACCTTGTTTGGCAAAAACTGACGTTTTGCATTCCCTTCTCACCCTACTATATATACACCCTTATACCCACGAAATTGAGAAAGCTTCCAGAGAGAATTTTGTGAGAGAAACCCTAGAGAAATACAAGATTGCCTCATCCCCAATCTTTACCTTAGAGACTCTTCAAATTCCTCTACTCTCTTCCTCTCCATTGTCATAACCTTGAGAGGCCTTTTACCAAATCCTTATCTCACCACACCCACGTCTGTGAGAAGGTTCATTTGGTGCTTAGGGAAGCAGTTTGGGAAGGAACCAATATATATTGGTTGATGCTATGGTCAAGTAGCGGAATCCGGGAAGCTAGAGAAGAAATAGGTTCGGCGTAACCTCGTTGGAGCAAGAAGCTTGGAGGGCTTAGGTACTTGGGCAGATTAGGCTTGGAGGGTCTTCTGCTGTTCATGTATCCCAACTATATTCTTTAGTGGATTGTATCACCGCTTGGAGGGCGGCGGAGAGGTTTTACGCCGAGGACTTCGGTTTCCTCTTCGATAACACATCGTGTGTTGTCTGTGTGTTTGCATCGTTCTTTCCTTTATCTTTGCCTTATATTTACTGCTGTGGATGTGTTTATATTTGGCTTTGATTGTTCTATCAATTCTGTTATAGGCTTATTATCATATTTCGCACATTAATTGTTTGATATAAAGCTTGAATTGGTATTTTTGTAATTTGGGGTCTAAACGTTCAAAGGTGTTTCATACCCTTTTTGAACTTTCAAATATAATTTTGGAACAGTAATTTTCAAGGTCATTTTTGCGGTTCTTGCAGGAGTGACATGCACCAACCATGCATCCTACGCCCACTTTGTCTCCAACTTTAACTTTATTCACCTTGCTCCCTACTTCTGTCACTTCCCCAACAAGTTCGTGCCTTCGACAGAAAAATTCCAATGTCAATTTTTACTTGTGAGATTTCAAAATGTAAACTTTCTTGTTTCCATTCTCAAAGTTATGTTCATTATAAAACTTATCATATTGGACTATGATATATTACTTTGTTAAGATGTTTACAATTAATGTATATTCTTAGTCTTAAAAAAGTAATCTCTTTGTATAACATTTAAATTGTTGTAATGTGGGTTCCAATTAGCTCGACTGGTAAAGTTTTTGATAGTTGAATAAGAGATCTGCGGTTCAAATTCTGCCTATACCAAAAACTGATTAGTTTCTTGTTCTGACGATAAAGAGTTATCATCAGAAGCGGACTCTATAAATTTAAAACTCTCTAAAAAAAACTGTTATAATAAATTAAAAAATAAATATACATATATTTGTCCAACATTATCTCTTTTCTAGTCACATTGGCCGATGCGTTTTAAAATTGTTTAATCATAATTTTTTTTTTTTTTTTTTTTTTTTTTTTTGAGAATGAAGGAAGCTTTCATATATTCACTGAAATAGAATCCAGGTACATAGCTTCCAAGGCAACTGGAGGAGCATCCTCCATCCAATACATATTTTCCTCTAAACTATTAGCAAATTTAGCTAAAACATGGGCTACCCGATTGCAATCTCTTTTAACCCAATTAAATGATACCCTCCTTAAACCACTTATGAGGCATTTAATATCAGCAACCACATTTCCAACAACAGACAGGCCCGGACTTGAAAAGGACAAAGCTTTCATCACATTAACGCTATCGCCTTCAATTATGAGCTCATTGAAACCTGCATCAACAGCAAATTCCATGGCTTTTCTACATGCTAGAGTTTCAGCTTCATCACTACTCGATACAGATGGCCCAATGGCAGAGAGTGCAGCCATAACTTCCCTATGTTCATTCTGTATTACAGCCCCAAATCCTAACCTTCTGCTGTCGCTGAATATGGCAGCATCAAAATTCATTTTGAAGAAAGGATGAGCTGGTGGACGCCATACATTACCTTCAGTTTCCCTTGGCTACGTGACAGCAAGCTGATCTTGAGCTGGTGGACGCCATACATTACCTTCATTCGACTACCAGTCCACACCACTTTCATTCATTTCTCTTGGAATATTATGATTGGAATTTAGTGAACTTTTAATCTAAAAATCAAAGTATGTGACGCAAGCCTTTAGAATTTTTTTTTTTTTTTTCATTATCTCTTATATTTGGAATAATGTAAAGAATTCTTTTTATATTTATGTTATTTTGAGATTTTTTATACATAAAAAAAATTATATAAATGAAATTTTTTTGTTTTTGCTAATCATGCATGTGCTCAATGATTAACAAGTCATGTGAATATTATATAAAACACTTTCTTTAACAATTTAATGAAAACTTATTAGAAAAAAAAAAGTTTTGGTTAAATCGATCCTTAATCATAGAGACGTAATCAAAACAATTGAAAACTAATTAGTATAATAAGCAAGGAGTAAAACTTAGAGATGAATTGTGAAAGTTTACAAAAAAAGAAAAAAAAAAGAACATATTATACTGAATTTAATACCTAGCATTTTTTTCTTTTGCTTTATATATATATATATATATATATATCATCATCATCATCATCATCATAATCACTTGACATATATTTTGAGAGGATTATGACTTAATTTTTTTGGCTATTGTCTATAGATATGCTTATAACATAACTATTAAAAAAATGAGGAGATTAAGTGTAATTTTCTTAAAAATTACTTACAATAAATATATCTAGATATATTGGTATAAAAAATTAAAATTTTTCAAAAAGCTTGGAGGTCCCTAGCCGGAAAAAGTCTCTCCTAACAAGTTTGTAAAGAAACCCTTCAAAATCCACCAATATATTTTTATTGGATGTGAATTTTGAAATTTTTTCCATTAGATTGCATGTTTGTGATAGGGAATATTTTCACTAGTTAGAAAATATTTCCTAACACCCTAGAGTCTTCGTTCACCAAAAGCATCATGAGCTTACCAAAAGAATTTTCAGTCACCAAAAGTATGGTCGGTCATGAAGGGAGTGTGACACCGCGTGGCACGCTCCGCCCTGACAGTCGTCAGGTACCAAGGGGTCGTCAGGTACCATCCCTGACACCGCGTAACACACTCCGCCTTAGGGGTCATTAGGTACTAAGGGGTTGTTAGGGACCCAGCGCTCATCAGGTACCTTCCTTGACACCACCCGACACGCTCAACCTTGACGGTCGTTACGTATCAAGAGGTCGTTAGGTACCCTACTCATCGCCTAGAATATGCAAACGACCCACTATACTCGTCGAATCAACAAACTAACTTGCACACTAATAAGGATATTTCCGTCCAATAAAGTCTGAGCACTTTGACCCATTAGGATGGAATACTCCGCCACTGCCTATTGATAGGGATAAATCCCAAAGCAGATGGATGCTATTGAAAGAGTTAGTCATTGGCAAAGGTGTTGTCAAAAGAGAATCATGCCCCAGACAGAAAGGCAGAAAGATGGACAAACTTTTTAAGGTGTACGGACTGAAGGGAGATGGGTGTCAAAGTCACGTGGCACTTACGTGGCCTAAGTGGTCTCCAATGATCCTAATATGGAAATGCCTTGCATTCTATGCCCAACCATAACCAGAAGAATCCCTACAAGGAAAGAATCCCACAATATATGAGCATTAATGAAGATCTTCCCTATAAGGAAATGTCTTGCGCCCCACACTTGACCCTAACCAAGGAGACTCCTACAAGAAAAGGATTCTGCAAGATACGCAAAATAAAGAGTTTCTCTCCTACAAGGAAACATCTTCTTAATCAAGGCACGGATATCAACCCTACGCTACTATAAAAACCCCTAAAACCCTCACAAATCGAGGTATGCACAATTTCTCTAAAAGCTGATACTCTCTGGCATTGTTGGAGCCCTCTTCTGACTTAACCTTTGGAGCGTCTTTGGCCGGTACCTCACCGATGCCCTTTGATGGGTTCTTCTCTTTTGCTCTTCAAGTGCACCCATTGACTCATGTGTGGATGATCAACTCACTGACGATTTTTGTGCATCATCAGTTTGTATTAAATCCTTCATGCTAACAAAATTTCAAGAAGGTCAAAAATTAATAAATATGTTACAAATCAAATGTTTAAATTTCTATTTTTATGATAAAAATTATGAATAAAAAATAAGTTTCATTGTTCAGATAGTAAACAATTAACATTCAATTTTGATATGCATGTGAAGAATATAAAAAACATGTAATTAAGTGGTAGAATTTTAAAACTTTAAATCTAATAAGAAAATATAAAAAGAATTTAAAAAGTTTCCCATTTGCAAAGAATCTCCCCCCCATGACTTACTTGACCTCCAAGTGGTTCTGCTATTGTTTGGTTACATAGTTTTTTTTTTTTTTTTTTTTTTTTTTTTTTGAGAGGCGGCTGGTTACATAGTGTAGATGAAAAAAGATGCAATGAGGGGGTGTTTGGTGAGTGTTTCCAAACAACAATTTTTAGTTTTTAAACAACATTTCACGCATTTTCACACACTTTTTCACCCATACGTATTTCCACAAAAGACTTTAAACAACAATTTTTAGTTTTTAAACACACATACCAAACGGGCCTTATAGTCAAAGGCCATGATACGTAGTAGGTATGAAAATACTTCTTTTAATAAAAAATTGGCTCGATCACATCATATCATTTATTTGTTATATTTTATAATAAAGTTGTGTACTAAAAGTTTTTTTTTTTATTTGATTTGTGTACTGAAAGTTCTGATTGGATCAATTGACTTTTTTTTTTTTTTCCAATCCTTCTAAAAAAAAAAAACTATCATTTTAAAAAGGAACGTAATTACTACACTGCCCTTGTACCAAATTACTATCCTTTATTAAAGAATAAAAAATTTTCATAATAAATTCGTTATAGTTTATTGTGGTTTCAAATCAAAACAAAAATTTCACAAAAGTTTCGATTAAAATAAAAAATTTTCGATAAAAATATTGAGCTAGAGTGCAAGCACAACATGTTCATGACAGAAATTATTATTAAAACACAAAAATAAAAAAATAATAGAGTTTCACTTAGAGCAATTATTTTAATATGCTTATAATGTGATTAATACGTGTGGGGGTAAAAGCCCAACATTATGTATTGGGCCTAGGGCCCTACATGAAGATTACAGTGTGTTCGAAGAGAAGAAAATGATTGAGAAGGATTCCAGGTAGGAGAGATATACTTGGGAATGATCGAGGAATATAGTCCGAAAAGAGCATCAGTAGTCCGAAGAGGGTATTCTCCTCGGATATAAAGAGTCTCGATCAAACAAACACCTGGGAGGTTCGAGTGATCTTCCTAACGATTCCAATGATAAGGATAAGCTTTGGGCATGTATGGAGATGATAAGAACGGAGAAATATCTAAAGGAAAAGCTGCTACCACCACATTAAATGCACTGCAGCAACTTTTCTGGTCGCATTAATGTGAAGAAGACCTCTGAACAATGCAATCTCAACTACCGCCACTCATGGAGAACCAACGAAGATATCTGATGGGATATATGCTCAAGTGAACGTTGAGATGAAGACAAGTGGACAACCAAGATAGTCTAAAAGAAAATTATATAAATGTAAGAGATCTCCTACAGAAGGGGGGAGAAAAAGAGAAAAGGAAGAAGTCTGTTGTAGTTCTAAGAATGATATATACAAAAGTTTGTCTCTTCGGACATGGATATATTTAAGTTTCAAGTTTGTGCTTACACTGATTCATCAGTAACGCCTTTGTCGAACGTTGTTTAATTCACAACCAGCTCAGCTCTTTCACCCACTCTCTACAAATTCATTGTTTTGGGTTCATTGGGCTCATAATCCAAATCTTTTGGGCTTGGGCTACAGATCTTGACCCTTCAATTAGCGCCGTATGTGGGGAGAGCTTGAGCAAAAGTGGAAGCAGTAGTTGATAATGGCTGAACTAGGGCAACAACCAGCAGAATCTAGGGCATCCCAGCACGTTGATCCTTTTTCTTAATTTGGAGCAGAGACAGGATCGTGAAGGTAGTGTACACACTACGCATACTGATCAAAGCCAATCACATGGTGGAAGTCACGTGTCTCATGCAGAGAAGAACCAGAACATGAAACTAGAAATTGACAAGCTAAAAAGGGAGTTGCGCCATGCAAAGAAACAGATTTCTTCGTATTCTGATGAAGATTCTGATGACAAACAAGACGTCACTTACAAGCAGAGATCTCGAACACCAGTCAGTGAATCCATTTCCTATGAAGAAGAGCATTATCATAAAAGGCAACCTCGAAGCCCATCACATGGAGGCGTAAGGAACAATGCTATAAGTAAGGTTTTGAATCAAATCTCTAGGTCGCCTTTTACACGCAGGATTGAAGAAGCAAGACTCCCTCGTCGTTTCCATCAGCCGACGTTCACCATCTATAATGGTAAAACAGACCCTGTGGAACATGTTAGTCACTTTAACCAAAGGATGGCTGTCTACTCCAAAGATGAAGCTCTGATGTGCAAGGTTTTCCCCTCCAGTCTTGGACTGGTTGTAATGAGATGGTTTGACAGCCTGAAAGCAGACTCCATCAGTTCTTTCAAAGAACTCACTTAAGCATTTGGTTCCCGTTTTGTCACATGCCGAAGAGTGGCCAGGCCCTTAGCTTCACTGTTATCCTTGTGCATGCAAGAGGGTGAGACCTTGAAAATGCATTCAGATAGGTACTGGGAGATGTTTAATGAGATGGAGAGCAATTTTGATGGAATGGCCCTTAGTACGTTTAAGCTCGGCCTCTTTACTGACCATGGTTTAAGGAAGTCCTTAACTGGTAAGCCAGTTACTAACATGCGTCAGCTCATGGACCGTATTGAAAAGTATAAAAGAGTCGAAGAAGATCAACAACAAGGGAAGGGAAAGGACAAGGTTATCCCCTAGAAGAGGAGGGATTTCAGGTCGGACCATTACAATAACAGTAAACCGCGGAGAGATTTCGTTGGGCAATCAGGATCAGCAAATCTTCAAGCAGTCAACGCTGTATTCAAAGAGCCAGTACACCAAGTTTTGGAAAAGATTAAGAATGAACCATTCTTCAAGTGGCCGAATAAGATGGTGGGGAACCCTGAGAGGCGTAATCATAATCTTTATTGCCAATACCATCAAGACCATGGGCATACCAGGGAGGATTGCAGGAGCCTGTGGGATCATTTGGACCAACTGGTCAACGAGGGTAAATTGAAACAACTCTTGCACCACTTCAGTGGCCGAGGAAGTCAGGCGAACTCGGAGCCCTGAAGAGATGACTCTTTAAAGCCTCCATTGGGAACTATTAATGTCATCTTCGCCACACCGGGGAGAATAGGATCCTGGCCATTGAAGGTTATGTCGGTAGCCCGGTTACCCGTAGGGGATTTTAGCCAAGGTCCGAAGAGAGCTAAATTAGATACTCGACCGGTTTTAGGGTTCTCGAATGAAGACAAGATTGGAACCATCCAACCCCATGATGACGCTTTAGTAATCACCTTCAGAATTGGAGGGTATGATGTGAAGAGGGTAATTGTGGACTAGGGTAGCGCGATAGAGATAATGTATCCTGATCTCTACAAGGGGCTGAACCTAAAACCTGATGACTTAACACCATAAAATTCTCCCCTGGTGAGTTTTGAAGGAAGAGTTGTTACCCCGAAGGGCCAAATACGATTACCTTTACAGACTGGCTTAGAGGTAGTAGATGTGGATTTCATTGTTGTAGATGTGTATTCGCCCTATATGGCAATTGTAGCCAGACATTGGCTTTATACACTAGGGGCTGTTTCCTCTACTCTGCATCAGAAAGTTAAATATCCATCTGAAGGACAAGTTGGTGAAATTTGGGGAGATCAGTCTGTGGCTGGACAATGCTTAGTGGCTGTCATCCAGCATAAACCCGAAATTGAGTCCTCGGCCCAGGCTGAAAAGGGTTTATAGCAGTTAAAACCTCAGGCATCGCCCGTCGAAGATCCAGCCGAGGGCGCTAGGTGCGAAGATTTAATAAAAGTTATTATCGGAGACAATCCAGAAAAGTTCTTTCAAGTTGGATCTCAGCTACCTTTGTAGGAGAAGGAAGAGCTAATAGAGTTCCTTAAAAGAAAACTTGATGTATTTGCCTGGAACGCTTACGAAGCCCCAGGGGTGGAACCAGAATTCATATGTCACCATCTGAAGGTCAACCCATTAATTACCCCTAAGAAGCAGCCTCCTAGGCGCCCATCCAAGGAACACGCTGATGCAGTAAGAGAAGAAGTAACAAAGCTCAAACAAGCTGGAGCTATTAAAGAGGTTTTTTATCCTGAGTGGCTAACAAATACTGTGGTGGTGAAGAAGAAAAGTGGGAAATGACGAGTATGTGTAGACTTCACTGACTTAAATAAGGCATGTCCTAAGGATCTATTCCCTATGCCAAAAATTGATCAGCTAGTGGATGCAACTGTTGGTCACCCTCGGATGAGTTTTCTGAATGCTTTCCAAGGTTACCACCAAATACCATTAGCCTTGGATGATCAGGAGAGGGCTGCATTTGTCACCCCTATTGGAAACTACCACTATAAGGTGATGCCATTCAGTTTGAAAAACACGGGATCTACCTATCAAAGAATTATGACGAGGATGTTTGAGCCACAGCTGGGTAAAAATATTGAGATTTACATAGATGACATGGTGGTGAAAAGCAAGATTGTTTTTGAACATGTGAAGGACCTTGAAAACATTTTTGAAGTTCTAAAAAGGTATAAGCTGCGCCTAAATGCTTCCAAGTGCTCATTTGGTGTAGGTTCAGGTAAGTTCTTGGGTTACATAGTGACTCACAGGGGAATTGAACTTAACCCCAATCAGATAAAGGCCGTCAACAATTTACAAGCTCTTCGGAATCCCAAAGAAGTTCAGAAACTAATTGGAATGACTGCTGCCCTTAACCGATTCATCTCCCGATCAGCAGATAGATGTAGACATTTCTTCTCGTTGATCAACAAATGGAAAGGGTTTGAGTGGATTGAAGAGTGTGCTTTGGCCTTCCAACAACTTAAAGACTATTTAGCTTAGCCACCAATCATGTCCAGTCCTGAGCCAGATGAGGTCTTGTTTGCTTACATTGTTGTGGCTCTTTGTGCTGTTAGTTTGGTATTGATACGAGTGGACCAAGGTGCGCAAAGGCCAGTTTATTATGTAAGTAAGTCATTGCATGAGGCCGAGATTCGTTACCTGCCGCTGGAGAAAGCCATCTTGGCAGCAGTGCTTGGTACACGGAAGTTACCTCATTATTTCCAAGCACATACGGTTGTTGTTCTTACCCAACTCCCACTTAAAATCATACTCAGAAGTGCAGACTAAACAGGGAGAATAACTAAATGGGTTACCATTCTAGGAGTTTTCGACATCAAATACATGCCCCGTACCTCCATAAAGGGACAGGTCCTTGCGGATCTAGTAGTTGAGTTTACTGAGCCCTCGGCAGAAGAATTAGAACCAGCACGAAACATGGATGAAAAATTGGTTGGCATGATCTCTCAACAGAGTTCCCCAGTCTAGGAGGTGTATGTTGACGGTGCAGTAAATCAGAAGGGTTCTAGAGTGGGGCTAGTGTTAATATCTCCAGAGAAGATTGTTATCGAAAAGTCACTAAGACTAAACTTCACGGCCACAAATAATGAGGCCGAGTATAAGCTCTACTGATGGGAATGACTATGGTTCGAAGAATGGGAGGAAAGTCAGTAGAGGTGTTGTCGGACTCGAGGTTAGTCGTTGGTCAAGTACAAGGTGAGTTTGAGGCGAAAGATGAAAGAATGCAAAGGTACTTGAGCTGAGTTAAACGTCTGCAATCTGAGTTCGAATCTTTTAATTTGCTGCACATCCCCAGAAATAGTAATGCACATGTAGATTCTTTGGCTACTCTCGCTACCTCCTCAGCTCAAGATTTGCTGAGAGTTATCCTCGTCGAGGACTTGCATGGGCCTACGGAGGCAAGAAGAGAGGTAGTCTAGGTTCATCAAATCAGGGCCGAACTCAGTTGGATGGATCCTATAATTAAATTCCTGAAGGAGGATGTCTTGCCTGAAGAAAGGTGGGAAGCTGACAAAGTTCAGAGGAAGGCAACCAGATTCTGGCTATCCGAGGACCAGAAACTATATAAACGCTCCTACTCAGGACCATACTTATTATGCATGCATCCTGAAGCAGCTGAGTCACTACTAGAAGAATTACATGAAGGAATTTGTGGGAGCCATACTGGAGGTAGCTCCTTGGCTCACCAAGCTATTACTCAAGGTTATTGGTGGCCGAATATGCAAAAAGAAGCCCATGAATATGTTAAGAAATGCGATCAATGTCAACGGTTTGCCCCAAACATTCATCAACCAGGGGGAACCCTTAATCCACTATCCAGCATTCCAGCCCATGGCCTTTCGCTCAATGGGGCTTAGATATCGTGGGTCCATTCCCTAAAGCTGTAGGAAACAAGAGATACATTCTGGTCAACACAGACTATTTCACCAAATGGGTTGAAGCTGAACCTCTAGCCAACATCAGAGACATAGATGTGAAGAAATTTGTTTGGAAGAATATTGTCACTCAGATTGGGATTCCTTATACCCTCATCTCGGACAATGGCCTTCAGTTTGATAGCAAAGCTTTCAGGATCTATTGTAGCGAATTGGGAATCATAAACAGATACTCCACCCCTGCTTATCCCTAGGGTAATGGGCAAGCAGAAGTGGTTAACAAGGTCATAGTAAATGGATTAAAGAAGAGACTAGACGACGCGAAGGGAAAATGGGTGGAAGAATTGCCACATGTACTTTGGGCGTACAGAACTATGCCTCATAGTTCTACTGGAGAGACCCCATTTTCAATGACCTATGGGGCTGAAGCTGTCATACCTTTGGAGACTGGGTTCCTAACATTGAAAACTAGTTCGTTCAGTTCGACCGGCAACAATGAACAGTTAGAGAAGAGTTTGGATCTGATTGAGGAAATGAGGGAAAATGCAATGGTCCGATTATCACATTACCAACAAAGCTCAGGCAGGGCTATGATGCCAATGTAAAGCTAAGGCCCCTAGAACCTGGTGATTTGGTACCCAGGAAAGTTGTGGGCACTGCAAAGAACCCAGCTTGGGGAAAGCTAGGACCCAATTGGGAAGGGTCATATCGTATTACTTCAGGGGCTGGCATTGGGGCGTATTTCTTGAAAGATTTAGATAGTCATATAATACCATGCATCTGGAATGTAAACAACCTTAAAAGGTACTATTATTAATCGAATCTTTTCCTTAATTAATATACCAATTTATTATATAAAGTTTTTGGATAAGTGTTTAAACTTAAATCCAATCATGCCTGAAGTCCTTGGACTAGATGATTTGGGTTAGTTAACACTCGTTTACAATTCTCCTAAGTGTTTAAACTTAAATCCAATCATGCCTGAAGCCCTCGGATCAGATGATTTGGGTTAGTTAACACTCGTTTACAATTCTCCTAAGTGTTTAAACTTAAATCCAATTATGCTTGAAGTCCTCGGACCAGATGATTTGGATTAGTTAACACTCGTTTACAATTCTCCTAGTGTTTAAACTTAAATCCATTCATACCTGAAGTCCTCGGACCATATGATTTAGGTTAGTTAACACTCGTTTACAATTCCCCTAAGTGTTTAAACTTAAATCCAATCATGCCTGAAGTCCTCGGACCAGATGATTTGGGTTAGTCAACGCCTCCATACAGTTATTATTAATGCTTAAACTTAAAACGAATCATGCTTGAAATTCTTGGATGTATTTAAATAAACTCTAACTTATGATAGGCCTCTTTAGTCATATATTTAATTCAAAATCAATGCTTAGTAATATTCTCTGTACATGTTCAAGAAGACCTGTGAGACATCCATATCACTCATTGCTTTCATTGCTTATTAATAATTCTTATATAAACTAATTCTTTTAGTATTAATTTAAGTTATTTGCATCATCAACATGATATCGTGGTTAAGTTTGCCTACATTACTGTAGTCACAAGTTATAGTTATTGGCAATAATAATGAGTCTTATAATATGTGCAACGAAGACAATAAAAATAAAAGAGAAACGATTTCATTGATTAAAAGAAAGTAGTTTGCAATCCCTTACATTTAAAAAAAAAAAAAAAAAAAAAAACACTAATACAAGTATGAAACAAAAACTCCTAAACATCTAAGCCTTCATTTGGGTTCATCTAGCTGGCCGAGGAGTCAACTGTCTGGCTAGGCTGAGCAACAACAGCGTCTTGGGCTTGATCTTTAAGTTCAGGAGGAGTTCTCTTATTCTTCAGATATTTACCCTTTTCCTGAACATCCTTGGATTGCTTACCCGTACCACCAGCCTGACCAGACTCTTTGGTTGCCTCAATAGGAGCAGGAAGGGTCTAGCCAACTAGGGGCTGCTCCAAAGCTTCTGGGAGTTCGCAAATGTCAGGGTGGTAGTAAATACTCCCAGGTTTCCTCAAGTCAGACTCTGGAAGGACTCCAGCAGCGTCGAGGCCTTTATCCCAAGTTACATCACAGTACTCTCTACAGACCTTTGCAAACTCCTCAGTAAGTCTGACTTGAGTTTCCTCCACCCTGAGCTTATAGGTTGCATGCCTTTCAGCCTCAACTGCCTCCTTGGCCAACTGAGCATTCTTCTTGGCCAATTTAGCAGTCTCCTTGGCTTTCTGAAGCTCAATCCGAAGATCCTTCACCAGCGCTCTCTCTGTTTCTAGATTAATCTCAGTCATGTTCAACTGCTGGCGTTGGTTTTCGGCCTACTTCTTGGCATTTTTAAAACCTGCATCAAGACTATTCCTCTGTCTGGTCATTTCCTTCAACTGCTCAGAGAGCTGAGAATAGTCCGCTTGAGTTTCAGAATAGGCCTTTTTATTCCATTCCTCGGTCACATAAACTTGCTGGGTAATCTACATAGCAGAATGAAAAATTTCAATATAAAGCAAAGAAAAGGGACGAATGAAAAAGATCATCATCTTAATTGAAGAAGTGGATCAATTCACTTACCATGGCTAAATCCCTTTTAAGGGATAAGAAGGGTTCATATTGGTTGAAGCGCCTGTAAGACTCCATGTCCTTTGGAAGGAGAAGGGGTTGCTCTAGGCCCTCAACAATTAGACCTGCCTTCCCCCCTTGATAATTTCTGAGGAAGGTTTCCCAGGGGATGGGGGCACCATCCAGTTTTATTTTGGGGGACCAAGTACGGTGCCCTCGGCGCACCTCAGCAATAAGAGAGTCATCTCAGCTATCGGTAGACGAAGCCCTTTTGCTCTGTTGGTCCTTGACCACTTTCTGTTACTTGGTTGCTTTTGGAGGCACCACCTCCCTTTCTTCATTATCTGTGAGGGGCCTCTTCTTTTTCAGATCTGGCAATTGCTTTAAGCCGAGATCAGAAGGAACCTGAAGAGGTGGTGGAGGAAGATTAACAACTGGTTGAGACATATTGGTCTCTTTGGCCCCAGCTGTTTTATTTCTATTCCTCATCAAATCCCTTAGGCTCACCATGTCTTCTTCTTCTTTCGAGGAATCGTCTAGAACAGCAGTTATTAAAACAGGAGGGCAAACACTAGACTGCCTGTCAATTTCCTCCTCGGCCTCCGAAACTTGTATCACTTGAACCCCTCCCGAAGCCTCCCCTTCAAATTTAAACTTATCAATTTGCTCCTCAAGTGAAGAAGTCGAAGAAACAACTCTTTCACCTACGGCTACTGGTGCGAGGGGAACCTGCTGAACTGGCTAGATGAACAATGGTATACCCTGCGGATTTGGATGCGGCACAGGAGCAAGATTGAACGGCGCTAGGAAATGGCGCCGAGAGACGTCTATTCGGTTAATCCGATAGTCTCCTTGCGTTATAGCGTTGCTGACCGGCTGAAAATCGCTCAATTTTGGCGTGAAACCAAGAATAAGAGGAACGGCCTGGAGTTGCCCGTCTTCACTTACAAAAATTTCTGATCTTAGTAAATAATTGAGTGCGGCGACGTTTGTGAGGCTAAGTCGAGGAGCAACGTGTTCTTTATCTGTTAACACCACAACGGAATTTAGTCAGAGACTTGAAAATACTGATGCAAAGAGAAGAAAAATTGTTAAAAAGCGAAGGTCCTAAATCTATTGTTAGGAAACCTAAATCTAAGATGTCCCACCTGGCTCTCCTGGTTGGGTTGGGCAATGGAGACCGTCATGCCACGCTCCTGAGACGATCAGATAGTCGTCTTTCATCCATTTGTTAGACTTGGGAAGGCAGGAGACTAGCCGAACAATGTCGGATCGGGATTTAAGATAATATCCCGCTCCCTTTTGGCTATGACATTCGTACATATGTACTACGTCAAGCTAGGTGAGCCCAAGTCCTAATTGACGATTCAAAGCGTCAATCGCTCTTAGGATCCTAAAGACATTGGGTGCGCACTGATCAAGAGAAAGCCTATGGTTACGAAGATAATTTTGGGTAACAAAACCCATAGGGAGAGTCATTCCTCCTTCTATGAATGCTATCATAGGGATTACGACTTCTCCCTCTCTTCGGTCAGTTAATACCCTTTCTGGGGGACAATACCTCAGGTTTACTCCCTGTTGTATGCTGTATGTTTCCTTAAATGTCTCTATTAAGGTAGGACTATCGACAAGATACTGAAATCTACCCATTTTTGGTTAGCTAGAGGGAGACAGAGAATAATAATTGGGAAATGAGAGTTTGAAGGCCGAGAACGCTGGCCGAGAAAAGGATGAAGGGTTCGGGGATATTAAAACTTACACAAACTAGGTTGGGGAATGATCGTGAAGTCCTTGGAAGGATTTACATGGATTCTTACGGAAATGAGATGGATGATTTGAAAAACGTGATGAGCTCAAACAATTGGGTTCGCTGGAGAGTAAGAGATCGTAAAGTAAAAGAGAGAAAGTCTTCTTTGAGGCTTTATATAGGGGCCAGAAAGTGGGTGGGAGTTATCCCGCTTAAATCTTGAGGAAAGTCACCATCCGTTGGATCAATGGTCCACCGTTGGATGCAAGAGACAGAACGCCGCCTGGAGTAATTGATAGCGCTTCGTAAATACCGAAACGTCAGCAGCAATGATGAAGCGCCTAAATCTATGCCCACACACGTGTAAACTCAGGTATTTTTGTGTTTTAAGCTTTTATTTCATGACAAATCAAAATCCTATTTTTTCTCCTCGGATGCGAGGGAAAAATTACAATTTTGAGGGGCTATTGTGGGGGTAAAAGCCCAACATTATGTATTGGGCCTAGGGCCCTACGTGAAGATTATGGTGTGTCCGAAGAGAAGAAAATGATTGAGAAGAATTCCAGGTAGGAGAGATATACCTAGGAATGATCGAGGAATATAATCCGAAAAGAGCATCAATAGTCCGAAAAGAGCATCAGTAGTCCGAAGAGGATATTCTCCTCGGATATAAAGAGTCTCGATCAAACAAATACCTAGGAGGTTCGAGTGATCTTCCTAATGATTCCAATGATAAGGATAAGCTTTGGGCATGTATGGAGATGATAAGAACGGAGAAATATCTAAAGGAAAAGCTGCTACCACCGCATTAAATGCACTGTAGCAACTTTTCTAGTCGCATTAATATGGAGAAGACCTCTGAACAGTGCAATCTCAACTACCGCCACTCATGGAGAACCGACGAAGATATCTAATGGGATATATGCTCAAGTGAACGTTGAGATGAAGACAAGTGGACGGCCAAGATAATCTAAAAGAAAATTATATAAATGTAAGAGACCTCCTACAAAAGGGGGGGAGAAAAAGCGAAAAGGAAGAAGTCTGTTGTAGATCTAAGAATGATATATACAAAAGTTTGTCTCTTCGGACATGGATATATTTAAGTTTCAAGTTTGTGCTTACACTGATTCATCAGTAACGCCTTTGTTGAACGTTGTTTAATTCACAACCAGTCCAGCTCTTTCACACACTCTCTACTAATTCATTGTTTTGAGTTCATTGGGCTCATAATCCAAATATTTTGGGATTGGGCTACAGATCTTGACCCTAAAATATGTTATTTTACAATGTGATCCATTATCAACGTATCCATTTTGGATCTCATAAAAAAATATCAATTTTGGATATCTATTTAAAAAATAATAATAATAATAATACGTTATACTACCAATATCTATACACTTAAAAGTTGTAAGTACGGAAAAGCCCAGAAATTTTTTTTACCCCGAAAGGAACAAACAGAACTAATAAAATTAAAAAAAAAAAAAAAAATACCCTGGAACAAGAGGGTAGAATGAGAAGCCCCAATCACTCTTGATGCTGTGAAGATCGGAGTGACATATTCCACAATACAGCACCTTAAACCTCACATCCTCATCCCCTGTTTCCCTGCATTAATTAATTTGTCATTTCAACACAATCATCAACTCATCTCATCAAGGCTAGAAGTACACACACTTTCCAAAAATAAGTAAAATCAAGTCAAGATTTTTCTCGTTTTTGAGGACTATGTCACTCCTCTTGATAGTAATACAAAGCGAATATTAATGGACGTTACCTTCTAGAGAAGTTGAAAGGAGAGAGATGGCCGGATTGGTCTCTAGCGGCCCACCCAAAAGCTTTCACAGGGTGTTCTTCTTCTGGCGGTACCTTTGCCATTTGAGTGAAGAGTAGAGAACTGATTTGTTATTGCTTACAGAGTGGAAGAGCAAAAGTACGATGAATTGGTCTTGACTCTGCTTCTCTTTATACAGAAAGAAACGTAGGTATAGATGGTATAATCTGAGGTAGTGAGATTCTCTCTCTAAATAAGTCAAGGAGAAAGATGTAGAACCTTTTTTTTTTTCCTGCTGATGAGTAAGAAATAAAGCATTTCACTGACTTAATGGATTAGCTAAGGTACATGTAATACCCAGTTAAAAAATAAAATAAAATAAAATAAAGGAAGAAGAAGAAGAAGAAGAAGAAGATAGAGAGAGACTTTAAAGGTGAGGTATTTAAGGAAATTTAGTTTGGGTTAATTTTATAATTAAAATTATTAAGAGAGTTTTTAGAAAATTAGATTCAGACAATAGTTATATATAAGTTAATTAAGTCAGCATATAACAATAGATATTTTTAAAGCCTAAGACATCTCATCTTTCATCAAATCTAAAACTTTATATGAAATTAGAATATGTTTAGGTGGATATTTTTGGCACAATTATCTCGTATAAAAAACAGTAAATAATAGAGATAAAAATAATGGATTTATGTGATAGTGACATATAATCAATCACATTCTACTATATAAAACAGTTGTGGTACAATATATATTGTGGGGCCAGAGGGTCCAAAGATACTCATCCACATATGTATCGGGCCCAAGGCCCAAACCGAGGACAATGACATGTCCGAGGACGAACACGTGGTGTCATAGAGGCCCACAGTTGTAGGCGAAGAAGACAGTGTTAATCGTAACAATCCAAGAAACTACACCGAGGACGAACCCTTTCTTGATTAACCAAGGCCGAGGTATGAAGAAGTGTTTTACCGACAAAGGCAACCTTCTATACCATTCCATATGAGAAGATAAGTACTACAGGTGAATAGGACAGAATGTGATCATGTAGTATCTCTAGGGAAAACTGTTACCTCCACATTAAATACACTGCAGCTAACTCTCTGACCGCATTAATGTAGAGATGATACCTGAACAGTGTGTTTCAGCCTTATAGCTACTGCATCGTGACTTAGAGGATGGGCTAATGGGACAAGTATCAACACTAACCTTCTAGCATGCACATGTAAGGTGGGAAGGAAAAGGAAGGAGAGTATAAAAGAAGATGGTGGCAACAAGAAAAAAAGAAAAAAGAAAAGAAAGAGGAGAGGAGGAAAAAACACTGTAGCGTTCAGGAACTAAACTTGTAACTTGATTTGAGAATAGAATACAAGAGCAGATCACCTCGGACTTTGCCGATGACGATTTTTCTTCAATACAACCCTATTTCTTTTCATTCTCTTATCATCTGAATCTATTCCAACGTTTGTTTAATCAACTAAAGCCCAGTTTTCCAATCCATTTCTCTACAAATTCATTGTTTTGGGCTTTTTGGGCCTAAGTCTACTCACGTAATGAATTGGGATCTCAAACCTAATCCTTATATATATATATATATATATTTGTGTGCCGTACTAACATTATTATGGTTGCTTGCCGTCATGACAAATCATTTTCGTTTTCACCTGCTTTGACAATAGCAAAATTCAATTTCCTTCGTTATATCCTGTTTGTGGGGCTGGAAAGTGAAAGGTATCTTTTATAGCTAGAACAGATTTTATTTGTATTCGTCGATTACTTCGTTAGGCCTCACCATTTTGGATTTTGCAACGAGTTATTTTCTAATTGTGATAGAATTTGTATTCGTGAACTTTCTCAAACACAGAGGTTATGTATGAAAAATTCAGTACACTGTTCTATGTGCATAAACTTACTGTTTAGAAGAGACAGTGGCATGATCTCACTAACGATACTCCACACATCTAGCTTGATCTTGCTAATGATACATCACATTATCGTACTATAATATTATAGAAATGAAAGCTTGGCTAATTAGTAATAGAGTATACAGTAAAAAAAATTGTACTTAATAAAATAAAACTTAGATACAATTCTCTAATTGTAGTATATTAAGTTTTTTAAATAAATTCAAAGAATTGTCTAATTAAATTCAAAGACTTATATACATTGAAAAAAAAATTTGAGAGAGAGTTTCAACCTATGGCGTCTGCTCCTAATGAGTGCTCTTTATTATCAGATCAAGACATCAATCAGTTTTTGGTGTAGACAGATATTGAACTCTAGATCTCTTATACATGTTAGAAATCAACACTAACTCTCTTGTCTCTAGAAATTTCTAGAGTACTCTAGAAGCTTCTAGAAACTTCTAGAACTTCTCACACAATCTCTCTCTCTAGAAATTTCTCTCTAATTCAGGAAATTTCTCTCTTGCTCTCTTTCCGGAATTCTCTCCAATATAGTTCTTATATTTTCTCTAGAAGCTTCCTTGCACTAGTGAATTTTAGCCACATGTTTATAGAATAGACTAGAAAGCTGGAGAATGGCATTCATTTAATGCCAATAAAAAGGAAGGTGCTAGAAGCTTCAAGTTGGTTTCCTAACCAACATACACCTAGTATAAATAGATGTGGTGGTATGTGAAGTAGCGTGAGAGACTAGTGAGAGACTTGTAAAGTGTGAAGTGGAGAAATAAGTAAGAGCTATTATGTAGTGTTAGTACATAGGTGTCTAGAGAGCTGGTGTGTGTCTTGTAAAAGCTAAGTGTGCTAGTGGTGTGTGTCTTGTAAAAGCTAAGTGTGCTAGAGTAGCTTTGCCGTGTGGTGCTAGTGAGTCTTGTAATTGTGTCATACGTGGAGCCACATTAGGCTTTCCATAAGTCTTAAGTGTTGTAATTCAAAGAGTTAAGTTTTTAATAAAAGCTCTCTTGTTCAATCATTTGTTCAATAATCTAGTGTCAAAGCTTCCCCTAACTCAAAAATCTGGTATTAGAGCGAGGCGGTCAGGGACCGTGTTTGTGGTGTTGAAAATAGTATTTTTGGAGGTGTTCATTCTCCTCGTGTACAGTCTGGGACTATGAAGCTCGTGGTCTGGGACCAAGCTTATTTGGTAGAGCGAGAGATTTCACCAAGTTGTGATGGCGGACCTCCAAGCTGTCGGTAGCATTAGAAGGCTCAATAACCAAAATTACAACACATGATCGACTTGTATGGAGTCATACTTGCAAGGGCAAGATTTGTGGGAGATCATGGCTAGTGGCGAAACCACACCTCCTGAAAATGTTGAAGCTTTGCGGAAGTGGAAGATTAAAGCCGGGAAAGCTTTGTTTGCAATCAAGACAAGCATTGAGGAAGAGATGCTGGAGTACATCAGGCATGTAAACACACCAAAGGAAGCTTGGGACACCTTTTCAACACTATTTTCAAAGAAGAATGATGTAAGGCTACAGTTGCTTGAGAACGAGCTAATGTCAGTGGCACAACGAGATATGACAATCACGCAATACTTCACCAAGGTAAAGTCTCTTTGTCGCGAAATCTCTGAATTAGATCCTGCATCAAATATTTCTTATTCAAGAATGAGAAGGATAATCATTCATGGGTTGAAACCCGAATATAGAAGTTTTGTAGCTGACATTCAAGGTTGGCCTGTCCAACCATCATTAGTAGAGTTGGAAAATTTGCTAGTTGACCAAGAAGCATTGGTCAAGCAAATGGTTGGGGTCTCACTAAAGAGTGACGATGAGGCACTCTTTAGTAATCACTATAAAGACTGACCCAAGATAAGATTTAATGCAGGTTCTAAGAATAGAAATAATGAAGATGGAGAAGATAAAGAGAGCTCTCAAGATGTAGGAGCTCGAGGAAGTCGCGACAATAATGATCGACGATCCACTAGTCCCAAAAGTCGTAATGTCAAGTGTTTCAAGTGTGGAAAAATTGGCCACTTTGCACGAGACTATCGATTCAAGTGGAGAACATCTCAAGGAAATACAGCGACGTCCAGCAACCTAGAAGATGATAGCGAAGGAGAATGGGCTGTTGAATCATGTCTGGCTGTGATAAAGCCAATTGAAGAAGTAGTAGAAGAGGAAGCAATGCTAACAGTCTTAAAGGAAATTGAAGAGAAAATGCTTGAGAGCATGGGGGAGCAGTCTAGGAAAGATCAGTTCAAGGTAACTGATGAGTTACAATCTTTTGAAAATGAAGGTGAGCCAGAGTCTAGAGAAGTAATCCATCCTTGGCAAACTAGTGTTCACCATAGGACATTAGAGGAGGATTGACCAAGAATTAAAGAAGAGATTCATGCATTAAAGCAGGTGCCAAAGCCCAAGGATATGAAACCCATTAAATCTTGGAAGTTATGGCAAATGGATGATTAAAGAATGCTTTCCTGCATGGAGAGTTGGATCGAGAAGTTTACATGGAGCAGCCAAAGAGATTTGAGAGCAAAGCCCAGCCAGACAATGTCTGCAAGCTACGAAGAGCACTTTACGGGTTGAAACAAGCGTCGAGGGAATGGTATGACAACAATGGCGAAATTGAGAGAGAGTCAGTGTTGAGGGGGAGTGTTAGAAATCAACACTAACTCTCTTGTCCCTAGAAATTTCAAGAGTACTCTAGAAGCTTCTAAAAACTTCTAGAACTTCTCACACAATCTCTCTCTCTCTCTAGAAATTTCTCTCTAATTTTGGAAATTTCTCTCTTGCTCTCTTTCCGGAATTCTCTCCAAGATAGTTCTTATATTTTCTCTAGAAGCTTCCTTGCACTAGTGAATTTTAGCCACATGTTTATAGAATAGTCTAGAAGGTTGGAGAATGGCATTCATTTAATGCCAATAAAAGGGAAGGTGCTAGAAGTTTCAAGTTGGTTTCCTAACCAACATACACCTAGTATAAATAGATGTGGTGGTATGTGAAGTAGTGTGTGAGACTAGAGTGTGACTAGTGAGAGGTGTGTGAAGTAAAGTGAGTGAGTGTCATAAAGCACCAAGTGAGAGAGAAGTGAAGTTGTATGAGGTGAAGTGTGTGCCATAGGTAGCAAGTTTGTAGTGTGAAATAGAGTCAAGAGCTAATGTGTGTAGGTGTCTAGAAGTGAGGTGTGTGCAAGCGTATTTGGTGAATAAGTGCCGTGTTTGTAGTGCACTAGTGTCAGTATATGGGAGTCAAGCATTAGTGCTTGTAAAGTGTTGTAATTTAAAGAGTTAAGTTTTTAATAAAAGCTCTTTATTCGGTCTTTTGTTCAACAATCTAGTGTCAGAACTTCCGTTAACTCAACAATATAACCATCAGAGACTTTACCAGTTAAGCTAACTGGAACCCACACTTATATATATTGAATTTAATTGTCCTTAAAAAAAAATAAGATGATCAACCATGTATTTGAGTTTAATTAGAAAGCCTAATATATAAAACTTAAGGAATTGTATTTAATTAAGCTTTCTAATATGCTGTACAATTCATGGAATAATTGAAATTCATATTCAAAATAAATAAATAAAATTCGTAAATTTTATCAAAATTAAAAAATGGAATAATTAAGAAAAATATGAAAAATTACCATAAGTTATATGATGGAATCCTATTATGTTAGACCATTATTTTTAGGAAAATCTTTTCCCTAAAATGGTTTAAATGGTATTCTCCATTCCTTTACGTGAAAACTTATAAGATATCATCTACACGTTTTAAATTACATGATTTATTAAATTATTTACATAAGTCACGTAACTATTGAAAAGATCATGCGACTAAAATTGCACTGGTTTGCTGAAATAGGGCGTGAAATAGGATATTCTGTTTAGATTATAAAGATAGTCTTTCTGTCATTATTTCGAATGAATAAAGAGGGATTTGGATCACAAAATTCTATGGCTCTTGTAGAGAGTGCTACTGTTTTTTTTTTTTTTTTTTTTTTTTTTTTTTTTGAGAAGGTAGAGAGTGCAACTGTCGATGGAAAAGATATGCAAACATTCAAATATCTCGTCACAAAACTACCCTTAGAGAGTGCTGTAAGGAGCTTAGTAGTGCATTTTGTGTTGGGATACCCCTCAATTATTGAGGTGAGAGCTCAAGGTAGTGGAGTTTTGAATCATACTCCGTGTTTCCATAGCTATCTTAACTCAAGTTATCACTCAAGTTGATTGGAAAAGCAAGCACATTAGGGAAAAAACAAAAATTGAAAATTTCACTTCGGAGGCACATAGTGCTGATTTGTGTCCCAATCAGGACTGTGACATAGGGTCCCTATCCTATTTATGTGCCCTTTTGATTTTTTCTTTTTTTTTTTCACTTGTTTCAATGATAATTTGAGTGATTATTCCGCATTTTGACCATATAATGTAGCCAACTCTAATATTATTGTTTATTATCCATTGAAAAGTTTGATGCGGCTTGATCTTGAAATCTGGTGGTTCGATTTAAGTACTTAAAGTGTTTAAGCACTTTTTTAGGAAAAATGTTCATGCACCTTCTAAACTTTCAACTACTAGCCAAAACATCCCTTGAACTATTATTTTGGCTAATTTACTCCTTAAACTATACATATCTTTCAAATCAGTACTTCAGTTAGCCTAACGTTAAAACACTAACAAAATAAGGATGTGGGATGCACGTGTTCCCATTTACAAAACAAATTCAATCATCTGTATTGCTTAAGAAATATTGTGAAAATAAAGTAAAAATCAAAATGACATGCAGTGTAGTAAACACTATTTCGCAGAACAATATTGGCAAACATAACGTGCTCACAAATCATTGATGAAAACCCAATATACAACTAGCAAGAAGAGAACTCAGTATCAAACCACCAAGTTTGAAATCAACCAAATCCCAACAAAAAAAGAGAGAGAACAAACCAGCAAATAGGGGGAAAATAGCAAATTACCATTGAAACCAAAATAAACGTACTGAATAGTATCTCCCTCTCTTGGAAGTCGTGGGTGATTGGAAAAACAACGGCAGTAACCATGGTAGCTGTCGACGGTGAGGCAGCCGGCGACTGTGGTTCTTTTGGTTTGATCGTGTCTCTCTTTCCCTATTATGCTATAGGTTTCTCTCTCGTCTCACCCAATTCAGTCCTTGTTAATATGTTATTTTAAAGTTCACATGGGATACACATGCGTATTTTGTTTGTGTTTTTAACAGAGAGTAACTTTCGTGTTGATTTGACAGGTATGTATAGTTTAAGGAGTAAATTTACCAATATAATAGCTTAAGGGGTGTTTTGGCCAGTAGTTAAAAGTTTAGGAGGGTGTTTGGACATTTTTCCCCACTTTTTTATCCAACCGTCAAAATGACGATTTTACCTTTTAGTTTAACTTAAAGTGATGTTATTGCCTTGGTTAGTATTAGTGTTATATAATGCTTATCATTGATGGAGCTTGCAAAAGCAAACACCAATGTCAATAAACTTCTTATTCATGAAAGGGAAAGTTTGTGAAGCAACATGCATTTTGTAATCTCTGAAATGTTGCATGCTATCTTATTAATAAAGAAAGTAATCTCTGAACTGTTCAACTAGGGGGATTCAAAAAGTTTGATTTTAAAATAACTTTTCCATAATATAGGTGGCTCTAAATAAAATTTTAAAATAAATGGTTTAGAATTTCTTATCCGTGAAAGGGATGATTAAGAAAAAAATAATTAAAAATAAATGGTTTATATATAGTAACTGTAGGGACTGGGTTTGAGCACTTCTACCGTTGAATGAGTGGACTCAAGCCTAGCTAGCCCAATACAATGAATTTGTAGAGAGTGGGTTCAAGAACTAGGCCCTAACACGCAGACAATGCCCAATGTGGTATTCGCCACCATCGAACGTAGATGAACCGAAATTATCTTAGAAAGTCTGTCCTCGGCTCGGTCCGAGGAGCTTGGTGGTAGTCTTTATCCATTCCCAATGGTCCCCTTTCAAGAGGGATTTCTTACATTATATACCCCCTTTCGGTTGATCTCAGCCCTACATTTGTTGATCAAGCAGGTCACTACTTGAGTGATTGTCCCATCAGCCGCCTTCCCACTCTTTCTGTGGGTTACAGCAACCAAGGTTGCAATGTTTAGGAGTCATTTCCTCATTAATGTGGACAGAACTTTAGTTGTGGGCATTTAATGTGGATGTGACAGTTCATCCCGGTCTTGCTCCTCTACCATGCTTCCATGGCTAACACATTGTACTTGTTCTTTCTCTTTAGATGCTCTGGAAGGCTGCCTTTGGTGGCTTGTTACTTCCTCCTCCCATGGTCTTGGTCGGCCGAGGACAGGGTTGTCCTCGGCAAGGTTCCTAGGCAATTCAGACTTTCACACTTCGTCCTCGGACATCTCTTCCTCCTCGGCATGGGCCTTGGGCTTGGTACGAAGTGGGCCGGGGTTACCAAATTCTCTGACCCCACAATAGTTCCTCAAAATCCTGCTGTCCAGCTCCTCAGACGGGGAGGAGGATTTTGATGTCCTCGGGCCTATACCATGGCTTGCCTAGTCTGGTCCTAAGTCAGTGCTTAGAGTCTTTTCACCTGTCTAATGCACGTTTCTGGCGCTTCGATATGCAGTACGCACCCATATTAAATTTTGGCGGCTCCATACTCCCCACATTCAACGGTGTGATGGTAATCCAATGGAGGGGATATTTCGCCATTATGGGCGGGAAGCCTTGCACAGTTGTCTTTGGTGAGGGGGTAAATACCCATTTGAACCGATCTGCCTCTTTACTTTTGCATTCAAGAGTTCTTATGCACACTTCCCGAATCCGATCAAGTCTCTAACCCAACTCGCGTCTCTTCACAACCTAAAAAGCTTGTTCCGAGCGCCTTCCCTCATTTCTGTAAGTTTTCTTCTTACTCTATCTTGTACTTTTCCTTTTCTGATTTTCCTCTCCCTTTATTCCTCTCTTCTTTTCACTCTTCCTTGAGTCTTTTAGCCGTTCTTCAGGATGGGTAGGTTTAAGAAGTTGGTTGAGTCTGAGAAGGCGATGAAGGAATTCATCGCCACTCATAGGGTACCCAGTAACATGGGTCTGAGGTACTGCGAGGAGGGGGATTGGTATATCAGGAAGGAGGTTGGTGAGGTAGTAGTTCCCATAATCGCCTTCCTTGAATGTGGTATGAGGATCCCTATGGGGTCAGTGATGAGGGGCTACCTTAGGCACTTCTGATTAGCCCCTACCCAGTGCGCCACTAACGTGTTTAGGATCCTGGGTTGCGTGGATGCCTTGAATGAGAAGATGGGGTTAAGGTTAACCCATCACGACGTGAATTGGTGCTACAACCTCCAGCACCTAACGGGTAAGTCCTACTACATGAAGACGAGGGATGATAGAGTTAGACTCATCCAGTGTCTCCCCGAGTCTAGCAAGGGGTTGAATAAGGATTTTCTCATCTTGTCGGAGGAGTGGCACCACGACCTTCACTGCCCGACAGTAGAGGGGGAGCCAGATAGGGTACTCGGAATATGGGCAGGCTGATCTGCTAGGTTTTCACAGCTAGCATTGCTTGGTTGTTAATAGAACTAGCTTTTTCTTTTGCAGATCCACACGCCTTTGAACGACACTTCCATTTGGTCAACAAGGAAGACCTGGAAACTGTACTCAAGGCAGAGGTTTTTGTGAACGAGGCTGACAACTAGGTTAAAGTCGCTCACAAGATTCTCGGGTACAAACTGATCCAGAAGTCTTTCTCGGCTCCCAAATACGTGATCAGAGCTAAGGACCCTAGGCTTCGCCAAATCACTGTGGTGGAGCATGGGATCTCGTTTTCTGAACGGTCTTCCATCCCCGAGGGCGTCCCATCGGCAGGCCCTTCCTCGTCCCACCAAGTCGCGGAGGCCGAGGGAGGAAGTTTGGAAAGAGAGGGAGAAGTAATTGATCTGGGTTCGTCCGATGACGAATTTGGTGCCTTCAACTAAGTCCATCTATCCGAGGATCCCTTTGGTAACTTGGGTGATCCCCATTTATCTGAAGTAGACCTTCTGTCACCAAGGACTGGTACTCAGATTGAGATGGGTTTCAAGAGACAACCTCAAACCAACCTATTCGACCTGCTTGAGGGCCAGCCGAGGAAGTCACAATCCAAGCTTCTTCCTCCTCCCCCACCTAAGTCTTTGCCTGCGCAGACTAAGTCGTCTTCCACTCTGCTGACCTCGGACCCTCGGCTCGAGTCCACCGATCCGAAGAGGAAGAGCCCTTCCAAGGGCAAAGACCCAGTGGATGGAGGGAGATCTCGTTCCTCCCAAGAGGAAGATGAAGCCCGCCGACCTTCCAAGCAGCTGAGGATTGGTGGTCAAGACAAGGGAAAAGAGGTCACTCAGCAGTCCGAGCCCTAAGCCTGGCTGCTTGCCGCCATGCTTTATGGGACGCCACCCTCAGGGACTTCCGAGGGGGCGAGGGCGCTCGAGTAGCCAATGCCCTGGAGAGGTCCCTGCTTCTCCCCACTGACATGGCTGAGCTGGGGGGCATAAGGAGGCAGGAAGTTACCCTTAACCTCAAGAGGTACTTGGGTATGGTAAGACTCTGATACATATGCCTTTGTTGAATTTTATTCCTTAGTTCCCAACTTACGGTGTACATGTTTTGATTGGCAGGCTGTCCAGGCCACTTTTAGGCTGGAAGAGGAGGCCAATAACTAGGGTAGAGCCCTAGATTAGGAGTGCGACAAGTACTTGGATGCCGCGAATACCCTTAAGAAATCCGAGGCTGATCTCAAGAAGGCAAGGGAGGACTTGAAGGAGATGACGAGGGCCAAAGACAGTGCGGCATCCGACCTAACTGGCGCTAAAAACCAGGCTGAGGACCAGACTGGGCGCCTGCGGGAGGTTGAGGGTCAGCTGCAGATTGCCAAAGAGCATATCGCCGACTTGAAGAAGAAACTGGCTGAGGTAGAGGGAGCCAGAGGTGTTGCCGAGTACGCTAGGGACGAGGCCTTGAGGGCTAAAGTAGAGGCTGAGTTTGCGAGGATAGAGGCTGAGAGCTCCAAAGAGCAAGCGGAGGAAGAGGCCTTTGCTGAGGGAGTGGCTAAGACCGAGGCTAGTCTCAAGGCTCAAATACCTGAGGTATGCAGACGCTACTGCTCCCAGACTTGGAATGAGGCCCTCAACCAAGCCGGGGTTGAGGTCTCGTCTAAACTTAAGAGGGCTAAGAGGGTGTATTATCCCCCCGCCATTCGTGAGGCTACCTCTGCTGACCCCAAAGCTGGCACCCCCTCTAAAGCGACGAACGAAGGCCAGGCCAGTGTTGCCAACGATCCAATGTCAACTAATAAGCCTGCTAAGGAGACTGGGCACCAAGGGAGGTTGGGAAAAGAGGAAATCAGTAACCCAACAGTGCCCTAGGAAGTGGTGAAGCCTCCTGCTGACTCCCACGCTCCCCTCGCCGAGAAAGAGTCCTCCGAAGTTGCTCCTCCGAGCCAGGATCTCGAGGCATCAGATGAAGCTTTTTGGCAGACCCCCAAGGACAAGCTGCCTATCAAGTTGAAGAAATAGGCCATCTTATCGGGCTATCTTATTTCGTCGACCGGGTCTATTATGGTCTCTTTTTCTTTTCGTTCCATTTTTTTTTGTCTTGGTGATACTGTAATGAGATTGTTTTTTGGTGTAATATATCCAATCGTCTGTGTTTATTTCTTCGAACGACGCGTCCCTCTATTTGTCTTGCTTTAATTCTTTGCTCAATAATCGGTTGATCTTAGCGGTGTGCCAGTAGTGCTTGAATAATTGAAAATGATGGACCCACGATACAAATTTTGCCTCAGGCTTTAACTGAAAACTAAATTGTCTCAGCAATGCACCTTGTTTCCCTTTTGGATGAGTCACAAAGGATTCCGGTCCACGATGTAAACGTTATACAATCATACGTCCTTCGTAAGCCTACCGAGCCTAAAAGAGCGTTTCAGCACTTAAAGTGCTTTAAGCGACGCTCATGGGCTCGCTTTCGTTTTGCATCTTTATCGAAGTAGGTGGGGGTAAGTGATCCGAGACACTAGACTCCCCTCTGGCTGCGTTCACAACTTAGTTGAATGCTCTCGCTTCGTTTTGTCGAAAGTAGCTAGTTTAGCATTTAGTCTTGTGAAGTAACTAGTTTCCCCCATAGGTTTGAGTCCGAGTACCATGCAAGACCTTTGTTCTGTCTAGTACTTAGATTCTTCTGTAAGTAACTAGTTTCCCTATAGGTTTGAGTTCGAGGACCATGCAAGACCTTGGTTCAGTCTAGTACTCAAGTTTTTCTTGAAGTAGTTAGTTTTCCAATTGGTTTGAGTCCGAGGACCGTGCAAGACCTTGGTTTTGTCTAACACTTAGATTCTTCTGTAAGTAACTAGTCCCCATAGGTTTGAGTCCGAGGACTATGCAAGACCTTGGCTCAGTCTAGTACTCAAGTTTTTTTTTTTTTTGAAGTAGTTAGTTTCTCCATAGGTTTGAGTCCAAGGACGATGCAAGACCTTGGTTCTGTCTAACACTTAGATTTTTCTGTAAGTAACTAGTTTCCCCATAAGTTTGAGTTCGAGGACCATGCAAGACCTTGGTTCAGTCTAGTACTCAGGTTTTTTTTTGAAGTAGTTAGTTTTCCTATAGGTTTGAGTCCGAGAAACATGCAAGACCTTAGTTTTGTCTAACACTTAGATTCTTCTGTAAGTAACTAGTTTTCCCACAGGTTTGAGTCCAAGAACCATGCAAGACCTTGGTTCAGTCTAGTACTCAGGTTTTTTTTTAAGTAGTTAATTTTCCCATAGGTTTGAGTCCGAAGACCATGCAAGACCTTGGTTCTGTCTAACACTTAGATTCTTCTGTAAGTAACTAGTTTCCCAACAGGTTTGAGTTCGAGGACCATGCAAGACCTTGGTTCAGTCTAGTATTCAGGTTTTTCTTGAAGTAGTTAGTTTCCCCATAAGTTTAAGTCCGAGGACCATGCAAGACCTTGGTTCTGTCTAACACTTCATCGTCACTGTTCAGAGTGAAGGAACTTGTCCTCAACACTGGAATGTTCCCTTCTAGAGTGATAACGGTCTTGGCCTTGCCTTGCCGAGGAGGGACTCCTCCTTAGACTGGGCAATTGGCCCAATATTGACCTAGACAAGGGTGGCTTGTCCCTCCGCCTTTACGCATAATGGTAGCCCCGTTGCGCCAATTTTTTCGCCACTTCTGATTACGAGGCGTCCTTTGGCTGTTTGAGTTGTGTGCTTGACGTTTTGGTATGCAAGCCACGCCCTCATTAATATCTTTATGAATTAACGCAGATCCAGCAGCTGGTGGCCTCCTTGGAAATTGGTCGGGATTAATGTCGCTGGTAATTCTTCCTTTGAATTCCGTGCAGATTAATTCCCACCAACCTTCGCCTTTTATATAAGGCCCTCCAGGGGGAATCGTCCTTCTACATTTTACGTGTTTGTGAGTTCAACAGGAGCTCTGAGCTCCCAATCCTCTAGGTATTTCCAAGAATTTTGCCAGGATCGCGATCAAGGCTTTAGGGGAATGGGATGGCCCTGGATGAGGGCAAGGGCAAGGAAGCCAAGCCCCTTTCAGGAACTAGAGATGCCGCCTAGATCCTGGATGACACAGTAGAGGCAAAGGGGGCGGGGGCCAAAGGTGTCCATACTTTTCAACCGAGGAAGAAGGGAGGTCCTCCTTCTTCAATCGAAAGCCATAGCGGTAGTAGATTGCATCAGATTTTCAGTGCAGCAAAGCTTGGGCGTCATCCTGATAGTAGTGCATCTGGCAATTAGGAGGGAGGTCCATGAGGAACATAATATTTTTCTCCGGTACGCGTCCATGTCTGCCCTTCAAGCTGATAGTGATTCGAGCCCAGCTTACCCGCCGATGGAGGTTTGCAAGATTATACGATCGGTGCCCGAGTGTTGCCGCCTCTAATGCTTAATTATCATGAGGCTGGGGAAGCATCAAAGGAACGTCCTGGGATGGGGCCGTCAGGCGTTTCCACTCCTTCTCCTCTCTCGTCGCCGGTATCATCCATACGGGCTCGGGAGTTGTTGGTAGCCTTAAAACAAGCCTGCCTCCGCCTCCCTTTCATGCGGTTAGTTTTAGAACAAGCCTGTCTAAGCCTCCGTTTGTACATTTAGCTTTAGAACAAGCCTGCCAAAGCCATTGTTTGTATTTTTAGCTTTAGAACAAGTTTGTCTAAGCTTTCGAGCGTATGATATACTTTTTTCTTCATTTAATAAAAAGGGTTGTACTGTTTACTTGCTTCATTCTCCAAATCTTTCATTTTTGTGCAACAACTGTTTCTTGGGTGGGTGCGTTGTTTTCTCTTTTTTTTTTTTAATGGGACTTGGAATCGGTGTCAGCGACGGTGACGAAAAATTTGCCTAACTTTGTGCAAGCTAACAACATAGGAATAATTGACCATTGCACTTGCTAACGCACTAGTTCTTTCCACAGACAACGCCAATTGTAGGGACTGGGTTTGAGCACTTCTACCGTTGAGTGAGTAGACTCAAGCCCAGCTAGCCCAATACAATGAATTTGTAGAGAGCGGGTTCAAGAACTAGGCTCTAGCACGCGGACAATGCCCAATGTGGTATTCGCCACCATCGAACGTAGATGAACCGAAATTATCTTAGAAAGTCTGTCATCGGCTCGATCCGAGGAGCTTGGTGGTAGTCTTTATCCCCTCCCAATGGTCCCCTTTCAAGAGGGATTTCTTACATTATATACCCCCTTTCGCTTGATCTCAACTCTACATTTGTTGATCAAGCAGGTCATTACTTGAGTGCTTGTCCCATCAGCTGTCTTCCCACTCTTTCTGTGGGTTGCAGCAACCAAGGTTGCACTGTTCAAGGATCATTTCCTCATTAATGCGCCAGAACGTTAGTTGTGGGCATTTAATGTGGAGGCGACAGTTCATCCCGGGCTTGCTCCTCCACCATGCTTCCATGGCTGACACGTTGTACTTGTTCTTTCTCTTTATATGCTCTGGAAGGCTACCTTTGGTGGCCCGTTACTTCCTCCTCCCATGGTCTTGGTCGGCCGAGGACAGGGTTGTCCTCGACAAGGTTCCTGGGCAATTCGGACTTTCACACTTCATCCTCGGGCGTCTCTTCCTCCTCGGCATGGGCCTTGGGCTTGGTACGAAGTGAGCCGAGGTTACCAAATTCTCTGACCCCACAGTAACTTATTAGTAACCCGGGCGATTATAAAATTGTTGAACAGAAATACAAAATTGGTTTTAGAACAACTGCCTGTAATTATTGGGGCGATTCTAAAAAATATTAAACTGAAAATGGGTTTTAGAACAATTTATCCCTGAAATGAGAAACCTATAACATTTTCTTCCTATTTTGAGAACGTAGTTTTGTTCATATTTTGATTAGTCTAAAGTTGTTGACACTCATAAATAATCGTTTGGAATTTGAGGTCTCAACTAGAGGGTCATTTCTTCCTAAAAAAAAAAAAAAAAAAAAAAAGTGGCTCTGATGGTCATTTGCAGTTTCTCTCGCGCAGTGGGAAAGAAAGTAAGAAACTTTGTTGAATTTGTATAAAAAGTTTGTCCTCTCTAAAATATCTTCATATTACTTTATCAACAGTCAAAGTCGTGTGATTTTTTTATTCCATATTTTTTTATTCCATATTTTGAATGACCTCTTTTGAAGTAATTTATAATGATGAGTCATGACGACTATCCTCAATTAAAAAAAAAATTTATTAAGCATAATTAATTGTAGGACAAATTGTAAATTACATTTTTAAAATTTGAGGGTGTTTGAATTTTACACTATAAAGTTTTAAAATTTAAATTTTACACTTTGAAGTTTTGGGGTATTTGAATTTTACACTGATATTTCAGAAGTTAAATTTTATTCCTCTAAAGTTTAGGAGTGTTTGAATTTTACACCCTTAAATTCTAAAATTTAAAGATGTAAAATCTAAACACTAAAAAAGTTTAGAGAGTAAAATCTAAATATCCTCAAATTTCAGAAAGTAAAATTCAAATATTAAAATTTCAAAATATAAAATTCAATACCTCAAATTTTAGGGTTGTAATTTACAATTTGCCCTTAGTTTTAAACACACACATAAAAGTAATTAAAATAGTGACTTTGAAGTCATGATTTTTTAAACTTATGAAGTAATTCAATTACTTCTACCCAAAAAAAAAAAAGTAATAAAATTGCTTTTTGCATGTTTGTAAAATAAAAGTTTGTACAAGAAGATTAACAAAAAAAATATGTTCCGATGGCCGGTCAAAGTCGTATAATTTTTTTTTTCCTTTTCATTTTCAATGGCCTCTTTTGAGGTAAATTATAATGCTGATGCATCTAGCCACTTCTCGTGGTCCCATCCCAACTTTTTTTTTTTTCTGAGTCTTCGTGTCTTGAAGTTAATGAGACGAGACTTTTTTCACTTCTATAAACAAGTCCGGATTCCTTCATCAATGTTCATCAAAAAAAATATATATAATAATAATTCCTACATCAATGATCAAAGTTGTGAATTGTTTTTTATTCGAGAAATTTCGCAAGAATGCATTTTTTTTTTTTTTAATGTGAAATAAGGCAACTTTATTCAGAACATGACAAAAACGTTACATCCTGAGTCACCAAGTTTTCAATATAACTTGGTGTTTCTTCTACTTATGCATGCAAGGACGACACACCTCTGGCATACTGTGCCAACGTGTGGGCTACTTTGTTTCCAGTGCGCGGTACGTGACTGAATTGGACAGACCGAAACCTATGAAGGTGGGACACGGCACCAGCTATGATATTGGCAATGGACGAAGGCGGTTCAGTGAGGCGAAGCATGGCATTCGTTACTATTTGTTAATTCTTGTATGTTTCCCTAGCTACAACCTCGGTGCCACAAAAGTCATATGATCAAAATATCAAATTATGAAATAGGGCCCTAAGAGCATTCACAGCAGTGAAGACAAAATTTTAGCAATTTAGTTACACAAAAAGTCACTTTATCTATTTTACCTACACACATGCTGCAGCAGTGGATCTATTTTAGCTTTCAACATAATAAAATAATATACACATCACAATAAAATAATATAACTACTACAATAAAATAATATATCCTACTATCCAAAAAAAAAACAACCACAGCACCAACCACAACCACTCTACCATCAGCCACAGCCACAACCACCACCACCACCAGTCCACAGCAGAAAAAAAAAAAAAAAAAACCACAGCACCACAAAACACGGCACATCCATCTCCAACACAGCACCACAAAACAAACCCACTCTACCATCAGCCACAGCCACAACCACAGCCACAACCACCACCACCACCACCAGTCCACAGCAGGGGGGAAAAAAACCCACAACACACTACAAAACAAACCCACAGCCACAAATCTCAACCCCGATACCAACGCACATCGGAGCACAACCACGACCCAGCGATAGAGTGGAGGTGAGGGAAGCCACTTCAATCCACAAGGCCGGAGGCGATCGGCGGTGTGGGTCTGAGGCGATCGGCGCTGGGCAGGGGCTTGGGTCGGCGGCAGTGAATGAGGGAGCTTGAGAGAGTGACGGTGAGGCGATCGGTGGCTTGGAACGGCTGGGTTGGGCCGGCGGCGGTAACAGAGAGATGGTGGGAAGGGCCGGCGGCGGTAACAGAGAGGTGAGAGCTTGAGTTTCAGGTGAGATGGTGGGGAGGGCTAGTGGCGGTAATAGAGAGGTGAGAGCTTGAGAGAAATTTCAGATGGGAGCTTGAGAGTGACACTAAGAGAGATCACGATGAGATGAGAATAAAAGAAATGAAAAAAATAAACAAGATGAAACGGTGAGATGAGAATAAATGAATAAATTTTTTTTTTTTTTTTTTTAGATGTCTGCTACAGTGTAGCAATTCAGCTAAAATTTTTAGCTATTGCTCCACTGCTGTAGGGGTGTTTTTTGTATTTGAGGAGCTAAATTTTAGCAATATAGCATTATAGCTACACTGTTGTGAATGCTCTAATAACCATGTTTTTGTCATTAATAAGTGATCAGCGCTAGTGTTCTCAGTAATTATTTTTTTATTTTTTTATTTTTTATTGTGGACTGCGCTAGTGAGGGACTATTTGATTGTTAAGTGCTCTAACGTGGGATTCAACAAAATAGGTAACTTTAACCCTCAAAGGTAACGAGTATTAAAGTTTAGTTGGCATTTTTAGTGTTTTTAACTCTAGTATAATTCAAATTTATTGTCTCTCAACTATCAAATTATCAAAAAAAAAAAAATCACAAACTATAACGGATATCCTAACCTTCCATGGAGACTGTTACACCAACTTCTTCATTTTCTTTTTAATCAAGTATTTTGTTTGTTTTGAATACAGATAATAATTATGATAAAATCTGGGTGATAATTAATACAAACACATACGAACAAGAATTTTTTTTTTTTTTTTTTTTTTTTGGAGAATCCATTCCAACAAGAAATGGAATCCAAACAGTCCGGGCCTGCCATATGAGATACATATATAGTATATCATATTTGGCTTTCTTTACAACACCGGGTGAGGGGTCAGTTCAAAGCATACGTAAAGTAGAATAAATATATATTCAGTTCAAAGCATACGTAAAGTAGAATAAATAAATATATATATATATATATATATAAAATAAGCAATATTAAAAAAAAAATTTTAACGAAATCAATTAGGCTCAAATTCTAAGATTATCTCCGTTAGGAGACTAGATTTGGTCCGAATTCAATTTATCAAAATTAACTAATTAAGTGATAGAACTATTGAAAAAAAGAAAAGAAAAGAAAAGAAAAAAGCCACACACACATGTTTATGATTCTACTTGTGATTCATGTTTAAAACTTAATTTAGTGATACATGGTAATGGGAAATTCTAAGGTACCCCTACTATTTTTTGTGGATATGGTACCTGTTAGGTTCTAAAAGTTTAGAATAATTGGCAAATCATGAATACAAACTTATATAGATATAGATCCTAAAGTCTATAGGTATTATTAAACAATGCTCAAGGTAATACAAGTCAAGATTCAAGAATATACAAGTTACAGAAATAAGAGTTCAGAAACTGCTTGGTTCGACCGATCAAGAAACAGGCTCGACCAATCGAAACACGTATCTGCAGAATTCTATTTCAGCCCAAACTCTACTTAAATGTATTGGGTTTCAAGTAAAACACTACTAGTATATAAAGAAAACCTTAAGCACGTTTTTATATGGCTTTTCAAAGAGAGAAGAGTGTGCCTCTTTTGTAGATCTAGGGTTTTGTACCCAAAAAGCTCTCTCATATCTTCTACCGATGTTATTCCTTGAAGAATCTCAACATTCGGTATTGTAGAAGTTGCTACCTTCTCTAGTCATCAAAGGTGCTGATGATCTAAACCTTCAAGGGTGATCTTGGAGTCACAAGCAAGAGAGTTTGTGTTTTTTATTACAAGTGTGGGTGCTTGAGTTGCAAAGGCCTAATAGAGAAAGAGTTCGTGGATTCAGAGTTTGCACGTGGTCATATTAGTAAGTTCTACATGTGGTAGCAATAGGATGTTAGTGGTCTAAGTCTTATTGTAAACTTTGATTCTCTATAGTGGATTTACTTTTTATCTTGAGAATAGCTAGGTTAAATCCTCTCTAGGTTTTTTACCAGTTTGGTTTTAGTGGGTGATCATATCATTGTGTTCTTTTTTTTTCGCTACTTTGCATGATATGATTGTTTTGTTTTAACCTAGATCTGAATAATAAACCTAAGTATTCACTTGGTTAATTAATTAGGTTAAAACAATCTAGTTTATAGGGATCTAAAAACATACAGTACCTATAAGTAAATGCCAGATGTTAAATGACATGCCAACCATGGAGACAATAATAGGCCCCGCTAATATTAACGTGGTCGATTCCATTTGTAAGTTTGATCAATCTAATACTATATATAAAAGTAGAAGCTTTTTCTTGCAATTAAGAAGGTGTTGCGACGTTAGGAAAAATGGTTCCTTAAAAACTTGGCACGTTTACAATTAAAATGCCAAAAGTTACAGTGTTTCGCTTAAACACGTGTAGATTTTAACTGTGAAAAGTCATACCATATAACACAATCACACCAGTTAATTACAAAACTGTCACGACCCAAACCTGTACTTCAGGATTTAGAGCATGACCGGCATGTTAATATCAAGTTTACCTCAATACTAACACGAACCAACCTGATCTGAAAGTACTTATCAAGAATTTGTTTCTTGAATCCCTGCTTATTTTCTTACATAACACCATAATATACAAAAATGATGAAAACCTGAAATTTCATTTCCTTTAAACTTGGAAAGATTACCACTTGGCTAAAATATCAGGTATTCATGCATATATTACATAGCTAAACGTTTAGCAAACTCTTATTACAAACCTAACCCCAAAGCCATACAACTGGGGTTTAAAACCAACTAAGATACTGAATTACATCTGTGCTCGAGGATCAAGTACATCTTGATTCCTCCTATACATCAAAAGAGCTAACTACTATACAACAAAAACTCTACGTTCTAACAAACGAGAAAACACAGAATCCTTGCCACCTCTATACTCTCGCTGCTTCCAGGAAGAACCTGTGCACTGAAATATAAAAGGGTGAGCTGCGAAGCCCAGTAAGGTTTTTAAGCTCCATGGGCCTTTGATAAGAATGCATGTAAATTACATATTTTATGGATATGCCAGCTTTGATAATATAGCTTCATACTATTCACGTTGTTTTTAAAATAACGTATGAACTTTCAAATAAAATACTTCATTCTCCTTTCATATAATAATAACAAGGCATAATAAGAAACGTAAACATAATTCCGTTATCTTATTTTCTTAGAAAGACAATAGAATATTTCATCATAAACTTCTTTTCATGAGAGCTTTTAACTTCATATTGCATTTAAATAAAATCATTCTCTCATGCTCAATCACATAATATAGCTATTACTGACATCTTGGTTATTCCATATCTGATAAGTCTGTACAGAGAAGGCCTCATCACATTTGGGTGACCTCGTGTGCATGATATTGTCCTCTTTGAGAGGCCTGATGGCACATCTCCTCAAGGTTTTATTCCTCCCCGCCGTCCGTACACATTGGGGAGAAGGCCTTATTCAGATTAGAGTTACGGGCAACCCCATTTCCTCTACTTTAAATGGCCAAACAGATAACATTTTCCATGGAAAGCCAATAATTAACCCCTATTGGCTGAGTTCAGAACATAACAATGGAATAACCCGAACACTATATTTTTCTGATAACTATGCTTTTACTTAATTATTTCATAATAGTAGCGTATCCACTTCATTCAGAAATATGATGTTCGTGATATAAGTACTAGCATTAACTTATATATAATATCTTCAATTAAAAGGTTTTATTGCATAACCCTTTTTAAAATAATCTTTATACTTATCAAAAGTACATATCTCAAATCCCTTACCTGAAAGCCGAAGACGCGAGAGATTGTACAAGAGGAGCTCAAGTGTCCGTGTTCTCGTTCTCGTCACCTAAATGAAAACCAAAACTTATTATTGACAACCTCTTCCTAAATATTTAAACTTAAACCTCAATCATAACCTAACTCTCAACTCAAGAAAATCTTAATTCCCATCACAATAAGTTCCCCAAAGCATATGCTACAATCATCAAACACATTCTGCATCCAAACCATAGAGAAACCAAGGCATAAAATTTATATATGCTCCCAACATAACAAAGGACGTGCATATAAAATTATGGCTCAAAACCTTCACCCTAGCTTCAAAGTTAAATCCACAAAGTCAAAGTTTTCCTACCCTGTTTACTGGTCATTACAGCAGCAAAAGCCCTATTTGTAAAATACGAATGGGCTGTTAAAACACATCCAAAAGTCATGAAATTTTACATAGTTACTCCTATGTGTGTCCAGTATATACCATAAAAATTTCGGAGTCAAAACATAAACCCATAGTTTATTAAAAATCATACAATACAACATGTTCCAATCTGTCCTGGCAGAAACTCATGTAAATTAGAAATTAAATCATTATTCTTATATTCATCCAAATGCTGTGAAACCACTTCCAAAACAACCATACGTGTCTTAGGGTTCATAAAAACTATTCCTAGCATCCTAATTCACAACATATGATTTAATACAGAATTTTCTTTGAGTAAACGTCAAATCTGTCACAGGGACAGCTTCAGGGCATGTTCTTTCTAAAATCATCAACACATAGTAATAGGCCATCATTTCATTTGGGTATTTTTATACCTATACAATACATATTAAAAAACCCTAATAAGCATCCAATAGCTCATAACACCATCACTCTTTAAACTTACAAAAACAGAATCACAAGTTCAGTCTCACAAATCAGAACAGAGGATAAAGAAATAGAAATAACAAAACAATTATACTATCAACATACCCAAAATCAAATGAAGTTTTGTTTACTTACCTACATACTTTGAAGATGAAACCTTAGGGTTTAGGCTCTTAATTTCATCTTAGAGAGAGTGGTCTATAACTTTTGGTGAGAGGGTGAAAGAGTGTTACAGCCGTGTAAGAGCAAAGGAAGAAGAAGAGAGAAAGAAGAAAAGAGCTGGACTTCTGTTCTGGTGCAGCCAAGAAAATCAGAAAATGGAGAAGACTTTTGGGGCACAAAAGAAGATAAGAAGGTGGACAATTGGAGTGGGATACGTGGGATGCTAGGAAGAAAATATAACACCCCATTTTTCCAACTTTTGACAATTCTTGCATTCACACTCACTTTCCTACAAAAATAATTCTTGCATATATATATATATATATATACATATATATATATATATCCTCACCTTTGTAAAGTTATATCCATCACACTAGAATATATGTTCTAATTGCTTGAGAAAAGTCAAGGAAAATGGCTCTTGGTGATTGCATGGCCGGCCAAGTCCTTGGCCTTTTGATTTGTCAACATGCATGATTCCTTTTAACCTTACTTGTATTGAATTCTCATTGGTTGCATGGGAATTGAAAATTCCACAATCACATTTCATGCATCATATGCCTAAGTAAAACACCAACTATGCATCATACTAAGCATATATTTATAATGCAACTAGCCATTTCAATTATTCATAATCTTTTAAAAAAAAACACAGCTTCATGCACTTAAAAATAATTAAGATCATAACATGCATATAAACCCATAAATTAAATAGGTAATTAAGTTGGGATGTTACATCCTTCCCTCCTTAAAAATTTTCGTCCTCGAAAATTGCACACATACCATCAACAAAAAGATTCGGATACTTTTGCCTCATTTCCTCCTCTGCCTCCCAGGTTGCCTCTTCTGTAGAGTGATTTCTCCACAACACCTTGACTATAGGAATTGTCTTGGTGCGAAGAACTTGCTCCTTACGATCTAAAATCTTAATTGGGATCTCTTCATATGACAAGTTCTCTTGGATTTGAAGTGGTTCATACTCTATCACATGCTTTGAATCAGGAATATATTTTCTAAGATTAGAGATATGAAATACATTGTGTATCTTGGATAATGCAGGAGGTAAAGCAACTCGATATGCAGCTGATCCAACCTTTTCAAGTATCTCAAATGGTCCAACAAATCTAGGACTTAGCTTATTTGTCTTCCCAAATCTCATCACTCCTTTCATTGGTGAAACTTTGATAAATACATGATCTCCCACATCAAATTCAATGTCTCGTCGTTTCTTATCAGCATGGCTTTTCTGCCTACTCTGAGTAGCCTTTATTCGTTCTCGAATCAGCCGGATTTTATCAACTGTAATCTGCACCATCTCAGGTCCTATCAACTTCCTTTCTCCAACTTCATCCCAACAGATTGGTGACCGACATCGTCGTCCATATAAAGACTCAAAAGGAGCCATCCCAATGCTAGAATGATAGCTATTGTTGTAGGCAAACTCAATTAATGATAAATGATCATCCCATCTGCCTCCTAAATCCAAAACACAAGCCCGCAACATGTCTTCAAAGGTCTGAATAGTACGTTCAGATTGTCCATCTGTCTGAGGATGGTAAGCTGTGCTGAATGTCAGTTTAGTTCCCAAAGCTGTCTGTAAGCTCTCCCAAAAATGTGAAGTAAACTTAGGATCTCTATCAGACACAATAGATGAAGGAACTCCATGTAGCCTCACAATTTCTTGTATATATAACTTAGCAAGCTTATTTAAAGGATAGTTAACCTTCACACGAAGAAAATGAGCTGACTTGGTTACTCGATCTACAATCACCCAAACCGAATCATAACCTTGAAATGATTTTGGGAGTCCCACAACAAAATCCATAGAAATATGCTCCCACTTCCACTCAGGGATAGGGAGGGGCTGTAATAGTCCTCCAGGTCGTTGATGTTCAGCCTTTATTTGTTGACAAGTCAAGCAACGACTTACAAATTCAGCAATATCTTTCTTCATACCACTCCACCAGAAATTTCCTCTCAAATCATGATACATTTTGGTACTACCCGGATGTACGGTATAGGGAGTGCAATGAGCTTCTTCCATAATCTGTCTTTTCAACTCATCATCTGCTGGAACACACAATCTAGAACCGTGCATTAAAACACCATCCTTGCTAATGAGAAAACCAGGTATATTACCATTAGATGCTTTATCACGGATCTTTGCTAATTTTGGATCATTAAATTGAGAGGCCTTAATTTTCTCCGATAAGGTAGGTTTCACAACTAGAGTGGAAAAACATGTACTTGAACCCCTGATTAAAAACTCAATCCCCATCCGTTGTAAATCTGCCAAAATTTCTTTCTGAGTAGTTAGCATGCACGCTAATTGTCCTGAAGACTTTCTACTCAAAGCATCAGCCACCACATTTGCTTTGCCGGGATGATATTCAATGGAGCAATCATAGTCATTTATCAACTCCAACCATCTTCTTTGCCTAAGATTCAACTCTTTTTGTGTAAACAAATATTTAAGACTCTTGTGATCGGTGTATATCATACAAGGTTCACCATACAAATGATGTCTCCAAATTTTAAGAGCAAAGACCACTGCTGCTAATTCCAAGTCATGAGTAGGATAATTTTGTTCATATGACTTTAGTTGTCTAGAGGCATAAGCTATGACTTTCCCTTGTTGCATGAGAACACATCCCAAACCTTTCTTAGAAGCATCACTGTATATCACAAAACCTCCTGAACCTGAAGGTAAAGTAAGCACTGGAGCTGTAACTAGTCTTTGTTTTAACTCTTTAAAACTGCGCTCACATTTATCAGTCCATTCAAACTTCACTGCTTTCCTGGTTAAATTGGTTAGAGGCCCAGAAATCTTGGAGAAACCTTCTATAAATCTCCGGTAATAACCAGCCAAGCCCAAGAAACTACGAACCTCCGAGACAGTCTTTGGTCTTTCCCAATTCACTATAGCTTCAATCTTCTTTGGATCAACAGAAATTCCATCCTTTGATATCACATGTCCTAAGAAAGAAATTTGTGCCAGCCAAAATTCACACTTCTTTAGTTTGGCATAAAGTTGCTTATCCCTTAAAGTCTGCAATACGATCCTCAAATGCTTCTCATGATCTTCCTGACTCTTAGAGTATATTAAAATATCATCAATGAATATCACCACAAACTGATCTAAGTAAGGCTGAAATACTCTATTCATTAAATCCATAAAAGCAGCTGGCGCATTTGTCAATCCAAAAGGCATCACAAGAAATTCATAGTAACCATATCGAGTTCGAAAGGCAGTTTTCAGTATATCATCCTTCTTCACCTTCAATTGATGGTAGCCAGAACGCAAATCAATTTTTGAGAAAACTGATGCTCCTTGTAATTGATCAAATAAATCATCTATTCGGGGAAGTGGATACTTGTTCTTCACTGTTACCTTATTCAATTCCCGATAATCAATACAAAGTCTCAAACTCCCATCCTTCTTTTTAACAAACAAAACTGGTGCACCCCATGGCGAAACACTTGGCCTAACAAAACCCTTATCAAGCAGATCTTGTAATTGCAATTTTAACTCTCTAAGTTCAGCTGGGGCCATCCTATAAGGAGCCTTAGATATAGGACCAGTACCAGGCAAAAGCTCAATAGAGAATTCAATCTCCCTATCTGGAGGTAGGCCAGGTAACTCTTCTGGAAAAACATCAGAAAATTCCTTTACCATAGGAATATCTTCTAACTTCTCATTAGTAGCTTCAGAATTAATCATATATGCCAAAAAGCCACTACACCCCTTTTTAAGCATATTACTCGCTTGAAGAGCAGAAATTATACTCACTGGTTTAACCTTTCTATCTCCCTCAAAATAAAATTCAGATTGGCCAGGAATATGAAAGATTACACGTTTCTCAAAACATTCTACAACTGCATGGTGAGTCGACAACCAATCCATACCCAAAATGACATCAAAGTCATGCATATTTAGCAATATTAAATCTGCAATTAACTCCCTACCAGCAATATTTATAACACAACTTCGATACACCCATTGAGCACACAAAATTACACCCGAAGGAGTAGACACCCATAGTTCACAATCCAACAACTCAGGATTCATGTGTAGCATATCAGCAAAAGCAGGGGATATAAAAGAGTGTGAAGAGCCGGAATCAAATAAAACATGAGCTGCTTTAGAGCAAATATTGAGAGTACCTGATACTACATCTGGTGCCGCTTGTGCATCTTGTTTTGTGAGGGCAAAAACTCTTCCTTGGATCATAGGCCTCTTTTGTCCACTTCCAGCAGTGGAGTTCCCTTTGTTAGAATTATTTGGACAATCCCTAATAAAATGACCAGGTTTCCCACAACGAAAACATGTATTGTTAGCAGCACGGCATTCCCCGGAATGAGGCTTTCCACAATGTGAACAATTTCCTCCAACCTTTGGCAGGTACTTAGTGGTATTCTTCTTGGAGGAATTAAGGGAAGATTTTCCTTTCCAGGGCTGATTGAACTTCACTGTTTTGCCTTTATTCTGTTCTAATGCAGCTTTGATTTTTGTACCTTCTTGGAGGTCTTCTTCTACGGCTTCAGCAAGTACAACCAAAGCCTTGTAGTCTTCACAGCGAGAAGTAGTCAAACGATGTCTGACTTTGAAATTCAGCCCATTGAGAAACTTCTTAACCCTTAAAGTTTCAGTAGAAACAAGATGAGGAGCAAAACGAGATAACTCTGTAAACTTTGCTTCATATTGAGCAACCCCCATACTCCCTTGGACAAGTTCATCGAAATTTTTAGCTTGTTTATCTCTGAAGCGTTCTGTAAAATATTTCTCATAAAATTTCTTCACAAACTCTTCCCAACTAATCTTGGCATTATCACCTCTTCCTTCTAATAGAAGTCTCTCTGCTGACTTCCACCATATTTCAGCAGGACCTTCAAACATGTATGTAGCATAATTCACTTTCTGAGAATCAGTGCATCCAAGGAATTTGAAAATCTTTTCCATCTTAAAAACCCAACTTTCTGCTTCTAATGGATTTGTAGCGCCACTAAAAGAAGGAGGCCTTTGCTTTAGAAAAGCCTCTTGGGTAGAACCTTGACTAACTCCAGCTGGAGGATGGATATTAGCTGCCCTTTGGGCAATCTCCTCCAACACTTGGTTGCACACGTTACTTATATCTGAAGCTTGCATCCTATTAAGAAACGATGTCATACATGCTAGGATACCATTTTTCTTTATTATTAACATATTCATAATCATGAATGTCATAACATAAACTCAAAATGTATGTGATATAGATTAGACATGCAATTATTCAAACATAGAGCACAACAAAATTCACAAAACAAAAATTCAAATTTCTCCGAAGAGATATGCATTTACTAATCTACCCACGCTACCCTTCCTGACTTCTAAAAACACTTACATCTATCTAAAAGTCTATAAAATCATAACCTATGCTCTGATACCACAACTGTCACGACCCAAACCTGTACTTCAGGATTTAGAGCATGACCGGCATGTTAATATCAAGTTTACCTCAATACTAACACGAACCAACCTGATCTGAAAGTACTTATCAAGAATTTGTTTCTTGAATCCCTGCTTATTTTCTTACATAACACCATAATATACAAAAATGATGAAAACCTGAAATTTCATTTCCTTTAAACTTGGAAAGATTACCACTTGGCTAAAATATCAGGTATTCATGCATATATTACATAGCTAAACGTTTAGCAAACTCTTATTACAAACCTAACCCCAAAGCCATACAACTGGGGTTTAAAACCAACTAAGATACTGAATTACATCTGTGCTCGAGGATCAAGTACATCTTGATTCCTCCTATACATCAAAAGAGCTAACTACTATACAACAAAAACTCTACGTTCTAACAAACGAGAAAACACAGAATCCTTGCCACCTCTATACTCTCGCTGCTTCCAGGAAGAACCTGTGCACTGAAATATAAAAGGGTGAGCTGCGAAGCCCAGTAAGGTTTTTAAGCTCCATGGGCCTTTGATAAGAATGCATGTAAATTACATATTTTATGGATATGCCAGCTTTGATAATATAGCTTCATACTATTCACGTTGTTTTTAAAATAACGTATGAACTTTCAAATAAAATACTTCATTCTCCTTTCATATAATAATAACAAGGCATAATAAGAAACGTAAACATAATTCCGTTATCTTATTTTCTTAGAAAGACAATAGAATATTTCATCATAAACTTCTTTTCATGAGAGCTTTTAACTTCATATTGCATTTAAATAAAATCATTCTCTCATGCTCAATCACATAATATAGCTATTACTGACATCTTGGTTATTCCATATCTGATAAGTCTGTACAGAGAAGGCCTCATCACATTTGGGTGACCTCGTGTGCATGATATTGTCCTCTTTGAGAGGCCTGATGGCACATCTCCTCAAGGTTTTATTCCTCCCCGCCGTCCGTACACATTGGGGAGAAGGCCTTATTCAGATTAGAGTTACGGGCAACCCCATTTCCTCTACTTTAAATGGCCAAACAGATAACATTTTCCATGGAAAGCCAATAATTAACCCCTATTGGCTGAGTTCAGAACATAACAATGGAATAACCCGAACACTATATTTTTCTGATAACTATGCTTTTACTTAATTATTTCATAATAGTAGCGTATCCACTTCATTCAGAAATATGATGTTCGTGATATAAGTACTAGCATTAACTTATATATAATATCTTCAATTAAAAGGTTTTATTGCATAACCCTTTTTAAAATAATCTTTATACTTATCAAAAGTACATATCTCAAATCCCTTACCTGAAAGCCGAAGACGCGAGAGATTGTACAAGAGGAGCTCAAGTGTCCGTGTTCTCGTTCTCGTCACCTAAATGAAAACCAAAACTTATTATTGACAACCTCTTCCTAAATATTTAAACTTAAACCTCAATCATAACCTAACTCTCAACTCAAGAAAATCTTAATTCCCATCACAATAAGTTCCCCAAAGCATATGCTACAATCATCAAACACATTCTGCATCCAAACCATAGAGAAACCAAGGCATAAAATTTATATATGCTCCCAACATAACAAAGGACGTGCATATAAAATTATGGCTCAAAACCTTCACCCTAGCTTCAAAGTTAAATCCACAAAGTCAAAGTTTTCCTACCCTGTTTACTGGTCATTACAGCAGCAAAAGCCCTATTTGTAAAATACGAATGGGCTGTTAAAACACATCCAAAAGTCATGAAATTTTACATAGTTACTCCTATGTGTGTCCAGTATATACCATAAAAATTTCGGAGTCAAAACATAAACCCATAGTTTATTAAAAATCATACAATACAACATGTTCCAATCTGTCCTGGCAGAAACTCATGTAAATTAGAAATTAAATCATTATTCTTATATTCATCCAAATGCTGTGAAACCACTTCCAAAACAACCATACGTGTCTTAGGGTTCATAAAAACTATTCCTAGCATCCTAATTCACAACATATGATTTAATACAGAATTTTCTTTGAGTAAACGTCAAATCTGTCACAGGGACAGCTTCAGGGCATGTTCTTTCTAAAATCATCAACACATAGTAATAGGCCATCATTTCATTTGGGTATTTTTATACCTATACAATACATATTAAAAAACCCTAATAAGCATCCAATAGCTCATAACACCATCACTCTTTAAACTTACAAAAACAGAATCACAAGTTCAGTCTCACAAATCAGAACAGAGGATAAAGAAATAGAAATAACAAAACAATTATACTATCAACATACCCAAAATCAAATGAAGTTTTGTTTACTTACCTACATACTTTGAAGATGAAACCTTAGGGTTTAGGCTCTTAATTTCATCTTAGAGAGAGTGGTCTATAACTTTTGGTGAGAGGGTGAAAGAGTGTTACAGCCGTGTAAGAGCAAAGGAAGAAGAAGAGAGAAAGAAGAAAAGAGCTGGACTTCTGTTCTGGTGCAGCCAAGAAAATCAGAAAATGGAGAAGACTTTTGGGGCACAAAAGAAGATAAGAAGGTGGACAATTGGAGTGGGATACGTGGGATGCTAGGAAGAAAATATAACACCCCATTTTTCCAACTTTTGACAATTCTTGCATTCACACTCACTTTCCTACAAAAATAATTCTTGCATATATATATATATATATATACATATATATATATATATCCTCACCTTTGTAAAGTTATATCCATCACACTAGAATATATGTTCTAATTGCTTGAGAAAAGTCAAGGAAAATGGCTCTTGGTGATTGCATGGCCGGCCAAGTCCTTGGCCTTTTGATTTGTCAACATGCATGATTCCTTTTAACCTTACTTGTATTGAATTCTCATTGGTTGCATGGGAATTGAAAATTCCACAATCACATTTCATGCATCATATGCCTAAGTAAAACACCAACTATGCATCATACTAAGCATATATTTATAATGCAACTAGCCATTTCAATTATTCATAATCTTTTAAAAAAAAACACAGCTTCATGCACTTAAAAATAATTAAGATCATAACATGCATATAAACCCATAAATTAAATAGGTAATTAAGTTGGGATGTTACAAAAACTATATATCCAAAGGCTTAAAAAAAAAAAAAAAAAAAAAAAAACTCCGTTCAAATTCCTTTCAATATCTTTCACTCTACTTTGTGATTAAGGAAAACAAAAACTTCGATTGATGTATATCCATAGTTTGCAATTAAGGCTGTGTTTGTTTCGTGTAAAACGTTTTCCGGAAAATACATATTTTTCGGAAATGTTATTTTCCGGAAAAGGAAAATATTTTTAAGTGTTTGGTTGAATTATGAAAATTGTTGTGGAAAATATTTTCATGTGTTTGGATGTATTCTAAAAATGCTATTTTCCGGAAAATTTTTCACATTTTCTCAGCATCCAAACAAATTGTATTACAAAAAATTTCCACATCACAACCAATTCAACAACAAATTCCGGCAATAAAAACACAACACAACAACAACAACAACAACAATAAATTCCGGCAACAACACAACAACAACAACAACAACACCAAATTCCGGCAACAACAACACAACAACCACAACAACAACAATCAGTTCATCAAAAAAAAAAAAAACAAAAACAACAATCAAACTTAAAAAAAAAAAAAAAAAAACGGAGAGATCGAGGAAGACGACGATCGATGGCGCGGCGCGGCGCGGTGCGACTCGCCGATGCGAAGAGCGCCGAAGGTTGACGAGATCGAGGGCGATGGTTCGAAGTCGAGGTTGAAGGCGATGGTTCGAAGTCGAAGGTCGAACGCGATGGTTCGTCAGTCGAAGGTCGAAGGCGATGGGTCGTCGGTCTCGGTCTGGGTCGAAGATCGGTGGGTCATGGGTCTTCGTGGGTCGATGGCGAGTGGCGGTGGGTCGTGGGTCGACGTGGGTCGTGGGTCGATGTGGGTCGCTCCGTTTCTTCCTTCCTCTCTCTCTGTTTCTTCCTTCCTCTCTCTCTCTCTCTCTCTCAATTTTTTCCGGAAACACTTTGAAGTGAAAATAGGTACTGAAATTGATTTCCGTTGGGTAACGGAAAATTTAGAAGTGATTTTCCTGAAAATAGAATTTTCCGGAACAATCCAACACGCGAAAATGTCGAAAATCATTTCCGGAAATGATTTACTCCCAATTCAAACGCAGCCTAAGAAAAAAAATATCTTCCTCAAAAAAAAAAAAAAATCATTGGTGTAGTTACGCTAAAATGAAAATTAGACTTCACCATCTTGATTCAGAAGAAGGAAGATGAGTCTCCTTTGCCTATTAACAATGCCTCCGACAGGGTTAGTATTCATTCTCCAACTTTTTCCCCACAAATTAAATCTGTTATATGTTTCAAACTTTTACGATTACAGTTGGGTTTGGTTCCAAAAATTAGGATCAAGGAATTCGAAATTCTGATATGTGACTATTTTATTAGATATTTTCAGTAATGGGTTTATTTAAATTCATCTCTTTTGGATTTAAAACATTCAATTTCTTTTTCTGCAGAGATGAAGTGGAATCTTTCTTCAATCTAGAGTCTCTAATTTCATCAAAGCAAAGGCACCAGTTTCTTTTCCTAATATTCTCCTAACTTTACCTCTCTTACATGTTTTGTTATTTGTTATAAGGGGGATTGAAATTGTGGGATTTTGAAATCTAAAAATATTTTGTTATTTTGTTTATACATTGTAGATTTTAGACGGTATTTTTTTAAAAGATACTTTTAAGTCATGATTTTGTTATTTTTGATGTTGGGTTTTTCTAGGTTTTGCATGTTTTAAATTGTTAAACCTGAAAGTATAATGTTCTTTGTAAAAATTGATTACTTTGTATGTTATGGTAGAGAATAATTTTCTCAAAGATTTACTTATCAAAAAAAGATAATTTTCTTAGAGATTTCTAAGTGTTGGTTTTGGTGTTTACAATATTTGGTTTTTTGGGTTTTTCATGTTGTATGCCATTCTTGAAAATTCATTGAGAATCTTTTTAGTACTAAGAAACAAAAGTGAAACAATAGTAAAAGGAATTGTATCCAATTTTGAAGGTTTTAAATTGTTTAGTTTAAATTAAAATTGTTAGTTTACTTTGCTAATCTATGAATTGTGGCGATAAGTAGAGAATTGCAACTAGTTATGGTATTTAAATAAAATGAAATTTTAGCAAGTTGAGATGATTAGTAATCTGTCATGCAGTCACATGAGAAAATTCAATAATTCAAGGCTTTATATAGTACTTAACTCAATTGAGATATTTCTTTTCAATTTACAAATGATGGAAGTGTTTGTTTTGCCTAATTTATAGTGTAATGTACCAAGTTTCTTCAGTCAATTTTCTTAATCCTCTTATACTTTTAAGGTTTATTTTGGAAGATAATTATGGGTGGAAAAAGCTTATAAATAAAGGGGTTCACACATTGAAGCAGCCACAATATTGCTTTATTAAACTATGGTATATGGTTTTGCTACATTTTGAAAGTAGTACAATTTGACAATGGGCATGATATTCTGTTTTTGTTTTAGACTTTTCAGATATTTGGGTTACATTAGGTTCTGATTTGATTTTTTTATTCGATTTAGCTTCTCAGTATACTAAAAACTTTTGCGAGTATTTGATTCAATTAATTTTGTGTTTGATTTTGGTTTAGTTTTAGGGTATTTATAATTGGTTTTGGATAATCAAGGTTTAGAAATCTTGAAAGCATTGGAATTAATGTGTCTAATGTTTGCTTTATCTTTATTGCCACAATTGTGCACTTCTAGAGGACTTTTTTTTTTTTTTATAATCCACTTATAGAGGACTTTATAATAGTTATTTTTCCACATAAATTTGAGAAGAGTTGGATGAATTTCTCAAAATTGGCTCTTTAAACAAAAGATGGTAGTGTATTGTGGCACAATTTTAAGCCAAAAGAAGAGTTAAACAGACCTGTTCTAATAGATGGGTTCATGCTCTGCACCCATCTCCTCTCTTTGGCATCTGCTGTTTGTATTTGTGCTTTTCCTCCATCTCCTCTTTGCAACATATACAGAAGGTCCGCATCATCTCATTGTTTCTTCTCCTATTCGAATTAGCATCTTCAATCTTCAATATATCTATGTTTTAACTTAAAATCTGATGCTTATACTTCAATTGTTTTTCTTCTTAAAATACTCTTTGTGCAGTTTAGAGTTTATAAATACAAAAACCCACAGAAAAAGTAATGAGAGAGAGAGAGAGAGAGAGAGAGAGAAATGGTAGTAAGGCACAAAGGGAATGACATAGAGATAAATCTCAGACCACCACCATAGTTGGTCTCCAACCACTGAAAATTAAGCATTAAGTATGATTTATGTTTGGGTATTTGGTTGGATTTAGGCATTTGGGTTAGATTTGGTTTTGATTCAGGTATTTGGGTTAGAAAATTAGAATTTTTTTTTTTTTTTGTTTGAGTATTTGTTTTTGTTTTGGATATTAGGAATTGAATTGGCTTTGGGGCTATTCTGTAATTAAGTTTACAATCTGGATAGTGAGGGGACAAAAGAATTCAAAACGTGGCCAATGTTGCAAATCATATCTTCTTTGCTGGATGCTGCTTCTCTGCCTACAACAATTTGTCACTAAACATGCATTTATACTTTTATGTCTTTCTTATAGGACATCTATTGGATGTTTCTTTACAAATATCTTTTTTTAATTTTTTTAAAAATATAATTGCTTAAGTGTATATTGCCATGATCAACACAAAGATTAATTAATCTTTCAGATGACTCTTGGAAGTAGTGAATCCAACTCTTAAAATTTGTGTTTCTCCTCAAAAAATCTGAACATGTGTGCATTATCAAGGATTGATTCATTTATGTACAACTTGCCCAGTTTTGAAACTCACAGATATATGACAAAAATAAGGATACAGTTGAGTGTTTGGTGATAGATGATTTTATATAGTTCTTGACAATTTTTTTTTTTTTTTTTAGTTCCATTGACGCTTACAATAGGATGAAAAATGAAATAGTTGGGTATATTTCTAATCAATTAGCTATAGGAAAACAATTTTGATTAACTTTTTTCCAGTTTAGTGGTATCATCTTAGTATCTTTTGGTTAATTTTTTGTTTATAGTTTGTGAAATTTCTTTTGCTAAAGATCTATATGGTCGTAGTATGTTTGGTTTATTGCTTTAGCATGAACCTGCAATTCTTTCATATAAATTTTAATTTTACTTCCATTGCTTCAACCTTTCCCTGTAATTAAGGCTGTGATGGCACGTAAGGAAATTTGCCCACTTATAAACCTGCCACGCTTACAATTTGAAAGTTACAAAATACCGCACATTGCACCATTTGAGGCTTTAAATTTTAACTTTTTATTGTGCAACCTACATAGTTTAAAACAGAAAACATGGTTAGATTAAGAGAGAGAGAGAGAGAGAGAGAGAGAGAGAAACTGAGAAATCTACCCTCAATTGCGTCAAGCGATAGTTCAGGCCTCTGCCATCATCAAACCCATTCCCTCCACAAGTATAGTTTTTTTTTTTTTTTTTTTTTTTTTTTTTTAATTTGGGATCAAATCTGGTTTACGTTTGGGTATTTTGACTGGATTGGATTGCATTAAGTTGTTTGGCTTAGATTTGGTTTTGAATAAGGAATTTGGATTAAGAATGGTTTTTAATATCCGTTATTTGTGTTGGATTTGGTTTTCCTTTGGGATATTTGGGTTCAATTTGTTTTGAGTATGTCTCTACGCTTTAAAACTTTCATTTTATTTATTCTATTTTAAATTTTTTGTTGAAACATTTTTTCCCTTTATAATTTTGTTTCCCATATTTCTTTTCTAGCCTTGTTATCAAGTTTTTCCAATATATACTTCTCTGTATTAGATTTTTCCCCATATGGTTTACATATCACAGTGATGTGATGTCGGTGGCTTGATTATCCTAATCCATGAATGTTTTGGAGTGGCATGCAAGACTTGAATTCTATTTTAAGTAGGATTCTATTTCCTATTTCAAGTGCATCTATATTTCCTAATTGTAATAGACTAGGATTCATAGCAATTTTGGTGCAAAGCAATCACTACTAGCCGACTATCTCTATGTATAAATAGGACATAGGTGTTGCGGCAATTGGATAGAAAAAAGTGAAAAAAAAAAAAGTGCAAGGGTGTGAGAAAAAGAGGCTCTCCTTTGTTTGGTTCTTTGATATTTGTGGGTTGCAATTTGGAATAGTGAGAGAAGTTTGGTGCTACTTGGTTCTGCAGTTTAGTGGTTTTCTCTCTCTTAGCATGTTGCAATTTTTGGAATTGCTTTGTGGCTCTCACTTTGGTTTGTGCACAATTTGCATTTGGTATTTGGTATTCATATTTGATATTTGTGAACCTTTGGTTTTGTATTTGTGAGAGAGAGTTATTTGGTGTATTTGGGTTTTGGGTTTGTGAGAATGCCTCTACACCAATTTGTATTATCCCAAATTTGATATAGTGAAATTTTTTCGTTGTCACCCGTGGATGTAGGCTATTGCCGAACCACGTAAATTCTTGGTGTTTTGTGTCTATTTTCTTTTGAATTAATTTTCTTCGTTCCTATTGTTAGTTTGAAGATCTTTCACAAGCCTAAAATATTTTCACAATCAATCTTGGTAATTTGAGTTTCCACTATTTTACAACAAGTGATTGTGTCAATTTTATTTTTAAATTGTATTTCGTTGGTATACACACACTTTGTAATTTAGAATAAGGTTGGCCATATTTGATCAATAGGGCTAAGATTGCAGACTTTGCATCTGAATTGGATTTTCATTCCTATTTATTGATAACAGATGAAAACAAATACATATAAGACAGCCTTGAAATCCAAATACGAAGGAAACAAGAAGCTAAAAACAGAAAGAACAAGAAGTTGAATACAATAGAGAAGTACAGACCAATAGGTATGCGCAGAGAAATTCAAAGCAACAAGTATGCAGATTGTAGAAAATACAGACCAACAGGTATGCAGAGAAATACAGACCGTGACAAATATTTTTAGAGCTTCGAGTCCCAATATTTATTTATTTCAAATATTTGTTTAATGATGTGCTCCACTTGTTTTTTAAAAGAACTGAATCAATAAAATTTTTAAAAATTGTTGTTTCCTTTGAGACATGAGTTTAATAATATGAAAATTTTAAAGAACCCTTTACTCTTTTGCTATGGAATTGTTGTTTTAAATTTTAATGCGTTATCCTTTCTTATTTATCCATTCATATGCATTTAGTTTCTTGCTCTTTTCATGTTTGATGCATCTTAATTTGTTATAATATTTTGCTATCTTGGAGGGTTAGTCATGTTGTTCAAGTGTTTTCCACTAGAGTCACTAAGTACATTCTCATGTTTGTAAGATTTCAATTTAATTTTTCAAAGTATAGAATTTTAAAATCTTTCACTTGGTGAATTTCTAAATGTTGCTCAATGACATTTTGTGTTTGTAAGGGCATTCAAAAATCAAACAAAGGGGTACTTAAGAAGATTTTTGAAAGCGTGAGAAGGTTTATTTACACCAAGGACCGTGAGCAAGTCCAAGGACAAGGCTTTAGGCTTTATTTTTTTGGAGTAACATTTGAATTTCATAATTAATTGTTTTTGTTTTGATGCTAAGCAAAAAAGTGAAGTTACCATGTCAGCTTTTCTGTTTATATAAATTGATAGTTTTGTTTGAATGAACTTGGATCATTTGAAGGTGTTTTTTTTCTTTTTTTGACAATTTTCTTTACTAGGATGCGTTACAATTGAAACTTAATGTATATTTCCCTTTATCTCTTTTTTTACTTTTCACTATTTCAATGTTGTATATGTGCTATACTCAATTTTCTTTACTAAATTTGCTGTGAAAAAAAATGTTTTTTTTAAGACCCTGTGAAGTGTCACAGTCATTGGGTTCCCCCCACCCCCCACCCCCCCTCCCTTTTAATTTACATGTAAGGGTTTGTTGTGGCTTGAGCCACATTGTATAAGGAAGTTAAAACACTTTAGTGAGAGTTCTTTTTTGTTTATGTATCCGTATGTATGTTTTATTCTTTGGTTGATTTATTAATTATTTCCCTTGATGTGCTATATTATAATAGGTTGATGTACTATATCATAATAGGTTGTTGGTGGTTGCTTTTTCATCATGATCAGAAGGTGAAGATAGAAATTACCCTTATCAATACCTGCTTTGTCTTCGTCATTATCACAAGATGTAGATAGACTTCTATTTTTTTTTTTCCAAACCTCATCTTGCTTAACAAACCTTATAATTATCTATTTGTACCACATATTTATATATTGATTTTTTATGTATATAATTTTTATGTTAAGTTGTTCTATACAGCTATTTTAGAATTGTTATGAAATATTGTTTCTGTAAATAAAGTTTAACAGTTTAACGTTGGTTAATTTTAACAATCAGCTAAATTATACAACATGCCCCAGAAGAATTTTAATGTATTTCATTGTCTTCTAATAAGTAAAATGACCCCATGCATTGCGTGGGTTTAACGCTAGTTTAATATAAGTGCCAAGACGGCCAAGTAATGTCATTGTCTTTTACTGTTTTTTTTTTTTTTTTTTTTTTTTTGGGAGAAACAAGTAGTGTCTTTTACTTAAACTAAAGCACTCATATTATGTGTGTGTGTGTGTGTGTGTGTGTGTGTGTGTGTGAAGCATTTGACTTTTTGTTAACTTTGACATATTAACTTTGCAAGCCTGATAAATTCACACCTCAATACGCAACGTGTATCAGGAAGCAAATTTTTGCTACACGGGTTAATCGTTAAAGGTGAACAACAACTAAATCCTATCTATACTCAGCATTCTCCCTTTTCATATTACCACTGATCTAGAATAAATCGCCATGGCCTTTCTAGACTCCCAAGCATGCCTAAAATCGTGCAAGGCAAAAAAAAAAATTAGTACAAATCATTTGGGCAATGGAGTCAAAATTGCATGAAATTTGGCAAGCTGAAGGGAACGTTCTTCTAAGCAATAGTCGTTCCTTTGCCATGATGTACCCCTTGATTTTGGCGAATTCCCCCGTTTAGGCCCCAAAAATTATGATTTTGTCATTTATAGTAATTTTTGTCTTTTTGCTCCAAATTTAGAATAAAGTCCCACTAATTTTGGGATAACCCTTAAGGTCAGTAGTTTATAATTTTGCATTTAACTCAATTTTGTCATTCTTGGTAAATTTTGGTATCTTGCCACCTAATCTCGTAATTGGTGCGAATTAGGGTTTCAGACATTTCCTAATCGTCTTAGGATTTTACTTTCTCAGTATTTATATGTTTTGTAGTCGTCAAAGGCAAAATAGATTATCATCAACAAAATTGCATAGTTTTTTTCTCAAACTTTTCTTTGGTGGGTTTTAGTTTATCACCTTGTAGATTCAAGGAACCACTCATGAATTTGAGTTTTACTACACAAATACTAACAATTTAATTAGTTTTTGTCCATCAAAGTGAGTATCGTGTGTGCTTTCTTCAAGCTTCCGCGACATCAACCACCATTTGTGGAATGCCGTGCACATAGTATCTATGAGATTTAATACTACAGACTCCTAACCAATCTTTACAATATCCACAGCTCTCACAAAATAGCAAAACATTGGTAAGAGAATACTACACACCAAAAATAATCCTTAGTTGCCTGCACATGCTCAGCTAACCAAATAGGGGTTGGTTGTTGTGGTTTGTAATTGTGGAACTGTGGTTTTAGATGCGTACTCTTTGCCTTATGAGTTCAACACCTCAACTAAATCTATTCCAGGTTTCGTCACTGTATAGACTACAGAGAATTGTTTTTCTGAGGGAAAGCAAGATTTTGGAAGGTGTAAATTAATTGTGAAGACCCAGGATTGTTTCAGGCACTCTAAAGATTGCATTGATTGAACTGAGTTTGGCTTAATGGTTGAGGATTGAGAAATGATAATGGATAACTTCCTCGAAGTGTCTTTGCTTGAAATTAATAGAGCCTGTATTATGTACGTGTGCGTATGATAACTGTTGTTTACTATTTTAGAAATATTTGAATTTATTTTACGGTATTATTTATTTAGGACAATTTTTAATTCTAAGTGGGGAATGTGTAAATTACTGAAAAAATTGTCCATGAATAGTTTTTGTTGTTGTTGTTGTTGTTGTTGAAGAAACATTTGAAAGGTGAATTGCAGAATTTTGTCACCAAAAAAGACAATTTGGATGTTATTGCAGGTGTGAAGCAATACCATTTACTAAGTGAGAGTTATGACATGTGTGACGATGCACCATATTATGGTGTGACCATCTATGACAAATATACACTTACAATTTGATGCTCCTAGAGAATGTAATTCCTTGAATCAAGCTTGATAGTCATTAGATTTGACATGTTAGATAACAAGAAGAAAGGTGCAGAGTGTTTAAATTTGCAGTGGCATTTGAAGTAGATTTTACAGATTTAGAAGGCTTTGATATCATGTGAAAAACATGGCAGGATTAATGTTTGGTAGTATCGAAACATTAATATACTAGAATACATTGATATTGAAATACTCCAATATTATAGACAACCCATAACAGCGGTCAAAACGAAATACAAAACTTTGATTAGAACCCCGCCTGTCATGGTTAAGACTTGAGAGCTTAATTTACTTACACGTTTTTGTTCAAATGATAGAATGACCAATTATCTAGTAGAATTTGCAGTTAGACATTGAAAGTTTCTTTTTTTTTCCCCTTAAACTATTAAAAATATTTCATTATCTATCTTTAAACTTAAAAAAATTAGCTTTTTATTTCATTTTTATAGAATTGTTTATCCATTTTTCACTGCTAAACTATTGACGAAATTATTTAAAAAGTTAAGAGAAAAAAAGAATTTCATACAAATTTTAGAGATGAAAATAATATTTTAACTTTATAGTGACGGAAGAAAACACTTTGTTACATGTATTTTTGTCCTCGCTTGTCCTAGTTAAATTTAAATCTTTCAACAAAAACATCCATATATATTATTTTATTTATTACACATTATATGAAAGTTTAAGGACAGGCTTATGGTAGAGACCCCAGCAAAACATAATAAATTCAATACCTTCCCATCCAACCAAAAAAACCATGGAACATTGGAACAATAAAAGAAAATTAATTAAGACACAGCTATTTCTTCAAGGCTTGGTAGCAGCCAAGGTGTTTCCAATGTCAATGACAAACCGGTATCTAACATCATTCTTAGCAAGACGCTCCATTGCGGTGTTCACATAATCCATTGAAACAACCTCAATGTCTGCTGTGATGCCATGTTTTGCTGCAAAGTCAATCATCTCTTGCGTCTCTTTCATTCCTCCAATGCCACTCCCGGCAACCATCTTCCTCCCTGAATTTTTTTTGCAAATCTTAGTAACTCTCTTAACTAATAATGAAAAATCTAAACAAAACTCTAATTAAAAGTAATCTTAATGGATAGGATTATTGGATAATCTTAAGGATGGGGAAATTAAAACTTCCCTCCACCCTTTCCTCTAAGGCCAAAACTTATAAAACAATAAAGTAAAGAAATAAGAACAAGTAATACTAGTGATATTATAATTAATTCAGAACACCGCGCACTCTTAGCACAATGATCACTCCACAAGTATAAATACTTGTGGGGTGTGGAGAATAAGGGTTAGGGTTCAAGTTTCTAGGAATGAGTTTCACACACTATACACTTAGATTAGGTTAGAGTAAAATTTCTATCTCATATAAAAAAAAAATGAATAAATGAATAATTCGACATTTATTTATTTATTTTATTTGCGAAATGATACAAATCACATTTATTATTATCTCGATTTTTACCTTCTTTTTTTTCGTGAAAAATTGGTAGAAAAAGCCTTTGCATTTTTCAGATGAAAAGTTGCAAAGCACAAAAAATGGAAATAATGGAAAATTTATCATGGTCTTAAATTCTTAATAAGCAATTACCCGAAATCAACGGAAACGCAGGTAGCTCAAGTGTTGTGGGGAGTAAGGGTCGGAGTTCAAGTTTCTAGGAAGGAGCTTCACACATTATACACTTAAATTAGGTTAGAGTAGAATTTCTATCTTATATTAAAAAAAAAAATGAATAAATGAATAATTCGACATTTATTTATTTAATTTATTTGTGAAATGATACAAATCACATTTATTATTATCTTGATTTTTACCTTCTTTTTTTTCGTGAAAAATTGGTAGAAAAAGCCTTTGCATTTTTCAGATGAAAAATTGCAAAGCACAAAAAATGGAAATAATGGAAAATTTATCATGGTCTTAAATTCTTAATAAGCAATTACCCGAAATCAACGGAAACACAGGTAGCTCAAGTGGCTTGTCCGGTACACCCACCATGACAAGCGTTCCATGGGACTTCAATAGACCAAGCAATGGTAAAATGGGGTGCACTGCAGAAACAGTATCAATGATACCATCCATTGTGTTCATGGCAGCCTGCACAAATTTAATATGTATCCATCATCAACACCCAATAACTCAAAGTAAAACCATTATGAGCATGAGTTCAAAAGATGGAAAGTATCATAAGCTAAAAATATACCTGAATTTGGTCTGGATCACGGCTAACCAAAAAAGAATCAGCACCAAGATGTTCCAAAGCTTCATCCTTCTTGCTAGGTGAGGTACTAATTACAGTCACTTTTGCCCCAAAAGCCTTAGCAAATTTGACAGCTACATGACCAAGCCCACCTAAGCCCACGACCCCAATATGCTTACCAGGTTGGGCTAGACCAAAGTGTTTCAGGGGACTATACACTGTGATCCCAGCACAGAGTAGTGGAGCACCAGCATCAAGTGGCATATTTTCTGGGAAATGAACTATGTAGTGCTCATTAGCTACCATTGTGTCTGAATAGCCTCCATAGTTGAATGTTCCATCATGGTAAATGGAATTGTAAGTGAGTATCATTTTGGGACAGTAATTTTCAAGGTCATTTTTGCAGCTCTCGCAGGAGTGACATGCACCAACCATGCATCCTACGCCCACTTTGTCTCCAACTTTAACTTTATTCACCTTGCTCCCTACTTCTGTCACTTCCCCAACAATTTCGTGCCTTCGACACAAAAATTCCAATGTCAATTTTTACTAGTGAGATTTCAAAATGTAAACTTTCTTGTTTCCATTCTCAAAGTTATGTTCATTATTAGAAAACTTATCATATTGAACTATGATATATTACTTTGTTAAGATGTTTACAATTAATGTATATTCTTATTCTTAGAAAATAATCTCTTTGTATAACATTTAAATTGTTATAATAAATTAAAAAATAAATATACATATATTCGTCCAACATTATCTCTTTTCTAATCACATCGGCCCATGCGTTTTAAAATTGTTTAATCAGAATTATTTTGATTTGGAACATTTTTTTTTTTTTTTGAGAAACTTAGATGCATTAACCACACCACTTTCATCCATTGCTCTTGGAATATTATGATTGGAATTCAATGAACTTTTAAACTAAAAATCGTAGTATGTGATGCAAGACTAAAGAAATAGTTTATCATTTATTATCTTTTATATTTGGAATAATGGAAAGAATTCTTTTATATTTATGTTATTTTGAGATTTTTTATACATAAAAGAAAATTATATAAATGAAAATTTTTTGTTTTTGCTACTCACATATCATGTGCTCAATGATTAACAAGTCATGCGAATATATATATATATATAACACTTTCTTTAACAATTTGATGAAAACTTATTAGAAAATTTTGTTTTGATTAAATCAATCCTAGCTCAATCATAGAAATGTAATCAAAACAATTGAAAACTTATCTATATATATAATAATAGGTAAAGCAAAGAGAAAATCCAATTAAATTTCAAATTGGAGTTCAATTAGAATCTAATTTTATGTCATGTGTCTCATTTAATTTAAATTTTAGAATTTTGTGCCAAGTGAGTTAATTTAGTGTAAAAATTGAATTTCAATTAGAGTTTAATTTTGCGTCACGTGTTCCATCTAATCTAAATTTTAAATTTTTGTGCCAAATTAGTTAATTTAGTATAGAAAACGAGAAGTCCAATATAATAAACCATAAAAAAACATAATCATATAACTAAAAAAAATTCAAATTTATAAGTCATCTATATATATATATATATATTAATAGGTAAAGTTTAGAGAAAATTGAATTAGAATTTGAAATTATAATCCAATTTTGCATCATATGTCTAAATTCTTAAACTTGTGCCATGTGTCTACTTAAATTTTTTAATATTTGTGTTAAGTGAGTTAATGATTGCAAAATATTAAGAATCTAATATTAATGAACTATAAAATTTTAAAAAAAAAATCACATATACTTAATAAAAATCACCACATGTTTCCCAAAAAATAAATAAAATAAAAATCACCACATAACAAAAATCACCACACGCTCTATCTTATTAAAAATTAGAAAAAAAATGATCATAAGTAGTATTAAATTTAGGTAAGAATTTTAATATATGACTAATTACGTTTACTTTAAAAAAATAATTTAACTAATTATCTATATTTTATGATAGAAATTGTGTTTAATTTTAAATGTATCTATATGTATGCATGAATGCATGTGTTACATGCTTTAAAAAAAAATTAATTTGACTAATTATTTATATTTTTATAATAAAATTTTTGTTTAATTTTAAATACATCCACGCGTTTGCATGGAGTTACATGCTAGTTAGTATAATAAACAATGAATAAAACTTAGAGATGAATTGTGAAAGTTTATAAAAAAAAATTTAAAAAAAAACCATATTATACTAAATTTAATACCTAGTATATTTTTCTATTGCTTTATATATATCATCATCATCATCATAATCACTTGACATATATTTTGAGAGAATTATGACTTAATTTGTTTCGCTATTGTATGCTTATATAACATATTTATTAAAAAAAAAAATGAGGGGACTAAGTGTAATTTTCTTAAAAATTACTTATAACTATACCTATATATTGGTATAAAAAATTAAAAATTTTCAAAAAGCTTGGAGATCCCTAGCCGAAAAAATTTCTCTCCAAACTAATTTGAAGAAAAACCCTTCAAAATCTGAATTTTAAAAAATTAAATTGTTAAATTGCATGTTCATATTATATCCTTCATGCTAGCAAAATTGCAAAAAGATCAAAGATTAATAGATATGACATCAATCAAATATTTAAATTTCAATTTTTTGTGACAAAAAATTATGCATAAAAAATAGGTTCATTGATCGAATAGTAACTAATATCCGATTTGAACGAAATTTGACATACACAGAATATAAAGAATACGCAATCTAACAGTTGAATTTTCAAAATTCACATTAAATAAAAAAAATATAAGTGCAATTTAAAGAATTTCTTTCAAAATTAGTTTGGAGAGAAGTCTTGTTCACCTTGATCTACCTAGCCTCCAAGAGGTTCCACTATTGGTTGGTTACATAGTTTAGATGAAAAAAGATGCAATGTTGTAATTCAAAGTCCATGATATGTATAAAGTAAGAAAATACTTTTTTTAAAAATTGGCTCGATCACATCATATGTTATATTTTATAATAAAGTTGTGTACTGAAAGCGTGATATGTATTAAGTAAGAAAATACCTTTTAAAAAAAATTAGCTCGATCACATCATATGTTATATTTTATAATAAAGTTGTGTACTGAAAGCTATGATTGCATCAATTGAAATTTTTTTGTTTTCAACCCTCCTCTAAAAAAAAAAAATGACTATCTTTTTCCAATGGAACGTAATTACTACACTGTCCTTGTGCCTAACGACTATCCTTTATTAAAGACTAAACAAATTTCATAATTTCACTATATTTTATTGTGGTTTTAAATCATAACTTAAATTTTACAAAAGTTTCGATTAAAAAAAAAAAAATGGATCAAAATATTGAACTAGACTGCAAGCACAATGTGTTCATGAAAAATTTTATTATTAAAACACAAAATTTAAAAAATAAATAGATAACAGAGTTTCACTTAGAGTGATTATTTTAATATGCTTATAATATGTCACATGATCTAAGGAGAAAAAAATGAAATAAAATAGGAGAAGGCATCACTTGTTGCAACCACAGTGTTTAGACACAATTTTTATTATGTTATATTATATTTCCAAGTATGATGTGAACATCTTTCTCAAAAAAAGTATGATTTGAACATAAACTTATATAATGTATAACTTTATTGTGAATGTTAGATCATAATAAAAAAAATGATTAATTAATATGTAATTTCACAATTTCTATACAATTTATTAATTAGAGTTCTATAATTTCACATGAAGAATTTATTGTTTTTGAATAAATTTTAGTCACAAATCATGTGATTTTTTTTATAAAAATAATTAGTTAATAGAGACTAATTGAGAGTGTGACAATACAATTTAAAAGAGTTCTTGATTTAAATCTCAAGAGGATGTATTAGTGATACTTAAAGACTTATGATATTGATATCCTAATAATCCAAAGAAATAGTCAAATATTTAAAGAAATCTGAATACCAAAAAGCTCTTGATTTTTTAAAATTTTAAGGTTTAATTTGAAATGATCCCAAGATATTGGGGAATTATTTAATTTATTCTCTCTGTTATTTTACAATGGCATCCATTATCAACGTATCCATTTTGGATCTCATTAAAATTGATACATTTTTTTAAAAATGTATCAATTTTAGATATCTATTTAAAAAAAAAAAAACAAACAAACAAACAAAAACACAGAAAGATTTGTAAATTTGTAAGTACGGGAAAAGCCCAGAATATATATTTTTTTTTTTTTCGCCGAAAGGAACAAACAGGACTAATAAATTTCAAAAATATTAGGAGGAAATATTAAAAAAAAAAAAAAAAATACCCAGGAACAAGAGGGTAGAATGAGGAGCCCCAATCATTCTTGATGGCGTGAAGATCGGAGTGACATATTCCACAATACAGCACCTTAAACCTCACATCCTCATCCCCTGTTTCCCTGCATTAATTTTTCATTTCAACACAATCATCAACTCATCGTCAAGGCTAGTAGTACACACACTTTCCAAAAATAAGTAAAATCAAGTCACGATTTTTCTCGTTTTTGAGGACTATGTGTACTATGTGTGCAAGTTTGTGCGTGTAATATACACTCCTCTGGATAGCAATACAAAGCGAATATTCAAGAATGTTACCTTCTAGAGAAGTTGAAAGGAGAGAGATGGCCAGATTGGTCTCTAGCAGCCCACCCAAAAGCCTTCACAGGGTGTTCTTCTTCTGGTGGTACCTTTGCCATTTGAGTGAAGAGTAGAGAACTGATGTGTTATTGCTTGCAGAGTGGAAGAGCAAAAATACAATGAATTGGTCTTGACTCTGCTTCTCTTTATACAGAAGAAACCTGGGTACAGATGGTACCTGAGGTAGTGAGGTTCTCTCCGTGAATAAGTCCAGGAGAAGGATGTAGAACCTTTTTTTTACTGCTGATGAATAAGATATAAAGCATTTCATTGACGTAATGATTAGCTAAGGTATATGTAATACCCAGTAAGAGAGAGAGAGACTTTAAAGGTGAGGCACTTAAGTAAATTTTTTTGTGCCGGTTAATTCTATAATTAATATTTGTAAAGTTGTGATTTACAATTATATTTTATATTGGTTTTATTATATAACAAAAAGTGTTGTAATTACATTAATTTATTTCTTTGAATTTTGTGAAATTTTACTCTATTAGATTTAGTATTAAGTTGGTGAAGTATCAAGCATGCAATGAAAATCAATGCAGTTTCGTGACTAGCTCGCAAGAAGTTCGCAAGGTTCCTATGAAATGGCCACGTAAGAAGCACATGGTAGAAATTGAAGAATTAAGTGTTAGGTTGCATTTCGCGAGTACTTTGCGAGAAAGATCATCTCCCGAGGTACCTGCGAAACTCTCTGCTTGAAGGATTTTAAGTATGACTTTCTTACCCTTCACTCATACTATATATACCCTAATTATTCACAAAAATAAATGAGGTTATTCAGAGAGAAAATCCTAGATAGGTTTCTACAACATAACACACCCACTATTTTTAGAGAGAAAGCTTCTCATCTTTTAGTGAAAAATCATTATAGTCTTTTCTCCTTTCCTTCTCTCATTATTATACCTTGAGAGGAGATTTATACCCAAACACAATCCACACCTATACAGACTGTAAAAAATGTTTTGGAACTTGGGAAGCATTTGAGATTTGCAAAAAGGAGCCGGTGAGGCTTGGCGGATGCAATCGGGCAGTATTGCGGGATCCGAAAAACTAGTGAAGACAAAATTCCAAGAAGTCCGTTAGTAGCAGAAGCTTGGAGGGTTCAAATACATTGGGCAAACTAAGCTTGGAGGGTCTTTTGTTAGTAGTGTACTCCAACTTATTCACTAGTGGATCGATTTCAACTTGGAGGGTTGCGGAGAGATTTTTTGTTGAGTTCTTCAGTTTCCTCATCAATAATACATCTTGGTATTATCTTGTGTTTGCATTTTTCTTCCCTTACTCTTTGTGCTTTACATTTATTGTGTATTGCTTATGTTCATGCATTAGAGTAGTTCCGGTTTATTGCGCTTCATTTACTCTTGTTCCGCACTTAGATAAGTTAGAGTAAAAGCAATCTAATCATAATTTTAAAATTTTGGGTCTAAACAAGCATTAGTGTTTCACACTAATTTGAGCTTTCAATATTATTAAGGAAGTTTTTAGAAAATTAGGTTGAAACTCTAGCTATATATAAGCTAATTAAGTCAGCGTATAATTATAGATATTTTTAAATGAGAACTTCTTAGTAAATTCACGTAAGGAAGGATTGACGGCACATTTGATGTAAGAGCCTAAGAAATCTCATCTTTCATCAAATCTAAGCTTTATATGAAATTAGAATATTTTTAGGTGGGTATTTTTGGCTAGTAGTGAGACTATCTAAATATCCAATGAGTTTTATGATGTAAACAAAGAAGGATTTAGATTAAAATTTTTTGTAATTTGGATACCTATTACTGTCTCGTTAATTTAATAAAAAAAATTTATGCCCATTGTTGCGTGTAAGTCTAGATAGAATTGCAGATTGTTAGGTATGGTAGGTCTGATTTCTGCACAAGTTTCTCTTTAAGAAGTTGTACCGAAGTGTTAGATTGGTTAAATAGGAAAAGTCAACTAGTGTAGGCTTGAAGTCTGACAAGCAATCACATGTAACAAAAACAAACAAACAAATAAATAAACAAACAAAAAAAAGGGGAAGGTGCATTCGTACAGAAGGAGAAAATACGGCATGCATTGGATGCATGGTATACCTCCTCGTATAGAAGAATTTGAGGTGGTGTTCTTTTACAATTGACTTTTTGACCCTATATGGCTATATGTATTCTATAGGCTTTATTCCTAGGGATCTGTTAGTGGCAGAAGGTAAAGGGAAAAAAGAAAAAAGAAAAAAGAAAAAAGAAAAATATATATATATATATATTGATGGTTCCAAAATATGGATAGGCCCTCTGTGATGCTATTTTTTCCACTATGCAGAGAGTTAATAATTAGACATTATTGGATATTTTTAGTAGTTTCTCTTCTGGTCAGGTACCGTTATAAGTTTTTCTTAAATTATTTGATTATTGAGTAAAAATGGTACTTGAAAAAAATTGTTTTAGGTGATATCTAAGAATTTTAGAAGAAGTGGTAGGGAGAAGTTCTTTTATGGTGAGCTAGTTGAAGAAAGTAACCTTATCCTAATTGGTTTTATTTTGCTTATACTACTGTATTTTAACTACTAAATATTATTTATAATTGTTACATTTTTATGTCAATTGTATTACTGATTTAAAGTAAAGAAAAAAAAATTATCACAAATATATTTAATTACTAAATATATGGTTTTATATATATGTATTTGAATGAGATATATTTTTCATTGAACTCTGATTTGATATATATGATTTTGGACAATATGACTATGTTTTGACTCTAATACCCAGTCAATGAGGATTATTCATTGGTACCGAAACTAGTTCTATCTGGGGCATCACAAGCCTTATGTGTTTCTGGACCTAGCTAATGGGGAAATATATTATCACGAAATTAGTTTCTTCTGAATCTGATGTCTAGTCATGGAAATATAGCATGACCATAGTCATAAATATATAAGATTGTTAAGGATGCGAATATGTTTGAATTTATGAATTATTTTAAGTCTATAAAACTTCTTTAGTTTATTTTTTGAAAACCCATAGTATATTATAGATTTGACATATGTGAAATATTTTGATCTCATAAATTTATATTATTTTGTCAATCTATATACTTGTTTCAACTAGTTTGGTATTTGGTAAGTAGATTTTAGTTAGCTCAACTAGTAAAGTCTCTGATGGCTGAATAAGAAATCTAAAATTCAATCCCCGCCTACAATAAGTTGAAACTCTCTCTAAAAAAAAAAAAAAAAAAAAAAAAAGTTTGGTATTTGGTTACTTATTGAGTTATCAACTCACCCCCCCCCCCCCCCTTTCCCCTCTAGTTTCAAATTATGAAGAATAGTAAGTTTTGAGACTTTTACTAAGGGTGTACGCTTGAATGGAGATTAGAAATTTTTTAAATAAGAAGATCTTGTAATAATTAGTATATCTTTTGTTTAACGGTCATGAGGTTTGGATTGTTGTTTCTATTGGTACTTTGGAGATCATTTGACAACTGCATTATTGAGGATGATTGTGGATTTATTAATGGACTTTTCTTTGAGGATAATTTTTAGTTATTAAGAAGGCCTTGCAAATTTGTAAGATGAAAACTTTATAAGAGTGCAGCTGTTGTCATGTGCCTATCTGTATTGTTGGGTTTGGGGCATGAGAGTATATGTGTAAATTAATTATAGCAGGTGGAAGAACGTTAAAAAAACATTCACAATATTATACCATATCTTTGTCAAAGTACAAAATGATTGTCAATACTCAATATTTATATTATGACACATCTTGGGGCAGGCATCTTTGAATGCCAAAAAAGAAATCACGAAGCCAAGAATTTGTCAACTGGGGGATGTATTAAAAATCTGATACCTATATTGTTTTTTCATTATGTTATATTATATTTTTATTGGAATAATCTAAAGTATCTAGAAGAGAATTCTTCTCTTTGGATTGGACTTTTCTGTAGTTCAGAAATACCCCTTGTTAAGGACATATTTTATGTAATTGGCTAATTTTTTGACAAAATGCACTGTACTTGTAATTAGTTAGATCTATGATGGGTTTAGTATTTCAAGAAACACATTATTTAAGTAAAGTATTAAAGTCATGAAGATTGGACCAAGAAACAAGTAAAGAAAAGTTGTTCATTAAAGCTCGACAGAAGCTAAATCTATCGAGATCTATGAAATCAAAATTTCTAAATCTCATTTTCATCTCATGCTAACATGTATGTGTAAGGTTTCTTTTCTCAAAACCCTAGACAAAAATAAGGCTTATTTTAAATGTCGTCATACATAGAGAACACATGCAGAAAGTGACCTAGGGCCTTATTTTTTATGTAAGAAGTTACTGCGTCTTTTCATCTTCATTGTTGATGAAGTGAAGAACTTTGCAGTTAACATCTTCTTTAAGTTGCTGGAGTTAGTCATGTACTAGAGCCATGCATCATTGGTTAGTCACGTACGGAGATTCGTGCAAAAATGTGGTGTTCATATATTGAAGAGTTTAGAGATTCTGAAGCAGTAGAAGGTTTCTGCTGTAAGTTCATCTACGGGGATTATAGAGTCTAGGAACAAATGTTTTGTACTATATCTGAAACTTCTCTTTACTATAGTAAATTTCTTTTCAGGAAGGTTTCTCCCTAGGTTTTTTATTGTGAAACTAGTTTGTTTCATTGATTTTTCTGAGTCATCATATCTTGTTTTATTTATTATTCTGTTGTACATGATATTGATGTTTGTTTGTTTTAACAAGGTTTATTCATAATAAATCAAATTAACAATTTGGGTTTAAAACTTGTTAATTCTATCAACGGGGGTCTAAATTTCCCAACAAGTGATATCAGAGTGGGTACACTTTGATTGGATTAATTTCCTGAGTGTGATCCTTGACCCCCGTAGTCATGGATCGTGGACAATCTCTTTTAATTCCTTCTTTATTTGATGGCACTAATTATGCGTACTGGAAAATTCGTATGAAGAAGAAGAAGAAAAAGAAAAAGAAGAAGAAGAAGAAGAAGAGAAAAATAGAGAAACCAAGCCTAGAACCAACGTGAAAGCAAAAAAAAAAAAAAAACCAAACCCAAAAACCCAATGTGAAAAGGAAAGAAAAAAAGAAAAAAAGAAAAAGAAGAAGAAGAAGAAGAAGAATACTAGACCTAGCGTGATAGGGGGGGAAAAAAAGGAAGAAGAAAAAGAAGACCAAACCCAGCGTGAAAGGCAAAAGAAAAAAGAAGAAGAAGAAGACCAGACCCAGCGTGAAAGAAAAAAGAAGAAGACAATGCGTGTTGGAGAAAGCAAAAAGTCTAATCGGATTTGACTACTCTCTGATTGTGGGTCCCTAAAATATGATAACTCTATTTCTATAACTCAAAAACACCAAAAAGTTTTTTTCAGTGTTCATAACTCATCACTCAAAAATCAGAGAATTGAGTGATGGAAATAAAAACTAAAAATAAATCTAAACAAACCAAACAGCCGTGGGACCCACCAGTTTTGAGTTATGGGTGATGAAAACAGAGTGATGGGTGTGATGGAAACACTAAATCCAAATAGTCTCTAAAAGCTTTGAGCTTTTTAACTTAATTTCAGGAGAATTCTAATTCTTCTATGTCCTTTAGCAGACATACTAAGACACATGCCTTGCCATCTTCACGGCCAATGACTCATGTTGTGTGGGTGAGAAAGGAGCCTATGACTTAATTGTCTTTTCTATTTGTCCTCTACTTTTATTCTTTCTATCTATAGTAGGACTTTCTTACTTGAATTTTTATTTGCTTTTGGAATCATGCTTTCATGTCTCTGCATCTTTCTTTCACGCTTTCATGTTGTTTGTTTGTTTTTGTTTGGTTGTTTAGTTTTTTTTTTTTTTTTTAATAAAAAGAGAAAAATCAGAAAAATACAAAAACAGTATGTATTTGTGTATATTGGTACTTGTGTACCTTGGATGTCCATTGAAATAAAATTTTCTAAACTTTGTATCTCTTGTAATTTAGATGACCATCTCAATACATAACTAAGCAAGTGAGCTTTATGGCTCGTGTTTGTGATAAGTACGATTAAGTAATCTCTTATACTTAATACTCATATCGCTCTTTTTGACGGGAAGGACTAAAAATCCTAAAAGCATAAATAATCATCTCACTACTAAAACCCGCCAATTATGTATAACATCTATGTGCTTCAGTATAGCAAAATTGTGATGTTTAAGCTTACATAATTGTGTATTTCTTCTCTCTCTCTCTATCTCTCTTATATGTCTATGCATGATATGCTCAAAAAGAAAAATAAAAGCAAAAAGAATCAAAATGTTATTAAATATGGTTGCAAGCGTGTTTCTAGGAGATGTGGGAGTTATAAGATGTACCTCGAAGGTGATGGGACATCAAGTAGTTCTGATTGTGTGTAAGTGCATTTGATTTTCTCATATCTCAAATTGTCATGATATGAGACACTTATGCACTCTTGCTATGTTTTCACACACAACACATAAATTCTTTGCTACTTTTGATACATGTGTAGGTACAATGTGATTTGACCATCACAAGGAATACATGTGTTAATATATGCTCACTAAATTGTCTTAACTTGTTTTTGAAATATAAAATTGGTTAGACTTGTTGTGTGTGTGTGTGTGTGTGTGTGTGTGTGTGTGTGTGTGTGTGTGTTTTGGATCTTGAATGCTTTGCGTATATGTTGAGAGACGTTTTGAGAGCTTAATATGTTGATTGGATCTATGTTTGAGTAGCTTGCTTGTTGCATTCATCTCTATGTATTTTTCCCTCCTTTGAAAAACTCATTTTCTTCAAACTCGACAGCTTCTCAATAGATCCTCGACAGATTCTCTTCTATCGAGCCCTTCTTTCTTCTTTTCTCGATAGATCTTAACGCAATTTCAATCCATCGAGATTTCTGGAGTTCTTCTCGATAGAATCTCAACAGCTTTTTCGATCCATCAAGAAACTTTCTGTCTGGCCAATAGATCCTCGACAGATTCTCGATCCATCGAGGTTGGCTTCTTCTTAATAGAAGCTCGACAGCTTCTCGATCTGTCGAAACCCTCTTGCATGCATTGTTTTTTACATGTTTTGCATCTTTCTATTATCTTGTCATCCATATCATTTTGTTTCATTACATTTATGCATTTATATGGATTCCTTGTGCCCCCTTAATCATCTTTATGTTTTTCGGGTGAAATTTTATAGCTTCTTGTACCATTTGTCAATCATGACAAAAAAGGGGAGAAACTGTGGTTTCTTTTTAAGATTCTACGTGTTAGGGGGAGAAATAGATGTCTTTGTAAGGAGGAGTTGTGTTTCATCTTATTAGGGAGAGTGTTTACCTCCTTTGTTGTTATAAGAGCTTCTTTTAGCTTCTTGTACACTGGTCTTGTGACCATTTTTACATACATTGTGTTTATCTTATATATATATATATATGTGTGTGTGTGTGATGTATTTTTTTTTCACCTACCTCTACATGTGTTGTTTCTTTTCTCTCTTTATACACTTTTTTCTTTATGTATGCAATCCCTTATTTCTGTTTCACATAAGATGCGTTGATGATTTTTGTTTAAGTGTTTCAGAAAGACAGGTTGTTAAAGTCTTCCATGCCATGAACTCTCTTCTTGCAAAACTTTTCAAGAGTTTGTAGTAGGGTTAGATTTATTTTGTAATACAACAAGTGGTTATGAGTTTAGTGATTTAAAACTTCTCTCATGATTCATTTGTTTGTTGTGGTTTTGTCACGGATTGCTAAAGGGGGAGATTGTTAAGGACATATTTTATGTAATTAGCTAATCCTTTGACAAAATGCATTTTACTTGTAATTGGGTAGATCTATGATGGGTTTAGTACTTCAAGAAACATGTTGTTCAAGCCAAATATTAAAGCCATGAAGATTGGACCAAGAAACAAGTGAAGAAAATCTGTTCATTAAAGCTCGACAGACTCTTAACAGAATCTCGATAGAATTTTCAGTTCTAATTTTCAGCTCATGCTGACATGTATGTGTAGGATTTCTTTTCTCAGAACTCTAGACATATATAAGGCTTATTTTAAAAGCCTTCATACATAGAGAACACATGCAGAAAGTGACCTAGTGCCTTATTCTCGCTACAAGAAGTTACTGTGTCTTTTGCGCCTTAAGGTTTTGTAACTAAGTACTTTTTGATCTTCATTATTGATGAAGTAAAGAGTTTTCTAGCCAACATTTTCTTCAAGTTGCTGGAGTTAGTCACGTACTGGGAGCCGTGCATCATTGTTTAGTTACGTACTGAGATCCATGCAAAAGGATGGCATTCATATATTGAAGAAGTCAAAGGTTCTTAAGCGGTAGAAGGTTTTTGCGGTAAGTTTATCTATGGGGATTGTAGAGTCTAGAAACAAAAGTTTTGTACTAGATCTGAAACTTCTCTTTACTATAGTGAATTGCTTTCCGGGAAGGTTTCTCCCTGGGTTTTTTTACTGTGAAACTAGTTTATTTCATTGGTTTTCCTAGGTTATCATATTTTGTCTTATTTACTATTTCGATGTGCATGATATTGATGTTTGTTTATTTTAACAATATTTATTCATAATAAATCTAATTAACAACTTGGGTTTAAAAATTGTTAATTCTATCAACCGGGGTCTAAATTTGAGGATATCCAGAAAAAAAATATATCTCCAACTCCACGTAAAATGCTTACAAAGTAGGAAACTCTCTTACTAATGCATGTCTTCAAAAAAAACTTATCCAAAGATGACGAAATTCTAAATTCGTCACCCAATATTAGGATGTAGGTGTTTTTGGTGACGAAATAAATTTTCGTTACCTATTGTTTAACCAAGGACTAACCGGAGGTGACGAAATTTCAAATTCGTCGTCCAATATTAAGATGGAGGTGTTTTTGGTGACGAAATAAGTGTGCGTCACCTATTGTTTACAAATAATTAAGAATGGTCATGGGCAGGGTATACCCATATATACCTGACCCAATTAATTTATCCATGGATATCCGATTACCTTCCATACCCAATTGTTACCCGGTATGTTTATCCATAGATATCCATACCCTACCCAAAGCCGATTTTTATAAATTCACCAAATATGCTCAAAAACCACTAAAATGTCCAATATATCATCAAAATCTCTAAAATAAGTAAAAATACCCATGAAACCTTTAAAATAACCAAAATACTCCTAGAATCTCTAAAATCACCAATTATGCAAAAAACCCACTAAAATGACCAAAATATCCCAAAATCTCTAAAATGACCAAATCTCTAAAATTACACCAATTAGGTGTAATTTGAACTCAGCCCTATATTTCTTAATTCGATATGAATTTTGACAAATCTACCGTTAGATTACATTATTTTCATATATTTTTCATGCTTACAAAATTTCAAGGTGGTCAAAGATTAATAGGCATGTCATCAATCAATTGTTTAAATTCAAGTTTTTGTAGTTTAAAATAACGCAAAAAAGATGAGTTTAAAATCAAATGGTAAACTACTTCCGATTGGCATGAAAATTGGCATGCATGTTAAGAACATATAGAACATGTAATCCAACGGTTGGATTTTCAAAATATGAATTCAATAATAAGTTATTGGGTGGTGTAACATTTTTTAGAGTAACATCAGGTGTAACATGAACTCAGCCCGATATTTTTTAATTCGATGTGAATTTTGACAAATCTACCGTTAGATTACATTATCTTCATATATTTTTTATGCTTACAAAATTTCAAGATGATCGAAGATTAATAGGCGTGTTATCAATCAATTTTCTAAATTCAAATTTTTGTAGTTTAAAATAACATATAAAAGATGAGTTTAAAGATCAAATGGTAAATTAAACCCGATTAGCATGAACATTTGCATGCATGTTAAGAACATATAGAACATGTAATCCGACGGTTGGATTTTCAAAATATTAATTCAATAATAAGTTATTGAGTGGTGTAACATTTTTTAGAGTTACATCAAGTGTAACTTGAACCCAACCCTATATTTCTAAATTCGATTTGAATTTTGACAAATCTACCGTTAGATTACATTATCCACATATATTTTTCATGCTTACAAAATTTCAAAGTGATCAAAGATTAATAGGCACATCATCAATCAATTGTTTAAATTCAAATTTTTGTAGTTTAAAACAACACATAAAAGATGATTTAAAGATCAAATGGTAAACTACATCCAATTGAAAAGAAAACTGGCATGCATGTTAAGAATATATAGAACGTGTAATCCAACGGTTGGATTTTCAAAATATGAAATCAATAATAAGTTATTGGGTGGTGTAACATTTTTTAGAATTACATCAAGTGTAACTTGAATCCAGCCCTATATTTCTTAATTCGATGTGAATTTTGACAAATTTACCGTTAGATTACATTATCTCATATATTTTTCATACTTACAAAATTTCAAGGTGATCAAAGATTAATAGGCATGTCATCAATCAATTGTCTAAATTCAAGTTTTTGTAGTTTAAAATAACGCATAAAAGGTGAGTTTAAAGATCAAATGGTAAATTACATCCGATTGGCATTAAAATTGGCATGCATGTTAAGAACATATAGAACATGTAATCCAACGGTTGGATTTTCAAAATATGAACTCAATAATAAGTTATTGGGTGATGTAACATTTTTTAGAGTAACATCAAGTATAACTTGAACTCAGCTCTATATTTTTTAATTCGATGTTAATTTTGACAAATTTACCGTTAGATTACATTATCTACATATATTTTTCATGTTTACAAAATTTCAAGGTGATCGAAGATTAATAAGCATGTCATCAATCAATTGAATAAATTCAAGTTTTTGTAGTTTAAAATAACGTATAAAAGATGAGTTTGAAGACCAAATAGTAAATTACACCCGATTGGCATGAAAATTGGCATGCATGTTAAGAACATATAGAACATGTAATCCAACGGTTGGATTTTCAACATATGAATTCAGTAATAAGTTATTGGGTGGTGTAACATTTTTTAGAGTAACATCAGGTGTAACTTGAATTCAGCCCAATATTTCTTAAGTCGATGTGAATTTTGACAAATCTACCGTTAGATTACATAATCTTCATATATTTTTCATGCTTACAAAATTTCAAAATGATCGAAGATTAATAGGCAAGTTATCAATCAATTTTTTAAATTCAAGTTTTTGTAGTTTAAAATAACATATAAAAGATGAGTTTAAAGATCAAATGGAAACTTAAACCCGATTGGCATGAAAATTTGCATGCATGTTAAGAACATATAGAACATGTAATCCAAAGGTTGGATTTTCAAAATATTAATTCAATAATAAGTTATTGAGTGGTGTAACATTTTTTAAAGTTACATCAAGTGTAACTTGAACTCAGTCCTATATTTCTAAATTCGATGTGAATTTTGACAAATTTACTGTTAGATTACATTATCCTCATATATTTTTCATGCTTACAAAATTTCAAGGTGATCAAAAATTAATAGGCATGTCATCTATCAATTGTTTAAATTCAAATTTTTGTAGTTGAAAATAACGAATAAAAGATGAGTTTAAAGATCAAATGGTAAACTACATCCAATTGGAAAGAAAACTGGCATGCATGTTAAGAACATATAGAACGTGTAATCCAACGATTGGATTTTCAAAATATGAAATCAATAATAAGTTATTGGGAGGTGTAACATTTTTTAGAATTATATCAAGTGTAACTTGAACCCAGCCCTATATTTCTTAATTCGATGTGAATTTTGACAAATCTACCGTTAGATTACATTATCTTCATATATTTTTCATGCTAACAAAATTTCAAGATTATCAAAGATTAATAGGCATGTCATCAATCAATTGTTTAAATTCAAGTTGTTGTAGTTTAAAACAACGCATAAAAGATGAGTTTAAAGATTGAATGGTAAACTACATTCAATTGGAAAGAAAACTGGCATGCATGTTAAGAACATATAGAACGTATAATCCAACGGTTGGATTTTCAAAATATGAAATAAATAATAAGTTATTGGGTGGTTTAACATTTTTTAAAGTAACATCAAGTGTAACTTGAACTCAGCTCTATATTTCTTAATTCGATGTGAATTTTGACAAATTTACCGTTAGATTACATTATCTTCATATATTTTTCATGCTTACAAAATTTCAAGGTGATCAAAGATTAATAGGCGTGTCATCAATCAATTGTCTAAATTCAAGTTTTTGTAATTTTAAATAACGCGTAAAAGATGAGTTTAAAGATCAAATGGTAAATTACATCCGATTGGCATGAAAATTGGTATACATGTTAAAAACATAGAGAACATGTAATCCAACGGTTGGATTTTTAAAATATGAACTCAATAATAAGTTATTGGGTGATGTAACATTTTTTAGAGTAACATCAAGTGTAACTTGAACCCAGCTCTATATTTCTTAATTCGATTTGAATTTTGACAAATCTACCGTTAGATTACATTATCTTCATATATTTTTCATGTTTACAAAATTTCAAGGTGATCGAAGATTAATAGGCATGTCATCAATCAATTGTATAAATTCCAGTTTTTGTAGTTTAAAATAACGTATAAAAGATGAGTTTGAAGATCAAATGACAAATTACACCCGATTGCATGAAAATTGGTATGCATGTTAAGAACATATAGAACATGTAATCCAACGGTTGGATTTTCAAAATTTGAATTCAATAATAAGTTATTGGGTGGTGTAACATTTTTTAGAGTAACATCAGGTATAACTTGAACTCAGCTCGATATTTCTTAATTCGATGCGAATTTTGACAAATCTACCGTTAGATTACATTATCTTCATATATTTTTCTTGTTACAAAATTTCAAGACGATCGAAAATTAATAGGCATGTTATCAATCAATTTTTTAAATTCAAGTTTTTGTAGTTTAAAATAACATATAAAAGATGAGTTTAAAGATCAAATGGAAACTTAAACCCGATTGGCATGAAAATTTGCATGCATGTTAAGAACATATAGAACATGTAGTCCAACGGTTAGATTTTCAAAATATTAATTCAATAATAAGTTATTGAGTGGTGTAACATTTTTTAGAGTTACATCAAGTATAACTTGAACCCAGCCCTATATTTCTAAATTCGATGTGAATTTTGACAAATCTACCGTTAGATTACATTATCTTCATATATTTTTCATGCTTTCAAAATTTCAAGGTGATCAAAGATTAATAGGCACGTCATCAATCAATTGTTTAAATTCGAATTTTTGTAGTTTAAAACAACGCATAAAAGATGAGTTTAAAGATCAAATGGTAAACTACATCCAATTGGAAGGAAAACTGGCATGCATGTTAAGAACATATAGAACGTGTAATCCAACAGTTGGATTTTCAAAGTATGAAATCAATAATAAGTTATTGGGTGGTGTAACATTTTTTAGAATTACATCATGTGAACTTGAACCTAGCCCTATATTTCTTAATTCAATGTGAATTTTGAGAAATTTACTGTTAGATTACATTATCTTCATATATTTTTCATGCTTACAAACTTTCAAGGTGATCAAAGATTAATGGGCATGTCTTCAATCAATTGTCTAAATTCAAGTTTTTTTAGTTTAAAATAACGCATAAAAGATGAGTTTAAAGATCAAATGGTAAGTTACATCCGATTAGCATGAAAATTGGCATGCATGTTAAGAACATATAGAACATGTAACCCAACGGTTGGATTTTCAAAATATGAATTCAATAATAAGTTATTGAGTGGTATAACATTTTTTAGAGTTACATCAAGTGTAACTTGAACTCATCCCTATATTTTTAAATTTAATGTGAATTTTGACAAATCTACTGTTAGATTAAATTATCCTCATATATTTTTCCTGCTTACAAAATTTCAAGGAGATCAAAGATTAGTAGGCATGTCATCAATCAATTGTTTAAATTCAAGTTTTTGTAGTTTAAAACAACGCATAAAAGATGAGTTTAAAGATCAAATGGTAAACTACATCCAATTGGAAAGAAAATTTGCATGCATGTTAAGAACATATAGAAACTGTAATGCAACGGTTGGATTTTAGAAATATAAAATCAATAATAAGTTATTGGGTGGTGTAAAATTTTTTAGAATTACATCAAGTGTAACTTGAACCCAACCCTATATTTCTTAATTCAATGTGAATTTTGACAAATTTTCCGTTATATTACATTATCTTCATATATTTTTCATGCTTACAAAATTTCAAGGTGATCAAAGATTGATAGGCATGTCAACAATTAATTGTCTAAATTCAAGTTTTTGTAGTTTAAAATAATGCATAAAAGATGAGTTTAAAGATCAAATGGTAAATTACATCCGATTGGCATGAAAATTGGCATGCATGTTAAGAACATTAGAACATGTAATCCGACAGTTGAATTTTCAAAATATGAATTCAGTAATAAGTTATTGAGTGATGCAACATTTTTTAGAGTTACATCAGGTGTAAATTGAACCCAGCCTTATATTTTTAAATTCGATGTGAATTTTGATAAATCTACCGTTAGATTACATTATCCTCATATACTTTTTCATGCTTACAAAATTTCAAGGTGATCAAAAATTAATAGGGATGTCATCAATTAATTGTTTAAATTCAAGTTTTTGTAGTTTAAAACAACGCATAAAAGATGAGTTTAAAGATCAAATGGTAAACTACATCCGATTGCCAAGAAAATTTGCATGCGTGTTAAGAACATATAGAACATGTAATCGAACGGTTGGATTTTCAAAATATGAACTCAGTAATAAGTTATTGGGTGGTGCAACATTTTTTAGAGTTAAATCAGGTGTAACTTGAACTCAGCCCTATATTTCTAAATTCGATGTGAATTTTGATAAATCTACCGTTAGATTACATTATCCTCATATATTTTTCGTGCTTACAAAATTTCAAGATGATCAAAGATTAATAGGCATGTCATCAATCAATTATTTAAATTCAAATTTTTGTAGTTTAAAACAACGCATAAAAGATGAGTTTAAAGATCAAATGGTAAACTACATCCGATTGGCAAGAAAATTGGCATGCGTGTTAAGAACATATAGAATGTGTAATTCAACAGTTGGATTTTCAAAATATGAATTCAATAATAAGTTATTAGGTGGTGTAACATCTTTTAGAGTTACATTAGGTGTAACTTGAACCCGACCCTATATTTCTAAATTCGTTGTAAATTTTGACAATTCTACCGTTAGATTACATAATCCTCACATATTTTTCATGCTTACAAAATTTTAAGGCAATCAAAGATTAATAGACATGTCATCAATCTATTGTTTAAATTCAAGTATTTGTAGTTTAAAACAACGCATAAAAGATGAGTTGAAAGATCAATTCATAAACTGCATCCGACTAGCATTAAAACTGGTATGCATGTTAAGAACATATAGAACATGTAATTCAACGGTTGGATTTTCAAAATATGAATTCAATAATAAGTTATTGGGCGGTGTAACATTTTTTAGAGTTACATCAAGTGTAACTTGAACCTAGTCTTACATTTCTTAATTCGATGTTAATTTTGACAAATCTACCATTATATTACATTATCTTCATATATTTTTCATGCTTTCAAAATTTCAAGGTGATCAAAGATTAATAGGTATGTTATTAATCAATTGTCTAAATTCAAGTTTTTGTAATTTAAAATAACGCATAAAGATGAGTTTAAAGGTCAAATGGTAAATTACACCCGATTGGCATGAAAATTAGCATGCATGTTAAAAACATATAGATCATGTTATCCAACGGTTGGATTTTCAAAATATGCATTCAATAATACGTTATTGAGTGGTAGAACATTTTTTAGTAATACTTTTCAATTAGATTTAATTATTTTTTTTTTATAAAAAAAAGATTTAATTATTTTTCTTCAAAATGGACCAACACATATGTTGAATTGTAATCTTAAGAATAGAATGTTTATTATTTATTTATATGTGTGTATATATATATATTAATGAATTAATGTTAGAGAAAAATTAAGTACTTTTTAAATTTATTCACTTAATTAATTAAAATTACTATTTTTTTTTCTAATCATAATTATCGTAAGAAGAAAAAAAACTAAATTCTGTGAATAACAAAGCTAAATCATAATTATCAAGTTGTAGTGGTAATATATATATATATATATATATTATATTATAATGTTTTTGGAAAGTAGCAGTACAATGTACATCTAACCCAAAAAAAAAAAAGTGTAATGTACAGTGTTGCAAGACAAAAACTAAAAGTAAAGGCTGGAATAACAAAATTATGTGGCTCTCATTCATTCTATATTAAAAACTAAAAAATAAAGGTATGGCTCTCATTGATTTGATTTGTTGTGTATACAAATAGCACTAGCAGATTAGCAAAGCAGTGAAGCACACACTTTGTAAACTAAACGCAGAGGTCAGTTTTTTCTTTTGAGTACTGAACAGCGCGTAGTGAATTTTTTTTTATTTCTTTTTGCGCGGTGAACAATTTTTAGGCAGGTTCTAAATTTTTTTTGGTTTTTTTTTTCATTATTTTTTATTGAATAAAAAATACTTTTCCATCCATGAGAAAAAAGCCACGTAATAAAATCTTAATGAAGAGATCTGAGAAACAGTATCTAAATTTAGGGAAGGTTTACTCATCTTTATTTGTGTAGACAAAACTCTGCTACTCTCTCTTTCTCCTCCCCAAGACAGACCCACGCCTCTTAGCCTCTCCCAAAAGGACTGGTAAGCTCTCTCTCATCGATCCTCGCTCTCCAAAAGTTTATAAAGTTAAATATCATATCTGATTTTTTGTGTGTGCCTTTTTAAAGTATGGATTTTGGGAATATTTTTGAAGTCTCTGCATAGTAATAGCAATATTTGCCTTCTGATTGATTGCCCAACAATTTCTGTACATGAATAGTAATTATTTGCTTTATGGATCCATAACATTGTGTAGTGTTGGGTACGTGTTTGTGTTTAAGATATTGAGTTATCAAGAATTAGCAAAAACCTTGGTATTTGGAGATTGTATTGTACGCTTTTTTTTTTTTTTTAAATAAAAATCTATATAATAGTTTGTTCTTATTTATTTATAAGGTGTTTGGATATATAATTTCACTAGCTGTGCACAGATTAATTAAAATTCATATCTAAAATAAGATCAATTCATTTTATTGAAACTATAAATTGTGGGAGATGAGCAAACCTATTTAAATAAATAGGTTTAATTTCTTTTCAGATTTTCCAAACTTTTAATAATACAATTTTCATGTAAATAGTAATTTAATCGTATTGGAACTTTGGAAATAGAGCTTTATGTAAATTTAAATTAAATTAATAAATTTAATTTGTTTAAAGTGTATTGAGAGCATAAGGGGAGGGTATTTTCAAGTTAAAACCGCACCTTCTAATATATGATATTATAATCCTTGCTTTATTCTTGGCCTCTTTCCTGAAAGCACTGAATTAAGAAGTTTAAGGTATGCACAACTTTTTTCCTTAGGCCTTGTATTGTTCACCTTTCTTATTATGTTGTTTGCGCTGCTTGTTGTGGACAAGTCTTGTGGCTGTTTCATTTTATTTCATTTGTTTTTTGATTGGTAATTTACACGTCTTCCAAATGTTGTTTGCTTTTCAGATGAGCTCTGTGTCAATGCTGCATACACGTCTTTTGAATTTACATCTTCTTTTTTATTTTTATTTTTATTTTTATTCTTATTATTATTTTTTTTCAATTGTTGTTCTTTTAATTAAAAGTTCATATGTTGGTATATGGTAGGTTATAATGCCAGTGGTTCAGATTCAGACGAATTGAAGGGTGATTCTTAGCAGACCCTTTAGGCCTGTGAGTCTGAAACAATCAAATGTAAGTTGATATCCCTATTACGTTTGGCCTTATTGTACTTAATTTTTCTCATTGCCTTGTACTTAATTTAGAATAGCAAGATGTTTACATGGCCTTATTGTACTTAGTTTTTCTCATTACCTTTACTTAATTTAGAATAGCAGGACTATGGGTTATTCACTGTCAATTGTGTCCTTAACATGCCCTTTTGTGGAAGCAAGTCGCTTGCAATTAGGGTGGATGAGGAGGTATGTTATTTCAATTTTTCAAAAGCTTAGTATATTACTTGTTGTAATTAATTAACTTGTTTTCTAACATTGGAAAGCAAACTGATCAGAGATGGAAAAATGGAGGTCATATTCCTAAGCTGGCACAACTCTACTATGATACCCACTTCAATTCAAAGACAAAACAGTGGGTACACCCTAATTGTGAACATACATATGTATGTATATTAGTACATGCCTTGAGTTTGCAAAACTATAATATATGTATTTTTGTTCTATATATGTTTGCAAAACTAGAACATATATATTTCTGATGGTTTCTATTATTTGAAATGACAGCAAAAGATGTTGAGAGTACAAGATGAGCATTGTAGCACTCCTGAAGCACAGCCTTTGACCGAAGAGGAGATATCTATGATGGTTCTTAAGCTAAGATCTGGCTATGTAAAGGAACTTGGCATGAGGCCTTCCTCATCTCTTAAGACTCCTGCCTCATCTTCCTCAACTCAGTATACTCAACAACTTGAGGGTCGAGTAGAAGAGCTCCAGGATGCAAACTATAGGCTGGAGGGTCGAGTAGAAGAGTTTTAGGATGCAAACTTCAAGTTGGAGGAGAAGATGGATTGCATCATACAATATTTGAGGAGCAAGGGTAACAGTGACATTTGTCGCAGTGGGGGGAGCTCATCTACTAACTAGAACACACCTTGGTTAGTGTTTTATTTTTCTGCCTAAAAGCATTAGTATTGGGGCTTGTATATGGTATATGTTGCTATATTGTTTAATGGTGGTGGTGGGTTTTTTGTTTGTGGTGGTGGTTGGATTTTTGTTTAATGGTGGTGGTAGGTTTTGTGTTAATGATGGTGGCTGGATTTTTTGTTTATTGTGTGGTTGTGTTTTTGTGTTTATGGTGGTGGTTGGGTTTTTTGTTTAATGTTGGTAGTGGGTTATTTGTTTATTATGATGGCTGGTTTTTTGTTTATGGTAGTGACCGTGTTTATGGTGGTGGCTGTACTTTTTGTTTAATGGTGTTGGTTGTGTTTTTTGTTTAATAGTGGTGGTTGGGTTTTTTATTTATGGTAGTGGCTGAGTTTTTGTGTTAATGGTGGTGGCTGTGTTTTTTTGTTTAATAGTGGTGGAGGGTTTTTTGTTTATGGTGGTGGCTGAGTTTTTTGTTTTATAGTGGTGGCTAGTTTTTTTTTTTTTTTTTTTTTTTTTAATAGTGTTGGCTAGATTTTTTATTCGTTGTGGTGGTTGGGTTTGTGTTTATGATGGTGGCTGGGTTTTTGTTTTGGATTATACTTTATTTGTTTTGTTTTTAATTGGGATTTTTCTACATTCTTTATGATTTCTCCATGGTTTGTAATGTGAGTTTGGTTTTTAGTTAATGAGAATGTTGTGGGTCTTCTTTTTTTGATAGTTTGGCTTCATATGATATTACATTATGATTATTTTGTCTAGTTTGTTATTGGGTATTCTGTGAACTTTTTTTGCATTGTCTTACTAATAATAATCTTTTTTTGTTGTAGTACATCTTATCAAGGATATAGATTTGCAGTCTAGTTAGTTGTTAATGTGTTTTCCTTTATACTTGTGCAGATATGGGATTGGTGGCAAAAAGATAGCTTTTGAGGGACTACTTGAACTCAAATAATTTTCTGTAAAGTTTGGAAGCTAAGACATCATTTGTACATAAATGGTTGTAATTACTTTGTGATTATCTTTATTGCATTTTTAGATTGTATGGATTTTTTTTTTTTAATGGATTTGGTTAGAAATGAATGGATGTTTGTTTTTATGGATTTGGTTAGAAATGAACAGGTTAATGTAATGACAAGTAAATGTAACGAATATTCATAAAAAAAATAAAATTGGTGACGATAATTTTCGTCGTCATATCTGACTATAAGCAGAAATTGGTGACGAAATAATTCGTCACCTAATCTATTGACATTTAAAAAAAAAATAAATAAATAACAATCGGTGATGCAAAACTTCATCACCTAATTTATTGAAATTGAAAAAAAAAAATACATTTAGTGACGAAATATTCTGTCACTAAAAATAAGGTTTAGTGACGAAAATATTAGGTGACGAAAAACTTTTGTCACCTATCATTTTTTATTGGTGACAAAAAAATTTCGTCACCTATCATTTTTTTATTGGTGATGAAACATTTTCGTCACCAATACATTCTGTGACGGGGCTTAGGTGACGAATGCTGTTTCGTCACCATGTTGTCACCATACGTATTCGGTGACGAAATAAGGACATATTGTGACGAAAGGTTTCGTCACCATAGTCCACTTTTGTTGTAGTGCCTATCTATACTTAGCATTCTCCCTTTTCATATTACCACTGATCTAGAATAAATCGCCATGGCCTTTCTAGACTCCCAAGCATGCCTAAAATCGTGCAAGGCAAAAAAAAAAAATTAGTACAAATCATTTGGGCAATGGAGTCAAAATTGCATGAAATTTGGCAAGCTGAAGGGAACGTTCTTCTAAGCAATAGTCGTTCCTTTGCCATGATGTACCCCTTGATTTTGGCGAATTCCCCCGTTTAGGCCCCGAAAATTATGATTTTGTCATTTATAGTAATTTTTGTCTTTTTGCTCCAAATTTAGAATAAAGTCCCACTAATTTTGGGATAACCCTTAAGGTCAGTAGTTTATAATTTTGCATTTAACTCAATTTTGTCATTCTTGGTAAATTTTGGTATCTTGCCACCTAATCTCGTAATTGGTGCGAATTAGGGTTTCAGACATTTCCTAATCGTCTTAGGATTTTACTTTCTCAGTATTTATATGTTTTGTAGTCGTCAAAGGCAAAATAGATTATCATCAACAAAATTGCATAGTTTTTTTCTCAAACTTTTCTTTGGTGGGTTTTAGTTTATCACATTGTAGATTCAAGGAACCACTCATGAATTTGAGTTTTACTACACAAATACTAACAATTTAATTAGTTTTTGTCCATCAAAGTGAGTATCGTGTGTGCTTTCTTCAAGCTTCCGCGACATCAACCACCATTTGTGGAATGCCGTGCACATAGTATCTATGAGATTTAATACTACAGACTCCTAACCAATCTTTACAATATCCACAGCTCTCACAAAATAGCAAAACATTGGTAAGAGAATACTACACACCAAAAATAATCCTTAGTTGCCTGCACATGCTCAGCTAACCAAATAGGGGTTGGTTGTTGTGGTTTGTAATTGTGGAACTGTGGTTTTAGATGCGTACTCTTTGCCTTATGAGTTCAACACCTCAACTAAATCTATTCCAGGTTTCGTCACTGTATAGACTACAGAGAATTGTTTTTCTGAGGGAAAGCAAGATTTTGGAAGGTGTAAATTAATTGTGAAGACCCAGGATTGTTTCAGGCACTCTAAAGATTGCATTGATTGAACTGAGTTTGGCTTAATGGTTGAGGATTGAGAAATGATAATGGATAACTTCCTCGAAGTGTCTTTGCTTGAAATTAATAGAGCCTGTATTATGTACGTGTGCGTATGATAACTGTTGTTTACTATTTTAGAAATATTTGAATTTATTTTACGGTATTATTTATTTAGGACAATTTTTAATTCTAAGTGGGGAATGTGTAAATTACTGAAAAAATTGTCCATGAATAGTTTTTGTTGTTGTTGTTGAAGAAACATTTGAAAGGTGAATTGCAGAATTTTGTCACCAAAAAAGACAATTTGGATGTTATTGCAGGTGTGAAGCAATACCATTTACTAAGTGAGAGTTATGACATGTGTGACGATGCACCATATTATGGTGTGACCATCTATGACAAATATACACTTACAATTTGATGCTCCTAGAGAATGTAATTCCTTGAATCAAGCTTGATAGTCATTAGATTTGACATGTTAGATAACAAGAAGAAAGGTGCAGAGTGTTTAAATTTGCAGTGGCATTTGAAGTAGATTTTACAGATTTAGAAGGCTTTGATATCATGTGAAAAACATGGCAGGATTAATGTTTGGTAGTATCGAAACATTAATATACTAGAATACATTGATATTGAAATACTCCAATATTATAGACAACCCATAACAGCGGTCAAAACGAAATACAAAACTTTGATTAGAACCCCGCCTGTCATGGTTAAGACTTGAGAGCTTAATTTACTTACACGTTTTTGTTCAAATGATAGAATGACCAATTATCTAGTAGAATTTGCAGTTAGACATTGAAAGTTTCTTTTTTTTTCCCCCTTAAACTATTAAAAATATTTCATTATCTATCTTTAAACTTAAAAAAATTAGCTTTTTATTTCATTTTTATAGAATTGTTTATCCATTTTTCACTGCTAAACTATTGACGAAATTATTTAAAAAGTTAAGAGAAAAAAAGAATTTCATACAAATTTTAGAGATGAAAATAATATTTTAACTTTATAGTGACGGAAGAAAACACTTTGTTACATGTATTTTTGTCCTCGCTTGTCCTAGTTAAATTTAAATCTTTCAACAAAAACATCCATATATATTATTTTATTTATTACACATTATATGAAAGTTTAAGGACAGGCTTATGGTAGAGACCCCAGCAAAACATAATAAATTCAATACCTTCCCATCCAACCAAAAAAACCATGGAACATTGGAACAATAAAAGAAAATTAATTAAGACACAGCTATTTCTTCAAGGCTTGGTAGCAGCCAAGGTGTTTCCAATGTCAATGACAAACCGGTATCTAACATCATTCTTAGCAAGACGCTCCATTGCGGTGTTCACATAATCCATTGAAACAACCTCAATGTCTGCTGTGATGCCATGTTTTGCTGCAAAGTCAATCATCTCTTGCGTCTCTTTCATTCCTCCAATGCCACTCCCGGCAACCATCTTCCTCCCTGAATTTTTTTTGCAAATCTTAGTAACTCTCTTAACTAATAATGAAAAATCTAAACAAAACTCTAATTAAAAGTAATCTTAATGGATAGGATTATTGGATAATCTTAAGGATGGGGAAATTAAAACTTCCCTCCACCCTTTCCTCTAAGGCCAAAACTTATAAAACAATAAAGTAAAGAAATAAGAACAAGTAATACTAGTGATATTATAATTAATTCAGAACACCGCGCACTCTTAGCACAATAATCACTCCACAAGTATAAATACTTGTGGGGTGTGGAGAATAAGGGTTAGGGTTCAAGTTTATAGGAATGAGTTTCACACACTATACACTTAGATTAGGTTAGAGTAAAATTTCTATCTCATATAAAAAAAAAAATGAATAAATGAATAACTCGACATTTATTTATTTATTTTATTTGCGAAATGATACAAATCACATTTATTATTATCTCGATTTTTACCTTCTTTTTTTTCGTGAAAAATTGGTAGAAAAAGCCTTTGCATTTTTCAGATGAAAAGTTGCAAAGCACAAAAAATGGAAATAATGGAAAATTTATCATGGTCTTAAATTCTTAATAAGCAATTACCCGAAATCAACGGAAACGCAGGTAGCTCAAGTGTTGTGGGGAGTAAGGGTCGGAGTTTAAGTTTCTAGGAAGGAGCTTCACACATTATACACTTAAATTAGGTTAGAGTAGAATTTCTATCTTGTATTAAAAAAAAAAAAATGAATAAATGAATAATTCGACATTTATTTATTTAATTTATTTGTGAAATGATACAAATCACATTTATTATTATCTTGATTTTTACCTTCTTTTTTTTCGTGAAAAATTGGTAGAAAAAGCCTTTGCATTTTTCAGATGAAAAATTGCAAAGCACAAAAAATGGAAATAATGGAAAATTTATCATGGTCTTAAATTCTTAATAAGCAATTACCCGAAATCAACGGAAACACAGGTAGCTCAAGTGGCTTGTCCGGTACACCCACCATGACAAGCGTTCCATGGGACTTCAATAGACCAAGCAATGGTAAAATGGGGTGCACTGCAGAAACAGTATCAATGATACCATCCATTGTGTTCATGGCAGCCTGCACAAATTTAATATGTATCCATCATCAACACCCAATAACTCAAAGTAAAACCATTATGAGCATGAGTTCAAAAGATGGAAAGTATCATAAGCTAAAAATATACCTGAATTTGGTCTGGATCACGGCTAACCAAAAAAGAATCAGCACCAAGATGTTCCAAAGCTTCATCCTTCTTGCTAGGTGAGGTACTAATTACAGTCACTTTTGCCCCAAAAGCCTTAGCAAATTTGACAGCTACATGACCAAGCCCACCTAAGCCCACGACCCCAATATGCTTACCAGGTTGGGCTAGACCAAAGTGTTTCAGGGGACTATACACTGTGATCCCAGCACAGAGTAGTGGAGCACCAGCATCAAGTGGCATATTTTCTGGGAAATGAACTATGTAGTGCTCATTAGCTACCATTGTGTCTGAATAGCCTCCATAGTTGAATGTTCCATCATGGTAAATGGAATTGTAAGTGAGTATCATTTTGGGACAGTAATTTTCAAGGTCATTTTTGCAGCTCTCGCAGGAGTGACATGCACCAACCATGCATCCTACGCCCACTTTGTCTCCAACTTTAACTTTATTCACCTTGCTCCCTACTTCTGTCACTTCCCCAACAATTTCGTGCCTTCGACACAAAAATTCCAATGTCAATTTTTACTAGTGAGATTTCAAAATGTAAACTTTCTTGTTTCCATTCTCAAAGTTATGTTCATTATTAGAAAACTTATCATATTGAACTATGATATATTACTTTGTTAAGATGTTTACAATTAATGTATATTCTTATTCTTAGAAAATAATCTCTTTGTATAACATTTAAATTGTTATAATAAATTAAAAAATAAATATACATATATTCGTCCAACATTATCTCTTTTCTAATCACATCGGCCCATGCGTTTTAAAATTGTTTAATCAGAATTATTTTGAGTTGGAACTTTTTTTTTTTTTTTGGAGAAACTTAGATGCATTAACCACACCACTTTCATCCATTGCTCTTGGAATATTATGATTGGAATTCAATGAACTTTTAAACTAAAAATCGTAGTATGTGATGCAAGACTAAAGAAATAGTTTGTCATTTATTATCTTTTATATTTGGAATAATGGAAAGAATTCTTTTATATTTATGTTATTTTGAGATTTTTTATACATAAAAGAAAATTATATAAATGAAATTTTTTTGTTTTTGCTACTCACATATCATGTGCTCAATGATTAACAAGTCATGTGAATATTATTTATATATATAACACTTTCTTTAACAATTTGATGAAAACTTATTAGAAAAATTTGTTTTGATTAAATCAATCCTAGCTCAATCATAGAAATGTAATCAAAACAATTGAAAACTGATCTATATATATAATAATAGGTAAAGCAAAGAGAAAATCCAATTAAATTTCAAATTGGAGTTCAATTAGAATCTAATTTTATGTCATGTGTCACATCTAATTTAAAATATAGATTTTTGTGCCAAGTGAGTTGATTTAGTGTAAAAATTGAATTTCAATTAGAGTTTATTTTCGCGTCACGTGTTCCATCTAATCTAAATTTTAAATTTTTGTGCCAAATTAGTTAATTTAGTGTAGAAAACGAGGAGTCCAATATAATAAATCATAAAAAAACATAATCATATAACTAAAAAAAGTTCAAATTTATAAGTCATCTATATATATATATATATATATATATATATTAATAGGTAAAGTTTAGAGAAAATTGAATTAGAATTTGAAATTATAATCCAATTTTGCATCATATGTCTAAATTTATGGGAAAAGTACACCATAGTTATCCACTTAAATTTGTGCCATGCGTCTACTTAAGTTTTTTAATATTTGTGTTAAGTGAGTTAATGATTGCAAAATATTAAGAATCTAATATTAATGAACTATAAAATTAAAAAAAAAATCACATATACTCAATAAAAATCACCACATATTTCTCAAAAAATAAATAAAATAAAAATCACCACATAACAAAAATCACCACATGCTCTATCTTATTAAAAATTAGAAAAAAAAAATGATCATAAGTAGTATTAAATTTAGGTAAGAATTTTAATATGTGACTAATTACGTTTACTTTAAAAAAATAATTTGACTAATTATCTATATTTTATTATAGAAATTGTGTTTAATTTTAAATGTATATATATGTATGCATGAATGCATGTGTTACATGCTTTAAAAAAAATTAATTTGACTAATTATTTATATTTTTATAATAAAATTTTTGTTTAATTTTAAATGCATCCATGCGTTTGCATGGTGTTACATGCTAGTTAGTATAATAAACAATGAAAAAAACTTGGAGATGAATTGTGAAAGTTTATAAAAAAAAAAAATTTTAAAAAAAACCATATTATACTAAATTTAATACCTAGTATATTTTTCTATTGCTTTATATATCATCATCATCATCATCATCATCATAATCACTTGACATATATTTTGAGAGAATTATGACTTAATTTGTTTCGCTATCGTCTATAGATATGCTTATATAACATATTTATTAAAAAAAAAATGAGGGGACTAAGTGTAATTTTCTTAAAAATAACTTATAACTATACCTATATATTGGTAGAAAAAATTAAAAATTTTCAAAAAGCTTGGAGATCCCTATCCGAAAAAGTTTCTCTCCAAACTAATTTGAAGAAAAACCCTTCAAAATCCGCCGATATCTTTTTATTAGATGTGAATTTTAAAAAATTAAATTGTTAAATTGCATGTTCATATTATATCCTTCATGCTAGCAAAATTGCAAAAAGATCAAAGATTAATAGATATAACATCAATCAAATATTTAAATTTCAATTTTTTGTGACAAAAAATTATGCATAAAAAATAGGTTCATTAATCGAATAGTAAATAATATCCTATTTGAACGAAATTTGACATACACATTAAGAATATAAAGAATATGCAATCTAACAGTTGGATTTTCAAAATTCACATTTAATAAAAAAATATAAGTGCAATTTAAAGAATTTCTTTCAAAATTAGTTTGGAGAGAAGTCTTGTTCACCTTGATCTACCTAGCCTCCAAGAGGTTCCACTATTGGTTGGTTACATAGTTTAGATGGAAAAAGATGCAATGTTGTAAGTCAAAGTCCATGATATGTATAAAGTAAGAAAATACTTTTTTTTAAAATTGGCTCGATCACATCATATGTTATATTTTATAAATAAAGTTGTGTACTGAAAGCATGATATGTATTAAGTAAGAAAATACTTTTTTTTTTTTTTAAATTAGCTCGATCACATCATATGTTATATTTTATAATAAAGTTGTGTACTGAAAGTTATGATTGCATCAATTGAAATTTTTTTTTTTCAACCCTTCTCTAAAAAAAAAAAAATGACTATCTTTTTCCAATGGAACGTAATTACTACACTGTCATTGTGCCTAACGACCATCCTTTATTAAAGACTAAACAAATTTCATAATTTCACTATATTTTATTGTGGTTTTAAATCATAACTTAAATTTTACAAAAGTTTCGATTAAAAAAAAAAATCGATCAAAATATTGAGCTAGACTGCAAGCACAATGTGTTCATGAAAAATTTTATTATTAAAACACAAAATTTAAAAAATAAATAGATAACAGAGTTTCACTTAGAGTGATTATTTTAATATGCTTATAATATGTCACATGATCTAAGGAGAAAAAAATGAAATAAAAAGGGAGAAGGCATCACTTGTTGCAACCACAGTGTTTAGACACAAGTTTTATTATGTTATATTATATTTCCAAGTATGATGTGAACATCTTTCTCAAAAAAAGTATGATTTGAACATAAACTTATATAATGTATAATTTTATTGTGAATGTTAGATCATAATAAAAAAATGATTAATTAATATGTAATTTCACAATTTCTATACAATTTATTAATTAGAGTTCTATAATTTCACATGAAGAATTTATTGTTTTTGAATAAATTTTAGTCACAAATCATGTGATTTTTTTTATAAAAATAATTAGTTAATAGAGACTAATTGAGAGTGTGACAATACAATTTAAAAGAATTCTTGATTTAAACCTCAAGATGATGTATTAGTGATTCTTAAAGACTTACGATATTGATATCCTAATAATCCGAAGAAATAGTCAAATATTTAAAGGAATCTGAATACCTTCGTCTATCAAAAAAAAGTTCTTGATTTTTTAAAATTTTAAGGTTTAATTTGAAATGATCCCAAGATCATTGGGGAATTATTTAATTTATTCTCTCTCTGTTATTTTACAATGGCATCCATTATCAACGTATCCATTTTGGATCTCATTAAAATTGATACATTTTTTAAAAAATGTATCAATTTTAGATATCTATTTTAAAAAAAAAACAAACAAACAAATACACACACAAAGAAAGATTTGTAAATTTGTAAGTACGGGAAAAGCCCAGATTTTTTTTTTTTTTTTTCCCGAAAGGAACAAACAGGACTAATAAATTTCAAAAATATTAGGAGGAAATACTTTAAAAAAAAAAAAAAAATACCCAGGAACAAGAGGGTAGAATGTGGAGCCCCAATCATTCTTGATGGCGTGAAGATCGGAGTGACATATTCCACAATACAGCACCTTAAACCTCACATCCTCATCCCCTGTTTCCCTGCATTAATTTTTCATTTCAACACAATCATCAACTCATCGTCAAGGCTAGTAGTACACACACTTTCCAAAAATAAGTAAAATCAAGTCACGATTTTTCTCGTTTTTGAGGACTATGTGTACTATGTGTGCAAGTTTGGGCGTGTAATATACACTCCTCTGGATAGCAATACAAAGCGAATATTCATGAATGTTACCTTCTAGAGAAGTTGAAAGGAGAGAGATGGCCAGATTGGTCTCTAGCAGCCCACCCAAAAGCCTTCACAGGGTGTTCTTCTTCTGGTGGTACCTTTGCCATTTGAGTGAAGAGTAGAGAACTGATGTGTTATTGCTTACAGAGTGGAAGAGCAAAAGTACAATGAATTGGTCTTGACTCTGCTTCTCTTTATACAGAAAGAAACATGGGTACAGATGGTACCTGAGGTAGTGAGGTTCTCTCTCTTAATAATTCAAGGAGAAAGATGTAGAACCTTTTTTTAACTGCTGATGAATAAGATATAAAGCATTTCATTGACGTAATGATTAGCTAAGGTATATGTAATACCCAGTAAGAGAGAGAGAGACTTTAAAGGTGAGGTATTAAATCTCTTTGTGTGGGTTAATTTTATAATTAATATTTATAAAGTTGTGATTTACAATTATATTTTATATTGGTTTTATTATATGACAAAAATTGTTATAATTACATTAATTTATTTCTTTAAATTTTGGGAAATTTTACTCTATTGGGTTTAGTATTAAGTTAGTGAAGTATCAAGCATGCAATAAAGATCAATGCAGTTTCGTGACTAGCTCACAAGAAGTTCGCAAGTAAAGGTTCCTATGAAATAGCCATGTAAGAAGCACATGGTAGAAATTGAAGAGTTAAGTGTTAGGTTGCATTTCGCAAGTACTTTGCGAGAAAGATCATCTCACGAGGTACCCGCGAAACTCTTTGCTTGGAGGATTTTAAGTATGACTTTCTTACCCTTCACTCATACTATATATACCCTAATTATTCACAAAAATAAATGAGGCTATTCAGAGAGAAAATTCTAGATAGGTTTCTATAACATAACACACCCACTATTTTTAGAGAGAAAGCTTCTCATCTTTTAGTGAGAAATCATTATAGTCTTTTCTCCTTTCCTTCTCCCATTGTTATACATTGAGAGGAGATTTATACCCAAACACAATCCACACATATACAGAATGTAAAAAGTGTTTTGGAACTTGGGAAGCATTTGAGATTTGCAAAAAGGAGCCGGTGAGGCTTGGCGGATGCAATCGAGCAGTATTGCGGGATCCGGAAAACTAGTGAAGACAAAACTCCAAGAAGTCCGTTAGTAGCAGAAACTTGGAGGGTTCAAATACATTCGGCAGACTAAGCTTGGAGGGTCTTTTGTTATTAGTGTACTCCAACTTATTCACTAATGGATCGATTTCAACTTGGAGGGTTGCGGAGAGATTTTTTGTTGAGTTCTTCAGTTTCCTCATCAATAACACGTCTTGGTATTATCTTGTGTTTGCATTTTTCTTCCCTTACTCTTTGTGCTTTACATTTATTGTGTATTGCTTATGTTCATGCATTAGAGTAGTTCCGGTTTATTGCGCTTCATTTACTCTTGTTCCGCACTTAGATAAGTTAGAGTAAAAGCAATCTAATTATAATTTTAAAATTTTGGGTCTAAACAAGCATTAGTGTTTCACACTAATTTGAGCTTTCAATATTATTAAGGAAGGTTTTAGAAAATTAGGTTGAAACCCTAGCTATATATAAGCTAATTAAGTCAGCGTATTCAGTAAATTCACGTAAGGAAGGATTGACGGCACATTTGATGTAAGAGCCTAAGAAATCTCATCTTTCATCAAATCTAAGCTTTATATGAAATTAGAATATTTTTAGGTGGGTATTTTTGGCTAGTAGTAAGACTATCTAAATATCCAATGAGTTTTATGATGTAAACAAAGAAGGATTTAGATTAAAATTTTCTGTAATTTGGATACCTATTACTGTATCGTTAATTTAATAAAAAAAATTTATGCTCATTGTTGCGTGTAAGTCTAGATAGAATTGCAGATTGTTAGGTATGGTAGGTCTGATTTCTGCATAAGTTCTCTTTAAGAAGTTGTACCGAAGTGTTAGATTGGTTAAATAGGAAAAGTCAACTAGTGTAGGCTTGAAGTCTGACAAGCAATCACATGTAACAAAAACAAACAAACAAATAGATAAACAAACAACAAAAAAAAGGGGAAGGTGCATTCGTATTGAAGGAGAAAATACGGCATGCATTGGATGCATGGTATACCTCCTCGTATAGAAGAATTTGAGGTGGTGTTCTTTTACAATTGACTTTTTGACCCTATATGGCTATATGTATTCTATAGGCTTTATTCCTAGGGATCTGTTAGTGGCAGAAGGTAAAGGGAAAAAAGAAAAAGGAAAATATATATATATATATATATATATTGATGGTTCCAAAATATGGATAGGCCCTCTGTGATGCTATTTTTTCCACTATGCAGAGAGTTAATAATTAGACATTATTGGATATTTTTAGTAGTTTCTCTTCTGGTTAGGTACCGTTATAAGTTTTTCTTAAATTATTTGATTATTAGTAAAAATGGTACTTGAAAAAAATTGTTTTAGGTGATATCTAAGAATTTTAGAAGAAGTGGTAGGGAGAAGTTCTTTTATGGTGAGTTAGTTGAAGAAAGTACCCTTATCCTAATTGGTTTTATTTTGCTTATACTACTGTATTTTAACTACTAAATATTATTTATAATTGTTACATTTTTATGTCAATTGTATTACTGATTTAAAGTAAAGAAAAAAAAATTATCACAAATATATTTAATTACTAAATATATGGTTTTATATATATGTATTTGAATGAGATATATTTTTTATTGAACTCTGATTTGATATATATGATTTTGGACAATATGACTATGTTTTGACTCTAATACCCAGTCAATGAGGATTATTCATTGGTACTAAAACTAGTTCTATCTGGGGCATCACAAGCCTTATGTGTTTCTGGACCTAGCTAATGGGGAAATATATTATCACGAAATTAGTTTCTTCTGAATCTGATGTCTAGTCATGGAAATATAGCATGACCATAGTCATAAATATATAAGATTGTTAAGGATGCGAATATGTTTGAATTTATGAATTATTTTAAGTCTATAAAACTTCTTTAGTTTATTTTTTGAAAACCCATAGTATATTATAGATTTGACATATGTGAAATATTTTGATCTCATAAATTTATATTATTTTGTCAATCTATATACTTGTTTCAACTAGTTTGGTATTTGGTAAGTAAATTTTAGTTAGCTCAACTAGTAAAGTCTCTGATGGCTGAATAAGAAATCTGAAATTCAATCCCTGCCTACAATAAGTTGAAACTCTCTCTAAAAAAAAAAAAAAGTTTGGTATTTGGTTACTTATTGAGTTATCAACTCACCCCCCCCCCCCCCCTTTCCCCCTCCAGTTTCAAATTATGAATAATAGCAAGTTTTGAGACTTTTACTAAGGGTGTACGCTTGAATGGAGATTAGAAATTTTTTAAATAAGAAGATCTTGAAATAATTAGTATATCTTTTGTTTAACGGTCATGAGGTTTGGATTGTTGTTTCTATTGGTACTTTGGAGATCATTTGACAACTGCATTATTGAGGATGATTGTGGATTTGTTAATGGACTTTTCTTTGAGGATAATTTTTAGTTATTAAGAAGGCCTTGCAAATTTGTAAGATGAAAACTTTATAAGAGTGCGGCTGTTGTCACGTGCCTATCTGTATTGTTGGGTTTGGGGCATGAGAGTATATGTGTAAATTAATTATAGCAGGTGGAAGAACGTTAAAAAAACATTCACAATATTATACCATATCTTTTTCAAAGTACAAAATGATTGTCAATACTCAATATTTATATTATGACACATCTTGGGGCAGGCATCTTTGAATGCCAAAAAAGAAATCACGAAGCCAAGAATTTGTCAATTGGGGGATGTATTAAAAATCTGATACCTATATTGTTTTTTCATTATGTTATATTATATTTTTATTGGAATAATCTAAAGTATCTAGAAGAGAATTCTTCTCTTTGGATTGGACTTTTCTGTAGTTCAGAAATACCCCTTGTTAAGGACATATTTTATGTAATTGGCTAATTTTTTGACAAAATGCACTGTACTTGTAATTAGTTAGATCTATGATGGGTTTAGTACTTCAAGAAACACGTTGTTTAAGTAAAGTATTAAAACCATAAAGATTAGACCAAGAAACAAGTAAAGAAAAGTTGTTCATTAAAGCTCGATAGAAACTAAATCTATCGAGATCTATGAAATCAAAATTTCTAAATCTCATTTTCATCTCATGCTGACATGTATGTGTAAGATTTCTTTTCTCAAAACCCTAGACAAAAATAAGGCTTATTTTAAAAGTCGTCATACATAGAGAACACATGCAGAAAGTGACCTAATGCCTTATTCTTTATGCAAGAAGTTACTGCGTCTTTTCATCTTCATTGTTGATGAAGTGAAGAACTTTGCAGCTAACATCTTCTTTAAGTTGCTGGAGTTAGTCACGTACTAGAGCCATGCATCACTGGTTTGTCACGTACGGAGATTCGTGCAAAAAGGTGGTGTTCATATATTGAAGAGTTCAGAGATTCTGAAGCGGTAGAAGGTTTCTGCTATAAGTTCATCTACGGGGATTATAGAGTCTAGGAACAAATGTTTTGTACCATATCTGAAACTTCTCTTTATTATAGTGAATTTCTTTTCAGGAAGGTTTCTCCCTAGGTTTTTTATTGTGAAACTAGTTTGTTTCATTGATTTTTCTGGATCATCATATCTTGTTTTATTTATTATTCTGTTGTACATGATATTGATGTTTGTTTGTTTTAACAAGGTTTATTCATAATAAATCTAATTAACAATTTGGGTTTAAAACTTGTTAATTCTATCAACCGGAGTCTAAATTTCCCAACAAGTGATATCAGAGCGGGTACACTTTGATTGGATTAATTTCCTGAGTGTGATCCTTGACCCCCGTTGTCATGGATCATGGACAATCTCTTTTGATTCCTTCTTTATTTGATGGCACTAATTATGCGCACTGGAAAATTCGTATGAAGAAGAAGAAGAAGAAGAAGAAGAGAAAAATAGAGAAACCAAGCCTAGAACCAGCGTGAAAGCAAAAAAAAAAAAAAAAAAAAAAGGAAGAAAAAAAAAAAAACCAAACCCAAAAACCCAATGTGAAAAGGAAAGAAAAAAAGAAAAAAAGAAAAAGAAGAAGAAGACCAGACCTAGCGTGATAGGGGGGGAAAAAAAGGAAGAAGAAAAAGAAGACCAAACCCAGCGTGAAAGGAAAAAGAAAAAAGAAGAAGAAGAAGACCAGACCCAGCGTGAAAGAAAAAAAAAAGAAGACAACGCGTGTTGGAGAAAGCAAAAAGTCTAATCGGATTTGACTACTCTCTGATTGTGGGTCCCTAAAATATGATAACTCTATTTCTATAACTCAAAAACACCAAAAAGTTTTTTTCAGTGTTCATAACTCATCACTCAAAAATCAGAGAATTGAGTGATGGAAATAAAAACTAAAAATAAATCTAAACAAACCAAACAGCCGTGGGACCCACCAGTTTTGAGTTATGGGTGATGAAAACAGAGTGATGGGTGATGGAAACACTAAATCCAAATAGTCTCTAAAAGCTTTGAGCTTTTTAACTTAATTTCAGGAGAATTCTAATTCTTCTATGTCCTTTAGTAGACATACTAAGACACATGCCTTGCCATCTTCACGGCCAATGACTCATGTTGTGTGGGTGAGAAAGGAGCTTATAACTTAATTGTCTTTTCTATTTGTCCTCTACTTTTATTCTTTCTATCTATAGTAGGACTTTCTTACTTGATTTCTTATTTGCTTTTGGAATCATGCTTTCATGTCTCTGCATCTTTCTTTCACGCTTTCATGTTGTTTGTTTGTTTTTGTCTGGTTGTTTAGTTTTTTTTTTTTTTTTTTTTTTAAATAAAAAGAGAAAAATTAGAAAAATACTAAAATAGTATGTGTTTGTGTATATTGGTACTTGTGTACCTTGGATGTCCATTGAAATAAAATTTTCTAAACTTTGTATCTCTTGTAATTTAGATGACTATCTCAATACATAACTAAGCAAGTGAGCTTTATGGCTCGTGTTTGTGATAAGTATGATTAAGTAATCTCTTATACTTAACACTCATATCGCTCTTTTTGACGGGAAGGACTAAAAATCCTAAAGGCATAAATAATCATCTCACTACTAAAACCCACCAATTATGTATAACATCTGTGTGCTTCAGTATAGCAAAATTGTGATGTTTAAGCTTACATAGTTGGGTATTTCTTCTCTCTCTCTCTATCTCTCTTATATGCCTATGCATAATATGCTCAAAAAGAAAAATAAAAACAAAAAGATTCAAAATACTATTAAATATGGTTGCAAGCGTGTTTCTAGGAGATGTGGGAGTTATAAGATGTACCTCGAAGGTGATGGGACATCAAGTAGTTCTGATTGTGTGTAAGTGTATTTGATTTTCTCATATCTCAAATTGTCATGATATGAGACACTTATGCACTCTTGCTATGTTTTCACACACAACACATAAATTCTTTGCTACTTTTTATACATGTGTATGTACAATGTGATTTGGCCATCACAAGGAATACATATGTTAACATATGCTAACTAAATTGTCTTAACCTGTTTTTGAAATATAAAATTGGTTAGACTTGTTTAGCGTGTGCGTGTGTGTGTGTGTGTGTGTGTTTTGGATCTTGAATACTTTGCGTATATGTTGAGAGACGTTTTGAGAGCTTAATATGTTGATTGGATCTATGTTTGAGTAGCTTGCTTGTTGCATTCATCTCTATGTATTTTTCCCTCCTTTGAAAAACTCATTTTCTTCAAACTCGACAACTTCTCAATAGATCCTCGACAGATTCTCTTCTATCGAGCCCTTCTTTCTTCTTTTCTCGATAGATCTTAACGCAATTTCAATCCATCGAGATTTCTAGAGTTCTTCTCGATAGAATCTCGACAGCTTCTTCGATCCATCAAGAAACTTTCTGTCTGGCCAATAGATCCTCGACTGATTCTCGATCTATCGAGGTTGGCTTCTTCTTAATAGAAGCTCGACAGCTTCTCGATCTGTCGAGATCCTCTTGCATGCATTGTTTTTCACATGTTTTGCATCTTTCTATTATCTTGTCATCCATATCATTTTGTTTCATTACATTTATGCATTTATATGGATTTCTTGTGCCCCCTTAATCATCTTTATGTTTTTCGGGTGAAATTTTATAGCTTCTTGTACCATTTGTCAATCATGACAAAAAAAGGGAGAAACTGTGGTTTCTTTTTAAGATTCTACATTTTAGGGGGAGAAATACATGCCTTTGTAAGGAGGAGCTGTGTTTCATCTTATTAGGGAGAGTGTTTACCTCCTTTGTTGTTATAAGAGCTTCTTTTACCTTCTTGTACACTGGTCTTGTGACCATTTTTACATACATTGTGCTTATCTTTTATATATATATATATATGTGTGTGTGTGTGTGTGTGTGTGTGATGTATTTTTTTTTCACCTACCTCTACATGTGTTATTTCTTTTCTCTCTTTATACACTTTTTTCTTTATGTATGCAATCCCTTATTTCTATTTCACACAAGATGCGTTGATGAGTTTTGTTTAAGTGTTTCAGAAAGACAGGTTGTTAAAGTCCTCCATGCCATGAACTCTCTTCTTGCAAAACTTTTCAAGAGTTTGTAGTAGGGTTAGATTTATTTTGTAATACAACAAGTGGTTATGAGTTTAGTGATTTAAAACTTCTCTCATGATTCATTTTTTTGTTGTGGTTTTGTCACGGATTGCTAAAGGGGGAGATTGTTAAGGACATATTTTATGTAATTAGCTAATCCTTTGACAAAATGCACTTTACTTGTAATTTGGTAGATCTATGATGGGTTTAGTACTTCAAGAAACATGTTGTTCAAGCCAAATATTAAAACCATGAAGATTGGACCAAGAAACAAGTGAAAAAAATCTGTTCATTAAAGCTCGACAGACGCTTAACAGAATCTCGATAGAATTTTTAGTTCTAATTAACAATGAGAGTTGTTTTAATTTTCCTTCGCCATTAAAAAAAATAAAACTGTATTATAAAGTGTATAAACACAATTCAAAATATAAATAAAGTATATTATAGCTTAATTCATAGTACATTCTACAAAAATAAAATATGTATTAAAGTTTAACAAACTTAAGTCGAGATTTTTTAAAAACAAATATTGGAATATCTAACTTACATATAATCAACTATTATTTTTATTTTATAATCAACTATCTTTTTTATTATCCCATAAAAAATTTGAGAAAAAGCTAATAGTGTAGTGACATTTTCTATTTGGCATCAGCTTATAAGCTGCCTTTAGTTTTTATGTATAGCTTATTAAAATTTTAAGGTATGTTTGGTAACTTTTTTTTTTTTTTAATACTAATTTTCTGTTTTCAAAAGCTATTTTCTATTTTCTACAAGAAAAAAATTAGGCGAAAATATTATTTTCGTCCCTACATTTTCAACCCATTCCCACTTTGGTTCATACTTTTATATCTTACTACTTTTAGTCCCTAAAATAAAAAATGCGTTCTATTTTTGTTCCTACTGTCATCTCACTAACAGAAATTATCTACATGACAAATGAAGTGCACTGTTAGCACATTAAAAACTGACGTGATCATTAAAATAATTTTTAAAAAAAATTTATTCGACATTAAAAAATGACATGTCAGCATTTTAATTTATTAATTTTAATTTAATAAAAAAATTAAAAACTCATAATTACATGAACTAAGATCTAAGTGTATTTTGAAAAAGAACAACAAGAACACCAACCCAGATTTAAGAACACAAAATTAAAGACCAAAAATCACAAAACCAATAAATAAGAACTCAAAATTAGACTTCAAATCCACATTAGATTAAACATGAACAAGAAATCAAATATGAACACAAGATTTAAAACACAAAAAATTTGAACCTTAGAGCCGAAACCCAAAATTAGAATTCATGCCAACATTCTTGACAAACCCAGATGAAATTGATAAATTAAACATGAACACATTAAACATTTAAATAAGAACACAAACCCAGAAAATTTAAAACCCAAAAAATTAAATTCAAACCCAGATTCAAAAAATTAAATTCAAACCCATATTTCAAATCCCCACACCACCAAAGTATCAAACACAAAAATCAAACCCAGAATTTCGGCCCCCAAACACTAAATTCAAACCTAGATTTTCGGCCCCCAAACACAAAACTCAAAACCCAAATTTTCTTATACTTTCTAAGAAACCAAACACAAACCTTAGATCCAAACCTTAGAGCTGAAACCAAACCACCACCAACCTCAAATTCAAAACTATAAAGCCCAAATGAAATCAACCTCAGACTTCACAACAAAACCGCCTACTCTCAGTTGCCATTGCTTTCTTCTTGCTCGTGTTTGCCTGGGGTGTGGGTTTGAGAGGACAAGGTAGAGAAGGTGAATGACTTTCGACCATGATTGGGATTGGCTTAATGAGAGTGAGAGAGGAAAAGAGGATGGTTGGGATCGAGCTATGTGAGAGAAGGGATCTGGCTATGTGAGAGAGGAAAAGAGAGACTGAGAGAGGATGGGATTGTGTGGGTTTAATGAAAAAGGAAAGGATAGGATTGTGTGGGGAAAGGAGAGGATGAAAGGAGACTGAAAAGGAAAATGTTCTTCTTGTATTTAAATCAAGGTTTGTGTTCTTGGTATTTTTGTTCAAGATAAACTTAGATCTTAATTCATGTAATTTTTGGTTTTAAGTTCTTTTTAAAAAAAATTTTATTTAGTTAAAATTGATAAATTTAAATTTTAAATTTAAATGCTGATGTGTCATTTTTTAATTCAAAATAAAATTTTTATTGTTATTATTTTAATGGTCACATAAGCTTTTAGTGTGCCAACAGTGCACTCCATTTGTCACGTAGTCAATTTTTGTTAGTGAGATAATGGTAGAGACTAAAATAGAACGCGTTTTTCATTTTAGAGACTAAAAACGGTAAAATAAAAAAGTAGGGACCAAAGTGAAAAAAATGTGAAAATAAGGACGAAAATAATATTTCAGCCAAAAAATTATTTGGTTACTCAAAACAGATAGAAAACAAAAATCGTAAATCAAGTACACTTAATGAGGTCTAGGTTTCGAATCCTAACTAGAAAAAAATAATAAAAAACAAAACTGTAAGCACAAGAACAAAGTTTAGAATGTGCAGGCAAACCCAAACCCACGACACTCTCTCCCTCCTCCACTTCCTCTTGTCATGCATGAAATCATCCTTGCCGCACCACCATTGTTGAACCAACCATCGATGTATATTCTTATTCTTCTTCCCTTTCTTCTTCGCCCTTGTATTCTTCTTGTTCTTGTTTTGTTCACTGCCAATTGAGGGTCCGTTTGGGATCCACTCATTTTATTGAAAATAAATTTTTTTTTTGCTGAAAGTATTGTAGATAAAGGTAAAAGTATTATAGATGAAGGTAAAAGTTAACTGAAATAGTACAGTAGGACTCATGAATAGTACTAAAAGGTGTAGCAAGACCCATGAATAATAGCAAAAATAAGCTGAACAGTAAAATAAGTTGGAAAAAATAATCTTTGCCAAATAGACATGAAGTTGAAGGCTTTTCAAATCTCCACTAGCTCAAGTCACGCAGCCTTTTTTTTGCCTTACCTCTTCATTTTTTTACTCTGTAAAATATCTAAATAGAAATAAATCAATATATTTGTATACTATTATTATATTATTATTGATTCTACATAATATTATTGTTTTAGTTATTATTATTAACTAGGCATTGTACATAATAATTTTAAAAATAAAATTATTATTTTTATTGTAGGGATAAAGGCCCAAAATTGTATATTGGGCCTTGGACCTCATCCGAGGATGTGGGTATGTCCGAGGAGGGGCAAATAACCGTGAGAGGTTCCAAGTTTAAAGTCTCGTAAAGAATGAACGAATGGAGGGTGGTCCGAGGAGTAACTCCTTCTCGGACGTGACAAATACGATTCAGATCTGTATTCCAACAACCTAGGTGACCCTCTAGAAGGCTCTCACAATAAAGACGTGCATCATACACATATAAGAGCTATAAGAGCTCCGAAATATCTAAGAAAAAACTGCTACCACTATATTAAATGCACTACATCTACTTTTCTGACCGCATTTATATGGAGAAGACACCTGAACAGTGATACATTGGCTACCACAACTCACAGAAAGCCAAAAGGGATGTCTGATGGGACATGCACTCAAGTGAGGGCTTAGATGATCAACAAGTGTAGGGTTAAGATGGTCTAAAGGGGAGCTATATAGTGTGAGAGATCCTCCATAAGTGATGGATAAAAAAAACTAGAGAAAAGACACTGTAGCAATCAAAGTTGCACTTGTAATCAATTCTGTTGATTTATACCAAGATTTGCCTCCTCGGACAATGAGTTCATTTAGTTCTATATGTTCTGATTTTTGCTTGATCATCTTTTAAATCCATACTAGCCATTATTAAATTCACATAGGGCCTAGCTCTTTGACCCACTCTCTACAAATTTATTGTACTGGGCTCATTGGGCCAATATCCCATATCATTTGGGCTTGGGTTGTAAATCGAGACCCTACAATTGGCGCCGTCTGTGGGAAGAGCTTGTGTGATAGTGAAGGCAACGGTTAACTATGGCAAAACTAGGTCCACAACAAGCAGAGTCGAGAGAATCCTAACACGGTGACCTCTTTGTCAACTTCGAGCAGAGAAGTGACCGTGAAGGAAGTGTGCATACCACACATACTGATAGGGGTCAATCTCGAAGTGCAAGCCATATCTCCCATGCGAAGAGCAATAAGGGTATGCAACTGGAGATCAACCAGTTAAAAAGGGAATTGCGCCATGCAAGAAGGAAGCGAGCTTCCCCGAACTTTGATGTTTCATCTGAAGATGGAAGGGACGTTAATTATAGGCGGAGGTCTTGAACCCCACCCAGCGAGTCCTTCTCCTACGAAAAAGAGCACCATCTTGAGCGGCGGTCTCGAAACTCACCACTTAAAGGCGTGGGGAACGACGCTATGAGCAGAGCCTTAAACCAAATCTCTAAGTCGCCTTTCACGTGCAGGATTGAAGAGGCAAAACTTCCTCGGCTCTTTCATTAACCAACGTTCACCATTTATAACGTTCGAATAGATCATGTGGAGCACATGAGCCATTTCAACCAGAGAATGGCCGTCCATTCCAAGGACGAGGCCTTGATGTGCAAGCTTTTCCCATCTAGTCTGGGACCCGTTGCAATGAGATGGTTTGACGGCCTAAGGGCAGAGTCCATAAGCTCTTTCAAAGAGCTCACCCAAACATTTGACTCCCGATTTATTACTTGCAAGAGAGTTCCTAGGCCATTGGCTTCCCTCCTATCTTTGAGCATGTAAGAAGGAGAGAATCTGAAAACATCCTCGGATAAATATTGTGAGATGTTCAATGAGATTGAGGGTAATTTTGACGATGTGGCCATTAGTACTTTCAAGCTTGGCCTCCTAGCCGAGCACGGTTTAAGGAAATCTTTGACCGACAAGCCCGTTACTAGCGTGCGCCAACTCATGGACCAGATTAATAAGTACAAAAGTGTAGAGGAAGACCAGCAGCAAGGGAGAGGAAAGGAGAAGGTCATCCTTCAGGAGAGTAAGGATTTTAGGTCGGATCCATATAACAACCGGCCATGAAGAGATTTTTCAGGACAGTCAGGATCTGCTAATATTTAGGCAGTTAATTCTATGTTCCGAGAACCGGTACAACAGGTTCTAGAGAAGATTAAGCATGAACCATTCTTCAAATGGCCGAATAAAATGGTGGAAAATCCCGTAAGATGCAATCAAAACCTTTACTGCCAGTACCACCAAGACCAAGGACACACCACAGAGGATTGTAGAAATCTGTAGGACCATTTGGATCAGCTCATCCGTGAAGGAAAATTAAAACATCTCTTACACCACTCCAGCAGCCAAGGAGGCCAGACAAATTCAGAGTCCAGGAGAGATGATTCCTTGAGACTTCCCTTGGGGACAATCAATGTCATCTTCATCGCTCCAGGAAAAACCGACTCTTGTCCCTTCAAAGTGATGTCTATGGCTCGACAACCTGCCGAGGACTCTAATTCGGAGCCCAAGAGAGCTAAAATAGAAATTCAGCCCGTTTTGGGATTCTCGGATCAAGATAAGTTCGGAACCATACAGCCTCACAACGATGCCCTAGTGGTTATGCTCAAGATTGGGGGTTATAATGTGAAAAGGGTAATGGTGGATCAAGGCAGTAGGGCCGAGATCATGTACCCCGACTTATACAAGGTGCTAAACCTGAGTCTCGAGGACCTAACGACCTACACCTTTCCTTTGATAAGCTTTGATGGGAAAGTTGTCATTCCAAGGGGTCAGATTAGACTACCCATACAGACTGGCTCAGAAATAATGGAGGTGGACTTTATAGTGGTAGATGCTTATTCCCCCTACACGGCCATAATGGGCAGGCCCTGGTTTCATGCCTTAGGGGCTGTCTCTTCAGCCCTGCACCAGAAGATAAAATTTCCATCAGGAGGCCGAATTGAAGAAATTGTTGGGAGTCAGTCAATGGCTAGACAATGCCTGGTGGCTGTCATCCGACACCAGCCCGAGACCGAGTCCTCGGCCTATGCTAAAAGAAGCTCATAGTAATTAAGGATTCCGGCGCTGCCGGCTGATGGGTCGGCTGAGGAGGCAAAATACGAGGATTTAGTAAAGGTTGTTATTGGTGACGACCCTGAGAAGTTCTTTCAGGTTGGGTCTCAATTGCCCACTCAAGAGAAGGAAGAGCTGATAGAGTTTCTTAAAATAAACGTGGATGTGTTTGCCTGGAATGCTTATGAGGCCCCGAGGGTGGACCTAAACTTCATCTGTCACCATCTAAATGTCAACCCATCTATCACCCCCAAGAAGCAACTACCTCGGCGCCCCTCCAAGGAATATGTTTATGCTGTTAAAGACGAGGTGACTAAACTCAAACAAGTAGGGGCTATCAAAGAGGTCTTCTACCCTGAATGGTTGGCCAATACTGTGGTGGTAAGGAAGAAAAATAGGAAGTGGCGAGTATGTGTGGACTTCACGGACCTGAACAATGCTTGCCCAAAGGATCCTTTCCCAATGTCTCGGATTGATCAATTGGTAGATGCAACCGTAGGTCATCCTCAAATGAGTTTCTTGGATGCGTTTCAAGGATATCATCAGATACCATTAACCTTGGACGACCAGGAGATGATGGCTTCTGTCACTTCCCTTGGAAACTACCATTACAAGGTTATGCCTTTTGGTCTAAAAAATGTTGGTCTACCTATCAAAGAATGATGACCAGAATGTTTAAGCCCCAGCTGGGCAAGACTATTGAAATCTATATAGATGATATGGTGGTGAAGAGCAAAGTAATGTCTGAGCATATGGGGGACCTCGAATGTATTTTTGAAATTTTGAGGAAACACAAATTGCACCTTAACGCTTCCAAGTGTTCATTTGGTGTGGAATTAGGCAAATTCCTAGGTTACATGGTAACTCACTGGGGAATTGAAGTTAACCCCGACCATATCAAAGCCATTAACAGTCTACAACCACCTCGAAACCCCAAAGAGGTCCAAAAGCTTACTGGAATGACTGCTGCCCTGAACCGGTTTATTTCTCAATCAGCCGATAGATGCAAACCTTTCTTCCTCTTAATGAATAAGTGGAAAGGATTTGAGTGGACCGAGGAGTGTGCTTTAGCCTTTCAACAACTTAAAGAATATCTATCTTGGCCGCCTATTATGTCTAGTCCCGAGGTGGATGAAAACCTGTTTGCTTATATCGCTGTGGCTCCTCATGCAGTAAGCCTGGTGCTAATACGAGTTGATAGTGGCATACAATGACCCGTTTATTATGTGAGTAAGTCTCTACAAGAAGTTGAAGTTCATTATCTACCAGTGGAGAATGCCATCTTAGTCGTGGTACATGCTACATGAAAGCTCCCCCATTATTTCTAAGCACACACAGTTATTGTCCTCACTTAGCTTCTGCTCAGATCCATATTGCGGAGTGCTGATTACACAGGAAGGATTGTTAAGTGGGGTACCATCCTGAGAGCCTTTAACATCAAGTACATGCCTCGTACTTCTATCAAAGGCCAGATCCTTGCAGATCTAATGGCCAAATTCACTGAACCTTCATTAGAAGAAGTAACAGAAACATAACACATGGATGGAAAATCGGTTGGCACCATCCCTCTACAAGCACCTTTATGTTGGAAAGTGTATGTTGATGGGGCAGCCAACCAAAAGGGATCCAAAGTGGGGCTAGTTTTGATCTTACCCAAGAAACTCACCATTGAGAAATCATTAAGATTGAACTTTTTGGCCACTAATAATGAGGTTGAATATGAACCTTTGCTGGAGGGAATGTCCATGGTTCAGAAAATGGAAGGAAAGGCAATAACGATATTCTCTGACTCCAGACTAGTCGTCGGCCAGGTGAATGGTGAACTAGAAGCAAGAGATGAAAGAATGCAAGGGTATCTAATCCAAGCCAAATATTTACAATCAGGGTTTGAATCCTTCAGCCTGCTACACGCCCCTAGAAGCGAAAACACACACAAGGATTCTCTAGCCACGCTTGCAACATCTTCAACGCATGGCTTACCTCTGGTCATCGTTGTAGAAGACTTGCACAAACCCACAGAGATAAAGGGAAAAGTGGCTCATGTTTACCAGTTCAGACTAGGGCCCAATTGGATGGACCCCATAATACTTCTTAAGGGAGGACGTCTTGCCAGAAGATAAATCAGAAGCTGACAAAGTGCAAAGAAAGGCACTCGGTTCTGGCTGTCTGAGGATAAAAAATTGTATAAGCGCTCTTTTTCAAGGCCCTATCTACTCTGCATCCATCCTGAGGCATCAGAGCTGCTCTTTGAGGAGTTACATGAAGGGATTTGTGAAAGCCATATGGGGGGCAGATCTTTATCCCACAGAGCCATCACTTAGGGCTATTGGTGGCCAAGTATGCAAAAAGAAGCACAGGAATATGTGAAGAGGTGCGATCAATGCCAGAGATTCGCACCAAACATACATCAACCAGGAGGAACTCTTAATCCCCTATCCAGCCCTTGGCCATTTGCTCAATGGGGCTTGGATATTGTTGGTCCTTTCCCTAAAAGCAGTAGGGAACAAAAGATATTTGCTAGTCAGCACGGACTATTTCACCAAATGGGTTGAAGCCAAGCCCTTGACGAATATCAGGGATGTGGACGCCAAAAAGTTTGTCTGGAAAAATATTGTTACCCAGTTTGGGGTCCCTTGTACTCTCATCTCGAACAATGGTCTTCAGTTTGACAGTAAATCCTTTAGAAAATATTGCTACGTTCTGGGAATTACAAATAGGTACTCTACCCCAGCATACCCGCAAGGGAATAGATAGGCCGATACCATTAACAAAGTCATAATGAACAGGCTCAAGAAGAGGTTGGATGACGCCAAAGGGAAATGGTTGGAAGAGCTACCACATGTCCTTTGGACGTATCGAACCACGCCTCGTAGGTCTACAGTGGAGACTCCCTTTTCAATGACATACGGAGCAGAGGCTGTCATTCCTTTAGAAACTAGCTTCCCAATACTAAGGACCAGCTCATTCAATCCGAGCAATAACAATGAGCTGCTAGAAAAATCCTAGACTTGATCGAGGAAAGAAGAGAAAGTGCAATGGTTCAATTGGCATACTATCAACATAAACTCAAACAAGGTTATGATGCTGGTGTGAAGCCAAGGCCACTAGTGCCTGGTGACTTAGTACTAAGAAAGGTTCTAGGTACTACAAAAAACCCCTCATGGGGAAAGCTAACACCCAACTAGAAAGGACCATACCGCATCACCTCGATGGCCGGTATAAGAGCATACTTTCTGGAAGACTTAGACGAGCATGTAATACCGCGCCCTTGGAATGTAAACAACCTAAAAATGTATTATTATTAATGAAAATTTCCTATGTCAGTATATTCTTTTGTTATTTAAAGGCATTATACTTCTTACTAGTTAATCTTTATAAGTGTTAAACAGATCCTAAGTAATGTCAGGTCTCTCGGACCATATACTTGAGTGAAATTAACACTCTATGGTATCTTTATAAATGTTAAACAGATCCTAAGTAATGTTAGGTCTCTTGGACCACATACTTAGTTGAAATTAACACTCTATGGCATCTTTATAAGTGTTAAACAGATCCTAAGTAATGTCAGGTCTCTCGAACCACATACTTGGGTGAAATTAACACTCTCTGGCATCTTTATAAGTGTTAAACATATCCTAAGTAATGTCAAGTCTCTCGGACCAAATACTTGGGTGAAATTAACACTCTATGGCATCTTTATAAGTGTTAAACATATCCTAAGTAATGTTAGGTCTCTGGGACCACATACTTGGGTGAAATTAACACTCTATGGCATCTTTATAAGTGTTAAACAGATCCTAAGTAATGTCAAGTCTCCCGAACCACATACTTGGGTGAAATTAACACTCTATGGCATCTTTAACACACAATTAACACCCCATAGTATCTATTTGTTTCCTACTAAATGCCAAAACAGGTTTAAGACTATAACCAAATCCTTAGATTGATTACTCTGAGTAAGGTAAAGTCCTCAATTTTTTGTTCAAGTATTGAGCAATGTGAAGGATATCTCCCCCTTTTATTCTTTACAGAGTTCACTACTTATCTTTATTAGATTCATCCTGCATTAGTACTTAGTTAAATTTACTTGCACTGGTAGCAAGGTATTGTTGTTGGTTTTTTATTGAAACTAAAGTGGCAATAGTTCGAAATCATTTGCAATAATAGTAAGCTTAAAAGCATATGAAGTGAAGACACAAGAGATAGTAAGAAAAGTACATTCATTAATTAAAAAAGAGAGAATACATTACATTCCATGACAACAGTGCAAAAAAAAAAAAAAAACAAACGAACAAACAACAAACAACAAACAACAAACAACAAAACTACTACACAAGAAAGTCCTAAGGACTAGGTCTTGGCCTCAGGGGCTGGAGGGTCGACAACCTGGCTCGGCTGGGAGATGGCAGCATCTTTGGCTTTGTCCTTAGCTTCGAAGGGGGGTTTCTTCTTTTCATGGCCCTTACCCTTATCCTGGGCCCCCTCAGTCCCTTGGCCTTGATCACTAGCTTGACCGGATCCCTTCGAAGTCTCGGGGAGAACTAGAGTAGCTTGGCTAGTCAGGGGCTGCTCGGATGCCCCTGGAGCGTGTTCAGGGGGAGAAGAGTCGGAACCTAGGAGTTCACAAATTTCTAGGTGATAATATATACTCCCAGGTTGCCTCAAAACAAAGTCTGTAGGGACTCCTACAGCGTCAAGGGCCTTACCCCATGATACGCTGTAGTAATCCCAGCATACCCCTGAAAGCTCCTTAGTAAACCTTATTTGCGTCTCTTCCACGCCAAGCAAATAAGATGCTGTCTTCTCAGCCTCCGCTACCTCCTTAGCCAATTGAGTCACCTTCTTGGCCTTTCGAAGTTCAGCCTTAAGATCTTTGACCAGCTGCTTTTCGGTGGCCAAGTTTATCTCAGTTATGTGCAACTTTTGGCGCTGGTCCTCGGCCTGCCTTTCCGCAGTCTTTAGGTCCACCTTGGCACTATCCTTGGCCTGGACCACTTCCTTCAATCTCTCGGACAGTTTAGCTTAATCTTGCTTAAGAACCCCCAATACTCTTTCGGTCTCGGCGCGAGATTGGGCCTCTGCCTTAATTTCATTACGGGCTTCCTTGACCCATTCCTCAGCCACAAAAACCTGTTAGGTAATCTGCGTAACAGGAACAGAAATTTTCCGTACAAGAAAATGAGGAAGAATAAATAAAAGCAACTAAGTATTTAATTAGAAGAAGGTTTCAAACCACTTACCATGGCAAGATCCCTCTTAAGAGACAAGAAGAGATCAGGCTATTTAAAATGCCTGTAAGCATCCATATCTCTTGGCAAAAGAAGTGGCTGCTCCAAGGCTTCAGCAATATGACCCGAGTGCCCCCCTTGAAAATTTCGGACTGAAGAGTCCCAAGGGATAGGGGCACCATCCACCTCCAACCTAGGAGACCAAGTACGTTGTGGTCGGCGCACGTCGGCCCCTAGAGATTTCTCCCGGTTGTCAACTTAAGTGGATCTATTGTCTCGGTGGTTTTTGGTCACTTTCTATTGTTTAGTCCCCTTTTGAGGGCCCACCTCACCTTCCTCAAGTGCCACGTTTGGCATTTTCTTCTTTAATTCAAGAATTGGCTTCAGCCCGAGATCGATGGGAATCTAAGGAGGGGGAGGGGGAAGATTAACTGGAACTTGGGACTTACTAGTCTCTTTTGCTATTGACACTTTGTTCCTGCAGCCATAAGTCCCCTTAAACTTTTGTTTCCTTTGTTCAAGGCCATCCCATCTTCCTCCTCTTCTGATGTGTCGTCCGGACAGGCAACCACAAGAACTGGGGCATGAACACTTGAATGCCTGTCAAGTTCGTCCTCGGCATCCGAAACGAGAATCACTTGCACCCTTTGAGGCTCTTCCTCTTTGAATTGAAACTTATCAATTTCTTTTTCAAGCGAGGAATTAGAGGAGGCAATCCCTTCTCCTGCTGCTACTTCAAGAGGAACTTGTTGAACTGGTTGGACGACCAGAGGAATGTTCTATTGGAATGGGTGTGCTACTAGTGGAAGGTTGTCTGGGGCTAAAAAGTTCGGCCGAGATACGTCAATCTGAGCTATCCGTAGGTCACCCGCTCTTATGGTGTGGCTGACCTCTTGGAATATCTCCGAAATAGGCTGAAAATCCAAAATCAGATGGACGGCCCGTAGCTGCCTATCTTCACTTATGAAGATCTCAGATCTCAGCAAGTAATTAAGGGCTTCGACATTAGTTAAGCTAAGCCTAGAAGCTACCTACCTCTTATCTGTCAACAGAAACGAAGAACAGGGTTAGGGTTAAAGAGTTGAAATCCATTATTAAGAAAGAACGAGACAAAAATGAGCAAAACAGGGTCAGGGTTAAAGAGTATAAATCTATTGTTAGGAGACCTAATTCTAAGGCATCCCACCTAGCTCTCCCTCTCGAACTGGGTAATGAAGACTATCATGCCACGCCCCCAAAGAAATCAGGTAGTCGTCTTTCATTCCCTTGTTAGATTTGGGGAGACACGAGATGAGCTTGACAACATTAGATCCGGATTTGAGGTAAAATCTGGCCCCTTTTTGTTTGTGACACTCGTACATATAGACCACGTCGTGCGAGGTGAGCCTCAAGCCCAAATACTCATTCAGAGCATCAACACTTCCTAGGACCCTAAAAAGGTTAGGTGCGTACTGGTGGGGGCATATCCTATGGTTTAAGAGGTAGTCCCTTGTTATCCTACCCATGGGGAGGGTCATTCCTCCTTCTATGAAGGCTATCATGGAGATTATGACTTCTCCCTCCTCTTGGTTTGTTACTATTTGTTCTAGGGAACAGTATTGCAGGGTGACTTCCTGTGGTATGTGGTATTGTTCCTTAAAGGCCTCTATTTTGGCAGGGGTGTCCACTAAATGCTTAAACCTACCCATCTCAACAAACTAAAGGGAAACCATAGAAATTGATAAGTAGAGAAGTAAGAACTAGAAGGCCGAGGAGATTGGCCGAGGAGAAAAAGAAAGGTTTAAAGAAATTAAAACTTACGCGAACTAAGATGAATGATGATCCCTAAAACCTTTAGAGAAACTCTTAAAGATTTCTTGGAAAAAAGATATGGAAAGCTTAATGACTTAGCAAGCTTTGTGAGTTTGAATGCTTGAGATTGCTGGAGAGCTTGTGAGTTCAAAAAATGAGAGGAAAATGATTTCCCTCAAGGCTTTATATAAAAGGCAAAAATGAGTGGGAGTTATCCCGCTCGAAATTCTAAAGAGAAAGGTCAACCGTTCGATCTGCATCTCACCGTTAGATGCAGGGACATAGCACCACCTAGAGTAACTAATGATGCCTCACGAACTCCGAAGTGTCAGTAGCAGTTATGAGGCACATAAAACCATACCCTCACATGCGTAAACTCAGGGATTTGATATTCCTAACTTTTAATAAATCAAAACCCCACTTTTTCTCCTCAGATGCGAGGGAAAAACTGGAGTTTTGAAGGGCTATTGTAGGGATAAAGGCCCAAAATTGTATATTGGGCCTTGGGCCTCATCCGAGGACGTGGGTATGTCCGAGGATGGGCAAATAATCGTGAGAGGTTTCAAGTTTAAAGTCTCGTAAAGAAGGAACGAATGGAGGGTGGTCCGAGGAGTAACTCCTTCTCGGACGTGACGAATACAGTTCAGATCTGTATTCCAACAACCTAGGTGACCCTTCAGAAGGCTCTCACAATAAAGATGTGCATCATACACGTATAAGAGCTATAAGAGCTCAGAATTATCTAAGAAAAAGCTGCTACCACTGCATTAAATACACTACATCTACTTTTCTACCCACATTTATGTGGAGAAGACACTTGAACAGTGATACCTTGGCTACCACAATTCACAGAGAGGCAAAAGGGATGTCTGATGGGACATGCACTCAAGTGAGGGCTTAGATGATCAACAAGTGTAGGGTTAAGATGGTCTAAAAGGGAGCTATATAATGTGAGAGATCCTCTATAGGTGAGGGATCAAAAAAACTTGAGAAAAGACACTATAGCAATCAAAGTTGCACTTGTAATCAATTCTGTTGATTTATACCAAGATTTGCCTCCTTGGACAATGAGTTCATTCAGTCTTATGTGTTCTGATTTTTGCTTGATCATCTTTTAAACTCATAATAGCCGTTAAATTCATAGAGGGCCTAGCTCTTTGACCCACTCTCTACAAACTTATTATATTGGACTCATTGGGCCAATATCCCATATCATTTAGGCTTGGGCTGTAAATCGAGACCCTATAATTATTATTAGTAGTAGTAGTAAATAGGCATTGATAGGAGAAATCGTGAAATACTTACTCTTGTTTTGAACTAACCAAATGTGTTTTTAATTTTGGAAACACAATAAAACTGTTTTTTATTTTCATTCTCAAAAACAAGATTTTAAAAGCAAAATACAAAAAATAGTTACCAAACATAACCTCAGTTTTTTTTCTATATTTTCTTACTTTTTCACATTTTTCTAAAGATACAAGTAATACTTTAACACACTTTTAGCAAAAAAAAAAAAATAAACTGTTCCCAAACCATCAGTACAACTTGCCTGACTATTTGATGGAAAACATTATGTGGGACCCAGAGCCATATCTAAAACGAGGTACATTATATAGCAAGCGAAGGCATTGTCAATAAGGAAAGAGTTCACATTAGGTCTGGTCTTAAACTCATAAGTGTTTGTTGTACCAACTATTATGAGTTTATAATAAAAGCTTTTTTTTTTTTTTTACAAGATAGAAATTCTACTCTATCCTAATTTAAGTGTGAAACTTCCTCTTAGAAACTTGAATTCTAGCCCTTACCCTCCCAACCCACACTCTACAAGCATTTATACTTGTGGAGTGACCATCGTACTAAAGGTGAGTGGTGGTACCCAAATTTGAAATGGATAGCTCATAACTCATATTATTCAGCAAAAAACGGGTAGTTCATATTTTGAAATTTGTGACTTAAGGATTATCATTGGAACCTGGGGTTTGAATGGTATGGCAAGGCACAATATGAGATGTCTTCGGTATATTTTCCATAATTCCTCTTTGAAAAGGGGTAAAAAGTAAAAACAAGTTAGGGTAGTTATAATATTTCATTGATAATTATTCTGATTAAAAAAAAAAAAAAAAGAGCTTAAACCTCTTCTAAGAATAAAAACAAAAAACTTAAACCTTAACCAAAATTATTAATTTATAAATAGAGAAAGAATAAAAAGATTTGGACGGTCCACACATTTGGAGTCTCAAACATTTAAAAAAACAAAAATAAAAACAATAAACAAAACAATAAAATAAAATAAAACGTTTCTTCCATTGTAAATATTCTACTTTGACATTTTAGAAGCCTCCCTTCTTCACTTACACCTTTTTATCATCAATTTATAATTTTACAAAGCTTCATGTATTATCATCCATATTGTTAAATACATAATATTTTCCAAATATAATTAAATTGTTAATTTTAATTTGGTGGTTGTTTCTGATTTGTTTATTGGAACTAAATATTTCAATATGTATTCTGATTATGTAATGTATTATAAATCCAGTTTAAAACACTATTATTATTTCCGTGTATGTTTTAATAAGTATTACTATTTACTCAAAAAAAATATTTCAATATTGGTATATGTTGAGGTACCGTTAGTGTTACAACTATTTTATATATATATATATATATATAATTAGGTTCAAATTACACCTGGTGTAATTTTAAGCAATATTACACCACTTAATATTTTTAATTGGATGTGAATTTTGACAAATCCATTGTTAGATTACATTATCTTCGTATATTCTCTATGATTGCAAAATTCCAAGGTTATCAAAAATTAATAGTTATGTCATCAAACAAATATTTAAATTCAAATTTTTGTAATTTAAAATAATGCATAAAAGATGAGTTTGTGAATCTTATAGTAAATAACATCCAATTAACATGAAAATTGACATAAATATTAAGAACATATAGAACATATAATTCAACGGTAGGATTTTCAAAATATGAATTATATAACAAGTTATTAGGTGGTATAACATTATTTAGAGTTACACCAAGTGCAACTTGAACCCAATCTATATATATATGGTCACAAATGTTTAACACCTTGAGAGAGGGAGAGAGAGTGAGAGAGAATAAAGCTACTGGCTTAATATTTTCACAACAAAACCTAAATAAAGAGTTGTTAATAATAGATGAGAAAGTTATGTCAATGGTGAGCTTAAATGAGAACCAATAAGAACTTATTATTTAGGCTTGTTGTGAAATTGTTGTAAAATATTGTATTCATAGCAGTACTATTAAGAAAAGACAAAAGCGAGTGATTGGTGGGAGGAGGAGAGAGAGGGGAGAAAAGAAAAGAAAATTAAAAAAAAAAAAAGTGATTTGACAAGACTTCGAAAATGACTGAAATGCAATGAAGCACAATGGAATTTAAATCAAGGTAGAGGGGGGATGAATGTACTAGTTTCATAATTGAGATTAAATCAAGGGAGTCAATACTACAGTGGAGGCCATTTCGGTTTGGTTAAGGAAATGAAATATTTTGATACCGATTAATACCGGTGTACCATTTTAGGATTACCGCTAATATATATTAGTCAAAATCTATATAATTTGTTACAAATATTTAAAATAATAAATTTACATATATGCTTTAATATGTTAACTTTTGGATTAAAATGTTAGCTCATTAATAATAAATAAAATACATTTGATGTACTTAGATAATACTTAATAGATTACATGGTGATAATTATATTAATAATAGTAATAATACAAGTTTTGTAGTTGTATAAAGATGGCAGATCACTTGTACTTGTAGTAATAACACAAGGGCCAAAATGGCAAAATACCACTATATACCGAAATATATATCAACCTATCACTGTTTTGGAAATATGAAGGGATTTACCATATTTTTTAAACTCGAATTTGTCATGTAACTCGAGCTCTTTGAAAAAATTGTCTTCAAAATTACCTGAAATTTTTTTATGAAACTCAAGTTCATGGAACTCGAGTACCATGGAAAACTTGAGTTCCCCAAACTTAAGTACCTAAATAGTGGTAGATCTCTATATATGTTTGAAACAGTGGTAGATTAATATATATTTCGGTAAACAGTGCTATTGTGACATTTTGGACATAATACAAATTTGAATTGTCAAGACCTTTGAAACTTGTGACCTTTTAAAAAGAAAAAACTATTTGAAATTTAAATTGTCGAAGTTCACTTGAGTGGGTGTCACTGTCAGGGCACACCTCCACACTTAACAAAAGGTGAATTCTCTTATTTGAGAAAAAGAAAAGGTAAAGAAAATTTAAAGAAACAATAGTTAGTAACAAGTGAGGCAGAAGTGGAGCAAGTCCAGATGAAAGGTGATGAAGAAGAAGAACCAAAGACAAAGAGGAGATGAAGGATGATCGGCGACCACTTTGTTAGGATATGTGCCCTTTAAATCATATTGTATGATGCTATGTATGACTTAATGTTGTAATTAATAAAGTTGTTTTATTATTATCTAAAATAATGGTAACATTAACATTTGGACATTATCATTTAGTCCATGAGATGCATAGTATGTGATTAATGTGATTTAGTCACAGAAGATATAAATTACAAGTTCTTTGTAAACTCAGAATTTTAGTTCGTAGTCAGTGATGAAATTGAGTATTTCATCTGCGAAGACTATAACATATCAACTAAGACGATTTGTCTTGATCACGGAAGTGGAGACTTCTAGTTGGTATGTTGATATATTTTAAGAGTTAAAACATATTGAACTAGATCGCTGTGAGATTTATTATTCTCCTAAAGATTATCAAATGAATATTAAATCTCACGACTTCTATTTACATGAATTCATAATCCTGAGAGAATAATGGACCTGATCATGAAATATAGGTTACTTTGATATATCAATAGTGAGATCTAAAGTCACGATCAAAATCTTAGTATGTTGGGTAGACACATTTAGTGTTGATGGAACATATATTCTCAAGATAGAATTCATAATCTCATAATGGAGATATAAAATATTCCCTTGAAATAAGTTTAATGGATTTGATTATTCAGAATATTACGCTTAACCACTTTAGTAAGGAGTCACTAAATTATATATTTATGAAATTGGATTTCATAAATATATGATGAATAACTTAAATGATTAAATCGGGTACTCAAGGATTAAGATGTAGTAATCTTTAAAGTGGCAATCTACATTCATGAATTTGTACTACTATGAATATTTTATGAAGGGATTGCATGTATAATAAAGTTTTGAGATATAATTTATTAATAAGGCCTAGAGTGCAATTATATCTATATAATGATATTAAATATAATTAATGATAATTTTGGACTTGTCAAGAGTTGACAGAAAAGCCCAAGCCCCATTAAAGCTAGTGTCTTATTTGTTCCTTTTTAGTCCTACTCCAAGCCATATACTAATGCCCAATTGGAATGACCCAAAAGGCTAGTCCAATTAGTTAATCAGTTATAAAGAGAGAAACATACAGAATTTTAAAAAAGAATGAAATGGTTTGTATGTGAGTGTAGGATACTCTCTTATTCTCCTTTGAACACAGACATATAAACTGATTGAGAGACCACACTTCTTGGGCATAAGTGGAATTGGAGTGAAGATTAAAAGTGTTCCCAAGTACTTCAAATCTTTGGTTTTGAATTTCACCACACCAAGGTACATTCTCTTGTTCTTATATTCTGAAATTAACTTAGTACATGTTATCAATTGCAAATGAAGTAGATCCGTTAATTCTGATCATATCAGCCGATACGGTACAGAATCAACTTTCTTGGTTTAAATTCTACAAGGATATAGTGTAAAACCTAAGTTTTACACACTCTAATTCTAACATGCCATATCATCATATTATATATTATAGAATAGACACAATTGCACTCAATCAATTCTAAATGAAAATCCAAGTCAATTGTGAGTATATTGAGATTAGGCATGTCCACGAGTCGAGCCGGGTTGGTTTTGGACCCAACCTGGAGTCGACCTGCTGGCGTAGGGTGGAGGGCAGAGGAACCCGAAATCAACCATCGAAATCAATCAGTTTCGGGTGAGGGTGAGCATCGGTTGGTTCTGTCGATTGTCGGAAAAGTCATCGAAATTTGCAAAAAAATGTCACTGAAAATCTGGAAAAAGTCGCCGAAATCTGGAAAAATTTGTCTGAATCTGGAAAAAGGCGCTAGAATTTGCATTTTTTTCGTTGGAATCTGCATTTTTTCACTAAAAATTACTGGGGTTTGGCCAGATCTGGCTAAATCCCACCAGATCTAATCGGATCTGGTTGAGATCTCGCAAGATCTGGCTTGTTTTTGCAGGATTTGGCCAGATTCTTTATATAGCTTCGCTCGGGTTTTAGAGAAGCAAACCCACCACTCAACTCGTCGGTGTCGGTTCTTGAAAACGGAAACCTGCCGCTGACTGATTGAACCTTTGGTTCGGTCCAGAATCGGGTCAGTGTTGAGCGGTTTGGTTGGGTTGTCGGGCTCTGGTTGGGTCTGGATAGTCCTAATTGAGATGTTATTATATGTGGTAAGATGTATTGAGTTTTAAGTAAAATCTGATGTAGCAGTCTCTTATTGGATGGTGTAAAACATTTTCCTTATCAAATTCGGACTCTTTTTAATTAGTAGGAAAAAAAACCAGCCATCAATACCTTTAAACACAACAACAACAACATTCAAAGAAGATAACATACGTAACTCATGCAATGACAGAGTTAGAAATTTTTCTCAAGAAAGATCAAGTTAAATGTATCATTGTATTATGGTATTCTTAATTATCTCAATATAAAATGTGTATGACTTTATTTTTGGATTTTTTTTTTTTTTTTTTTTTTTTTTTGCTAAAGAGATTTACTTATATATAGTTCCTCAAATAAATGATTGATATATGACAAAAAAGGTCAATATTAAAAGGAAAATAAATGAGACAACAATTAATTAAGGAGTATTTATATTTTTAAAAAAAATGAAGGGGGCTATTACCTCCATTACCTAAAATTTATTCTAAAATTTGAATTTTTGACATTAAAATCGAGGGAGAAGGGCATTTTTAGAAAAGCAAAATGACTTATATATGACAAAAAAGTCAATATCAAAAGAAAAATAATTGAGACAACAATAAATTAAAGAGTATTTATACTTAAAAAAAAATTAAGAGGGCCATTACCTCCATTACCTAAAATTTATTCTAAATTTTGAATTTTTGACATTTAGGATCCATTTGGATACAACTTATTTTGCTGAAACTGAAAACTGAAAATATTGTAGCAAAATAATTTTTAAATGTGTGAATAGTGCTGTGGGACCCATTTTTAATATATTTTTTAATAAAGTGGTTGTGGGTCCCGTGAACAGTGTATGATCAGTGTTGCTACAGTGCGTGAATAGTGCATTTTGTCTCTAAAAGCATAAACAAGTGCAAAAAAAAAAAAAAAAAAAAGGAAACGCAAAACGCTGAACGCGGACGTGCAAAACGCACAATACAAACACATACTAAAATAGAGAGAGAGAAACATTTTTGGAAAGAGTTTGGTTTATTTCTAGTACTTTTTTAACTGGATGTCTCATTTTATTTTAAATACATAATGGCAAGTGGTAGTAAGTTTTAATTTTCATATTTAATTTAGTTAGTGGGTGATGTTGCAGTTTCTTATTAAAACAAAAAGAGATTCTAGTTAAAAATAAAAATAAAAAAAGTATTAAAGGTAAGCCAAACTCTTTTAGAAAATCTCCCCCCACCCCCCCAAAAAAAAGTCTGGCACAGTTAAAAATATTTATACATACTGACTAAGAAGTCATGGAGGAATTTCTTGTTGGTTTTTAATCCTAGATGGCTTGAATCTCATGGATCTCACAAGATATTAGAATCCACTAGACCAATTTTTTAGGGTTGAAATATTAATGCAGGTAATTAATGGATTTGATAGTCAATGTCATATGAGTAATTTACTATTGGCTATTAGATGTTAGGTGATGGGTTCTCAAAAAAAGATGTTTTTTTTTTTGAAACCTCAAAAAAAGATGTTAGGTGATGGATATGATCATATATGTACCCAACATCTTCCAATGTCCTAAGTTAATCTCCTAATCAAAGTGAGAGAAGTAGTCATTTTCAATGTAGGTGGAGTTGTTTTGTTTTGTCTTTCTTTGTTTGTTTGTTAGGCCTTTTATTGTTGTTGTTGTAATTTTCTCTTAGATGAATGAATTCTATAATGAAAGCCTTTAAATTTGTTTTTAATGACATCGATGACATTTTCAATAAAATTTGAACTTTCTTTGATTTTATTATTGTAAAAATTGAAATCCATGACTTCATTGTAACCTTGCAGCAAAATGGACTTCGCATTTGGTTAAATTTCTACCATGCCACTCATGATTAGAGAACCCGATGAGTAATTGACTTACGGATAATTTAAAAAATAATAATAATAATTAAAAAAAAAAAACTAGGATAAGGATAGCGATTTTGACTAGATTGATGCCGCCATTAAAGTCAAAAAGTGGTTATTCTGAAAACCCCTAAAGATTAAGAGTTAAATTGAATAATAAAAAAAAAAGGTTCAAAGATAAACTCGAACTATAATTAACTAAAATATAGGAAACGGACCTCATGTTTGGGCCTTGGGGGGCGCGCATTTAGGTCGGGTCAATTTGTTTCGGGCTTCTATTGCTCTGGGCTTTCAAGCCCATGGTGGTTATTTAATGTTGGCTTTACGTAGTATTAGGTGTTGCTTACTTGTTTGAATTACCGTTGGGTATATACTATATAATGCTTGTATATAAAGAATCAAGTTTATTATTTGTATTATTTTGAGCAATGTTGTACAACAAGGTTACAATAATCTTCTCGTTGATATTGTTACAATAATCTCCTAGAGATTTGTAAGGGAGTTGGGGTTTCAATGACATACAAGAAGGAACATATCTGAATGAGGTGGGTTTGGTAATAACAAAAAAAAATTTCATTTTCCTTTTGAACTAAATTGTCATGGTTGATTCTCTGCCTTAAGGCTTTATATACTATACTTTTCATGGCTACTTTTCTACATGGTACTTGTATATGCATCAAGGTATTTTTCCTAGAGAGAAATCAATATGTGACATCTCGTACACGATCAATTTTCAGGAGGCCCTTCTAGACGAAGGTAGTCATACATGACTCCTTGAAATTGACTCGTGCTCCTTGACTGTCTGAGATAGATTATGTTCTTTCCTTCTTGGAGTAGATTGCTTGCTACATCAATGTTGTACAACCAATATAACCCATGAATTCCATGCCTTGCGATAGCGTTGTCCCCGCCAATAACCCCTGTTAAAAAGTGAGGAGGATAGGCTGTCGCATCGTTGAACCGAACCTTGTAATCCATTTACAAAATAATACTATAAGCAAAATATCAACAGGAAAGGAAAGGGAAAAAAAATAGATGGCTTTGAACAGTAGAAAATGATCATTTTCATTTGAAATGGATACATTTCATGTTTAGAATAAATGTCGTAATTCAAACTATTATATCATTTAAAATTTAAAATTCCAATTATGAGAAATAGTAGCACCTTTGCTATGTGCATGCTTGTTTTGTGAGTAATGAGTGCTACTATTCTTTATGTAAGCGAAATTCTTAATTGTAAATTAGATACTTTAGATATTAACCAATAATATTAATAATAACAAAAAAATGTATAGAATAAATAAAATATAAGTTTGACACCTGCAATTCAGCGCCAGTGGCTGAAGCCAAGGCCAACCGGAGTGTGTAGTTTCCATTGTTGTACACAGTTTCAAGTTCAAAATGAATCTGCCACGTAGTTGCTTCGTATGTCCGATTATTTGTACGCCTGAAATGCAGTATTAGAACAATGACTTAAAAAAAAATTGAAATACTGGAAACATATAAAGAAATGTGAAAAAAAAAAAAAAAAAAAAAAAGGAAACCAATAATTATATTTACCTGTTAACATGAGCGAAGAACCAATCTTTACTATAATCACTGACATTAACAGTGTAGATAAGATCCTGATTACGGTATATATCTGAATACCTTTCCCACAAGCCATATTGCCTGAAACTGTAGGTAAAAAAAAAAAAATTTAAATTAAATTAAATTAACTATAAGTAAGCAATGAAATTTAGTTAAGATTGCAATAGAAACGTCTGAATGTTGGTTTTGCCTTACTTGTCAGATGTTGTGGTGGTGTACAATCTGTTCAGGAGTGTTGCATATGGGTTTGGTACATAGAACTCAGCCGCAGTGCGGTCAGGGATGCCAATTTCCCACAGGGTAGGACCTTGTCTTGGAGGCCCGTATCTAAGGGTTCCCAATTGTACTTTCCCACCTGCAATATTGGACATCAATGAAGCTATAGTAGACTCATCTCTTGGGTTAACAGGCGCTGAGCCGGGGGGTGGTGGTGTGGAGGGGGGCACTTGCCCCCCCGGCGTCACCCAAAAAATCTATTAATATTTCTTCTATTATATTATATAATACAATAGATGCATTTAACAATTATATAAATAAATAGTTAATAAAGAGGATGATTTTTTAAACCAAAACCAAAACCCTCCTAATATAACATTTTTTATAATTATAATTTCAAATATAATGAATATGTTATTTTATTTTGAATTTTCTTGCATTCAAATATTGCTTAATATACACATGAATGAATTATTATTTTGCAAATTGATCTCAAATACTATATGTATATATATATACACACACATATATGTTCGCTTGCACGTGTGTAAATGTGATGTTAAATGTAATTTTTCCCCCCCTTAAGTCAGTTTCTGGCTCCGCCACTGTTAACAACTCCGGTTTAATATAATAAATTATCGATTGTTTCAAAAGTTTAAACTCTTAAGAAATAATGAATTTAATTATTTAAATGATATTCTAACATCCTCCTTCGCATATCAACCAAAACTCGTACTTTATTACTGGAAACCAACATGTGGGAATATTTTTAAGTAGAGTGGAGACAAAGTTTAATTTCAATACCATAAGAAATAACCAACCATCCAAAAAAGTTATATTGTTAAGAAATGATGAATTTAATCATTTGACTAATACTCTAACATGCTCATGCATAATGTATATGCTTAATTTACCTGCCGTAATAGTAATCGTGGTATCAGCTTTGTAATCCCCTATGAAGCCAGGGACCCATGCGTACAAATTATAGTCCCCAGGATGGACATTTTTAATTTCAAAATAGCCCTCCTTGTTGGCTTGGGTCCAAAATTGATAACCCTAAAAGAAAACAACAAGAAACAAAGTTTACAGCTAAAATTAATGGTTGGTTACCTTTCCTAATCCAAAGGGAAAATTATGTACCAGAGAAATTATGTACCTTGCTTTCTCTCTGCCAAGATCCCTTCTCTCCAGGAGTGGCCAAACCAATATAAGCTAATTGTGCCCACATTAGTCTCTTGTTAATGTACCTAAATATTGATTTAATTAGGGAAACTTTAACGATGGCCTAAAGGCATTGATTTAGGAAATAGTTTTAGAAACATTTTAAGGGGAAAAAAAAACACTAATTTTTTTTGAAAGTTTTTTTTTTTTATATATATTTCTTATAAATAAGTGGTATTAAAAGTTTTCCAAAATAATCTATTAATAAATAAACATCCGTTAACTGGACCTATTTAAGTAAACTCATCTTATCTATGCAATATTATTGGAGGATTAATTTTTAGATCAAATCATGTAATTGCCAAGGGAAATACCTGTCACGAACTAGCAATTGACCTGCAACACTTCCACGTTGATCAGAAGTAGGATAATCTTTCGATTGGGTGAAATTGTATGGCCATCTATTGACTTCATTCAGCATCTGAAAAAAATAAAAACGAGTAAGAGTTAGTTGTAAATTTTTTGAGTACTCTTAGAGCACAGTAATTTAGGATTCATTCCTCTTAAATAATAATAAATTCCACATAATACTCCCTTCTATAACATATGAGAGAACAAGTATTAAGTACAAAGTTTTAAAAACTAGACCGGACCGGACCGATTGATCTGACTGGTTCAATCAAGAACTGGGAGCCAGTCTGGTTCGATAACAACCCTAAAACCGATGAAAACTGACCAAAAACGGGAGTTGAACCGGGAATTTTGAAAAAAAAAAAGGTTTAATGACCAGTTCAGTTTTTAAAACCATGATTAAGTATCATTCCTTTTTTTTATAATTAGATAATTGGAAGTGGGGGGATTTTAATCATTGATGTATCCATTGGAAACACTAAAATATACCAGTTAAATTACAAAACTTTTGACTAATATCACTTAATTAATTAATACTGAATAGTTACTTGAGTTAGTTAATTAATATTTTAAAGTTCAAAGAAAATTTAACACCTTAACTTAATAATAATACCTTCACTTTAGCATCTGACCAAAGCTCAAGGGGATCTTCTCCTTTGGAAACCTTGTTAAGATATATAAATGAAGGACCAAAAACCTTTTTCCATGGCTCACCCTCTGCAAATTTCATCCCTACTTCCTTCCCAGCATAGTGAGTACTCACGAACATCTGGACATTGCACCAACAAACTAGAATTATGAATATTCTATAATAAGACAAATATGTTGAATGCCCTTAATTTGTGGAGCATAACACGGCTTAAGAAGCTAGTTTTCTAGTGATGAATAATCATAGCAAACATTTTTTTTAATTGATTATATATTTATGGAGAAAATAAGACTTATAGCACTCATAACATTTTTGACAAAGTTTTGCTTAAACTAGTTTGAAGCTAATAACTACAACTACCTCTAAAAAACTAACATGGATGCATATTTTAAAATTCTAATTATTGAATTACATTTTTTTTTCTATTCTTAAAATACATGTAAAATTTCTTGTAAATCAAATATTAATTACTATTTGATTTATAAACGTAATATTTATACATAATTTTATATTATAAAAATGACATAATTACTAATTTTTGATTTTCTGAAAATTTTACAAATATAAAAGATACAAGAAAAAAAAATGTAATTTAATTGTGAACTTGTAAAATTCACGTTAATTATTAAAAAATATATATTAAATAGAGTTGGTAAGATGTAATCAAACTCTATTGTTACAATTTCCTTCAATAATATTATTATTATTATTATTTAGAAGAAAAACGGTCCTATGTGGTTGGCAACTGGCAAGTGAAGATTTTGCCATTTTAGATGGTATGTGAACAAGCGGACTTGACTTACATTGAGGTTAGTGGGGCCCACATGGGAAGTGAGGTCTTGCTTGTTGGGACCTGATGTACGGAACTCATTGCTGGGTGTGATCATCCAGAACCCGACGGCTGGGTCATCTTCGCATATCCACCCATGAACCTTATTGTCTTTGTTCTCCAGCGAGTACTGGTACTTGTCATCCACCTGCGCCCCACAATACAATATCACGGGTCTCAAACTCAAATTCTACCATATATTCTTTTCTCTCAAAAGTATGAACTAAAGCCAAAGGCATACCCCACAAAATAAAGACCAAAAAACAATGAAGTGAGAGAGAGAGAGAGAGAGTGTATGTACTTGTATATACATTCTCTTTACCCCCAAGAAAAAAAATCAACAAATTATCTGTATTAAAAAAAAGATATATATAAACACCACCACATAATAGATAACAATATAAAGAAAAATAGAAATAAAAACTTTGAAATATATAGATTTGATTGTAAATTAAATAAATAAAATAAAATAAAAGAAAATTGTAAATCAAAATGGATTTTTGGGTACCTCTCCTCTTAATTTAGGATTGCTTGTATTGGTCAAAAGAACAGCTTCAGGGTAAGCGAGGGGCTCACCCTTGGCGCGGTCTTCCGCCGATGGCATGATCCTCTGCATACTGTCGGATATCGCCATGAACCGAAATCTGACCATTAATTTCAAATATCACAACATCAACAATTTTGCCAATTGCCAAAGAAAGTTTTATTTTTATTTTTTCCCTAAAGAGTAGGTTAAAGAATTGGCAATTTGAATTGTGTTGCATAACCTAATGAAATGAAATGAACATGTGTTATAATTACTTGTCTTGATGGAGCTTGTAAACAATCCTAATTTGATCCACTTCAACCTTAGGCCATCCTTCAAGGCGCTCAAATATTGCGTAGAAATAATATCCCGAAACGTTACGCCGGAATATGTACCTATAAAGTTAAATTTTAGATTAATTAATACTATATATAATTGTAGACTAAAATTACTGCCCTATTATTATCATTATTAATAAGGGTCTAACATACGCACCTTTTGTCTACAATGAAAGGAACTTTTTCACGGAGCGAACTATTCCATGTGGAAGTAAATGAAAGTTCTACTTGGTCTTTGTTCGCAGTTATAACTCTAAATATTGTTCCTCTTATTCTGCAAATCATTCATGTACCTGATTTCAGTCTTGGGGAGAAGACCTACCAAAAGATTACATATCATATCCGTGCAAAAGGAGACATAAATTTACCTCTCAAAGACACCAGGTTTTCCTGGTTCGTTCCATACAACATCCAAATACCTGACACCAAATAATTTAATCAACCCCATGTTAAAATATTAATGCTGTGTAGTTTTCTATGTATTTTAAAGTTGCGTTTGCCACCACACATTTTTAACGTAATGATCACTTCAGAAGTATAAGTTTTTGTGAGGTGAGAAAGCAAGAGCAGGAGTTCAAATTTTCAGGAGAAAACTTTAGATACATATACACTTAAATTAGATTAGAGTAAAATTTGTATCTCACATAAAATAAAAAAGTTGTGTCCTTAATGGTCATTTTCTTGTGTGTAACTAATTTTGTGCATGATGGACAAGTACAAGGGCTATCATCTATGTTTGAAAAAAATATCCATGTAATTGGTCCAAAAGAGAATCAATTGAATGTGAAGAAGGAGGAAAATTCCAATTCCATTCTCTCTCCCTTGTTTAGAAAATACAAGCTATCCTCTTAGAAAAAGACTAATCTTTGATAGCAAAATATTTAAAAAAAAACTCATCAAAATCATCGTTCCCTTATATTTCAAAGCTAACACCTTAGACTTTATGGTTTCTATGCAGACTTTAGTTCTCAATTACGTGCACACTGGGTATTTGGAGACTTCTTATGTTCCAAATCTATTACTATGAGTTTTTCTTCTATTAATTTCATACACCCGCTAACAGAATTCTAGGCCTATGATCAATTAAAGTCGTTAAATTGGTCCTGGGCCTTGACTTTTTTGATACGTCTGGACTTATATTTTGTATGACTTTCGGTCACAATATGGGTCAACAGTTGAATTGTGAGGTCAATTAAAAATAGTTGTAATGAATAAGAAAACTGTTTAATAAATTTTTTTTTTTTTTTTTGGGAAAGGAAAATGTTTAATAAATTCATTGGTCAATTTAAAAAAAAAATGAAAAACAATAATATAACATTATTTGAGCTAACATTCATAGCAATATCCAAAGATTTGGATTTACTGATGCTACTCCCAAAATTAAAAGCAAGTGAATGAATATACATACCCTCTATCATATTCTTCATTTTCTCTGTCAAGTAAATTATCTATTCCATTGTACTGTATTCCCAAGACATGACCGTCAGGCCTCGACAAAATGACTCGCACGATGCCATTATTCACCACCACCTAAAAGATGTATCATATCAGGCGGGGAAAAAAAATTCATAGCACATTATCATGTAGGAAAATTAAAAGAGAAAATATGTGGAATTTTAAATGGATTACTTAATTATTCCAATATTTTTATATTTAGATGTAGCAAGTGAAATGAATCGATAGCCCCTTTCTGGCATGCTTGAAACTGCAAATGTTCTAAGCATATGAATTCTAATTCTGTGAGTTATGCGATTGATTTCGAGTTTTAATTCTTACAAATTTTTGTGTCCATAATAATGTCAGCAAAGAATAAAATCGAGTCCATATGCATAGAAACCCAGGCTGCTGGGTTTGTCTCCTTTTTTTTTTTTTTTTTTTTTTTACAAGATAAAATTCTACTCTAACCTAATCTAAGTGTATAGGTGTGTGAAGCTCCCTCCTGGAGACTTGAACCCGAACTCTTGTCCCCCACACCCAAAAAGTATTTATACTTGTGGAATAACCATCGCACCAAGAATATGCAGTGGTGCTGAATTTGTCTTTTTGACAATTAGAATATGTGGACAAAGCTGACGCATATATTTACCTGCTCACGATCGTGGGTAATCAGTTTTACATCAAGATTTGGTTCGCGGACATTGCGTTTTGATGATAGAAGACTCCTGCATATTCCATACGTGAAGGAGTAATTAAAAATTTGTTGCTTTGTAAAAGGTAGGCCAACAACTGATATATCATAATAATACTGGCCGGCATTCACTACAGGGCGGTGATAAGATTAATAAACAATCCCAATGGACGATGAAATTTCGATTTTTAAATAGAGAAATGCAATCACCCATACATTTATAATAATTGAGACATGCTACGTTTATAATATTTTTACAATATTTTTACAACAAATCACAGGTGGTTAGTTGTTATTATTTCAAATTTGAAATTAACACTAAGATTACTTTTTTGCTCAAATAATAACAACTAGTAACAACCTGTCACTTAGGATTTGTTGTAAAAGTGTTATAAACATATCATTTTCCTATATAATTATATATGTATATTTGGAGAAAAAAAATGTTATTCTATTGTGTTGTGTGGCGGAATTTATGTTATGTTATGTTGTCTTAGGTGCTCTCAGAGCATAAAAAATAGTATTTTTTTCTTTCATATTTATAGTAAAATTCGTTTATTAAATTAATAGTAAAATCTACCATAAATATGAAAAAAAAAAAAGCACTATTTCTCTACGCTCAGCAGGAAAATGACAAGCAACAACTGTAGAAGTTGAAGCATGTGACCTTGCTCTATTTTCTCTCTCTCTCTCTCTCTCTCTCTCTCTTTAAGGATAACTTGTCGTTATACGTCACACGCCTATTATGTTTTTTGGCCTTTTTACTGTTTCTATCACAGAAAACGAGGAGTAACATTCCAATGAAGCTATGAGTCATCACAACATTGAATTGCTATGAATATTAACCTAGGCCTAAGTTTTAACCCCCTCTCTAATTTCCAGAAAGAAAACAAAATTCAGGAAAAGAAAAAAAATAAAAAAAAGTAAATGGAATTAAACAACAAAAAACATTTATAATGCACCAGTAGTGTTTTCCAAGACTCCGTGACTATATGCTAAAGAAATGTTGCCTTCGTTCCCACCAATCAAATTAACCTTTCTCAACAGTGACTCTCGGTCTATCTTCACGTTCCTACAGAATTCTGCTCTGCCCGACACCTCTCTCTCTCTCTCTCCCCATAAATAATGCTTATCATATATGTTATTTTTGGGCAAGTACGTACGTTATAGAAAGTAGAGGGAGCAAAAGTCTAGGGAAGAACCTCAATGGGATCTTCTCCGAAGAATCAGCAAGCAAGAACAGAAACAGGAAAATCACTCCTAAGCAGCCAACAAGAGATCCCCATTTCCAAATCCGGTTTACCTTCTCCATATGTAAAGACCTGTAAAAACCAATTACATGAAAGCAAAACAATGAGAGTTTTATAAAGTGCTCTTCTATTATTTTGGAAAGAACAGCAGAAATATGTTGAAAAACTACAGCAAAAGAAAACGAAATAAGCAAATATATCATAGCAACAAAATCTGTTAATCCATAACAGGGAAAGGAAAATAAGCCCCAAGTCTTAAGAAAATTAAAGTACCTGAATTGAATACGCCAATATGGTTTTCTATATATGTATAATCGTTACTGGCTTTGATAGCTTACCAAACGTGCATGTATTTATAATGCTAAGTAAATGTCATTTATATAACTGCAGAAAAGGAAGGACATCAAGGCTGCTTGAAAATTGAAATGTATGTTACTCTCTCTTTCACATTGACTGTTTTATTTTTTACTATATAATAATTTATGCAGTGCAAGAAATGCTAACCTCAGCTTTTCTTTGTTTCACGGTTTCTCTTGAGGGGCTGGACTGGACTAGTCTTTTGATTTGAAATTACACAAAGCATGAGAAGGCTAATTTAATTTGAGTCCCACAGAAAAATATCACGTGGTTATATATAGGAGTCAGGAAGGGACAGTGGAACTCCATGTAGGTCATGTTATTGTTATTATGTACCAACCTTTTGACAATTTTAACGAATTCGTTAGGGGAAGGTGTTCGGTATTGACAATAGTGTAGTTTTTGGTTGAAAAATATTTCATCTGGGGCGGGTGTTGTGGCTATGTACCAGATTTTGACAGGTTTGGGTAGCCAGATTATTTTTATGAATAAACTGGTCTTTATCTAGCTTTATTCTTCTTTTTTCCCTCTCATATTTAGCAAATGATCAGTTACCAAAAATTATGGAGGGCCAAACAAACATTCAAAATAGAAACTAAATAACAGCCTTTTAAAGTTCATTGTGTTAACCGTATAAAGAGTAATGCTATATATTCAAACTATTTTACAATATTTTAACAAACTGTTGATGTGGTTTTAATATTTTCTAATAATTATTGGTAAATAAAAATGTAATATTAGTGATAGACTCAGATTAGAATTAGTAAGAATTTGTCACATTAATAGTTTGTAAAAATATCGTAAAATAGTTTGTCTCTATAGCATTACTTCTATATAAAAACACAAACAATATAATTCAATAACTTTCCTATTTTGCTTTTGGTAACTAAATAACAGATTTCATACTAGTTATATATTTGGATAATTTACCAAATAGGTTGAGATTTTCCAATCCCAAGACATAAATCTGATTTGACAAAAACATTAGTATAATAAACTTTTTAGTTAGTTGTTGGTAAATTTAGACTCTCTGATTAATTAATTTAAAGTTTGGACTTTGGATTCACCGATTAATTAATTTTAAGTCAAATCTGATTAATTAATCAATTGTGCACGGAAAATCAGTTTGGCATTAATCAACACATACAACCATATCACAAATAATAAATAATAGGAAGCATATCCACAACAAAAAAATGAAATTTTTTATGATAAGTGTAACCTAAAATCTACAGTTACCTTATGTTGTACTTATTGACACACAACTCCAAATTCTTGAATTCTTCTACTGTAAACTCTATTCAACAAGAAAGCTTCGTCTTAAAGACACTTCACAACAACTTGATTGTGTTTTGATTGCAGCAACTTCTCTTTGATCACCAAATCTTGAATCTTCAATCACTTGGTAATGCTTACCTTAGTTTGGGATCATAAAGCCTAGTAAATTGGATGGTTGAACGGATCGAATTTAGATTCTAGTTGCATAATTCTCAATCGATCAACTTCAGTAAATATTTTAATTATTAGTGGTTTGAGAGCATTATTTGGTATGTTTTAACTGGAGCCGCCACAGTTAGCAAGCTATGTGTTAAGATCTCGAACAATTGACTAATGTGTTGAGAATCCAAAACTTTCAGTTCTTCTTGAGTACTTTAGGATATATGTATTGAACATCAATTACGCATCTAAGACACACACAAGACAACCATTTGTTCAAGGTTTGTCAACCTATGACTACGGACTCAACAATAGTTTGCCACATATAACTCCTAGTCAGTTTTAGTTATATTGCAATTTCCCTTCAAAAAAGAAAAAGCTGTTAAGATTTACATTTCCGTGATAGATGGATCCCCACTCGTTTAATATACTTGACTCATTCAATTTTCAAGCTGAGTTACTCGTTTGTAATTCCAGTCGACTTAAAACTGCAGAATAATTGGTTGAACTTCTAGATACCAATAAGAAAAAAGTAAGATGTCGTAATCACGCACCTTACTTTTTCTTAATTTCTTTAAAAATTTTATATACCTGTACTGGAATGAATTAAATAAAATTTTGACTCGTATCATCAAAATTGAATAATAATAATCAAATTTATTTATATTAAAAGCTATAATAAATTATAAAAAAGGAATCGAACTTCTTTTAAATTTGTTAAAAGGTTTAGTAATATAGTTTTAATGGAGTAGTGTTCTAAAATTCTTAAAAATTTAATAAAAAATTACTTATAACTAAATTATCCTAATAATTTTAACATAATTATAGTGAGTTATAACATAACAACGTCATTTTACACGTATAAATATTTATATATTCCACCATACGACATGGGAAGCAAACTTATTAATTAAGGAAAGAGCGTCAAAATTCTCAGTGTTATTTATATTAGGTGTTGAATGGGGAAACCGTTTTATAAGAAAAAAAAAAAACTATTATACGTTGAGTATTTCAGCTTTCAGGTCAAAACCCACTATAGCTGGACATGACTAACGAAAAACGACATGGTGAATTCAAAGAAACGAACCTGTGAAACACCACCGCAAAATTACAAAGGTGACACGCCAAATACCTCATCATGTGACTTTGCGACTTTATATGGTCTTGTGACACACGTAAACCACATTGAATAAAAGGTATCTTTTACCAGAAGGAGAATATGGGCATTGATTTCTGACGATGAGGGCCTCTCGTGACACTAGTGCTTTCAACTCTAAAATCACTAGTTTCTGTTTCTCATATGATTTAATTTATAAGAGAAGTTGACATTAAAAAAAGAATTATCAGAGAGCAATTCGATGTAAATGGTCGCAAATTTATAGCATATAAGAGTGTGGGGCGGCGCCACCAAATTTGCTTGGCAGGAGTAAAGGTTTTTAGTGGGCTCAAGCCGAGGAATAAGAAATCAGTGCACGCTTCAAAGTGGAGTAATTTATATAATGTAAAGACAAAGGAGTATGGGCTCAACCCTAGTGTGCTTGAGCGCAGTTTCAAATAAAATTTATCTTATGATGGGAGGAGAGGGTGGAATATTTTTCATGGGATTTCTAAGAAATGATAAAGTTTGGTTACAAAATTAATTGTAGTATAAGGCTACAACTTCACTCAATATTTTTTTATTGGATATTAATTTTGACAAACCCATTAATTAGATTACATTTTTTTTCTTATATCCTCCATACTTGCAAAATTTCTAGAAGATCAAAAATTAATAACTATGTCATCAATCAATTGTTTAAATTGCAAGTTTTTGTAGTATAAAATTATGCATAAAAAATTACTATATGGATCATATAGTAAATAACATTCGATTGATACAAAATTTGACATGTATATTAAGAGTGTAAAGAATATGCAATCCAATGATTAGATTTTCAAAATATGTTGTAATGTTAATCTTTTTTAAAAATGAAGTTGTAGCCTTAGACTACAACTAATTTTGTTACCAAATTTTGTCCAAACTTAAATAATTTTTTTTTTTTTAATAAAAAGATCATTTGAATATATCGAGTTATCGACACCAAGAAAAAAAAATCTAAAATATATGAAATTTTACAATTTTCTTATATGAGTTTTTATATTATGAAATGATTACATAATAGTTTATTATCAGTTATTATTATATATTGTCAATGTAGATAGATGTGACAATTTTATTTTGTTAAGTTTATATAACACTTTTATTTTATGTGATTTCATTATCTATATATTTATCATTGTTTTTATAAAAATATTTTAAACTAAAGGAAAACACTCAATTGACTTGTGTTGTATTAATTATTAACCCAATTAGTCATATTTGTCCATACATAAATAATACTCTTAATGCTTGAATAATCACTATCTTTATAACAAAAAGTTATCATAACCATGGTTTTAAAATACAGACCAAACCGGCCAGTTGAACCGGGTTAACCGTGAACCGTTAACATGTCTGGTTTTTCAAACTAACAAAACCGGAGATCTTCATTTTTCTGTGAACCTCTTGAACCGCAATCAAATTGCCCGGTTTTCAAAATCAGACACGGGTTTGACGATCTTCAAAGCCAAGATCTCTCCCATTAGATCTGCTGAGAAAAAAGAAAAGAATAAGAGAAGAGATCCACCAGATCTATTTGCTTAGTTAAGAAAGAGTAAGAGGCAGCGGAGCTAGAGATGAGCGGGGGAGAGACAGAGAGGATTTGTTTTTTTTTTGGAACCACTGAAGAGAATGACTGAGAAAAAAGGGAGAGAAGGAAACGAAGCGTACTCTGTAGGCAAATCTGAAAATGAAAAGAAAAGTTAAGTGGGGTTTGATTGTATTGATGGCCTGGGAAACATGGGTGGTGTTGGATATTTTGTATTATTTATTTCAAACTTAAAAGCAATGTCTCGTTAGATCTCATGACTCTTTGAGTTTTTTTTTTTTTTTTTTTTTAACTTGAGTTCTTTTAGTTAAATTTTTAAGTTATATTAATTTATTATATTTTAGATATAATTTGTTAAAATATTTTAAATAGTAAGAGAATATCTACAAAATTTATGCAATAAATTATAACAAATACTTCATCTATTTCAATTTTTTTGTCCTCTATTTCATTTTTAAATGTCTCAAAATATTGTTCAATTTCTAAAATTAAAATTCATTAATTTACTAACGTTCCTGTTATGTCCCTACTTTATCTCCAAAACCATTTGAAAAGAAAACCAAAAAATATTTTAAAAAATCAATCTAACTAGACACCCTTTTAGTTGTCTCATTAAAAATAACTCTTCAAAAGAAAAAAAAAAAAGGCTGATCAAATTTAATATTCAAATTATTTGATAAATTTATTTAAAGGTATTTTTGGAAACTTATACATTTTTAAAATTTAGACAAGATAATAAATGATGTTTCCTTAAACAGTTTAATTTTTAAAACATGAAAAATAAATTGGGACAGAGAGAGTATCATCTTTATCTTGAATTAAGATTATTTGAACTTATATAAATATTAATTTAGTCAAATTACATAATTTTAAATTTTTAAAAAATATTTTTGTATTAAATAATTATTAAATTAATTATGACATCATCACGATTTAACCTTAAAAACCTTAAACCTCTCTTTGCTCCGGTTCTTTAAACAGTCTAGGTTTCAAAACCATAATTATAACATTATGAAAATATACACACATGTAACAAATCCTTTATATTTCATACTAATTATGTGGGTGCCTGATGACTGAGGAGGGAGATGAAGGGTTGCGATATTGGCCTGAGGATCGAGAAAGAAGTCGAAGGGTCACAGTAATGACGCCAGGGTGCTGTGAGCCACAGGTCAAAGGGAAGAAGCTACTCAAGGAGGGGAAGAAACGAATCATGGTACTCTGAGGGGAAGTTAGGATCAGGATAAAGTGGAAGACAGTAAGCATTAGGGAAGCTTTAGGCCTAGTATAGCCTATTGCATCCGCATTAATTGGAGGACAACATCTTATCAGCCGCATTAATGAGGAAGTGACCTGAACAGTGTAGGTCACAGTTAAGCAGATTCCTGCCACCACCTACTTCATATGTGAAAAGAAACAAGTGTCAAGAAAAGAGGGGGGTAAGGTAGAAATGAATGGTGAAGATGCGGTGGAAGGGTGCTATAAATGAAAGGAAAGAGCATTGAAAAAGGGGATCGAGGAGAAAAGGGAGAAAAGAGAAATAGAGTGGTGCGCGTTGGAGAAGAAAAGGGAACAATATCATTTTCTATGTGAATCCTGCCTCCTCGGGAGCCTTTGTGTAAACCTTGACGTTCATCTATATTTGAATACAAATCTGATTCTTCCCTATAATTGTCCTCGGGCAGAGCTCATTGTTGTTGTTTTTTTCCATCTCTCACAAATTTTTATTGATTTGGGCCAAGTTTGAAGGATATAGCCCATTACTCTAAGTGGGTTTAGGCTACAAACTTTTCCGGTCTTTATAATTGGCGCTGTCTGTGGGAACAACAAGTTGTGGTTAACTTGCTTTAAGTACTTATGACCAACGTTGGCTAGGATAGGGAGGAATCAGTTGGCTCCTAGAGGGAGAACCAGTTTGTTAACATGGAACGAAGGAGAGACAGATAGCATACCCCAAGTGTTGTGGTGGAATCTCATCACACTAAGGGTAAAGAGCGAAGTCGTTCCAAGTCCAGGAGTCAAGTTTCACGTGACTAGGAAACACTAAAGCTACAAAGGGAAGTTGACCATCTGCACAGGAAACTGAGACGCAGGAAGCATGATAGAGGGAGCCCATCTTCCCCATCAAGTGAGGGCTCAGAGGGAAGCCATGGCTACTCGTACCGGTGCAGGTCTAGAACTCCTTTTAGCGAATCTTACTCAGCCTGTTCATAGCAGGATAAGTTGGAGAGAGGCCATAACAAGCGTGGAAATGGACCTTCTGTTACACCATGGGAAATGACGCTATGAGCAAAGCCCTACAGCAGATCTCCAAGTCCCCTTTTGTGAGAAGGATTAACAAGGCCAGGCTCCCCCATCGGTTCTCCCAGCCAACATTCACCATATATACTGGAAGGACTGATCCCGTGGAGCACGTCAGCCACTTTAATCAGAAGATGGTTGTCCATGCCAACAATGAGGCCCTTATGTGCAGGGTGTTCCCCTCCAGCCTTTGGCCTGTTGCCATGCGTTGGTTTGATGCATTGGAGGAATGATTAATTGGGTCCTTTAAAGAACTGACAAAAGCGTTCGGCGCTAGATTTATAACATGCAGTAAAGTCCCCAGGCCAGTGGACTCTTTGTTATCTATGGCCATGCCGGGGGGGGGGGGGGGGGGAGGGAGAGACCCTCAAAACCTATTCGGACCGCTATTAGAAAATGTACAATGAAGTGGATGGAGATTTTGAGGATGTAGCGGTGAGGACCTTCAAGGTTGGCCTCCCGACTGAGCATGATCTGAGGAAGTCTGCCTTGAACATGCGCCAGCTCATGGACCGCATTGACAAATACAAGAGGTTGGAAAAGGACTAAATGCAGGGAAAAGGGAAAGCCAAAGTGTTCCCTAAGAAGAAGGAACCTCGAGGAGGAGGGCCATAATGACTGTTCTTGAAGAGACTTCCCTAGTCATACAGCATCCACGGGGGTTCAAATGATCAATCCACTGTTCAGGGACCCAGTGTACTAGATATTGGAGAAGATAAAAAACGAGCCATTTTTTAAGTGGCCCAACAGGATAGGTGACGATCCGTCCAAGAGAAACCTAAGCCTCTATTGCCATTACCATTAGGACAGAGGGCACACCACAGAAGACTGCAGGACTCTGCGTGATCACCTCAATCAGTTGGCAAGACCAAGGAAACTTAATTACTTTCTGCATCAGCCTACAGAACAGGCCAGACACTCAAGAAATGGTATGCATGGAAACGACACTCCTCGGCTAACATTGGGCACTATTAATGTGATTAGAGGGTGGCGTTACGCCAAGCTCCGGAGTCATGTCCGTGGTGGGGGTTTCCAGCTTGGGAGCTGGAGATCTAACTCCCAAAAAAGCGAGGGTGATGGTCAACCCTACCTTGGGTTTTTCAGAAAAGGACAAGTAGGGGACCCTTCAGCCACATGATGATGCCTTAGTTGTTACAGTTAGGATTGGGGGCTACGATGTGAAGAGAATACTGGTTGACCAGGGAAGTGGAGTAGAAATCATGTACCTAGACTTGTACCGGAGGCTAAACTTAAGGCCCGAGGACCTGGGCAAGTACGATTCCCCGCTGATGGGTTTTGATGGCAAGATGGTGGTCCCCCGAGGAATAATAAGATTTCCTGTACAGGTTGGTGATGTGGAGGTCCAAGTTGATTTCATAGTAGTAGATGTGTTCTCTCCATACACAACCATCCTGGCCAGACCCTGGCTTCACGCCGTGGGCGCAGTGCCCTCAACGTTGCACCTAAAGGTCAAGTACCCAACTCAGGGGAGAGCGGGAATATTATTGGGTGATCAGGCCATGCCCAGGCAGTGCTTGGTATCAACAATAGCACAGCGGTTTTTAGACCCCGCCACGATGACTAAGGATCCAATCTCATAGCAGCTAAAGGGGTTTATAGGGGGCCAGCAGACCAAGATGTTGGAAGAGTCAACCGAGGAGTTAGAAAATGTGATAATAAGGCGGGAAAGTAAGCGGTATTTTCAAGTAGGCTCACGGTTGCCACCCATGGAAAAGGCTGAGTTGGTGAAGTTCCTAAAGGAGAATATTGATGTGTTTGCATGGGATGCATACGATGTTCTAGGAATTGATCCTGGTTTGGCTTGTCACCACTTGAACGTGAATCTCAAGGCAGTGCCACAAAAGCAGGTTCCTCGACGATCATCCAAAGACCACGCCGAGGCAGTCAGGACGGAGGTGAATAAGTTGAAGCAGGCTAGAGTCATCAAGGAAATCTTCTATCCCAAGTGGCTAGCCAACACAGTAGTGGTTAAAAAGAAGAATGGGAAATGGCAAGTGTGTGTGGATTTTACGGACTTGAACAAAGCCTACCCAAAAGACCCTTTCCCAATTCCTAGGATTGACCAACTGGTTGACGCAATGATAGGACATCCTCGGATGAGCTTTCTGGATGCCTTTCAATGCTACCACCAAATACCTCTGTCATTGCCCTACCAGGAGAAAATGGCCTTTCGCACCCCCAGCGAAAACTATCATTATCGGGTGATGCCATTCGGCCTCAAAAACGCAGGATCCACCTATCAAAGAATGGTAACACGTATGTTTGAAGGATAGATTGGAAGGAACATGGAAGCATACATTAATGATATGGTAGTTAAGAGCAAGAAGGTAGAAGATCACCTGGCATATTTGGGGGAAACTTTCTTAATGTTAAGAAAACATAAACTACGCCTCAACGCATCCAAGTGCTCTTTTGTGGTCAATTCAGGCAAGTCCCTTGAGTACATGATAACCCACCGTGGAATCGAAATCAATCCAGAATAGATCAGGGCTATTAACAACTTGCACCCTCCTCAGAATCCCAAGGAGGTGCAGGGGTTGATTGGGATGACAGCAGCCCTAAATAAGTTCATCTCCCAGTTTGCCGACAGGTGTCGTCCTTTCTTCTAACTGCTACATAAATGGAAGGATTTTTAGTGGATCGAGGAGTGCGTAACAGCATTTGAGGACCTCAAATGGTACTTATCCAATCCGTTGGTACTTTCCAGACCTGATAGGAGGAAGTGTTGTATGCATACCTAGCAGTCACCAAGCACATTGTTAGCTTCATCCTGGTCTGGAACGAGGATAGAATTCAGAGGCCCGTCTATTACGTTAGCAAATCCTTACAGGAGGTTGAGATGCGTTATCTTCTCTTAGAGAAAGCAGTGCTGGTCATTGTGCACACCACTAGAAAACTTCCTCATTATTTTCAAGCCCATACCGTGATAGTGCTTACATAGCTCCCCTTGCAAGCCCTACTGAGGAAATCTGATTACACTAGCAGGATTGCCAAGTGGGGGACCAAGTTAGGAGCCTATGATGTCAAGTACATGCCCCGGACGGCTGTAAAAGGGCAAGTTTTGGCTGAATTTATAGCAAAGTTTGCCGAGGGTGCCCCCAAGGAGGAAAGTGTAGTCATGGGAACATTGGTCTCTTCGGCCACCATTTCCCCCTTTTGGAAAGTTTTTACGGATGGAGCTTCCAACCGAAAAGGGGAAGGAGTAGGGGTTGTGTCGATCACCCCCGAGAAGCTGATAATGGAGAAGTCATTATGACTAGAGTTCTCGGCCACCAACAATGAAGCAGAATATGAAACCTTGCTAGCAGGGATAAACATGGTTAGACTGCTAGGAGTAGAAACAGTGGAATTATACTTGAATTCTAGGCTAGTCGTAGGCCAAGTCAATGGTGATTTTGAGGCTCGGGATGAAAGGATGCAGGGGTACCTTACCAAAGTACAGAATGCCCGAGCTCATTTTAAGGGTTCTATCTTGAAGCAAATCCCGAGAGGGCAGAACTCGCATGTAGATTATCTTGCGATGTTAGCCACTTCGCTTGAGTCAAGTCTTCCTTGGGTTGTTATTGTTAAAGAGATGGATACCTCAAGTCTCATGAGGGCACCATTGTTAGGATTATGCAGCATACATGTGGGGCTAAGCTAGATGGACCCCGTAGTAACCTTTTTGAAGAAGGAATCCTTGCCCGAGGACAGGTTTAAAGCAGTGAGGGTACGTAAGGCTACCCCTCGCTATTGGTTGTCTGAGGAGCAGAAGTTGTATAAACACTTTTATTCAGGACCATATCTATTGTGTGTACACCTAGAAGCCGTAGAGCCCTTATTAGAAGAACTACATGAAGGCATTTGTGGGAGTCATATCGGAGGAAGGTCTCTAGTGCATAGGGCCCTCACCCAGGGCTACTGGTGGCCCAACATGCGACAAACCTCCCAAGATTATGTAAAAAAGTGCGACCAATGTCAGAGGTATGCTCCAAATATTCATCAGCCAGGGGGAATTCTGAATCCTTTGTCTAGCCTCTGGTCATTCGCTTAGTGGGGCCTAGATATAGAGGGACCCTTTCCTCGAGCCATAAGAAACTGAAGATGGCTCCTCGTCGGCACGGACTACTTTACCAAGTGGATGGAAGCCGAGCCCCTCTCTAACGTCAAGGACGTGGATGCCAAGAAATTCATCTGGAAAACACATCGTCACCAGGTTTGGGGTGCTTCATACACTAATCTCGGATAACGGCCTCCAATTTGACTGTAAAGCCTTCAGGAGATATTATAGGGAGTTGGAGATCAGGAACGGGTACTCTACACCTGCTTATTCCCAAAGGAATGGGCAGGCCGAGGCCACCAATAAAGTTATAGTGGTCAGACTAAAGAAGAGGCTGGACGATGCAAAAGGTAAATGGGTGGATGAGCTGCCCCATGTGCTATGGACCTACCGTACTACACCCCAAAGATCAACGAGGGAGACCCCGTTCTCAATGACGTAGGGGTCAAAGGCAGTAATCCCCCTTGAAACTGAATTTCCAACTCTAAGAATGGACCAATTCAATGTTGAAGAGAACCACCACTTACTCCTAGACAACCTGGACTTGGCCGAGAAAAGAGGAAAGGTGGCAATGGTGAAGATGGCTTACTATTAACAAAAACTTAAGCAACGATATGATAAGGGGGTCAAGTCCAGACCCTTCGCCTCAGGATACCTAGTCTTGAGGAAAGTGATGGGATGGCCAAGAACCCTGCTTGGGGTAAGTTGGGTCCCAATTGGGAAGGGCCATATAGAATCACTTCCGTAACAGGCATTGGGGCCTACCACTTGGAGGACTTGGATGAAAATGTAATCCCCCACCCTTGGAATGTAAACAATCTACGACGTCATTACTATTAATAAATTCTGCCATCATTCATATCTTGCTTGATCATATCTTATTGTGGATGCGTTAAACAAAACCTAGGACTTGTCTGGCTCCTCGGGTTACAAGCCTAGGATAAATTAACATCCCAAAATTTTTCTAAGTGTTAAACAGAATCTAGGACTTGCTTGGCTCCTCGGGTCACATGCCTAGGGTAAATTAACATTGCAAAATTCTTCTAAGTGTTAAATAGAACCTAGGACTTTCCTGGCTCCTCGGGTCACAAGCCTAGGGTAAATTAACATCGCAAAATTCTTCTTAGTGTTAAACAGAATCTAGGACTTGCCTATCTCCTCGGGTCACAAGCCTCGGGTAAATTAATATCACAAAATTCTTTTAAGTGTTAAACAGAACTTAGGACTTGCCTGACTCCTCGAGTCACGAGCCTAGGGTAAATTAACATCGCAAAATTCTTCTAAGTGTTAAACATAACCTAAGACTTGCCTAGCTACTCGGGTCACAAGCTTAGGGCAAATTAATATTGCAAAATCTTTTCTAAGAAATAAATGGGACCTAGGCCTTCTTGGTTCCCCTGGGTCACAAGCCTAGGCCCTTCCTCGGGTTTTTGAGATAATGCTAGCAGGTTTGTCTGAGTTTGAGTCCTATTCCGAGTAAGTACTGATTGATAAATTATATAAGTTTCATAAGTTAGCCAACTACTTATGCTGTCATAAATTGTCATGGCGTGATTATTAGAAAGCTAAGAAGATAACTAGAGCATGATATAACAGGCCCATAGTGAATGAAGAATATATATGAGTAAAAAAAAAAAGATGTAAATTTTCTTTCATTAAAGATGTAAGGATTGTAATACAAAAAAGAAGAACAAAGGGGCATCATATATACAATGGCCCACTATAAAAATTCTCTAAGGAACTAAACTATGCTTTGGGCTCTTTCTCCTTGGTGCCCTTTTTCTCCTGCTCTTTCTTCTCCTGCTCCTTCTTCTCTTTCTTCCTCTTCAACGGCACCCTTTTGAGCACCCCCTCCTTGGCTTCTACATCTACCACGACGTTTGAAGGTGGGAGTTCTTTTGTTGTTTCTTTTCCCTTGGACGAGGTAGGAGAGGGAATGGGGTCTTTTTGCTCTGCAGAAGAAAGAAGAGTAGGGCTGGGATCCGTTAGAGGCTGAGGAAAAGTGGGTGCCAGGCGCAAGGTCAGGGGGTAGTACACCCTATCGAGAGCACGAAGCTCCGACTTAGGGTTAACCCCTACGGCGTTCATGGCCTCGCCCCAAACCTTTAATTAAAAGGCACTAGCAACATCACGAAGTTGGGCAGTAAGACTCTCAGCTGTCTTGGTCATGCCCGCATCGTAAACTGCTTGCTCGGCCTGAGCCTTCTCAGCCTCCTTGGCTTCCAGTTGCTTATTCGCTTGCTTTAGCTCCACCACTATGAGAGCCATCTTGCTTTCGGCCTTCCTTTGGGCCTCTAGGGCCTCAGCAGCTTGCTTCTCATAACCTTCAGAGTAGACTCAGCGTTTTGCTGAGCCTTTTCCACATCGAACAGTTGGGCAAGGGTCTCTTTCAGCTTTTTCTCTGCCTCAGCTTGGGCTTTTTCCGTAACCTTCTAGCCCTTCTCGGCCTTTCTTGTCCCGTCCAAGGAATGGTCTACCCATTCCTTGGCCATAAAGGCAGTTTGGACGGCCTGTAGAAAGGAGAGCAAACAAAACAAAGTAAGTGTCATGTAAATCTTGATTAAACTAACTTTATAGATGGATAAGTTAGGTAAAGTACCTTGGCGAGGTCTTGCTTCAGAGACAGAAAAACCTCCATTTTTCTAAAGGACCTCAACTCCTCCATGTCCTCAGGCAGACATAGCGCCTTCTCTAGGCATTTTGCCACCAAGCTTGAGCTACCCTTTGTAGGGACTCTCAGATTGGCATTATCAAGCACAAGAGCGCCTGAGCTCAAGGTGAAGACGGGCCTCCAGATAGAGGCCTTCTTGGGTTGGTCCCTGCCAACCTCCTTGGAGGTCCCGGTGTGCTCAGGCCTCTTCTTCAGCTACCCATTCCCCGTACAGGCTTCCTTGGCTAGGGGCTCGGTAATCTCCCCCTCCTTAGTCACCTCTATACCCTTGCCTCCCTAACCACGTTTCTTGTTCTTGTTCGCAGCCTCAGTTGGGGATGTACGCATTGCAGCAGGAGTCTGAGGGCAGGGCGACATCATCACAGCCGGGGAATAGCCCCCGACATGAGCTGTTAATAGGGCAAGGAGGTCTGGAGTTTTCTCCTCGAACCCCATGTCTGCTGGTGCTTGGGCTTGTGAAGTGCTAGGGGCATCTGGATGGTAAAAAACATCGAAGTCTTTATTCGTCACCTCCTGTACAGACTCAGACGTAGACTCCTCGACCTCGGCATCTGATGGGATAGGAGGTTATTGTGAGTAGAGGAGTCTCGCAGCTAGGGGGGCTGGGAGCTGAGCGTCCTGGGTCTCTTCTAGAGGTGGTTATGTAAGCAGAAAGTCGGGCACAACAACATCTATTAAAGCCAAGTAGGAGTCCCTAGCTTTAATAACGTTCTTCAGACTTTGAAATCGCTTGGTGGATGGTTTGTAGCCTAAGATAACATGGGCCGTCCTCAGCTGCCTGTCCTTATGTAAAAATATTTCTAACCTGAGGATCCTGTTTAGGTCCTTGAAGTTCACCAAATGTTTGGCTCGTGCTGTGTGGTACTCGTCTGTCAAATAAAACCATGAGGGTTGTTAGTAAAACAAAAGAGAAGAGGGAAGAAAACTTTGACTCTAGTTAAGCTAACTAAAATCCTAAGGGTGACCCTGGTCCTCGGGGGTGATACATGGTTCCCCCTCTTGGGTGGGGCAGTGTATCCCATCTTGCCATCCTCCCGAGACAATGAGGAAATCCTCGTCCATGCCTTTGCTCAAGTCTGGCAGGCAGGAGATTAACCTAACGGCGGGGACCCTACATTTCATGTAGTACTTGGTTTTCTCCCCCTTCTAGCATTGGTATACCCAATTTACATCGTGCCAAGTAAGGTTAGTCCCTATCTTACAGTTTAGTGCATCTACACACTCGAGGATTCTAAAGATGTTAGACGAGCATTGGGGCGGGGTTAACTTATAGTTCATGAGATAATCCCGGGTTACTTTTCCCATTAGGAGTTCCATCCCGCCTTCAATAAAGGCAATCATAGGAATGACCACGGACTCAGAAGGCCTATTCAAGACCAACCACTCACCCTCCTCATAGTGTCGGATTTCCACATTATTGGGGATCCTATATTATGCCCTAAAGGCTGCCCTAGCCTTGGCAATGTCAACTAACTTAGCATATCTACCCATGACCTTTTGAGAGGTGAAGTGTGAAACATGTGAAAAAGAAGGTACAAAGGAAAGCAATACACCTACTGATGAACGCAAGGAAGGCTCCTCGGGAGTTTTTGTTCTTCAACTCAGATCGCCAGAATGCTCAAAATGAGCCTTAGCCAGCTCCAAGTTCTCCTTTTATAGGAGAGTAAAGGCGAGCGGCAAAATTCCTGCCCATCTGTGAGGGGAAATAGTGTCTGTTCGATCTTGATCTAACCATAAAACGTGGGAGACAAGCAGCCACTTGACGCCATAAATGTAAGATCGTGGATTTCGAAGTGCCAGGAGCATGTGAAGGATAGGCGAAAAGACGTTGATACGTGGGAACGCATGTGGCACGTGTGCATCTTATTTAGAGTACTAAAACTTTACTTTTGTCCCCAAACAAATAGCAAAAGTTTAGGGGGCTATTGTAGGTGCCTGAAGACCGAAGAGGGAGATGAAGGGTCGCGATATTGGCCCGAGGACCGAGGAAGAAGTCAAAGGGTCACAGTCATGACGCCGAGGTGCTATGAGCCACAGGTTAAAGGGAAGAAGCCGCCCGAGGAGGGGAAGAAATGAATCATGGTACTCTAAGGGGAAGTTAGGATCAAGAGAAATTGGAAGACAATAGGCATTAAGGAAGCTTTAAGCCTGGTGTAGCCTATTGCATCCGCATTAATTGGAGGACAATAGCTTTATCAGTTGCATTAATGAGGAAGTGACCTCAACAGTATAGGCCACAGCTAAGTAGATTCCTGCCACCACCTACTTCATATGTGAAAGGTAACAAGTGTCAGGAAAAGAGGGGGGTAAGGTAGAAATTGATGGTGAAGATGCGGTGGAAGAGGGCTATAAAATGAAAGGAAAGAGCATTGAAATAGAGGATCGAGGGGAAAAGGGAGAAAAGAGAAATAGAGTGGTGCGCATTGGAGAAGAAAATGGAACAGTATCATTTTCTATGTGAATTTTGCCTCCTTGGGAGCCTTTGTGTAAACCTTGATGTTCATCTATATTTGAATACAAATCTAATTCTTCCCTATAATTGTCCTCAGGCAGAGCTCATTGTTGTTGTTCTTTCCCATCTCTCACAAATTTTTATTGATTTGGGCCAAGTTTGAAGAATACAGCCCATTACTCTAAGTGGGCTTAGGCTACAAACTTTTTTGGTCCTTACAGATTAAATTATATAAAGTTATGTTATATTTATACTATATATGCACTCATTCACACATATCACAATTCACACAAATAACATTATAACAAAAATAATTATAATAGCGCACATATTGGACACACACACACTCAATATAAATTTAAAAAGAGAGACACTCACAACTCATAAACACTTACTTTTTACTCTTAAATTCAGGGATATAGAGATAGCCAAATATATATATAGAGAGAGAGAGAGAGAAAGAGAGAGAGATCTGTGGTGTATGTTGTTGTTTGATTTTGGAATGGACTGATTTGTGTTGTTATTTGGCTTTAGGTTGGGTTGATATGTGATTAGGGTTTGCAATAATATTTTTAATGGTAAATTAAACTAATAAAAAATATTAGGGCTTGTTTGGTAAGAGTATTTAAATATAGTTTTTTGTTTTGCAATCCATAAAATAGTGGGTCCCACACTTGAATTTATTGTTTGGCTAATATTTTCTAAGTACAGTTTTCAAAAAACTGTATCATATTTTCCTGATTTAGAACAGGATTTTGAAAACTGCTAAGGGGTGTTTTTAGGATATAGAAAATGTTTTTAATGATATAGTTGTAAATAAATTGAAAACATTGAACCCCAAATATTTGTCCGGACTCTTTTATATCCTAAATTAAGGAACTTATCTTTATCACAAAAAGAATTCTCACACTTCAAATTTGAAACTTATCATTAAAAAAAATAATAATAATAAGCTCTATTTCCTTATCATTATCCACAAAAAGTAATATACAGATTCTACACGGTACTTTTTGTAAATATTTTTTTTAAATCTCAAAAATAGAAATTGTCTCCCAAACAATTATTTTTTGTTTTTAGTATTTTGAAAATTGTTCTTAAAAGTGGGAGCCAAAACACGTAAAATATACTTAGAAATTATTATTTGAAAACTAGTTTCAAGTTCAATTTTTTGAATTTTTTTTTATATTGTTTTGAAAAAAAAAAAAAAAATCCTCCTACCAATCAGGCCTTTATATATATAAATTTTTTTTTTTCAAGTCAGTGTCTGAGTAGCTCTCTAATGTCTTCTCTAATCTCCTTTCCTTTTTCCACCCTTCCTTTCTCTCCCTTTCAAGCAATTAAGGTGAAAAAGAGAGGGGCAAAAAGGTAGAGAAAAAATGGAAAATGATTGATATGCTTTCCATTTTTTTTATCATATATATATATATATATATATATCATACAAGATGATATTTACGGGACTTCATTAATGAAACCCAACATCGAAATTGATTAAATCGGTCTTTCTTTATGCCAACTCATTATCGTGTTTTGTTAACATTTGCTCATATTGGATCAGATCGACTTGGCTCGTGCAGGTTTATTTGAGTCCGGGTCTACTTAGACAATCCTAAATATAACATTTTTTTTTTTTTAAAGAAACAAAAACACACACACAAAGAATATGGAAAGGGGTTCTAACACAAAAACACACCACAACTCAACTTAAAAGCCATAGTAATTTTTAAAGTAAGGTATGGTAAGTTATACTACACACAACAAACTCTCTTAAGCAATGTAAGACAATTACTCCTAAATATAACTAGAATATTAATAATATTAAAAAAGGGGAATAAATAGCATACTCAACCATAGAGGAAAGCCATTTTATTTAAAAAATAATAATAACAACAAAGTTTAGCTACAGAATTAGTTGTAACTTAAGGTTACAATCTTAAATATTATTAACATTACTACATATTTTTAAAATCTAATCATTGAATTGTATGTTCTTTATGCTCTTAATACAGATGTCAAATTTTGTGCCAATCGGATATTATTTACCATATGATTTATAAAATTATATTTTATGTATAATTTTAAAATACAAAAACTTGCAATTTAAACAATTTCTTGATGACATAGCTATTAATCTTTAATTTTCAAGAAATTTTGCAAGCATGGAGGATGTAAGCTGAAAATCTAATCTGATGGTGGATTTGTCAAAATTCACCTCCAATGAAAAGACATTGAGTAAAGTTGTAGCCTTAGCCTACAATCAATTTTGTAACTAAACGTTGTCTATGATTGAATATGCTGTTGTATAAATAGTGGAAAATCATTTTATTTTGTAGGTTGAGTATACTATTTAACAATCAGTAGCAACTCTAGAAATTTTTTTTAGGGTGGTAATTAAAAAAAATTAATAAAAATAAGACTTGAATATATTAACATCACAAAAAAAAAAAAAAAAATGTACAAATACATAAAGTTTTAAAATTTCCTTCACAAGTTTTCATATTTTGAAATCGTTGTATGATATGATAGTTTCACTATCAGTGTTATCAGGCACATCCTTTTCAATATACACAATTAAGCAATCATTAAACTACTAATTTCTCATTCAATTACCAACATATTGCCTAAATAAGTAACGATATAAACAAATTGCGTTATCTTTTTGAAAAAATGTATCACATAAATCCAACAAATTTAGCTAATGACTAAAGCAAGCATTAATAGACTAGCTATTTGAAAAGTGTGCATTTTTTTTAATTAAAAAATAGTTATTTTAAAATATTCCATTTGAAAACACAATTTAAAAAATCACAATTAAGTGTTTGATTTGGGCTTTTAAGCTAATTTGTTTGTTTGGGCAAATTTTGAAAAGTGCTACATCCACAACATTTGAAGAACACGTATACAACAAAGTCTAGGTTGTAAGTTTTTATTAATTCTAATTTGAACATACTACTAAATTTCTTTTTTGTCAATTAGTAACAACCTATTACTTAGGATTTGTTACGAAAGTATTACGAAAATGTTGGAAACATAACATTTCTTGCAATTTTTTGGAGAGGTAGAATTTAATTTTTAATGGGCTCAAATTGTTATTTATGGTATTCAAGTTTTTTTAGGATAGTCAAGTTTTTTTTTAGAATAGTCAATGACCCATATTAATTTAAAATTTAAGTTTATAAGGTATATTAAAAACATTCAGGTTAAGATAGTCAAGTGATCACTCTAAACTGCACTTGGCGCCGCCCCTATTAACAAATACAATACATGTACTAAAGTTGCTGCAATGATTCCTAGGATATCGTGAGATCTATAATCTATTAGATTAAGAGTACTTTTGAGATGTGCTGAAATGGTACCTTTATCAACTCTAAGCTTTTTCATTTTAGGTACTATTTATGAATTTTACTATACTTTATCATTCATGCATGCGGTTGGAAAAAAATTCAGCTTACATTTGAAAGATTGCATTGCCTGTTGTGTTGATGGTCCCACGTTTGGTTATAAAAAAAATAAATATGAAAAGCTCCTTGTGCAGTTATGCGACAGCGTTTTTTTTTTTTTTTTTTTTTAGCTGGCCCACTATTCACTTAATACGGGTGTTTGGCAACAGTGAGACCCTTAAATTTTTTTTTTCCCTATACTATTTTCAAAAAAAAAAAAGTGAATTTTTAGTTTTTTTGACAATATTTTTAGCAAAAAAACTTAATAAGCTATTTTGAAACCGACAATAAATAATTAAATTTACTATTTCATACTAGTTTAAATTTACGAGACAATCACTAATTTATCACGCTATTAAAGTAAAGAGGTCCAAGGAAAACCCAATTTCCACTTGATCTCCCATTTAAAAAAAAATTTCTTGTGTTAAGCATAATTTAATAAATGCAAGTTAAACCCACATGTGAAGGTATAATACTAGATTAAATAATCAAATTTAATATTTTTTAGTGGCGTAAGTTTTTAGACTAATTAATAATTAATCGCCTATAGATTCTAATATCAAAACTTTTAATAGCAATAAAATTCTTTCCTATAATTAGTGGGGAACTTGAGATTACACATCCTATACACCACATTAAGTAAACAAAATAATAACAACAATAATAATTGAAATTTTGTTTTTGTTTTTAATATTATTATTATTTACGATGATACTGAAATTCGATTATTCAAAAGTCAAAAAAGTGAGGCGACAGTGGTTGCCCATAGGATTCTCCAATAGAACCAATAACCTAGTACTTGGCTACATGACAGGAATTACAAACAGGCAAACAGCTAAAGAAAAGACATATTTGCTTCACGTGACATCAACTGTTCCGCCACGTCGTGGAGTAATAGTCTGTCTGTCTTTTTTATTTATTTATTTTTATGAACAAGTATATTTTGTCTTGCATTGATGTATGGTGTTACCTACAATCCACACAACTTCATGACGGGTGGTGTCTGTGGGCGACAATATCACAATATCACATGTAGCGCTCCTTTAATTATTCTTTCCCAACTTCCACGTCCCAAACCCAATGATGTGATGAAAAGAGGAAGACCGTCAGAATTTGTTTATCTCTATGTAAAATGATTTTTGAGTGTAAAATATTTTTAAGTGAAAATATGTTTTAGAAAGGAAAATATTTTTAGGTGTTTGATTATATTCTTGAAAATGTTATAGAAAAATATTTTCTATTAGTTCTTCACATTTTCTCAACTTCCAAACAAATATATAATATGATTTCTCAATATATAATATAAACACAAAAGAAACCAAACAAAATAAAAACACTTATCAAATCCAGTTAAATTGAGAGAGAGAGAGAGAGAGAGATAGAGAGAGAGAGAGAGTTGGTGACATGGGTGGCGGAGGGAGGAGGAGGAGAAAGAGGGACGAAGAGAGAGGAAGGAGGAGGAAGAGCTTAGCTTGATCGGCAGTGGGTGGCACTACCACAAATGGTAGTCGAATTGATTTTGGATAGCTATTTTACGGTCAATGAAAATAATTTTCTGTTTGACTGAGTTTTCTGACCAAAATACAATTCAAGTAATAAAAATTCATAGTAATTTCACAAAATTCTAAAATTATCATGTCACATCATTAAAAAAATTTAAATTGGAGATTGTAGTGAACCTATATGCTAATTGGTATGCTAATTTATGAACGCTGTGAAATTGTTATCACTTTTTGTTGTGTTCCTATTATTATTCAACAAACAAATCATGATCACAAATAATGTTCGAATATTGAGTAATGCATCAAACTCATTAATTTGAAGAAATCAACTCAGTTCAACCCAACTCAATGTCTCAGATTGGATTTTCATGGTTTGATGAGTTGGATAAAGTTGGAATTTTATTTTGAGTTTAGGATTGTGTTGGGTTTAGGTTAATAGTTTTTCCAATTTATTTCACCTAGCCTAATCCACCACACACACACACACACACACACACATATAACTCTTATTTTTATTTTAAGTTAAAATTGATTGTAGTGTATTTTAAGAATTATTTTTTATGAATTTGAAAGCTGGGGATATAATTTAAGTATATTATGTGAATTGTAACAATTTATTTAAAAAATACTTTACACACTACATAATGACACAACCGAACTCTACACGCTATAGGTTGGGTTGAGTTGGGTTGAGTTGAAAAAAGCCTCTAACATAACTCAATCTAACCCATGCACACCCCTAGTCACACCTATAATATATATATATATATATATATATATATATTAATTGGGCATGACACACAGTAGTTATTGCATGATGCTTCCATTTTAGACTCAAATAAAGTGATAAGGGTTGTGTGTTTGAGGTGCTTTCATAGGAAGTCCTAGGAACATTGGGTTCAAATATCATATTTTTGAAGCATAATTATATATATATATATATATATATATATATATGAGATGAGTTCAAGTTACACCTGATGTAACTCTAAAGAGTAACACATTTTTTAAATTATTAGATTTAAGTAGATCTAACTGTAACACCCCGACCCAATTTTATAATTAAACTATGTGTTTAAGTGATTAATTATTGTTTTAAGCCACTTTCAAGAGTATTTAATAAATATATTATTTTATAATACTTTTGAATAAGAATTGTAGAGATTATAAATAATTGAATGCTTAATTTTATTATGTATATATATATATATATACTAAGTATAAGTATGTACAAAACTTTATTAAGTGGTTGAGTTATGATATATATATATATATATATATATATGGTTGTAGGTGTTTTAATGAAGCATGATGCATGAGATAGTATAGTAGAAATTCCACCCACATGCAACCAATTGAAATTCAACACATGTAAAATCAAAGTTTCTTGCATGTTCACACTCTTAAACTCAAAGATCAAACACTTGGCCGGCCATGCACTCACCAAGCTCCATCTCAATTCTTCTTTGACTTTTCTCAAGCTTTAGGACATCCCATAAACTCTCTTGCTCTCATTTTCCATGGGTACACACACAAATCAGAAATTGCAGCTCACTTCGCTCTCTTTTTCTCTCAAGGAAAGAGCTAGGAAGCTCTCTTATGTCCCTTTTGTCAAACCCATGGGTCCACACTTTGAAAGAAAGACAAGACTCCATCCTATTTCTTCTTCATACTCTCTCAAAGCAATTAGAACATATATGCACTTTTAATGTAATGGATATAACTTTATAAAGGTAAGGATATATATATATATATATATATATATATGTATGTATGTATATGCAAGAATTGTCAAAAGTTGGAAAAAGGAGGTGTGATATTTTCTTCCTAGCATCCCACGTATCCCACCCCAATTGTCCACACTCTTTATCTTCTTTGGCTGCCCAAAAGTCTTCTCCTTATCTTTCTTTTGCTGAACCAGAAAGTTCAGCACTCTTTCTCTTTTCCTTCTTCTTTATTCTGGTTTCTTTCTTCTTCCCCTCTCACACGGCTGTAACTCTCTTTCACCCTCTCACCAAAAATCATAGACAACTCTCTCTAAGAAGAAATTAAGAGCCTAAACCCTAAGGTTTCATCTTCAAAGTGTGTAGGTAAGTAATCAAAACTTCATTTGATTTTGGGTATGTTGATAGTATAATTGTTTTGTTATTTTTATTTCTTTATCCTCTGTTCTGATTTGTGAGACTGAACTTGTGATTCTGTTTTTGTAAGTTGAAAGAGTGATGGTGTTATGGACTATTGAATGCTTATTAACAGATTTTAATATGTATACTATAGGTATAAAAATACCCAAATGAAATTAAGACCTATTGCTATTTGTTGATGATTTTAGAAAGAACATGCACTGAAGCTGTCCCTGTGACAGATTTGATGTTTACCAAAAGAAAATTCTGTATTAAATTGTATATAGTGAATTTGGATGCTAGGGTTATTTTTTTGTGAAAGCTAAGACATATACGGTTGATATGGAATTGGTCTCACAGTATTTGGATAAGTAGAAAAATAATGGTTTAATTTTTAAGTTGCAAGAAATTCTGTCAGGACAGATTTGAGTATGCTGTCTTCCGTGATTTTTAGTAAATCATGGTTTTATGCTTTGATTCCGAAATTTTTATGGTATATACTGGACATATAGGGGAGTGGCTCTGTAAAATTTCGTGCCAATTTGATGTGTGTGGACATCCCGTTTGTATTTTACAAATGGAGCATATTCTGCTGAAATGAGCAGTGAATAACATATGCTATGCCTAACTTTGAGAATTTAATTCTATAGCTAGGATGAACTTTTTGAGCTATAATTTAATATGCTTATCTCTTGGTATGTCTCGATCATAGATTAATTTTGTGTAACTTGTTTTGAGGTTTAGTACTCAAATGAAGGGTTCTAAACCATATGACTGCTGTGTTTATGAAGCTGTTTTGTGCGACGTGTTGTATGTTACCATATGAATGTATATAGTTACATGACCATGCTTAAAGGATTCTATGTTATGCATGCATTATTGCCCTAATCTCAAAGCATCTTTTAAAATGAAGTTGGCTTTTCTAAAGATATGAGATTAATGTGAGAATGTTGGTTTCTTTATGATTTAGTACATCATATGGTATGATGAATGTATTTTATGTTTGTGGGAACCTCGTTGAGGTGGGAATATGATTTCTTTAATTTTAAGAGATAGGTTTTGGGATAAATGTGTAAGTTATGATAAGGAGTAATGGATAGTAATGAGTTTTGATTTCGGTTTAGGTGTTACCAGCCGCCAGGTCTAAGCTCCTTCGACTTTAGGTTCTCGGTTCCTCTGCTATCAGGTAAGGGATAAGTTATATGGGCATTTGGTAAGTCATGAGGTTATTTTAAAGTATATTATGCATTAAAATGTTTTTGATTAGAGATATGACATGTAAGCATTATTCAGACAAAGATATGTTCGTGGACTTTTGAAACCCTATGTATATGATTTAAGCATAATGATACTATTACTAATTCCACGAACATTATGTTTAAAGAAAAGAATGGAAATGCTAGTATTATGAAATGTTATGCAAAATAAGAAATTTCAATATGATGTATAAGTATGAAATGTTTTCGGGTTATGTCCTCTGGTAATCTGAACTCGATCAAAGTATGTATTGAGGATGGCGATTCGTCCGTGCTCAATTAAAGAATGTATTGAGGATGACGGTTCGTCCGCGCTCAATTAAAGTATGTAATGAGGATGGCGGTGCGTCCGCGCTCATAAGTACAGACTTATCAGATATGGACTAACCAATAAGTTATTTATGAACAGCTATATTATGTTATTAATCATGAGGGAATTATTTTGTTTAAATACATTATGAAAGGTTAAAGCTCTCATGAAAAGAAGAAGTTTATGATGAAAAGAAAGCTGTTCATTAAAGATAAAAGTTTCTGAAGTTCTGATATGTTATAAAGATAAAGCTTCTTATGAAAGTACAAGTTTATGTTAAAAAGTCATTAGGTACTTGTTCTTTATGAAACGTTAAGTTTTATGATTATGAAGGTTATAATATTTTACGAGAACAAGTTATGAAGGAAGTTTTATTATTCTTTAAGATGTTTCCAGTTTAAGGCAAAGTTACTGGTTATTTGATTTAAGTTAAAATAATTATTTTGTAATGAAAATATATATGGTGACTTGTAAGAAATGAAAGAAATTCAATTTGAAAGGTTTTGGTAAAATTATTCTGATAAGAAAATGGAGAACAATTATTTTCCTATGAAGAGCGTATAAGTTATTATTATAAATAGTGTAAAATACGATGCATGAAAAGTTGTTCTCCTATTCGAATATTCATAGAATGAAATGATTTGATTTACATGCATCCTTATTAAATTCTCATATATCTTACCTTTTACTGAGTTGTGTAGCTCACCCCTTCCACTCTTTCAGTTAGCAAGTTTTATTTTGGAGCAGAGGGAGCCTTAATCGAGTTTTGGAAGGAGCTGGTTTTATTTTATATGTATAGATCCTAAAGTAGTATTTGATGTTTAGTTTTGCAGTATTGTGAATTTTAGGATCTAATGAAAGTTGTGTACTTTACAGTACTAAGAGATGTATTATGTGAAAGTATGAAATTTGAAAGACTGGTGGATTATGTTATTCTTTGAGTTCAGTATAGATGCTCTGAATGTCAAGTGAAAAATTATACCATTTAAGTAAAGAAACAAGGATTTAAATAAAGAGAGAAGCTTTTGTAAAAGCTTTTGTGAAAATTTGTAAAAGTTAAGTTGGTTCTTGTTAATATCAGGTTTAAGCTTGATGTTAGCATGCCGGTCATGGTCACAAATTCGGGTATCGGGTTTGAGGCGTGACACTAACAGTAAAAAAAGACACTCATTAATGTTAATATTCCGATTAAGATCTCATTTATTATCTTATATTTATGACATTCCATACCTATATCTAAAACCAAAAACTAGTATACATTCATTGCCCTTACAGTTGTCGACCATGGATTTTTGGCTTACACTTCATTTTGCAGGGAAATGCTGTCCCTACATATGGCGTTATGAATGAACAAAACCCCACTTTCCTTTGTGACTTGCCAATTCACAACTAGTATGACACAATCGTGGCATGTTCAGCAAATGTTAGGTAGAAAAGTTTTCAGTCTTATGACTTCTTGAAATTCAATGATGATCTCAAATTTCCATCAATTTTTCTTGACCATTGTATCACCAGTTTTGTAGCATACAAAGTTATGTGCCTCATTTGAAGAGTAATCAAATGTTATGTTTAGCCATATCCTTTTTATGTAACTCAAACAATCTTGTCACAAAAGAAACTCAAACTCAACTACACCTTAATCTCGTCTAGTTAGATTTGCTACATGAACTTCTTTGTTTCTATTTAGCTCTTTTAAAGGTTATATATATACTCATGGTGGTCATAATAGAAGGTAAAGTCTAATTACAATTTTTCTCGAATTATTTCCCTATGACAGTGGATGTGGAAGAGTGATGGAGGAGAAAGAGAGAGCACTGAGAAACGTATACCTATTTTTGTGTTTATAAATAGGTATGAAATGTCAAAAATAAGAGATAATAAATGATATCCTAATAAGAATATTAGCATTAATGAGCGTTTTTTTTTTTTTTTTTTTTACCGTTGGATCTACTTAAATCTAATAGTTTAGAAAATGTGTAACTTGAACCTCTCTCTCTCTCTCTCTCTCTCTCTCTCTCTCTCTCTCTCTATATATATATATATATATATAAATAATTAAACTTAAATTCTATTCTCTATTCAAACCCTCGATTAGAATATTTTCTAATATATAAAATATTTTTTGTAAATAGTAGAATATATAATACATATACTAACACAATCATAATAAATGCCTAATAATGGAATATATATCTAGTATAATTACCATAATTATTAAATTTCAATAGCCAACTGTAAGGACCAAAAAGTTCGTAATACAAAGCCCACCGAGTGTAATAGGACAATCTAGTTTAAACTTTGGTCCAAGCCAATAAAATTTATAAGAGATGGAATAGCACAACAAGCGTGGAGTCTGCTCACGAGTTTTTCTCTCACTCTAAGTCTTTGGCCTACTCTCCCTAATAGCTCTCCACTCTGTTTACTCCCTTTCGCCTACCCCCTAAAAGTCCCCTTGCAGAAGCCCAGCCCTTCCTTTATATAGCCCGTTGCCATTTCATCCTCTCCATCCATCTCTACCTGGCTTTCGTCCCCCTTCCAACACCTGTCACCTTCTCTCTCTGATGCAGGTGGTAGCGGTAGCTGGCGTAGTTGTGGCCGACACTGTTCAGGTAGGGCTATCCACGGGTCGGTCCGGGTCGGGTTTGTGCCCAACCCGGAACCAACCCGCCGAAATCGGGTGAGAAAAATTTAGACCCGCCGGAGTAATTGGGTCGGGCGGTTTAGACCATCAACGGGTGGCAGGCGGGTCGGTCGGAGTCTTAGATCTGAGAAAATGGCGAGAAAACTGTGAAAAAAGCACAGATCCGGCGACGAAACCCAGATTCCGGCGATCGTTTTCCAGATTCCGGCGATATTTCCCTTAGATCCAGTAAGATTTTCGCCGGATCTGGCGAAAATCTCACCAGATTTGATGAGATTTCGCCAGATCCGATCAAAATCTCACCGGATCTAAGAGAAATATTGCCGAAATCTGGGTTTCTTTGCCGGATTCTGGAATTTTTGGCCGGAATCTGAAAATCTTTCGGTTGGTTTGGATTTTTCGGGTTTTAAGGTCGGAAAACCGAAACCGACCCACCGGAATCGGTTTCTGGTGATGAAGACCCGCCGCCGACCTGCCGGAGCAGTCGGGTCGGATTCGGTCGGTTCTTCCGGTGGGTCGGGTTACCGGATCAATCTGGACAGCCCTATGTTCAGGTCACTTTCCCATTTAATGCGACTGACAGAACTGGTGTGTGCCATTTAATATTGATGTGACAGGGGGCCGCTGCCCTAGCGGCTTCCTGTCTGCCACTGACCTCCACCTCCTTCAGCTCTGCTATTTCTTCTTTGGCGCTTGGCGCGATGCTCCAATGGATCTGGCTCATTCCTTGGGCACTGCTGTTCTTTGGGCCCCTGCCAGTGTTACGCTCGGCCCGATACCTAGCTTTTCCTATTCCTCCTCGGGCCTTGGCCTAATAGTTCGACCCTACGGCTTCCTTCTCGGTCCTCGGGTACCCACAATAGCCCCCTAAAACTTTCACTATCTCGCTTAAGGCAAAAGTGAAGTTTTAGCTTTGCAGATGAATTACGTACGTGCCGTATGCGTTCACACAAGTCAATGTCTCTTCACTTGTCATTCGCGTGCTCTTGATGCTTCGGAATCCACGAACTCTCATTTATGGCACCAGGTGGCTGCCTGTCTCCCCACGTTCTATGGTCTGATTGGGATTGTACGGCTTCCATTTCTCCTCATTTATGGGCGGGAATTTTACCGCTCATTTTTTACTTCCTATAAAAGGAGCGACCAGGGCTGGCTGAGGCTCATTTTTGGCATTTTGGCGTTTTTACTTTGGCGAAGAGGAAACTACTCCCGAGGAACGTTCTTTATTTTCCACAGTAGGTGTGTCGGCTTCCCTTCTGTTTTGTTTTTTTTCGAGTTTCGTACTTTGCCCCCTTCTTGTTCTTTTGCAATCCATGGGTAGATATGCTAGGTTAGTAGGCTCCAAGGCGGGTAGGATAGCTTTTAGGGCCCAGTACAGGATTCCCGACAACGAAGAACTTAGGCATTGCGAGGAAGGCGAATGGCTGGTTTTGAATCGGCCTCCTGAGTCCATGGTAATTCCCATGATCGCCTTTATTAAGGGTGGGATGGAACTTCCCATGGGCCCAGTGACTAGGGACTACCTCATAAATTATAGGTTAACCCCGACCCAGTGTTCCCCCAACATTTTTAGAATCCTTGGGTGCGTAGAGGCCATTAATCATAGAATGGGGACTCACCTTACATGGCATGACGTGAATTGGGTCTATAACTGCCAGAAGGGGGAGAAAACCAAATACTACATGAAGAGTAGGGTCCCTGCAGTTAGGTTAATCTCCCGCCTACCCGATTCGAGCAAGGGCATGGACGAAGACTACCTTCTCATCTCGGGCGAGTGGCACGATAGGCGGCACTGTCCCACCCAGGAAGGGGAACCAGGTAGCACTCTTGAGGACCTGGGTTACCGTTTTAGGCCTTTTAGAGAAGCTTCCTTTTTTTTTTGTGCGGTAGTTTTTTGTTTCTTTTTTATCCCTTTGCTAACAATAACCATGCTTTCTTATGGTAGACAAGTATCACACAGCCCCCAAAACATCTGGTGAATTTTCACGACTTGAACCGAATTCCTAGGTCCGAGATATTCCTTCACCGAGACGGGCAACTCCGGGTAGTGCACGTCATCCTTGGCTACAAACCTTCAACAAAACGCTTTCAGAGTCCGAAGAACGTCATCAAGGCCTGTGACTCGCGTTTGGCCCTGATAGACGTTGCCGTCCCAGGGTTCTTGCTGACTGAACCGCCTCCTGAGGGGACACAAGACGCCCAGCTCCCTACGCCTCTAGCTGCTCAGCTCTTGTATTCCTAGGAACCTCCACTACCATTCAACGAAGAGGCGGAGGGATCCACATCCACTTCTGTCCGAGAGGTAACAAATAGAGACTTTAAAGTTTTCTATCGTTCCGACGCTCCGAGAGTTTCACAAGCCCCATTATCAGCAGCTATGGGCTTCGAAGAAAGGACCCCTAACCTCCTAGCACTGTTGTCGGCCCATGCCAGGGGGTCCTCCTCGGTGGTGACAGTACCTCCTCGCCCACCAACCCCTGCCACTACTCGCACGTCCCCGGCCGATGCGGCAGATAAGAAACAAAAATGTGGCCCAGGGGGAAAGGAGGTAGATGTGTCGGAGGAAGGAAATATCTGAGCCTCTAGTTAAGGAGGCCCGAGCTAGTAAAGGTCAACTGAATGCCGGAGGTATCAGCCTTGACTCGAAGCTGCGAAATTCTGACCAGGTGTATTATCCCCCTACTCTGCGCCTGGCCCCTTCAGCCCTTAGCCCTCTTGTGGATCCGAGCTCCACTCCTGCTGACTCTGTCGAGCCCCAGGATCTGCTCCCTTCTCCTGCTTCGGCCAAAGGGTTACCGCCTCAAGAGGACGTGGTGGACTTGGAGGCTGAGAAGGGGGTACCTGAGGGGGTGCCCACAAAGAATAAGAAGGATAAGAAAGAGAAGAATGCCAAGGACAAGGAGCCCAAGGCTTAGCTTTCTTATGAAAACATATTCCTTGTGGAATTTATGTAATAGGGCAGCACACAAGTATCAATTTTTTGTAAATGGGGCCTCGTCCATGTTAAGCCCAATCCCCTCTTCTTTTGTAACCAGCTTTTGCAATAAACACTTAAGATTTCTGAGGGCATCAGTTTTATTTATATGTATATGTACATTTCCCCCCCCCCCCCCCCTTTTTTTTTATTAAACCTGACCTTGTGACCGAGGAGCCAGACAAAACCTAGGTCCTGTTTAACACTTAGAACTTTTCTTGCAATGTTAATTTACCCTAAGCTTGTGGCCGAGGAGCCAGGCAAGTCTTAGGTTCTGTTTAACACTTAGAATTTTTCTTGCAATGTTAATTTACCCTAAGCTTGTGATTGAGGAGCCAGGCAAGTTCGAGGTTCTGTTTAACACTTAGAATTTTTCTTGCAATGTTAATTTACCCATAACTTGTGGCCGAGGAGCCAGGCAAGTCCTAGGTTCTGTTTAACACTTAGAATTTTTCTTGCAATGTTAATTTACCCATAGCTTGTGGCCGAGGAGCCAGGCAAGTCTTAGATTCTGGTTAACACTTAGAATTTTTCTTGCAATGTTAATTTACTCATAGCTTGTGGCCAAGGAGTCAGACAAGTCTTAGGTTCTGTTTAACACTTAGAATTTTTCTTGCAATGTTAATTTACCCTAAACTTGTGGCCGAGGAGCCAAGCAAGTCCGAGGTTCTATTTAACACTTAGAATTTTTCTTGCAATGTTAATTTACCCATAGCTTGTGGCCGATGAGCCAGGCAAGTCCTAAGTTCTGTTTAACACTTAGAATTTTTCTTGCAATGTTAATTTACCCATAGCTTGTGGCCGAGTAGCCAGGCAAGTCTTAGATTCTGTTTAACACTTAGAATTTTTCTTGTAGTGTTAATTTATCTTAAGTTTGTGGTCGAGGAGCCAGGCAAGTCTGAGGTTTTGTTTAACACTTAGAATTTTTCTTTCAATGTTAATTTACCCATAGCTTGTGGCTGAGGAGCCAAGCAATTCTTAGGTTCTATTTAACACTTAGAATTTTTTTTGCAATGTTAATTTACCCATAGCTTGTGGCTGAGGAGCTAGACAAGTCTTAGGTTCTGTCTAACACTTAGAATTTTTGACAAAGTAGAGCAAGATGCAACGACTGCGATTTCTATTAAAAGTAATATCATCACAAATTGTTTACATTCCACAGGCGAGGGATTACATTTCCATCTAGGTGGCTACAGAGGTGATTCTATATGGTCCTTCCCAGTTGGGGCCCAGCTTGCCCCAAGATGGGAGCTTGGTTGTCCCCACTATCTTCCTCAAAACCAAATCTCCCGGGGCCAATGGTCTATGCTTGCTCCCTTTATCATACGCCTGCCTAAGCTTCTGCTGGTAGTGGGCCATTTTTACCATGGCTACCTCTCGTCTTTCCTCGGTCAAGTCCAGGCTGGCCAGGAGTAACTGATGGTTTCCCTCGATGCTGAACTGGTCTGTTCTTAAAGTGGGAAATTCGGCCTCTAGAGGGATTACCGCCTCTGAACCATATGTTAATGAAAATGGGGTTTCCCCTATTGACTTCCAAGGCGTGGTGCGGAAGGTCCATAGCACGTGGGGCAGCTCATCAACCCATCTTCCTTTGGCATCGTCCAATCTCTTCTTGAGCTCGGCTACTATGACCTTGTTGGTGGCCTCGGCTTGTCCATTTCCTTGGGGGTATGCTGGCATGGAGTACCCATTCCTGATTCCCAATTCTCCACAGTATCTTCTGAAAAACTTGCTATAAAACTGGAGACCATTGTTCGAAATCAGGGTGTGCAGTACCCTAAATTTGGTGACGATGTTCTTGAAGATGAATTTCTTGGCGTCAACGTCTCTAATGTTGGCGAGGGGCTCTGCTTTAACCCATTTGGTGAAGTAGCCTCATCCCATTTCATGCCCTCAGTGCACTTTTGAACAATCTACCAAGAAATTAAAGGAGCTCATGAAAAATGTTCAAAACAAGATTGCTCAGATGAAGCAAAAAAAGACTCAAACCGATTCAATTGAAAAACCAAGGATACTAGATCACAAGGAACTTATTATTGCCCCAATAGAAGACAACATTGATGATGATATCTTGGTCGTGAAGAATCCTCCAACATCACCAAAGCCTAATGTTGACACAAACGTACATGCCTCGACAAGTGTTACTTTAACATGCGTGCAAGGAAAAGAATCTATTGAAGAGCAGCAAGGTGAAGAGATGGTGCCTAAAGAGAGTATTATGTTAGAGGGTGCACATGATATGAAAGTTGAAGTTGTTGAATGTGCTTCTGATCAACCCTCCATAGTCCTTGAAGATCTACATCTTGGTGAAGTCGAAGAGGTTAAAACTACAGTGCTTCCTATGGTTCATAAGGTTCAAGAAGAGATTATACTGATTCCACACATTGATTTTGTTATTCCAAATGAGTTTGATGTGGTAGAATTCAAGGTTTTTGTTTTCCCTATGCTCCCTAAGGTGATTCCAAACTTGAAGCAAGTGTTACTTGTCAGCATCTTAATCCTTCAACGCTTTAGAACTTGAGGTCGAGTTTTCTCCAACCAAAGGAGAATGACGCGGGAGACGCAAGAAGATTATTATTTAAAATTGTATATGTTTGTAAGTCAATTGTATTTTTATGTTTTACATCCTATTAGTTTATTCGGCTATTAGTATTTTAATTTAGAAGCAAAGTTATTTTTGTAATAAGGCAATTAGGGTTTCCTAACCAATTAGAACTAGGGTTTAGTAATCCTTTATAAGCAACCTATTGTACTCCTTGAAGAGATGGAGGATATTTTGATGAATGAAAACAATGGCCGTTAGGTTTTCTTTGGTCTGGTGTTGACTCCAGGTGTACCCTAGGTGCTGACTCCTAGCGGTTTCCCCGCTTGGTGCTGACTCCAAGTAAGGCCTAGGTGCTGACTCCTAGGTCATATCTTTTATTTTTCCGTTATTTCAATTTTGTTCTAGTTGTCCTGCATCAACAATTTGGCACACATGTGCAAACATTGAACATATGCAAGTTTGATGTGATAATGACGATAGACAAAACCAAAACTTGATGTAATACAAAAATGAAAAATTGAAAAACATAAACAATGAAAATTATAATATAATATAAAAAAGCACCTAGGAGTCGACACCTAGCGTTGCTTGGAGTAAGCACAAAGTGGGATAGTTTACTTAGAAGCCAGCACCTAGTGTTGGCTAAAGTTAACACCAAACCATTAACAAAATCCAAGAGAAATATTCATAAATCGAGCAAATTGTAAAATGTCTCCATAAGAGTACAATTATTGAACTACAAAAATACCCTTGACCCAAGGAAATTAAACACTAATAACATAATTAACTACTAAGACCTAAAATAAAATCCAATCAACTTATAAAGATACAATTGAATTCCAAACTTCAATAAATAAAAATTAAATCAATATTTATTTGTGCTTCAAGCAACATATAAGTTGTGTTTAAACATCAAATAGCAGCGAGGTGTACAGATGCACCAAAATTACAAGTTAATAACATACTGTTAGTCTTATCTTCTCTGCTTCATCCATTATACTTTTGAAGTTCAAACCACGTAAATAGTGCAATAAAATTTGTAAGGTTGAATTTTATCAACCATCTTGTTGGTTTTATTCCGTGCCAATTTGCTTGTAATTTAGCACTTAGTAACCCTGTATTTAGGTGGGATTCATGTAAGGGTAGTGTGTGAGAGAGTGTGAAAAATTTCTCAACAATGTGCAAAGAAGCAGGGACTCGCGGTTAGGACTCACGGTTTACTCGCGACTTGCAAGCCGCCAACTACAACACACGTGAGAAGCATGCGGGGAGGTGAAGGGTCACGCCAGCTGTCGCACTACAAGACTAAAGTCTCAGGCTGGCCAAGCCGTTAACTCGTGACTTGAACTCACGACTTAGACCAGTCGCAAGGCCAAGCCGCCAACTTGCCCTGTTTGGGAAAAACTGTCTCTTCGTATTCCAAACACACACCACTATATATAGACCCTTATACCCATGAAATGTAGAGAGCTTCCAGAGAGAATTTTAAGAGGGAAACCCTAGAGAAAAACAAGATTGCCTCATCCCCAATCTTCACTAAGAGACTCTTCAAATTCTTCTACTTTCTTCCTCTCCATTGATACATCATTGAGAGGTTCTTGACCAAATTCTTTTCTCACCACACTCACGTCTTTGAGAAGGTCTTTTGGTACTAAGAGAAGCAATTTGGAAAGGATCAATGGTTATTGGTTGATGCTATGGGCTATAACAGAATCTGGTAAGCCAAAGAAGAAAAAGGTTTGGTGCAACCTCGTTGGAGCAAGAAGTTTGGATGGCTTAGGTACCTGGGTAGATTAGGCTTGGAGGGTCTATTGCTGTTCATGTATCCCAACTATATTTTCTAGTGGATTATTGACCGCTTGGAGGGCAGTGGAGAGGTTTTACGCCGAGGGCTTCGGTTTTCTCTTCAATAACACATCGCGTGTTGTACTTGTGTTTGCATATCTCTTCCCTTTATCTTTACCTTTTATTTTTTGTTGTAGATGTGATTATAATTGGCTTAGATTGTTTATCAATTCTGTGTTTGGCTTATGTTCATATTCCGCACATTAATTGTTTAATAATAAGCTTGAATTGATAATTTGTATTTGGAGGTCTAAACCTTCATAGTGTTTTCAATGCTATTCGAACTTTCAACAATTGCTACACGAACACTACGTCCCATCTTTCATTGATCCTGTGAGACTAGAAGAGGTGTAGGAGAATCGACAAATGTGCATTGGAGGTGCAAAATACATTGGTACTGGCAACTTTGATGGAAGGTTAGGCAAGGGAGCTTCAAAGTTAAGAACATTTATCACTTGCCTTATAAAGAGAGGGTCGGATGGTAGGATCAGAATGGCAACACCATAACCCAACTACTATCAAGCGCTCTATTTGCTGCTCATCAAATTCCAAATTTAGTCCCTTACCAACTGCTTCAAGGAATTGACCTTTTCCATAGATGTCCCATACCCATTCTACGAGTCTTACTTTGCTTGGTTCTACCTTTAGTTCCACGGGCTTTCTTCCACAAACAATTTCAAGGGAAACTACTCCAAAACTATAAATATCAGATTCTTTACTTGCCTTTCCAGTGGTAATACACTCCAGGGCAAGGTAGCCCAAGGTGCCTGCCAAAACAGTCGTTTGTGAACCCAACTCATGGTCTATAAGCCTTGCAAGACCGAAATCACCAAGCTTGGCATTGAAATTTGAATCTAACATAACATTGCTGGACTTAATATCCCTATGCAGCACACATTGTTCCCACTCTTGATGAAGGTACAACAATGCAGAAGCCAATCCATTGGCTATTTTATACCTCACGGGCCACGTTAGCATAATCTTTGCTCCAAAGAGATGAAAATCAAGGCTTCCATTAGGCATGTACTCATAGACAAGAAGGAATTCTCCCCGTTCGTGGCACCAACCAATAAGTTGAACCAAGTTCCTATGTCTCAAACGACTAATAATTTTCACTTCTGATGTATACTCTTTTATCCCTTGCTTCGATCCTTTTGAGACCCTCTTAACAGCCACTTCTATGTTAGATTCAGTTAACAAACCCTTGTAAACGCCTCCAAATCCTCACTCTCCAAGCTTCCCTCCTTCAGCAAAGTTGTTTGTTGCGCAAATGATGAGTTCATGGCACGTGAACCTCCTTGGCCCAGTTCCTTTTTCAAACTCATAATCCATATATATATCGTCGGCCAAATCTTCTGTTTTTCCACTAACCCTTTTTATCCAATAGATGAACCAAAATAGGCCTAGTCCACAACTTAAAACACCAAAACCCACAGTTATACCAATCCACAACCCCAGTTTGATTTTCTTGTTTCTATCTTTAGTCTCCAAGCTTGAATAGAATGACCATGATTGTATTGAATGTAACTCAACCCAATTACCTGTAGCGGCGGAGAAACCAATTCTAACCCATTCTGGCAAAACACTCCTCAAATCAACAATATACGAAAGGCTAGAATTCCCACCGAAGACTGGATTATTAGCATAAGTTAGGAAGACACTCAGATTTTTGGTGGTTGAGTTATAACTTATCCATGCATTTGCTTGTGACCCGTTTTTGATGCTACTATTCCATGAGACATTTGTCGCAGATACAATGGAATTGACATTGATTCCTACATGATCATCACTTGGATCCCAGTAGTTTTGGAAACTATCAAACTCAACAGCAACAATTTGATTCTGCGAGGTTTTGTTAGCAGATTCAGCGCTAAACAATGCAAGATACCCACCATTCGAATTGCTGGGGATGTTAGACTCAAATGGTGCAATGAAAAATGAAAGCCCATCACCATGCCATGAGATATTAACGGCTTTTATGATAAAGGAGAAATGGGTGGTGAAGTCTGTAAGCCTTCCTGTGCTGGCATCCCAAAGTTGCACCGGTTCAGCATATGAGGCACGACCAGCACTGTAACTGATGGAGCCGTCGAGTTGATTCTTTGTGAGTTCAAGAACTCCTTGAGGCGTGAATGCAACCCCTTGGAATGTTATTGCGTCATTCATATTTTGCTGGAAACTAGTGAAGTTGAAGGAAATTGACTTGGCATGGGGAACTAGCAATAGAACGAAGATGAAGAGTTGACTGAGACTGAGAAGAGAATGGATTTTTTCAAGTTGAAGAAGGCAAAAACTTATGTGGGAGAGAGCCATGGTTGAAATGCATAGAGAGGGAGAAAGAATTAAGGTCAATTAGATATGGAAAGGCTTGAAAGGCTAGGAATGATTCAGCTATATCATATGGCTGTCCTATTTCAAAGCTTCTATTTTTGTTTTTAAATTATTTGTATTTTAATTTAATTTAATTTTTTGTTTAACTTGGTCATTCGAAGGACCTCCTGTTGGATTTTCCTAGTCGGCATTGCCGGCTTTATACCAAATCATGAAGTCTTGTGCTGAATAGCAACCAATTAGGTTAGGGGTGTCAAATGGGTGGGTTTGAGTGTGTTTGGGGTGGACATAATTAAGTTGGGTATATAAAACTCATTTACCTATTAAAATTCATTTAACTAATTGCTTTTAACCTAAATCCAATCCAATTCAATTATTATGGATAAACCCCCAACTTACCCAATTACCCAATTATCAAAATTACCAAAACGCCATTAAAGTGAAAACTTTAACACTTTCTTGGATTTTCTTTTCCACTCTCTATAGTCTCCATTCTTGGGATTAAAAAATTCCACAGAAGCACATCCACATTAGCAATTATATTAAAAATCCAAATAAAAAAATATTTTCTTTCCTTTTTTATTTTCTCTCACTTTCTTGGCAACCAAACAGCGCAAAAAATACCAAAAAAAAAAAAAAAGTCATTTCAAGCTCAAAATTACTCTGCCGTCCGAAACAGTTTTTTTAAAAACATGAAAGACAATTAGCAAACTCCATCACCACTCACTCTCACTCACTCCACTATATGTTCACATTCTCCATTATTTCTCTAACTAATCACTCGCTCACTCTCAGTCTCTCTCGCTATTTCTTTCTCCAATTGCTTTGTCGATCGCTTACGCTTCCAACCTCGCCATGCTCCGCAGCAAGAACCACCACAACGACGCTACCGCCGCGGAGGTTGTGGATGACGAGATCGCAGATCGCAGAGAAGGAAGAGCAAGCGGTGAAGAATCATAGAGTTCTTAGAGTTGGTATCGTTTGCAGTGGTCCCTCAGCAGAGCGTGGAATTTCGCTTAACTCTACGAGATCGGTTCTCAATAATATTCAGGTTTTTTTTTTTTTTTGATTGATCATATATTTGTTTATATTCCGTTTGGTTCCCAAGAAATTAGCCAAGAAAGAGGAAAGGGAAACCAAACAATGAAACGTAGGGTTTTTTTTTTTTTTTTTTTTTGGGAAGAGCTGTGATGAATTTGGGTATATTGTTTTTGGGTTAAATGGGGCTCAATGGATTTTTAGTTAAAACCCAATAATTACTGGGTCTAATTGGGTTGATGCCCATTTAACCCAACTAATAATAGGGTGGGTTTAGATTCAATTAAAATGGGTGGGTTTGGGTGGGCAAATGGGTTTGGGCTTACTTTCTCACCCTTAAATTATGCAACTTGAAGGTATCTTTATTCTTTATTGCCTCTTTCTTTTATATATATATATATATATATATATTGCTTCAACTACTCCAACTCATGAATATTCTAATAATTTGGCTTCTTATGTTTGGACATGCTACAAAAGGGCTTCAAAAAAAAAAAAAAAGACATGCTACAAAAGGTCCAGAGATAGTGTAATTGAAAATTCAAGTTCATTAGACGAAAGAAAGACAAAGGAATGAAGCCGGTTGCCGGCCTAGCGTGTTCTGAAATTTTGAAGCTACTATATCGCTAGTTATTCACTAAGAATGTCATTAATATTCTCGCCCTGCACTAAAGAAAATGAAGGAAAAGTTAAATATGTAATGTCTTCATATGCTGTGATAGGTTTTAGAGTTAATTTGGCAAATTCAAAAGAGCCATTGTGATATCATTTTCGGAATATATAGAGGCATCAGCATCTTTTGTATATAGAGGCTATATCTTTTGAAGATGTCTGTTAATTATAATATATGATGTAATCCTTCTTTTTCTCTTCTTATTATTTTTTTAATTTAATTTTAAAGCAAATTTTATTAAAAAGAAAGCAGCGCAAAATCCTTCCTCTAGGCATCCAAAATGTTAGGGACGGACAACCTATTACAAGTTACAACATAAAAAGCAGAGTTAGAATTATGGCAAGGGCCGAGGCTCAAACTTGAAAGACGCGGGCTTAAATTAATATGATTTTTAAAAGAGTTTGGTTAATAGGTGTCTTTAGGCATTTATTAATGAGCTATTTTTGGAAAGTTTTGTGTTTTTTTTTTTTTTTAGAGAGGAAAGTTTTGTGTTTTAATATCATTTTGTGGAAAATATAAAAAGTTGTAAAAAAAATCAATTATTTTTTCTTGATTTCAATTATTTTTTTTTAAATATTTTATAAACTAATGCCCTTATGGCATTTGTTAAATTTTACATTTTTAAATAAATCTAATTTAAAACTGGAAAATTATAAAGTTTAATTTGTTATAGTATTAAATTTTAAGTTTTAGTTTGAAAGTTTTGGAACTATTTACCAAAGAAAAAGAAGAAAGGGACGTTATTGGGTTAGGTGGAATGGGTAGGCTCTCTACACATTGGGCACAACTAAGACCGGCCCAAATATTAAGAACTACATTGGCCTTTTTGGTTCGTAAGTGTTCTGCAACTAAATACTCTTGTCAACTGTCCAATGTATATGTATGACGAAAGGGAGTCTAGGACAGTAGGGAAGATGCCCATGTCTCCTGCCAGACTCCGGCGGCGTTTGCCAGGTTGGAGGTGGTGGCTCTTCGCAAGGTTATTTTTTTATTATTTTATTTAATGGCTTTAGTTTTCTGAAATTGGAATTTTTTTTTTTTTTTTAGAAACAAACACCCACACACACAAGAGAGAAGGAAAGGGGTTCTAACACAAACGCACACCACAACTCATTGAAAAGATAGTATTATGTGTGGTGGACTCTATTAATTAGTTTGTGAACTGCTGACATGGCACGTTAGTATTGGAGAGTGTAAACAGCAAAACAAGGGTTTAACACCATGGTCCGATAAAATTTATACTTAATAATTAATATGACTTGTTAAGCAGATCCGAATACACCAAACACAAAAAAAATGTATCAAAATTCAAAACAACTAAAAATATTATTACAAAATTCCATGAAGATAACTACGAGAGCCTTCTTGGTCGGTTAGACAATATAGTGTTTAAAAGACTTAATACAATTTTAATATTTTGTGCTAATTTAGAGCATATAACTTTTAGATCAAAATGCAAAACCCATCCTTTAAGTTTCACTACTTTTCATTTAAATCCTCTAAATTTGCATTCATTCATTTCAGTCTTCTAAGTTTCAAAACTTCTTAATTCGATCCTCTAAGTTTCAAAACTTCTTAATTCAGTTCTCCTTTAACCTGCCATCCATTACTACTATTAAGCCCCGATCTTCAAACCAAAGAGAAACCGAATTGAACCCCCCCCCCCCCTCTCTCCACACACACACACACACACACACACACACACATATAAAATTATGCTTTAGTTTTAAAATAGAAGAAATTTCAAGAGAGAGAGAGAGGGAGATACTAGTGTGAAAGTGAGAAGAGGCGTGAGAGTGAGAGAGGCAAGGAAGAAGGAAAAATAGGGTTTAGGTTAAGTGAGTTAAAAACGACATTGTTTCATTTTTTATTTTTATTTTTATTTTTTTTTAAAATCTGATTCAAAACGACGTCGTTTTGGACCCATTATAAAAATTTTAATATCAAGTTCAAAATGACATCGTTTTAGTATCAGGAAAAAAAAAAAAGTGTGGAACAACGTCGTTTTGGTTGGGGCCTAGGTTATATTTGAGAAATCCTTTAGTTGTCCGCCTCTACCTCCCTTTCTTGGCCGCATCTCTGCCTCTCTCTCTATCAATCTCTCATCTAACTCCACCGTTCGCCACCAATCACCACCAACATCTTCTACAGCTCGATGTTGTCATTCTCCAAGTTTTCCCCTCTTTTCTCTCCTCTTTGTCATGACTATTATCTAGAAATTTCTAAAGTATGTTTTGATGCTTAATAGCAGGTATGTGAATTTGTATAATGCTCAATACCTAGGCTACTTCTCCTTGGCTCCTTGCTATGCTTCTACAAATATTGGGAATTTGTTTGAAAATTTTGTGTGGATATTAGAGAAATATTATGTACATGTTTGTTTGTTTTGTTTTGTTTGTTTTGTTTTTGAATATTTGGGTTATTTGATAATTCTGTGTGGGTTGTTTGATAGTTCTAATGTCATTTGTTCCCCCCCCCCCCCCCTCTTAAATTTATATGTTTGTTTTATTTTTGCACCAGACTAACTGCACCGCTAGGCTGAACTGAACCTGGAGTAGACTAGTTCCTACCCTTTTACATGTGAGGTGTAGTCAAGCTTAAGGGAAACCGCACCCTATAGGTGCGGTGCAAAAAATCCCCCCATAATTGGCTGCATTGCACCGTGTATAACCGCACCGCATCGCAAGGGTGAACCGAACCTGGAGTAGACTGGTTCCTACCCTTTTACATGTAAGGTGTAGTCAACCTAAGGGAAACTGCACCCTATAGGTGCGGTGCAAAAAATCCCCTATAATTGGCTGCATCGCACCGCGTATAGCCCTAATAGCGAGAGGTTTTTCCACTAGGTTCTCCAATGTTCCTCTTCAATAACACATCATGGTGTTATCTTGTATTTGCTCCTCTCTTCCCTTACAACTTGTGCTTTTTTCTTTATTGTAAATTATGTTTATCCATGCCCTAGTTAGTAGTCCTACATGATTATGCTTTTATTACTCTTATTCCGCATTATTTAGAGTAGACTAAAATCAATCTAGCTGTAATTTTAAAATTGGGGGTCTAAACTCACTCTAGTATTTATACTAGTGAGATTTTAGAATCCATTATAAAAACTGTCGAAGCTTGGCCTCAAAAAATGGTAGCGGAAAAACCACCGCTGCTGTCGTGGGCCTTCGTTCGACCACTCGCCTTGGCGACGCTCCCGTGCGCGTAAGGGGCCCATTGAAGGCCCCTCTCTCGGATGATGATGATGGGTGTGCATGTGTGTAACAGTGTGTGTGACATGGTTCACATGGGGCTTCGGGTGCTCTCTCTCTCGGTGGAGGAAGGTAGGTCTACCTTTGGCGTTGTGGCAGGAATTTGGGCCAAATTTTAAGAGATTACCAAAGGTAAGTGGAGTCGCCACCAATCATTAGGTTTTTCTAAGGTGTGATTGGTCACCTGTTTCTAGGTTATTTTATTACCAATCTTAGGCTAAGAAAAATGGCATTTTTCCTAATCTAATGTGGATGGCAAAAAATCTTGATTCTTAGGTCTGGAAGTTTGGTTATGTGTGGGGAAGGTGTTAGGCACCGCACAACACCTGTCCAAGGACCGTCCTTTGTTTTGATAAAACCTTAATTTTCAGAGATTGGCAGTAAAAACATGATTTTGGCATTGACTTTCAGGGCTTTGCATGCATGGGGGCTTTGAGATTTGGCTTTTAAATGGGCGTGGTCCCAATCTATGCTTTCCTAAAGCTTTTGAGCAAAGTGCCAGATTTTCATGTCGAAAATTCTGCGACATGTCACCTTGCTTTCGCAGCGGAAATTAGGCATCGCTTGGCCTTGGGTGACATGGACTGTGACAATCACATCGAAAGGGGTGAGCTGATATATATACATACATCATGCACAATGCAAGCACATAGAGCAGGAAAGTAAATGCCTACATCCTTAGAGCATGACCCAAAATATGAGTGTAGGAAAATAAATATGGGTCACCACACTCTAGAGATGAGGACGAATGATACACAACATGATATACCTAACACAACTCGTCTAACAGAGAAAGGGAGGAGGAAGGCAGTGGTTTTAAAAGAGTACATAACCAAATGGGAAAGATTAGATCCCCTAAACCTATTGGACATAGCCACTTGGCTTATATTGACATGCTCGCATCTGTGCCCTTTTTGCTTGCGCCTGGGAAACCGTGCCCTAGCTCCATGCATCCTCGATCCATGTGTGTACATGCAAAGGCAAAGATAAGAAACCAATAGACAAGCAATGGAAGGAAAAGATGAAAAGAGCATATGAAAAGGCATAGAGTGGATAAGCATGATAGGCATGGCAAGTAAAGAACAAGAAAGCAAGCAAACAAACGAGTAGACAACAAGCAAGAAAACAAAAAAAAGGTGGTGTCCGCGAGGGACAAATGTAGGTTTGGATCGAATGTCCATAACTTCATTGTGTTGAAGCATGGACGACACAATAGCAAGCAAGACTCATGCATGAACATGTAAGCAAGCGTGTAAAGATGCATAGAAAGCCAACGTATGGCACAAACAAGCATGGCAAGCATATCATCGCACGGAGTGGAATGGGGGAAAGGTATGCACAAAGCAACCAGCATCATGGCGATGCATCCCAAGTGGTTACACCCAAAAAAGGCCTCGTGGGCATTAGATGTATCCACACAACCATAAACCCGCTAAGTACGTCGAACGTGGCAAAGCCTAGAATAAGAGAGGCTAACACAAGCATAAAGCATAGAAGCAAGCAAGCATAGACATGCAAATAGGGTGATCCAAACCCTTTGATATGGGCCAAGGTGTATGGACAATGACAAAGACCATAGGGTCTAGATTGGGTCCGAACCAATTCGCCAAAACACAAAGAAGGAAGACAAAGTGACAAAAGGGCTATAATAGCACATGGCATGACGAACATGGCTTAGGTCTAGGCAAACAAACATGGCATGGAGCATACAAACACATGGAAGATAGCATAAAGCATGTAGAGAACATAGATCTAAGCACACAAGCATGTGAAAACATAGATCTAGACAAGTAGGCATAGAAACATACACATCAACATGTACAAGCCTAGCACATAAACATGGAAGAATATGAATCCAAGCAGATAAGCATGTGAAGACAAGGATCTAACCATATAACATGGAAATAAACACATAGACACATAGATCCAAGTAAGGCATAGCCAACAACATCATACAAGCATGTGAACATGTAACCCTAACATCGACCTAGAACAAAAAGAGGAACAAAGCATAGGGAAATATGGCATGGGGTATAAAGCATGTAGATCTAAGCATAAAAGCATGTGAGGATGTAGATCTAAGCATGAAACATGGCAAAAACCATAAAAAGCAAGGAGATTTAGGCTAGAAACACAAATAAAGCAAGCAACATGCTAAAAAAGCAATAAATCATGTTATTAAGGCAAAAAGAGAGAAATATATGCTAGAAAAAGATTTAAAATGTTAGGGGTGTGGATAGTAGCTAAAAAGATACATACACACCTCTAAACCCCAAATCCAAAGTGTAGAACCAAGGAGAAGAAGATTGTGTATAAGAACAATACCTTGTATTTTTGGTGAAGAAGGAAGATTCAAGAGACTTTGTTGTGTTTTTTGTGTGTGTGTTTTTTGTTTTTCTTTTTTTTTTTTTTGTTTTGTGTGTGTGTGTGTGTTTGAGAGAGAAGAAAAATGAGCAAAAAATGTCCAGGTAGAGCATAGGAACCAGAGAGACCTCTTTTTTTTTTTGGTCTAAAGAGTGCTTGGGGCCTTTTATAGCCCGAACATAGATTATGAGGCAGCGGCCCTTCAAGGGCCGCCCCCTTCAAACTTTCTCGAATGTGTTTGATCTTGACATATCTGGAAAGGTTTTGACTTCCGGTTTTTGAAAAGGTATGGATCTTGAAAATCCAACGGTCAGATCGAAAGTTATGGCACTCGGAAGTTAGGGGTGCATCGATTGGTGCGTTATCCTGGTTTTTGTGATATCTCAGCCGTTCTAACTCCAATTTTGACCCATGAATAGTTTTTGAAATGAGAATTTGATAATCTTCATAATGGTGTTGGTTTCAATCCGTTTTGACAGCCGGATCAAACTTAGGGTTTATGGGCCCACCCGAGGTCAACCTCATGTCAAACTTGGTCAAAGTGGCCAAAAATCTCCAAGAAGCTTGGGTTTGGTGAAAAACCATGAAAAGTGTTGTTTTGTGAGGATTTTGACCTCGTTTGACATTCGGTCAAATCCTAGGTTGACTAGGGGCATTTTGGTCATTTTATCTGAAAAATACACTTCGGTTGCTCTGTTGTCCGAATGGGTTGCACCACGTCATTCTAGATGTCCTCTTGGCCCCATGGAGAGAAAATAATATTTTTGAATTTTTCGAGGTCCAGCATGCAAATCGAGGGCGGACAAAATATTGTATCAACAAAAACATCTTATTTATTTTACTGTGATGCATTTTTTTTACACTATTTATGATTTTTTTTTTTTTTGGTTGCAAATAATCATTTTATAAAGGAAATAACATCAACTACAAAAGTCAAAATTTGGTAATTTTGGCATTTTTAGGTGTTGATGCTATTTTCAATCAATTTGTTATTATAATACTTTTAATTGTTACTAAGAATGTTTATGAATCAAGTATATGAATGTTGCATTCTTGGACTATAATTGGAAAGTGTTAGGTTCTAAAGATTTAGAATTAAATATTTAGAATCATTATTGTATTGTGTTGGCAAACCGAGATCAAAACATGTATAGTCTAAGTGTTTAGGCAATGCTTAAGTAAGGGTGTTTCAAGTTTTGAAATCCAATTGATTACAAAAAAGAAAAGTGAAGTTCTGCCTTTCTCGACTGATCGAAAATCGCAGGTCTAGTTTTTTCTAGCAAATTTTTAAATAGGCTCAAGCCCGTAAAAATGTTTAGGGTTTCACTTAAACTTCTCTACATATAAAAGAAAAACCCAAGCCACGTTTTGGCAGCGCTGAAAAAGACTTGTGTGTTAATCTTTGTGAGATTCTACATAAGAATTTACCGGAGCTAAAACTACAATCAAGGATTGGTAGAACTAGTTGTTGCATCAAGATCAACAAGTAAAGGCGATCTGAAACCTTTGAGGGGGATCTCAAAGTCACAAGCAAGGCGGCTTGTGTTGCTGTAAATTCAAGAAGAGAAGGAGTCCGTGAATTTGGAGCTTGCATGTGGTCGTGTCAGTAAGTTATTATTGGAGGTAGCATTAGATTTAGGTTAAATCTTTTGTAAAAACTTCGATTCTCTTATAGTGGATTTGTTTTACCTTGAGGATATCTAGGTTAAATCATCTCTAGGTTTTTACCTTAAAACGGTTCGTTTCATTGGTTTTCCTAGGTCATCATATCGTGGTGTTATTTACTTTTCTGCATCTTTGCATGATATGATATATTTGTGTTTAACCAAGATCTAAATAATTAATCTAAGTAATCACTTAGTTAATAAATTAGGTTAAACAATTTGGTTTAAGGGGTCTAAACGAACTTTCAATTGATATCAAAGCAGGTTAGCTCGTGTTTATAGGTATTTTTACCTAGAGTTGATCCTTAGCCCCGGCTGTCATTGAACACGGTCACTCTCTTGTGATCCCCTCACACTTTGATGGAAATAACTATGCTTACTAAAAGGTTAGGATGAAAGCCTTCTTGAAATCTATTGATGAGAGAGTGTGGCTGTCTGTTGAGAACGGTTGGGAAAGACCATCCAAAGCTATTGGTGAATGGACTACTGCCCAAAGGGAAGCAACAAGCTTTAACAGTAAGGCTATGAATGCGATATTCAATGCTATTTCTATGGAAGAATTTAAGAGAATCTCAAATGTGGAGATTGCTCACACTGCATGGAACATCTTACAAACTGTGCATGAAGGCACTAAGGTAGTAGAAATTAATAAATTGCAACAGTTGACATCTAGATTTGAAAGTATTAGAATGTCTAAAGATGAGTCTTTTGATGAATTCTATGCTAAGTTGAATGATTTTGTTAATTTTGCTTTTAATTTGGGTGAAATCTATGATTAATCTAAAATTATTAGGGAAATTCTTAAATCTTTGACTGAGGATTTTAGACCCAAAGTGACTACCATAACTGAAAGTAAAGATGTTGACTCTATCCCTGTAGATGAACTTGTAAGATCTCTTCAGTCCTATAAATCTGATTTACCAAAGACTAATAAATCCAAATCTATGGCTATAAAATCTGTTGATGATGTTGAAGATCGTGGATTTGATGATGAACTCTCACCTACTGAAATTGCTTATCTTGCCAAGAACTTTAGAAATTTTCTGAGAAATAATAATAGGAGGGCAAGGAACAAAAACAATGTTGATACTAGGAATGTGAAGAAGAATGACACTACTAAAAACAATAATGTTGAAAAATCAAAAGAAAGAATAGGTCAATCTTCAAATAATTCTTTAGGACAACAGTGTAATAGTTGTCAGGGTTAGGGTCATATGAAATCTGAGTGTCCAACTTTCTTGAGGTCAAAAGGTTAGGCTATGGCTGTTACTTTGAGTGATGATGAAGTTTCTAATCATGAGTCTGAAAGTGATCAAGAATGAAACTTCATGGCTTTCACTTTTACTGCTGTAGTAAGTGAAATTGAGATTGCTGATGAGAACCTTTCTGATGGAGAACTCTTTGAGAATGCAGATTTGCAAGAAACTTACAACAAGCTTTGCAAGATAGCAACTAAAGATGGTATGAGTGTTGAATTGGGTTTGAAAAAGATAAACACTTTTGAACAGGAAAAGAAGAATTTGCTACTAAAGTTGTTTGATGCTAATGACCTCTTGAACTCTGTTAAGATTGAGAACATGTCCTTGCTTGAAAAAGTTAAGAGTTTAGAATTAGAATTATTTGTTGCTAGAGAACAAATAGATAGATCTTCTACCTCTAAACTAGATGAGATGTTACATGTTCAAAAGTCTGTTTCTGATAAGACAGATCTAGGGTTTGTTGAGAATGGATCTACTACTATAGTAAATCCTCTTAAGTTTGTACCTGCTACACCATCTTCTGTTGTTCGTCAAACTCTTTTTGACGTTAAGGTTCATAAGGAAGTATCTCCTGCTTTTAGAAGAACTAGAGTAGATCTGAGTGAGTCTGAATCTAAAAAGTCTAATCAATCTAGAAGCAAGAAAAACCACAAACCTCAGTAGTTTTGTCACTTTTGTGGTAGAGATGGGCATACTAGACCAGATTGCTTTAAGTTGCAAGCTTTAAAGCAATCTCCCAAACAAAAAGTGCATGTGTCAAAAGCACAAGATCCTGTTGCACTTATTCATGAGTTGGTGAAGGTTCTTAATCTTTATACCAATACTAGAGCTGAAATCAAAACAAATCCCAACTCCAAGTTTGCACCTAAAAGGGTCTGGATGCAAAAAACTCAACCTTAGTGAGTCCTTTTAACATGGTCCTTGTGTAAATTTTTTCTATCTCTTGTGACCAAAATTATTTATCTTTTGGACTGCATTTGCATAACATTCATACATTGCATTCTAGGATTGTTTTGTTTTATGTTTAAAAAAAAAAATAGAAAATCAAAAAATAAAAAAAAAATTGTGTTATGCATCTTCAAGTTGTGTAATTGAGGTTGGCCTATGAAATTTACATTTCATGACTGTGTACCTTATTTAGCTTTAATGAGCTTTATTTTTCTGCACTTTACTAGTTTGTGCTATGTAGTGTTTATATTGTGTGAGTTGTTTATGGTTTTTAATCACATGCTCTTGATTTTGAAGTCACATTCTTTTGATTGTAAGGACTAAAATATCATAGGAGAAACGTATAAATAACCATCTCACGACTGTTACTCGCCAATCATGAACACCTGTGTGCAAATCATAAAAGCCGTTCTTGGTAAGGTGTAGCACTTGCACAGGAAAATTCTTAAGGTGTTATTGTACATTAGTTAAAAGAAGCAAAAGGCAAAATAAAAAACAAAAAGAAAAATATGCTTCAAAAGAAAAGAATAAAATAAATACATGGTTGCAAGTGTGTTTTCTAGGAGATGTGGGAGTTATACGATGTAAGTTTTTAGGTGATAGTCACTTTCAAACTTATGTGATGAATAATGTAGAAAGCGTGTTTATTCTCTATTTACATATCACCCTGTGAGTATTTCATGCACTTGCTAGTAGCACGCACCACAAGAAAAACATTGTTAAATATGGTACATGTGATTGTGTGTTATGTTTTGTGGCCTACCAAAATTAAATTTCTTGAAATGTTTAATGCATTTTTGGGATGTGAGAAAAGAAAAGAGTGAGGAAAATTGATAAAGTTGAATTTCTCTTTGAAAAATTTGGTTTTGAAGATCATTTGAAGTCATGAACATTCATGTCATTTCATAAAAACAGTTTTTTCACATGATTCTGCAAAAAAAATTTCCAGGAGTTTTCAAAATTTTTGTTTCTTTGAAATTCGACCGATCGAATCTGTTTTTCGACCGATCGAAATGTGAAGGAGAAAAATGGCTTTTTCTTTTAAAAATCTCAAGTCCCTCGATTCCTGCCTGATTCCTTTCAATCAGTTGAGCCTGTTTTCATGTGTATTTCGATTCCTGCTCGATTCCTTTCGACCGATCGGATTTCGGTTTTTTAAAAACAAAAGGGAATCAGATTTGATTTTTTTTTTTCAAAAAAGTTTTTGTCTATCTCTTCGATTCCTCTCTCGATCCCTCATCTCAAAATTTATTTATTTTTTTGTCGTTTTTGTGGTCAAAGTTTCAAAGTTTTTCTTCATCTACTTAAGGTAAGACTCTTTTAGCCTTCCTTTTTCATCTTTTTACATGATTATATGCATTTTTTGTTAAATTTTTTTGGGTTTTTTGCACATTTCAAATTTTGGGTTTTTGATGAATATAGGGTTTTTGATCAATTTTGAACCATGGGTTTTTGTTCATGCATCATTTAAACATGTTTCACATGCTTTAATTTCAAAATCTTTGAGTTTATGTGAAAATTTCGAAATTAGGGTTCTTAGTTTTTGGGAAATTGGGGATTTTGTGAAATTGAACAAAATTGAGTGAAATTGACTTCTGATATTAATGAATTGAGTGATTATAACTTGTATTTTACTTGTTGTAGTGTTTAATTTGTCAATATGAGGATTTTTGAGGATTGGTTATTTTTCGAAATTGGGGATTTTCTAAAATTCTTAAAATTTCCTTTGCCAATTTTTCAATTTGTGATGATTTTGGATTGTTTAAAAGCATTAGATCATGCATTATATGAGGATAACTGTCATGCATCATATAGTTTTTTCAAATATGTTATCTTGTGTCTAATCCTTCTTATTCAATCTGCCATTGGTTTTTGTTGTTTTTCTTTTTCAGATTCTTATTCATGGCTCCTAAGGTTGGTTGAAAATTTAAAACTAGAGCTAATAGGAACCCTGGGTCTTCTTCTTCTGGTTCAGTCCTAGGAGATAGAGATAGGTTTCTGTCAGCTAAGTGTAAGGAAACATATGAGACCTTAACTAAGTATTGGTCTATTTGGGGTGAAAGGGAAATAGTGTTGAGTGAACTAGATCCTTTTATATGTAGAAACTTCGTGTCTAGGAATTGGGTTTCCTTGTGTGAGGTGTTTGGTCCTCCTTCTGTTACCTTGATTAGAGCGTTTTACTCTAATCTCTCTATCTATCCTGAGATTACTGGTGGTCATTATTTGACTTCCTGGATCCATGGTTAGGAGTTTACTATCACTAAACAAACTATTTCTGAGGATTTAGGAGTGCCTTTAGTACGAAGTCCCACATAACCTTACACTGAGTTTCTTACTGTGGATGATATGATGTCTCTTTTGTGTGGTCGTCCTGTTTCTTGGGGTTCTGAACAAAGAATCAATTCTTGTGAGTTCACTGAGCTTAACTCTTTATACTTAAGGATCACATGTCATAACATCTATCCCATTTCCCATGTTCATACTATTCCCATTGAGCAATGTGCCATCCTTTATGCTTTCATTATTGATGGTTCTATGTGTTTTCCGTCTATGGTTATATAAACCATTGTTGATATCTATAGGAGTAAGGGTAAGAGTCAAAAGTTGTTCTTCCCTATGTTTATTTTTAGGATTTTGAGGTTCTTAGGTTTGTCGGACTTTCCTCCCTTAGAGTTACTACACATTACTGCCCCTCTAGGAGCCACCTATCTTAGGCAGAGACAGGCATAGATGAAGAGTGTTGAGCAAAGCACTGAGACTTCTAAGAGACCCCGAGGAGATGCTGCTACTACCTTTGGTGTTATGCCTACTACTAAGGAGACATTTGTGGATCTGACTGCAGCTGTGGATCCTGCAGGTGGTGCAGAGGATGTTGATCCTACAGTTGCTCCTCCACTTCCAATCTATGCTATGGTGTAGTCCATCATGACTACTCAGGTTGCTCATGAACAGCTTCTTGATAAGTTGTTGATAGAGGTTGCCTCATTGAGAGCTGATTTTATGGACTACATGAGTTCTTTTCCACCACCTCCACCCTTTGAGGATTGATTTTGCCTTTGGCAATACGTAACAAAAAAAGGGAGTAGATTTAGGAACTTTTGTACATACGGAGAGTTTTAATGTTTTTACATATTAGTTTTGATGTATTTGATATTTGGATAATTTCTTTGTGTTTCTTTGTTTATTTTATTTTTGGTTCACAAACATTGATGTAATGTGGTTATTGATTATGATAGTTGATGATTATGTTATTCATATTGATGTGTTCACTATCTATTTATGTGTTTTGTGATTTCAAATTTTAAATTTTGATTTAGAATGTTATACTATATTTTCCACACATGCGTTTATGGTTTGTTTTCAGTGTTTCAGAAATTTACAGGTTAATTCTTTCTACAGTTGCTGTCTATTTTAGCAACTAATAATTAGTACTTGTGTAAGAATTGTATTAGGGCAATAATTTGTATTTGAGCTGGTATTTTATTTAAGCATGTCATGTTGTATGTATGTTTTGTCATGGATTTCCAAAGGGGGAGATTATTAGGTTCTAAAGATTTAGAATTAAATATTTAGAATCATTATTGTATTGTGTTGGCAAATCGAGATCAAAACATGTATAGTCTAAGTGTTTAGGCAATGCATAAATAAGGGTGTTTCAAGTTTTGAAGTCCAGTTGATTGCAAAAAAGAAAAGTGAAGTTCTGCCTTTCTTGACTAATCAAGAATTAGGCTCGATCGATCAAAAATTGTAGGTCCATTTTTTTTTTTTTTTTTTTTTTGCAGATTTTTAAACAGGCCCAAGACCGCGAAAACTTTTAGGGTTTCACTTAAACTTCTCTACATATAAAATAAAAACCCAAGCCACATTTTGGAAGAGTCGAAGAAGACTTGTGTGTTACTCTTTGTGAGATTTGAGAGATTTTGTACCTTCTAACTACACATGAATCTACCGAAGCTAAAACTACAATCAAGGATTGGTAGAACTAGTTATCAAGATCAACAAGTAAAGGTAATCTGAAACCTTTGAGTGGGATCTCAAAGTCACAAGCAAGGCGGCTTGTGTTGCTGTAAATTCGAGAAGAGAAGGAGTCCGTGGATTTTGAGCTTGCATGTGGTCGTGTCAGTAAATTACTACTGGAGGTAGCATTAGATTTAGGGTTAAATCTTTTATAAAAATTTCAATTCTCTTATAGTGGATTTGGTTCAACTCGAGGATAGCTAGATTAAATCATTTCCAGGTTTTTACCTTGAAACAGTTCGTTTCATTGGTTTTCTTGGGTCATTATATCATGATGTTATTTACTTTTCCGCATCTTTGCATGATATGATATATTTGTGTTTAACGTAGATATGAATAATTAATCTAAGTAATCACTTGGTTAATAAATTAGGTTAAACAATCTGGTTTAAGGGGTCTAAACAAACTTTTAGAAAGTAATTTATGAAACAAACACCTTAATCTTATATTGTTGTAATGTGATTACATGAATCTAAGATTATAATAATGTAACATTACACTTTATGTAACATCAGGCGAGAACACCAAAGTTAAGAACACCAAAGTCCAACGATCAGCAAACACTCCACCTATTTTTCGTCAAAATCTGTTCGCAAGTTCTCATCCACGGCCAAAAGAAGATCTCCTTGTCCATAAAGATTCCAAATTGACTCAAACAACCCCATTTCAAAATCCTTTCGTATTGGATCAGTTGACTTCCTTCTAGTAACAATTTCTAAGGCAACTACCCCAAAGCTATACACGTCCAAGTCTTTACTAGCCTCACTTGTTCTTAAATACTTTGGATCTATGTATCCGAAAGTTCCAGCCACTCTAGTTGTCTAAGGACCTAACTCATGATCCATAAGTCGAGCTAACCCAAAGTCACCAAGCTTGGCATTGAAACTAGAGTCTAGCATGACATTGCTTGCCTTGATATCATGATGCACCACACATTGCTCCCACTCTTCATGAAGGTAAAACAACGCAGATGCCAATCCAAGCGATATCTTGTAACAAAACCTTCTTGGGCCTGCTACTTTCTCAAGATCATCATTAATTGATGATAACTTTGTTGCTGCTGCTGTCTCTTTTTTCTTTCCCTTCCATATCCACATTATTGTAAATGCTATAATCACCCCAGCAATTAGAATACTACTAGACACTGTTAGAACCAATATTAGTCTATGTTTTTTCGCTTCATTTCTAGAGGAAGTGTTTATATCCAAGCTTGAATTGAATTCCCAGGACTTAAGTATATGTCACTCTATATTTAGACCAGTAGCAGCTGAAAAACCAATTGTGGCCCACTCAGGCAGAACCTTTCTAAAATCAATTTGGAAAGAAAGGCTAGTAGTCTCCTCAGGATTAGAGGTTGTCTGGTAGTTCCAAGAGACACTCAAATTCTTAGTACTAGCGTTGTAGACAATCCATACATCTACAGTATGTCCACTATGGAAACTAGGATCCAAAGTGGTGTAAACTGAAGAATGAATTGAGTCGTTGTTAATTCCCACATGCGTGATATTGGGATCCCATTCTGGGTTCGCGTAAGAGTTAAACTCTACGTGAACAATTTGGTTCTTTGGTGAATCACTGAATGTGGTGTTGTAAAGTTCCAGAAAGACACCAATTGAATTTGGCGGGATTTGAAATTCTACAAGAGCCAGGAAGAATGCAATTCCATTTCCATAATTAAGACGGCCTTGCATGTCAATAGTGAAAGAGAAATGAGTTTTGAAGTTGGCGAGGTCTCCTGATTTGGAGTCCCAGAGTGGCACCTTCTCCACATAGGTTGCCATACAGATATGTGGCATTGTTCATTTCTATGGTTCCAGCAGAAGGTATAACATCTCTGTGATATATTATGTTTCACGCATTAGGATCAAAGCGAGTTACTTGGAAAGGTACTGATGAATGAGCAGAGGGAAGATGGAAAAGGAAGAAGAATAGTGGCAGTTTGAATAAGCTGTAGAAAGTTGTGGCCATGGCTAGGAGATGAGAGAGTAGGAGAACTTTTATTGTATTAAGGTTTCTTAATTTGTCACATCTTCTTATATATTGCCTCAATTGCTTCTTATATATATATATATATATATATATATATATAGAGAGAGAGAGAGAGAGAGAGAGAGAGAGAGAGAGAGAGAGAGAGAGAGAGAGGTGGGTTCAAGTTACACTTGGTGTAACTCTAAAAAGTTACAGATTTTTCTAAACTATTAGATTTAAGTAGATCCAACGGTCAAAAAAGATACTCATTAATACTAATATTCTGATTAGTATTTCATTAATTATACCTTATTTATTGCATTCCATACTTATCTTTAAACCTAAAAAAAAACACAAAAAAGTGTACGTCTCTCTCTCATTTTTTTTCCCACTATTTCTCAACAAAAAAAATTCCTCCATTGCACACCTCTTTGTCTCTCTATCTCTTACTCCTCCACTGCTCTTCTACCTCCACCACCAGGTCGCAGGTAGGAGAGAGAGAGAGAGAGAGAGAGAGAGAGAAGCCGTTGGTTGCACAACTGGTTATTCTCCCACTTTTTTTCCCTTGTTATAATTTCTTAGATAGAACTATTTTATTGTATTCAACTATATACACACACACACACACACACACATATATATATATATATTTTTTTTTTTTGAGAAAGAGACTTGGTTAACGGTTAAACAGGTTTAATATATAAATAAAAAATTATAACAGTCATCACACTTCTCTCCTTTCTCATGTTTGCTTCACATTTGCTCCTTGCTCTATCTCACGTTTGCTCCTTGCTCCGTCTCACGTTTGACTTTCTAAACAAAACTCTCAAATCAGGCAGCTAAAACCATACCCACAGAAGAACCAGATGGCAGCACACCCACAACCTCAAATTGGCGGCGCTTCTTCTCATCCAATCCAACTTGTCGACTTCGCTCTCTAGCTTCTTCTCTTCCAATCCATCCTCAAATCGGCAGCGCACTCATATCCAATCCAACTTGGCGGTGCTTAATAGATCAAAGCTGAAAGTCAGCTATTACAAAAGAAGAAATATCCATAGGATAAGAGTCTAATCAAAAGGAGATAGGGGAACTATGTCTAGCTCTCTGAGCCAGAGCATAGGCAACAATATTGCCCTGCTTACAGACATGAGAGAAAGATATACTCAAAGGAGTTTACAATACAAAGGATATCACTAATCAGATGGCCAACCGAAGCAAAATCCCAGCCACTCCATTGCAGGGCCTTCATTACCTGCCCCGAATCACCTTCAAAAGTTACTCTGTCTAGCCCAAGTTCAATAGAGAAGAGAGCAGCATGCCTGGCAGCAAGCAATTCTAACACTTCCACTGATGGAGGCTTTTTAATCTTCTCTGTCAGAGCAGCCACCACAACACCAAAGGAATTTTGAATAACCACCTTACACCAGCTTCTTCAGATTCGCGAAACATTGCGCTGTTGAAGTTGATCTTCCATTCATTTCAAACAGGTGGACTCTATGCCTTAGGTGCGGAAACCCGGATCGTGGGGGTACTTCTCTTCAAGGATCTAAAGTCACGCACGTAATCCCAAGCAAAACCCGCTATCTGTCCCAGCAGCCTGGCATTTTTGCTTAAGCAAATTTTGTTTCTATGGAACCAAACCGACCAAGTAGTCGCAGCAAATAGAGGAACTGACTCTGGCCTAGTGAAGACCAATTTTACCAACTCTTTAAAAGAAGAGAAGGTCACCCCAGACCCAAAAATCCAGCTAAAGTCAACCTCCCAAACCTCCTTGAGACCACTGCAACTCCAAAGGGAATGAAGGGTATCTTCATAAGCACTTGAACAGCGAGAACAGGTCGCATCCAACAAAATTTCGCGTTTCACCAAATTTTCTTTTGTAGCTAGGGAGTTTGTGCAAACCCGCCAAAGGAAGTGTTTTATTTTACTGGGGACTTGAATTTTCCACAGCTTTTTCCAAAAGCTTCTTTCGTCGATGCAAACTTGAGGCAAACCTTCAGCAGAATTACGAATATCACACAGCAATCGAAATCCAGTTTTAACAGAGTACTTACCGGATTTTTCAAAAGGCCAGATCAGCATATCAGACTGAGGAGTCGAGTAGGGAGGAAGTGCTTTAATTCAAATTGCATTCGGGGGATGAAAATAGTGATCAATCAGCTGAACATTCCACCATCCCGAGGTTTGATTAATAAGCTTTGAGATAGTAGCCTCTGGATGAAGCTCAGCCGAGGGAGAAGAAACAACTCCCTCCCCATTTGGTAACCATTTATCAGTGAATATTCTTACGTGCTGCCCATCACATGCTCTCCATCTAGCACCCGCTTCAATTAAATGCCTAGATTTCAAGATACTTTGCCAAGCAAAAGAACCGGAAGATATAGAAGCTTATAAAACAGAGAATGCTTATCATGAACCAACCTCCACACTTGTTTGGCGAGCAAGGCCTCATTGAACTTGCACAAATCTTTAAAGCCTATACCCCCCTCATCCTTTGGTTTGCAAAGCACCTCCCACGATTTCCAATGTATTTTCCGGCGCTCACCCCTTTGACCCCACCAAAACCTACGGCCAAGCATCTCAATGTCTTGAAAAATACTAACCAGGAGGCGAAAGCAACTCATGGCGAAGGCCGAGATGGCTTGAACAACAGCTTTTAACAAAACTTCCTTTCCAGATTAGGATAAGAGTTTTTCCTTCCACCCTTGAATTTTACCCCAAACCCAATCTTTTATATAATTGAAACTTGCTTTTTTGTGTCTCCCCACAACCGCCGGTAACCCTAAGTACTTCTCATACTCCCTAATTTCCGGGACACCCAAGAGACTTTGCACTTGCAACTTTGCCGAATTCGTTACATTTCCACCAAAGAAGATAGTGGTTTTATTTGCATTTAGTTTCTGCCCCGAAGCTCGCTCATATTTCCCAAGGATCTTGAGGATTTTTGACACATCATCAACCCTAGCCCGACAAAAAAGGAGACTATCATCGGCAAACAGGAGGTGGGAAATTTTTGGCCCATATTTGCATAGAGAAAAACCCTCAAGAGATTTTTTTGCCACCGCTTGTTCAAGGAGACCATTAAAACCTTCCAAGCATAGAAGGAAAAGGTAAGGGGAGAAAGGGTCCCCTTGACGAATGCCCCTAGTTGGAATAATGGTTTCTGTGGGCTCACCATTGATCAACACCGAGTAAGTTACTGATTTAACACACTCCATAATCCAACCAACCCACCTACTATGAAAGCCCAATCGTTCCATCACCTTCTTGAGAAACACCCACTCCAATCTGTCATAAGCTTTACTAATGTCTAATTTTAGAGCTAAGTGTCCCAATTTTCCCCTCTTCTTCCACTTCATATGATGAAGAGTTTCGAAGGCTACCAAAATATTGTCTGAAATTGCTTTATCAAACTGAAAGGCACTCTGAGATTCAGAGATGATATGAGGCAGAACTTTTTTCAACCTGTTTGCCAACACTTTCGAAACCAGCTTATATAAAATATTACAAAGTGCAATGGGATGAAATTCAGTAACATACTCAGGATTTTTAACTTTAGGAATAAGGGAAATAAAAGTATGGTTCAAACCTGGAAGCAAACTACTAGAATTAAGGCAAAACAACACTGTGCGAACCACATCGTCGCCAATAACCCTCCAAAACTTCTGGAAAAAAATAAGAGGCATTCCGTCGGGGATCGGGGCTTTAAGGGGGGCCATTTGACTCAGAGCACACTCAATTTCAGTACAAGAAAATGGTTATTCATATCGTTGGTAACGGCTGGTTTTATGGACAAAACCACATCCTTCATTTCTGTCGGCCTAGAGGAGAGGAATAAATTTTTATAATAATCCCGAACCATTTCTGAGATGTCTCCATCACCCGAGACCAACACACCCTCTGGATTTCGTAGCTCCACAATCCTATTTCGGCAGAAACGTTGCGAAGCTCTTGTATGAAAGTATTTTGAATTTCGATCTCTGGAAATCATCCAATGCTTCTTACTATGTTGCTGCCACATCTTTTCATCTAACCAGAGGAGATCAACAATCTCCGATTTTAGCTTGAGAAAACGGTCCACTTTCCTTCGCTGGGCTGCATTACTTTCAGCAACTTTCAACAATTTCTTTTTTTCAATAATCTCCCGTCTCACGTGGCAAAAAGAATTCCTACTCCAGTGCACTAAGCTCTTTTGATAAGCCCCCAACTTTGAAACCACCATTTCCATGGGAGATCCCAATACATTTCTGTCCCATGTCTGAACCATAGTATCCCTACACCCCAACTCCTCCAGCCACATCTGCTCAAAGTGCCAAGGTCTCAAAGATTTAACTTCAATCCCCTCCATACGAATGCAAATTGGATTATGATCCGAGGACACACAAGTCAAAGTCTGAACACAAGTTGCCGGAAATAAATCATACCAATCCGCCAAACTCACTGCCCAATCTAACCTCTCCCAGACCATACCACCATTTGGAAAAGTTCTAGACCAAGTGAATTTATTTCCGGAGAAGCCAAGATCTACTAAATTACACTCGTCCAACACTTCATGAAACTGTTCGATCTGACCATAGGGTCTAAGTCTGCCACCACTCTTTTCATGTGATTTTAAAATTTCATTAAAGTTGCCTCCACACAGCCAAGGCAGAGAAACCTGGCTATGCAGCCCACGAATTAGCTCCCAAGTTTCATATCGTAGATGGGTTTCCGGAGCTCCATAAATTCCAGTAAAACACCAAGCATTATCCTTACCTTTATTTATCACAACATCTATATGATTTTGGGAAGAGGATTCCACTTTTAAATTAAATCCATTCTTCCAAAAGATAGCTAAGCCACCCCAACGAGTAATTCTTGAAACACCGTGGTAAAGACCAAATTGAAGAGAATCGCAAATAGAACCTAGTCTTGCTTCTTCCAACCATGTTTCGGTTAAAAACACAATCGAAGGGTCTTGTGCTTGGACTAATTCTCCAAGCTCCTGAACTATCTGCCGGTTCCCAAGCCCCCGACAGTTCCAACAAATGAGATTCATATTTCTTGGCGGGGTTGAGCACTAGCCTCCACCAATATGACTGCATTTTCTTTTTCAGTCTGAGAGTTCAATCTTGTTTTTTTTGCAGCACCTTGCTGATTTTTCTTGGGCAGTGTCACCCTTTTTTTCCCTATGGATACTTCTAATTTTTCCTCAGGTTCAGAGAAACAACGGTTAATATGGGACCAGGATGGCTTTGGTGATATAGAAATGCACATGGGAGAGTCTAAAGAATTAGAGATATCAGCCAATGGGACACTAACTGACTTGGTATTAAGTGATGGAGACTCACACGTGATTAATGAATTTGAGATATCAACCGAAGGGGAGCTATCTGACCTGGCAATAAGTGATGTAGACTCACACATGCTTAAAGAATTTGAGATATCAACCAAAGGAGAGCTAATTGACCTGGCAATAAGTAATGGAGACTCACACGTGACTGTTGGCTGAATTGGCATTTTTACTTTACTACCCTCATCCCTAGGCTTCTTTGAAGTAGCAGACCCCGTGCTTGGAGACAGCTCCCAATTTCCATTCCAATCATCCATCATTTCACCTTTTTCTTGTTCTGCTTCTGACTTGTGTAAAGTATACGAAAAGCTATGTTTCGTATTGGGCTGGCCACCAAAACCCGGCGGGAGATCGTCCAAAATCCTGACACTAGGATATACAATAGAGTTTGGGAGAACAAAAGCCGAGGTAGCCTTTTCCACTGATTTCATCGGAATACCACACTCCGGCGAGGGGACCTAATGAGATTTTGAAGCTGGTCTGCACCCCTCTTCCTTTTTGACCTTAGAATCTTTCTTTTATTGATAAAAACCCGGAACAGCTATGGTGTATTTTTTTGATTTGGTTTGATAACGGTGCTCTTAACCATACCCCATATTTCCGGTCTTCCACGGTGAGCGTGCCTTCACTGGTAATCCATTGTTCACAATCCGTTTCCCCATGGGTTAAACATCCACACCAAAAACAAATACTTGGTAGCCTTTCATATTTGAAAGAAACCCAGCCCGTAGTTCCACTGTCGAGAGTTGTTTTACGTCCACGACAGATAGGTTTTTTAATATCTAAAATAACACGAACACGCATATGGTCACCTCCTTCCATAACTGAGAAATCAAAGGGACATACTTCACCGATCCCCGAACATATTCCTTCAGCCACTGTTTTGTTCATAAAGCTAAATGGAATATCATAAACTTGAACCCAGAAAGGGACTTTCTCAAAGTCCAAGTTACGAACGTGGATGCTGTTTTCGTACCTTTGAAAGACCACCAAGAACTTGTCGAAGCTCCATGGCTGAGAAAAGAGTATTCTGTCACTGTCGAACTTGTTTTCGAAAATAAAAAGGACAATATGGTTGCCCTGATCCTTAATCTTAAACCCATTCCTAGTGCGCCATATTTGAGAGAAGTTTTGAGCTATAGCATCAATATTAAGGACCCGTTTTGTGTGAAATTTAGCAGCCTAAATAAAGTCCTTACACCCCATCTCAAAACGGAGGTTAAACTTTTCCTCCTCCGGAGCCTGAAGAGACATCTGGTTCCACCCCACAGTAATCTCGTCCATGAGATCCACAAAAGGAAAAGTTTCTAACAAACCCTACTAGAAAGAAACCCACTAACCTGCAGCGACCAAAGGTGGCTAACAGGGACTATCAAGCCTTCACAAGGAAGGGACCAGCTCTTTCTCAGCCTAGGAGAAGTTGGGAGACCCAAGCTTTCGATAGCGAACAGAGAAAACTTAGTAGGAATTTGTATTCAACTATATTGTAGTACAGACATTGAAAAATTTTCGTGGCTGTTGTGATTCTTTTTATATACAATAATAGTGTTTTAGTTCTTTTTATATGCAACTGTTTTCTAGAATAACTTGCTATTGACTAAATCTATTGGGTCTATTAGTTCTTTTTATATGCAATAGTAAATATAATGTATCAAAACAACTGCTGCATGTGTAGATATAACCTCTGTTTTTCTATTGGGTCAATTAGTTGTTCCAAATTTTATTGTCTCACGTGTAGTTAAGGAACATATGTCTTGTAGCTACATGTTTACACATTGATGAGAGGGAACTTTGATATTATATTCAGTCTATTAGTTGTAGCTACAAGTATTGGCTACTAAATCGAATAGTACTTGGCTCAAAGTGACTATTTCTTTAGATATGGAACTATTCAAATTTTTATTTATGTAAATATATTGGTTGTTATATTTACATAATTTATATTTGTGTTCATTTTTTATATTGGTTGTTATAGTTACTAAATAGCAGATGAAGTGTGAAGAGTTATATGATGCCCCAAACAATCTAGAGCTATTAGAGCAAGAGTTACCACTTGAAGATTTTGGTGATTGTGAGTTGAAATCCAAGCCATATTTTGGAATGCAATTTAACTCCCTTGATGGTGTTGAAACTTTTTACAAATAATTTGCAAAAAAAGAAGGTCTTGGAATCCGTGTTTGTACCAATAAAAGACCACCTAGAAGTGATAATATAACAAGTCGTATTTATGTATATTGTAGTGAAGGGCAACACAAAAGAAAAAAGACACTTGATAATGGAGAGAGCAGAGTTGATGAACAAAAGGCCCATAGAAGTTGTTCAAGTCTTAAAACTGGATGCAAAGCAATGCTTAGGGTCATGAAGAATAAGAAGTTGTAAAAATGGGTTGTGAAGGGATTTGACAACAACCACAATCATGGTATAATTAGTCCAAAAAGTGTGGCATACCTCTGATGCCACAAAAAATGTCTGCTGCTGCCAAAAGTCTTATTGAAAAATTTGGTGAACAAGGTCTTCCAACAGGAAAAGTTGCCACGATATTCAATGTAGGTGACCAAACATTTTCAAGTAGAGATTGCTAGAATCACTTGAGAGATGTTAGGGGAAAAAATCTAGATGTTAGAGATGCCTCAGCTGTCCTTAATTATTGCCAAAAACAACAGGTGAAAACTCCAATTTCTTTTATGCAATTCAATGTGATGATGTTGGCCATATGGTTAATTTTTTTTGGGTGGATGCACGATCAAGAATGACTTATCAATACTTTGGGGATGTAGTCACATTTGACACGACTTATAAAACAAACAAGTATGATATGCCATTTGCTCATTTTACAGGGTTAAACCATCATTGTCAATCAATTTTATTTGGTTGTGCATTGTTGCAAGATGAGACAGAACATACTTTTGTGTGGTTGTTTGAAACTTGGCTTCAAGCAATGTGGGGGAAGGAACTGCTCTCTATTATTGCAGATCAAGATTTAGCCATGGGTCTAGCTATTGCAAAGGTATTCCCAAGAACTCATCATTGTCTTTGCCTTTGGCATATTAAGAAGAAATTTCTAGAGAAACTTTCCCATATATATCATAAGAAGTCATTATTCAAACGTGAGTCACCTAGTGTGAAAAAATTTGAGGAGGCTTGGAAGAGCCTAATAATAACTTATGGCTTGGATAGAAATGAATGGCTTCAAGGATTATATAATATTCGAGAGTCATGGATACCAGTGTAAAATAGAAATACTTTCTTTGCAGGAATGAACACTAACCAAAGAAGTGAAAGCATCAATGCATTTTTTTACTCCTTTGTTAACTCGAGAACTACATTACAAGATTTTGTGGTCAAATTTGCAAAATCAGTGGACAACCATTATAAGAAAGAAAGAAAGGAAGATTTTGATTCAAGACATAAAAGTCCTTCTTTGGTAATTGGCTCAATAGAAGAGCATCAAGCTACTTCTATATACACGAGAACCATATTTAGCAAGTTCCAAAAAGAGTTGGTGAGTAGTAATCATTTTACAAAGGAAAAGGTTGAGAAAAATGGAACTTCTTATAAGTACAAAGTAACAAGTTCCTTTGATCTAGATGATGCATTTATTATGAAGTTGAACTTGGAATCAAAAGTTTGTGAATGTGACTGCTAACTTTTTGAGTTTATGGGAATTGTTTGTAGGCACGTGACTAATCTTTCAAGTTAAAAATATTTTTGAGATTCCTAGCCACTACATTCTACAACGCTGGACAAAAGAAGCAAATAAAGAAATCAAAAGTGTAGAATATAGATCAAGCTGTGAGGATGAGCATCATATGTCAAGAGCCTTACAAAGCATCCATGTTCGTCGTCGTGTAAGTCAATTGTCTTACCTTGCTGAAAAATATGAATATATATATGAAATGATCATCTCCAACTTAGACCAGACCCTTAAGAAAGCTTTTGGAACGGAAAATCAACTGCTTGAAGGTAATGAAAATGATGAAATGAATATCCACCACAAGATTGGTGAATCAGTTGCCATTGTTGAAGTTCAAGACTGCTCTCCCGATGTTCCTTTGAATATAAAAGATCCACATGTATCACAAACCAAAGGTTGAAAGAAAAGCACCGAGAAATAGGGTCATGGTGGGAGAATTAAAGGTGGGCTTGAAATATCCTTAGCTCGTGCAACTTCAAAAAGACGATCTTGTCAACTTTGTGGGGGTTATGGTCATAATTGTCGTACTTGTAAACAATATAATGGTGAAGGAAGTGATTACAAAATGAAGAAAACATGACAGCGTTTGATGCCAATAATATTGATGACTTAGCATAAAGTGAGTTTTTTCATTTCATTTTTCTAGTCTTTTTTTATTTTTAATTTTGATTGTAATAATATGTATCTTTTGTTTCAAATTTACTTATACATTTTTTTTCTACTTTAGGTACATGTGGTTGAAGAGAATCACAAAATGAGCTTCGCATGGTGGAATTGAGATATATAGAGTCCAAGTAGCTTAAAATATAAGTGTCTAAGGACCTATGTTGTTAATCATGATGAAACAATACATTTTGTTTTTTTTATTTATTTTGTTTTTGTTTTGTTTTTTTAAGGACCTATGTTGGAATACTATTTGGAATTTTCTAGCTAAGATCCTTAACTATTAGTCTTTGATCCATGACAACACATATATGGAGGGTAGTAGCAATGCAACCATAGTTTTGGTTACAAACTACTCATTTACTTTTGCTTTAATTTAATGTGATTAACGGTGTGTTTATGGCACATTTTTCAGATTTTTAAGCAATTCTATACTCTTTGTTTAGTCCTATACTCATTTTTCATAGAGGAAATCTTTTTGTGATAAGCAAGAAATGGTAGACCCCTTTACTTGGCTGTTACTTTGGATTTAAGTAGTATCATTTGGGTTCAGGAAATGTTTCATAATTTATTTCTATTCCCTATAATACTAGGGAGCATGGAAACTGCATGGTAGTATGAAGAAAAGAAGAAAATTTACTTAGTATAGGTTTATACTTTTGCTTAGAACCATTTACGTTCTTAGACAGCTTAGGATTTCAGAGCATATGGTTGAGGATTGTATATTATTTTTGAAAGTTTTGAAGATGAGATAGACAGATTGTTGTAAGAAAAAAAAAAAATAGTAATCAAAGCATGCCAATAATTTTAATGATTTTAAATTGCATGGAAATTGGATAAAATTTTATATTGGAGAAGCAATCTGTTAGAATAATGAAAACATTTTGGAGGAAACCTATTAACAAATTTCCCGAAATGTGTTACTGCCTCCAAGGATGGTTTTCAATTAATCATGGTCAACATGGTCTCCTATAATGCATTAGCAACCTGCCTGTTATCTTGATTCAGGACTCTTTCACTTATATAAATTGATCAACAAAATTGTATTTCAATCTAAAGATAAAATACACATGTTAAAAAAAAATTAGCAGCTTCATAGGCAGCAAAGTTACAACATCTCTAATTACAAAAGTTCAATCAATTGGAGTCTAAGAGTACAACTAACATAAATACATTTAGCAGCAACAACTAACAATGGATACAATAGCGTTTGCTACTCCATAATCACACTCTCAAACCTCCATAATCACTCCAATACCAGGTGAAGCAGAGGTCTATGGATCATTTTTGCTACTCCATAATCACTATAATACATTTTGTATTCCCGTCAAAACGTTTATCAGTGAGCCTTCTAACATTTCCCTGCAAAATGAAGTGTATGTTTTAAGTCTTTCACAAGCAGCTATAAGCAATAAATCTTACTTTAAGAGCCTATTTAAAAAATTAGAGCAAATTTTTTTTTTTTTTTGAGAAATAGAGCAAGTTAGTTCTACTGCTTTCATAAGGTGTTGTTATCTTCATATGAAATGACCACCACCCCCACCCCCAAAAATAAAAAAGTGGGAGGTGGCAATTATTAACTTTTATAGAGAGGAAATCTTACAAGATTAAAAAATGATAGATGACCCAATAGAAAAACAGAGTTTATATCTACACATGTAGCAGTTGTTTTGATACATTATATTTACTATTGCAGATAAAAAGAACTAATAAACCCAATAAATTTAGGCTGTGTTTGTTTTGGCTGAAAACGATTTCAGGAAATCCTTTTACATGAAACCGTGTGTTTGGTTGCACATAAAAAATAGAATTTTCCGGAAAATCATTTACTTTGACCGTAAAATAGCCCCTTTGACCTGGAAAATATTTTCAGCTTCTGTTTTACCTTCAAATCATTTCTGGAGACGTGCAAAGAGAGAAAGAGAGAGAGAAAGGACTCAGACGCGCAAACAGAGAGAGAGAGAGAGAGAGAGAGAGATCACGTCGTCGAGTTCGAGATCGCGCCGAAAAATCAGATTGCCATCCTCGTCCCCTCCACGCGACGGTGAGATCGCGCCACGAACCCACGAACCAATCGACCCACCTCGTCCACCAGCAAGATTGCGCCACCAACCGATCGACCCATCCCTCATCCTCACCGACCCATCCCACTCCGCTGACCCACCCTTAAGCCGATCTGTTCACCGGCGAGTCGCACCACGCCGATCACACCGCAACGATCAAGCAAAGATCGAACCCAGTCGCCTCACATGCCTTCGCCTTCAAATCCACACACCTTCGCCTCAAGCAAAGATCGTAGCACCGCGCCAACCCACACGCCTTCGCCTTCGAACCCAGTTGCCTCTCTCTCTTCCTTCTTCCCTCAATTTGGCCGGATTTGATGATTTTTTTTCTTTGGTTTTGTTTCTTTTGTGTTTGTGGACTGAGAAATGATATTATATATTTGTTTGAAAGATGAAAAAATGTGAGAAAATGTGAGCAACAAGTAGAAAATGTGTTTTCCATAGTATTTTCAAGAATACAGCCAAACACCAGAAAATATTTTTCAAAGCATTTTTTGAAATGCAACCAAATACTTGCAAATATTTTCCTTTTCCGAAAGTAGCATTTCCGGAATATATTTATTTTTGGAAAATATTTTACATGAACCAAACACAGCCTAGTCAATAGCAAGTTGTTTCGGAAAATATAGTTGCATATAAAAAGAAACTTTTTTTTTTTTTTTTATATATAGAATATGGTAATTCCTTTTAACTGTTCAGAAATATATACAACCACAACTATTCAAATTGAAATTACGGTGCTGGACCCAAAGGACCATTTATAGAAAATGGTAATTCCTTTTAACAATTAAACATACATATTGCTGGTCATTCAGCATAAATTCAGCCCCTGATAGGTTCATAGAGTATTCTGAAGTTTTGATAGAACAAATCTATTTATCTCCATTTTTTTATATATTTAATTAAGATACGTAGTAATATTTGTTAGTGGAAACTTGGAATAAAAATTTAGTAACATGTAAAATTAAATGAAGGAATAGTCTGTGTAAAAGTAGTGTACGCTCATTCATATAAAAAGAACTGAAAGACCACTATTGCATATAAAAAGAACCACAACAGCCACCAAAATTTTCCACGTCTGTACTACAATATAGTTGAATACAATAAAATAGTTCTATCTAATTATAACAAGGGGAAAAAAGTGGGAAAGTTGTGCAATCAGCGGCTTTTTTTTTTTTTTTTTTTTTTTTCTGCCGACCCTGGCGATGGAGGTGGAAGAGTGGTGGAGGAGTAAGAGACAGAGAGAGAGAAGCATGTAGTGGAGGAATTTTTTTTTTTTTTTTTTGAGAAACGGTGGGAAAAAAAATTAGAGAGAGACGTATACTTTTTTGTGTTTTTTAGGTTAATGGATAGGTATGGAATGTAATAAATAAATGATAATTAATGAGATACTAATCAGAATATTAGCATTAATGAATATCCTTTTTTTGACCATTGGCTCTACTTAAATCTAATGATTTAAAAAAAGTGTAACTTGAACCCATCTCATATATATATATATATTGCCTCAACAACTCGGACTCGTCATAATAATTTGGCTTCTTGGCTTCTTATCTTTTGTTTGGACATTGCTAAACGGAATAAGGGCAGTGGCCGTCGTAATGTACATTGTGTTTTGAAATTTAAAATATCTAACGTTCACATGTTTTTGGCAAATTCGAAAGATTCTTCAGATTATACAGCAGCATTGTCCCCTCCATTCAGGGATGGAGCCGGGAATATTTCTTAGTGAGCCAAAGCATGAAAAAAAAATTATATATATATATATATATATTGATCATTCAAAAATAAACTAATATGTCATAAATAAAACTAGAATTTATTTAATATTAACAAAATATAAATAAATTAAAATAATTGTATTTTTAATAAATTTATACTCAATCATTTGTGATCTATCAAAATGATACTCAATAGGCTTTCAATCACAACAATTTATAATTTATTTCATATTAGAAATCGCGCACAATAATTTTTCTTTGAATGTGCGACGTCAAAGAATCCATAATAAAAACATCTTATTTGTTTTGCTATGAAGCATTTTTTTTTACACTATTTAAGATTGAAAATGCTTTTTTGTTTATTGCAAAAAAAATTATTTTACAAAGGAAACAGTATGAAGCACACAAAAGTTGAAATTTATATTTAATATCATTGTGTGTGTATATATAAGTCACACACACACACAAAAAAAAAAATAATAATAATAAAACCAGCACCCAAACATGTGTGAAGTTTCTGTTTAAGGATTGCTCTCGTGCAAGATAAAATGATGTTCGGATTTATGGATTCCGTACGTGAGCAAATGTCATGCAAATTAATATTGATTTAAGTTTTGGTTTAAGACTGTTTAGAGGTCTGATCTTGCAATTAGTTGAGTGAGATGGTTCACTAAGCGAAGTGTCACGTCAGATAGATTGAAATTTTGAGTTTTTGTAGAATTATGTAGTCAAGTGTAATTAACTTTTAGTTAATAGTCATTAAAAATTATTAATAGTTATTTATTGTGTTTTGAAAATCATTATTTTTTAATTGTCTCTTCATTGCCTATAATATTTTTTCATATTTAATTGAAAAAAAAAATCATTAGAATTCTTCAGAATTGCTATTTCTAAAAGGAAAATGTTAACGAGTACCGTTGAGGCATTGGTTAAGAATTTATTTTAAGAAAGTTTTGATACCACTTTTATGGGAAATGAAAAAAACTGTCAAAACATTAATTACTTTTTTTTCTTTTCCCATAAAAACTTTCTTTAATTAGATTGTTAACCAATGTCCTACGGCACTCGTTAACATGACCCTTTGTAAAATTCATAAGCTCTGTGGTATCCTAAAGACAATTTGCCAATAACATGTTAGCAAATCCTTTCAGAGCATTCCCATTCGAGATTCTAAAAAAGTTCTATTTTACAATCTCAAAACCTACTTTATTTATTTTATCATCTCATTTTACAACTTATCCAATATCCTAGTTTCTATTTATACAACTCATTAAAATAATATAAACTACAACATCAAAAAATATAAAAAAATCGTGTTTCTCTCTCTTCTCTATTCATTTCTTTCTCCTCTCTCCACCTTTCTCAATTAAAAATCATGTTTTTTTGTTTTGTTTTGTTTTTTGTTTTTTGTTTTTTTTTTTTTTTGTTTTTTTGTTTTTTTGTTTTTACATCCAAGTGAACAATTGGTTCTATATATAAGAACCAACTGTTTATAGGTTCTAAAATTTTTTAAGAACCCATACCCGGATGGAGCAACATTTTTGAAGTTTTGAATGTAAAATAACAACTAGGGGGGGGGGGGGGGGGTGTTTACATCCACCAATGCTAGTGCTCTTAGAGTGCAGGTAAATATCTTCTTTAAGGAGGCGATTCAATGAGCCTCAAAGTTGACATTCCATTTTCCTAACAACTTTAATAGAATGTGTTAGGGAGATAAATATCTTGGAGGGTTTTCTTGAATAATTAATAAAACATATAAAAACATACTTTAACTAAAAAGGCTTAAGTCCAATGGGTATGTGCTCAATTATGTTATAGTAATTACTCATTCTTCTTATTATTATTATTCAATGTAGCACTTCACTCACACGTGCAACCCAACAACCTTCCTTTCACATGTGAGTCTCTGCCTCTGTATGGGCTTTCAATACCTCTTTGTGGGCCATAAACAAGTCTTACCCGCTCTATCTTGACTAATGGGTCTTTCCCTTCACTAGTGCATCATCCATGGGCCTCCATATGTCAACCCAACACGTTTTTTTATCTCCATAGGAACCTTGAACTTTACTGTTGTCTAGCACCATTGGCAAATATCACTCCTTTGTTAGGCCTTTTCCAAGATCGTTTCTGTGGGCTTTCATAGGCTTGCTTAGTGCAATATACCGTCCTTGCTCCAACTGCAAAAGGGAGCTACTTTGCTCCATTTATGAAAGGGTTTCAAGTACACACACTCCATTCTCGCTTCAACTGCAAAAGGAACCTCAATAACTTTGCCACCTTTGCTCCACACCACTATGAGCTCTAATACCACTTGTTGGGAAGATAAACAAATTGAGAAACTTCTTTGAATAATTAATAAATCATATAGAGACAGACTTTAACCCAAAAAACCTAAGCCTAATGGGTATGTGTTATATTATGTTATATTAACTACTCATTATTATTTAATGTGAGACTTCACTCACATGTGTAACCCAACATAATGATTTGTTTGATATTACGACTTTCAAAATAATGAATCAACCCAATCCACTATTTGAAAAGTGTCTTGAAAATAATTTTTTATGGAACTAATTAAATTTAAATTGTATATTTATATATCTTAGGCATATCCCAAAACAAAGAAACAATTTAAGAATTTCTCTAGTGAGATCCACTATAATATGAAATGTGAGAATATTGTTCCCAAAGTATCAAATAGTTACTCCAATAGACATTTCTAATGTGGTCCACCAAGTGCACTAAATAATTTTTCCTAATCAAGATGATCATGGATCAGTAATTATTTCATTATTAAAGGTTTAATGCTGATTTTTTTTTTTTTTTTTTGTATTTTAAAATCATACACAAAATATAAATTTATAAATTAAATAGTAAATAACATCCTATTAAAATGAAATTTGACATATGTTATTAAAACAAAGAGAGTGTAATTCATTAGTAGAATTTTCAAAATATTAATCTAAATAATAAATAAATAAAAAGTGATGTATATATGGTTTGAAATCAAACCTGGACTTCTAAAATAGTATCAATTTAAATCAGCAATTAAATCCAAAAACCAAACCCCCAAATCAAACTAGAAAAATGTAGGTTTTTTTTTTTTTTTTTTACAAGATAGAAATTATACTCTAGCATAATCTAAGTGTATGTGTGTAAAACTTACTCCTGGAGACTTAAACCCTGACCTTTGCCCTCCCACACCCTACAAGCACTTATACTTGTAGAGTAACCATCACACTAAAAATGTGCGGCGGTGAAAAATGTAGGCTTAAACAGATATGATTTTTAAAAGTCAATCCAATTTAAAACTTAAATTTGTAATAGTCTTAAATAATAAGTTTTAGTTTGAAACTTTTGAAATTATTTACCAAGGAATAAGAAGAAGAAAATAATAATAATAATAACTGGGTTAATGGTTATATGTTCTTAAACATTACTGGGTTAGATGAATACTTGCATGAAAATGAAGTTCCAAAACCTGCAAAGTCAAAAGGCTTGCATCCATCGATCTTACTCTCCCGCACCATCTGATGTTAATTTCTAGTTTGTTAATCTTTAATGATAAGTTAAACTAATAAATAAAACACATAGAAGAAATGCTACGTACATTTGAAGACACGCATTAGATTATATAATGACTTCTTGTTGTTCAGATTCTTCTAAAAAAACAAAGACTTGTTCGGCAAATCCGAATTCATTAACATAATATTACAAGATTCCAAGAAGATAACAACCAGAGCGGTTAGACAAGATAATGTTTAAAAGACTTTAATACAATCTTAATTTCCTGCGCTAATTTAGAGCTTATAGTTTTTAATATTCCTTATCTTTTGATATACACTTCATTATTGTAAAAATTTCTTGGATTCAGATTTTATTCTAATCATTAGGCTGATGCGTTGAACTTAGCTTACGGCACAGAATGAGAGATGTGTTACATAGAGCTAAGAACAATATTAGCAGTGGTGGCCACGTTCAGTCCATAGTATTCCTTAAACACTCTAACCTAATATATATATATATATATATATATATATAATAATTTAAAATTTTTTATTTGTTTTCCCTTAAAAACAAAAAATTAAAAATACCCTCAAGCAAAATCAGGAACACCTTCAAATAAAATAAAAAAAATTTACCCTTACAACCATTGTTGAAGCTTCTCAACCACAGTGAAATGCTGGCAAACCTTGAGCTTGCATCTCCATTTCTTCTTCTTCTTTTTCTTCTTTCTCTCTCTCTTTCTTTCTTTCTTTTTTTTCTTTTTTTTTTTTCTGTGTTTTTGCCGTTCCTGCATTTTTGCTCTTTCTGAAGTCTCTAGCACTCTGCTATTCTTTGCCCATTTGCCGGTAATGAAGACGAACTTTTCATTTTTCTATCATGGTCTTCCACATGTCAGTAAATGCTTGGCTGTCAAAGTGTAAAGTGTCAACACCTTCTTCTTTTACTTGTACCAGATGATAGGCTATCAATCAACCATTTACTTGGGCCTTGTATTAGTATTTATTATTTAATTATTTTTTTTGAAGGGGATTTAATTAATTTTTTAATGGGCAAGTCTGCCACTCTTCCGGATTTTACTATATATATATATATATATACATATATTTTGAAATTTAATAAATAGTAAATGGACTTGGGCTATTTAGCATAACTTAAGATTAATTTAAATATAGACTAACACAAAAATGTTATATAAGTATGTGGGTGTATATATATATATATATATATTTCATCTCTTCTCCAAATTAAAACAATTTCCATGATGTTATCAACTCATTGATTAATAAACTTGATATTTAATTTATGTTTGCTTATAATTTAGTATTTCTTATTTTTCTTATGAAAGTTATGATATAAAGAATACACTTGAAAGATAAATCTCAATATTTATTTTGACTATTTTAGTCAATTTTTCTACTTTTACTAATTAATGTATTTATTTATCTTTAAAAAATTCTTTAATTAATTATGATATCATCACAGTTCATTAGTTTATTTGCTTGTAAAGTTAGTTTTGACCATTCCTATCACTACTGCAATGATAGAAAGAAGTTTTTCAGCAATAAAATATATAAAAAATGAACTACGCAATCGAATAAGAGATTAGTGGATGAATGATTGATTAGTTGTGTATATTGAAAGAGATGTAGCTTGTAGCATTGATAATGAGACTATCATGCAACGATTTCAAAATATGAAAATTTAGAGAAGTCAATTGTAAATTTTATGTATTTGCGTGTTTTTTAATTGTTATTGTTGTCAATATATGAATTTCTCTTTTTATTATATTGTGTAATTTATGTTTCTTAAGGAACACTCTGAGAAAAATTTCTAGAGCCACCACTGAATATTAGCATGTATATACGTGAATACCTCTGGCCGTCAATTACTAGTACTACTTTTCCAACCCAGATATTGGTGGCTCAGACATCCATTGTTGGCAAATTGCAGATGAGGTTGGATGCATTGAACTAAGAACTAAAACCTATATTAGCAAAATTTTGCTTATTGCTGTTGTTGTCTCGTGCAACTCAAAAAGGTGTTAGAACTTCTACTAGATGTAAGTTGTTTACGAGATGTGGAGTCCAGAAATTTTTGTTTTTTTTGAGATCTTTTATTGTAGTGGATTTGCTTCGTTGGAGAAGGTCGGACTCATCAATTTAGACCCCAATTTTATGGCTTATGGCAATTTTAACTAACGAACAAATTAAGTCCAATTGTTAATGTAATTAGCCAATTAGCATATGCATAGATATAGAAACACGACAACAAATCCCAATCACATACAAGCACCCCAAACATACCTAAGTAATGACTATGTTCCTGAGCTTCAAGCTCCTACTAGTACCTGATTTCTTGAATCTTTTCTTCTTGTCATTCACTGGATCCACGAATTGAGTTATTAATTGCAAGACCAAGTGTCCTTGGCCACTCCAAGGATCCTTGGATATTTTGGGACTGCCCCAGTGATTCCCAAACACCAAACAATAACAAGAACTTTGAAGGATTCTTTGTGTGTATTGGTTTTAATCTCCAACCGTAGAATTTGATAGACTATGAATTAGTCTAGAAATGGATGCATTGGAGAGGGTGAAGGTAGAGAGAACAAATGAGTGTTTTGTGAAGGTAGAGAGAACAAATGAGTGTTTTCACAAGGATTTTAGGTTGCTCTCTAGCTCTTCAAAATGGGAAATTGGGTATGGAACTTCATGGGAAATAAGGGTTATATACAGAGTATAAAAATAGGCACGTACAACAGAGAAGGAAATAATAACTAATTTGTCTGAAGTTCTAGCAATCACACTTGACCAAGGCGAGAGGCGAGATTGCCATGCAACTGATTTTCAAAATGCTTAACTTGCTTGAGACTTCGTCTGACCCTTACAATTTCACTCAACCGAGATTGAACAACTTGCAACTCTACTCTTTAGCTCTTGATCCCTTCAACCCAATACAAATTAACCCACGAATGTACATGCTACAAAGAAATTAAGTACACAACAATTATATGTAAATTTTGGCACGAAATAGGCCAACACACTAAGATCTTAACAGAAGTATTCTCAACAGTGACTTTTCCTATGGAATATTTTTTCCATTGAATTTCCCTACGTCACCACATTGCTATCTCCATTATGTTTGATTTCGTGCGATTAGTGAAATATTATTTCATTCATCATCACATGCTTAAATTGTTTATTCATGAATTGGAAATTTACATAATTGGATAAATTAACCACTTGGTAAATTCCCTTGTGATTCAACAACAAGGGTCAAAACCTTGACAAACTCCATACAAACAATAGCTAATACTATAACAATGATTACAACCAAAGATGGTAAATACGTTTAACGACCATGTTGAAGGCTTGTAGTACTCACGGAAGCTTCACTAGAGCTAATTGCTGCTGGTGTAGGTACACGATACATAGGAACATGCCTCTCTGTTGGAAGATTTGGTATTGTTGCCTCAAACTTAAGAACTTGAATTGCTTGCCTTATGGAGGGCCTCAGATTTCGATCAGGGTGAGAACACCAAAGTCCAACGATCATTAAACATTTTACCTGTTTTTCATCAAAATCTGTTTGTAACTTCTCATCCAAAGCCAAAAGAAGGTCCCCTTTTCCATGAAGATTCCAAATCCACTCTACCAACCCCATTTCAGAATCCATTCCCGTTGGATCAATTGACCTTCTTCCAGTAACAATTTCTAAGGCAACTATTCCAAAGCTATACACATCAGTCTCTTTACTAGCCCTAGCTGTTCTTAAATATTCTGGAGCCATGTATCCTAAAGTTCCAGCCACTCCAGTTGTCTGGGGACCTAGCCCATGATCAATAAGTCGAGCTAACCCAAAGTCACCAAGCTTGACATTGAAACTAGAGTCTAGCATGACATTGCTTGCTTTGATATCTCGGTGCACTACACATTGCTCCCATTCTTCATGAAGATAAAGCAACGCGGAGGCCAATCCAAGCGATATTTTATATCGTACTTCCCAAGTGAGTGGATTCCTCTTGCCAAAGAGGTGAGTATCAAGGCTACCATTTGGCATAAACTCGTACACAAGCAGAAACTCACCTTTGTCATGACACCATCCTATGAGTTGCACCAAGTTTCGGTGCCTTAGTTGGTTAAAGATCTTCACCTCAGTTATGTATTCCTTCTTCCCCTGTTTAGACCCTCTTGAGATTTTCTTTACAGCGATTAGCATATCTAAATCGGTTAAGTATCCCTTGTAAACAGCACCAAATCCTCCTTGACCCAACTTCCTCTGTTCTGAGAAGTTATTGGTAGCTGAAACAATATCACTATAAGAAAACCTTCTTGGCCCCGCTCCTTTCTCTAGATCATCATTAATTGATGTTAAGTTTGCAGTTTCTTCTGTCTCTTTTTTCATTCCCTTCCATATCCACAATATTGAAAATGCTATAATAACACCAGCTATCAGAACACCACCGATCACTGTCAGAACCACTATTAGTAAATGACTTTTCGCTTCCTTTCCACTTGCTACATTTATATCCAAGCTTGAACTGAATTCCCATGACAAAAGAGTATGTCGCTCTGCATAATAACTAGTAGCAGCCGAAAATCCAATTGTGACCCACTCAGGCAGAACCTTTCTCAAATCAATTTGGTAAGAAAGACTAGCATTCTCCTGTGTATTTGAGGTCCTTTGGTAAGTCCAAGAAACGCTCAAATTCTTAGTACTAGCATTGTATGTAATCCACACATCTGCAGTATCTCCACTGTGGAAACTAGCATTCCAAGTGGTATAAACAGCAGAAGAAATTGAGTTGTTGTTAATTCCGACATGTTCAAATGGAGGATCCCATTCTTGATTCGCAAAAGAGTCAAACTCAACGTGAACTAGTTGGTTCTTTGATGAATCACTGTTTGTGGTGTTGTATAGGCCCAGGAAGCCAGCAACTGAATTTGGAGGGATATCAAATTCAACAGGTGCCAGGAAGAATGCAAGCCCACTAGCATAATGAGGAAGGCCTTGCGTGTCAATAATGAAGGAGAAATGAGTTGTGAAGTCGGCGAGGTTTCCTGTATTGGAGTCCCAGAGTGGCACCTTCTCCGCATAGGTGGCCCAACCAACACGGCACACATAATTGACTTTGTTCATCTCTATGGCTCCAACTGAAGGTACAGCATCTCCACGATATATTACGTTTAACGCATTAGGATCAAAGCGAGTTATTTTGAATGAAACTGATGAATGAGCAGAGGGAAGAAGAAAAAGGAAGAAGAATAGTGGTAGCGTGAATAAGTTGTAGAAAGTGGTAGCCATGGCTTGGAAAAGAGAGATTTGTGGGAGAACAAAGCTAGCTATTTGATCTGAACTTTTATGTCAAGGTTATATGAATAAATTTGAAAACAACTTACTTATGTCTGCTAAGAACCTTGTACCTTAACTACTGACATCTTTCATATATAAATAGTTAGGGACCTAGGTAGAAAAGATTATGCTAAATTAACAGAATATTATAATTATCTATAAAAATAAAAATAAAAAGGTCCTGATGATGCTCAAGTGTGAATGAATGAAAAATGATATCATAAAATATAGAGATAATGCAAATTCATCGCCTGCAAAATAGGGTCAACAACGTAAAGGAATGAAATATAAAACAATTCTTTAAATATAGAGAGAGAGAGACAGAGAGAGAGATATATATATATATATATATATATATATAAAACAATTAGGTAAAACGAATCAACACGTCGTCTAATAGTTTCCGATTGTTTTAATCAAGTTTTCTGGTCCATGCTTGTCTTCATTGTTTTTTTTTTTTTTCGATAGGCATATTTGTCTCCATTGATTGCCTTTAAACTTCCCTGAATGTTTCGTTTTGCATGGAAATTTTTAATAATGTTAAGTATATGTGTTTGACATTTTGGTAAAAAGCATGTAAAAAAAAAGTGCAAATCAAATAGTGCTTAAAATATTTCAAGTATTTCAAATAAAATACATCAAGCATTTGAAATGTAGTGTTATATATATATATATATATATATAACGAAATAAATTGCTTTTTTTTTTTTATATATACTTATAAGTGGGGATATTTGATGATTTAAAAAATTGGCCTGGGTCTAGCCCCGTTGGAATTGGACCCATCTGTGTCTCTCTGTCTCTCTCTCCCGAACCTTTTTTTTTTTTTTTTTCCTGAATTTGGTTTGCATTTACCGTGGGTTAAAAGGGTTAATGGGTTTTTAATTTTCTTTTAGTTGGGCTGGGCTCTAGGCTATTTGGGCAAGGCTGGTAATGGGGGCTAAGAATTTGGAACATAAGAGTGCATCTATTAAAAATACAAGTTATACTTAATAAAAAAAAAAATAGAAAATTACAACTTACCCACGTATAATTTGCTGAAATTTAAGTTATTTACTTGTAATTTAAAATTTAATATTTTACCTACTTGAGATTTAACTAAAATTTAAGTTGCCTACCTGTGATTTAAAATCTCATGAAGTAAGCATTCCGATGAATTCTTTTTAATCTTATTTGACCTTGTATTTTTATGTTTTTTTGTGTTTTTATTGGAGGGAAACATAAAAGTGAAACAAAATCATATATTTAGAAATGTTTTTAACAGATGTGAGTTAAGGAAATCTAACCAAACTAACTTTTGGTGGGTAAAGTGTTAAATTTCAAACTATAGATAGGCAATTTAAATTTTAGTCAAACCACATGTAGGTAAGTTGTAATTTGTCCTAAAAAAATCGTTGGTTGTTCACTGCTATAATTGCTTTGACCTCCCTTTTTCTTCCACCACGGATCTTTCTCACTCTATTTTTTCAGGTGAATTCCAAATTTGAGGTTCATTTGTTCGTTGAAGACTTACAAATGGCCTCACACAGAATTGCTCCATTAAAATATGAAAATGAAAGTTAACGAATGTCCTAACTCCTAAGCTAGTATTGGTTTAAAAAAAAAATTAATTTGTTTGTGCAAAAAGAAAAATAATAATTAATTTTTTCGGTTTCTTTTTATGTTTCTCATTAAAGTGGCCGGTATTAAAAAAATTTTAAATGACCGATTAACTATTTTTTTTCTTCACCACTTATAATCTACAACATAGGATAGTTATAGCAAAATATGTGTGAAAAAGTGTGTGATACTAGCATTATTGTTATACATATAATCCAAAGAACTTAGACAGTTAGACCCCTAAACTAGCTGGCTTGCTTAAAAATATTCTTCTTCTTTTCTTTTTTTTTTTTCTTTTTTTAGAAAGAGCTTAAAAATATTCTGAAAAAGAAAATATTTCCAATTGCCGATGGAAACTAAACCCTATATCATAAATAAAATATTTTTAATTTTTATATATTACGTTAACTTTCTTTTATGTTATATTCACAGAATTGGAAGATTTGATCTAGAAGTATATTCGGTATCAATGCTTGAAAGTTTACAATTATATTTTTCTCTACAACCAAGAGGATGATTCTAATTGTCTCGAAATATCGTAGCATACAATAATTAGGAATGTTTTGGTCTAAAAAGGCCATTGGGCCTGTGTATTATTATATAACAGGACGTCGTTAATTTTTTTTTAATTTCTTTATATTTTACATACCATGATGTTGGTGGATTGGATTAAATTTCAATATTTCTTGTTCAACACAACCCATTTTTATACCAACACAAGAGAGCACCTTGCATTTGGCTAATAGATGGAAATTGAACTAGCAAGAGAGCTCCTTGGCAGATATCCATGTCCTTGTTTGATTATCAAACTGGCATCCAATGTCACCAAATGCAAAATTGACGTAGGAAGTCATCTGCAGACTCTTCTACAAGCAAACTCTATTAAATGTGAACATTTGCTCACAACCTGAAGTATACACTAAAATGTTCACTCCAGCAACTCTTTGTTAATCGGATGAAGTAACTTCACTTTCATCACCAGATCTTCGAGAACATGAACTTTGATCTCCAGTTAACACTTTGAGAGGGCTTGGAAATCTCCTATCACATGCGTACAACACATGACTCTAAAAAAGTCTTTAAAAATGTGCATTAAGATTGCTTTTATACCTTTGCTTGAAAAACACGAAATCCTTACTTCGTGATTGTTGATAAAAACAAATTTAGAATCAACTTTTCACTAATCTTGATTAAACATTGCTAATGTGGTTCACCCGTTGCAGTAAATAATTTCCCCTAATTGAGATGATCATGGATCAATAACTATTTCATCATTAAATGTTTAAATATTAATTTTTTGTATTTTAAAATCACAAAAAATATGAGTTTAAGAATTGAATTGTAAATAACATTTTATTAACATGAAATTTAGCATAAGTGTTAAAAATAAAGAGAACATGTAATTTAATAGTAGAATTTTCTCAAATTATTAATCCAATAAAACACTACATAGTAATGTATAGTTCTGAATCAAACCTAAACTTCTAAAATAATAGTTTATTAATTTAAACCCTCAATCAAATGCAAAACCAAACCACCAAATCAAACTTCAAACAACGTGTAGGTTTAAATTTAAATGATTTTAAAAGTCAATCCAATTTAAAATTAGCAAAATTATCATATTTTGTTTGTAATAGTCTTAAATTTTAATTTTAGTTTGAAACTCTTGAAACTACTTACCAAAGAATAAGAAGAAAGAGAAAAAAATATATATATATATATATATATTATTGGGTTAGGTAGAATGGATAGGCTCTTCATACATTGTGTTAAAGCTATACCGGCCCAAATATTAAGAACAACCTGGCCTTATGTTCTTGATGGTCCAATGTATTATGTGTGAGGAAATGAGAGGCCCACTGTTGTTAAGTAACTCATGCTTCAAGACTTTCCCATCTCGCACCATTCAATTTGTTCAATGATGAATACTTGCATGAAAATGAAGCCCGTATAATGTTCCCGCTCTATCTGATGTTAATTTGAAGTTTTTATTTATTTATTTATTAATGTTTAATGACAAATACAAGAAGTAACTATTAAAACAAAGGAGCAAAAATGTCACCTTTAAAAACAGAAAAATACTATACCCACAACATTTTCATAACAAATCGTAAATGACAAATTATTATTGATTGTAACAGGTAGGTAAAAAAGTAATTTTAATAGTAGATTAAAAGTTTTTTTTTTTTAATAATAATTTTATTGATAGGTTAAAATTAAAATCAGTAACAACTTACTACCTAAAATTTGTTAAGAAAATGTTGTGAATAAATGTAGAAGTTCTCTTCAAGACGCATTTGATTATATAATAGAACAAAAAGGACAAAATAATTAATATGACTTGTTATTGTTAAGCTAATCCGAATTCATCAAACACTGTATTACAAAATTCCAAGAGCATGACTACCAAAGCCTGGCCGGTTAGACAAGACAATGTTTAAAAGATTTAATACAATCTTAATTTCGTCGCTAATTTAGAGCTAATGGTTTTAAATATTCCTACTTACTTTTCTTACCTTTTGATATACACTTCATGATTGTAAAAAAATTGCTTGGATTCAGAAATTCTAATCATTATTCTGATGCGTTGAACCTAGCTCACAGTACCGACTTTTGAGGGAGGGAATGAGAGATGAGTTACATAGAGCTAAGAACAATAATAGCTTTCGTGAATATTTGTAGCTGTCAATTACAGCACATCTTTCCAACCCTGATATTGGTGGCTCAAAACATCTGTTGTTGGCAGATGAGGTAGGTTGCATTGAATCGAATTAAGAACTAAAACCTGTATTAGCAAAATTTTGTTTATAGCTGTGGCTGTCTCGTGCAGCTCAGAAAGGTGTTAGAAGTTAGAACATCAGACTATGCTGGCATTCATTGATTTTCATTCTTCTAACTTCAGTGCAAAACTGCAAATGCCATGTTCCCCAGTTTAATCATCTCATTCAGTATTTCTATTCATTGTAATTGCCTATCGTGATTATATAATCAAGCTAGTGAGTAGGACTATAAGAAATGAAAAGTTTTATAATCATATTTCAACACTTTGACACATGCATTAAACTTGATTTTGTATTAGTATTGGCAAACCATGTCAAATTGTGTGTTAAATTGTGAGTTTTATTGTGTCTTAGAGTAGTAATTTAAGATCAAGTTGAAGACACAAAAACCTTTCAAGAACTATTCAAGAAAAGAGAAGTTTTTGCCTCTTCAATAACAAGCTTGATTGCAACTCAATTCTTCTCGATCGGTCAAGCTACCTTGACTCCATCTTGGTAAGTTGAAATTGTGTAAATCAACAAAAATTAGCTATGTAAAAGGCCCAATAATCTGCCTATTTCAAGCCCAATTTGAGTCCTACTTGTTGGGATAAAAAATGGACATTATAAGGCTTCTTAAAGATTTTGTGACTACTCCAATGATTCCCAAACACCAAAGAGCAACAAGAAATTCAAAGAATTGTTTGTGTCTACTAGTTTTAATCTCCTCTCATAAAATTTGATATATAGAGAGGTATAAGGATAGGTACATAAGAGAAAGAAATAACAAACTTGTCTCAAGTTCTAGCAATCTCACTCGACCGTGGTGAAAGGCAAAGAGAGAGGCAAGATTGTTGTGCAATTGACTATCAAAATGCTTAGGTCACCTAAAACTTTGCCTAACCCTTACAATTTTCGCTCCATTGAGATTCAATAGATTGTAGCTCTTAACCTCTTCAACCCTTGACAAATAAACCCACAAATGTAACTGCTACAATGAAATTAAGTACTTGACAAATATGTAAAGTTGGCAGAAAATATGCCAACACACTAAAATCCTAATAGAAGGTTTCCTTTGAATGGTTTCTCCTTTGGAATAGTCTTTACATTAGTTTTCCAAGATCGTTGTCTCCATTGTGTTTGATTTTGTGCAATTAATCACACATTATTTAATTTGTCATCACAATCTTAAATTGTTTCTTGTGATTTGGAAATTTGCATAATTGGATAAATTTAACCACATGACTAATTCACTTGTAATTCAACAACTGGGTTTAAACCCAAATCGATTCCATACAGACAAAAACTAATACTATACCAATGCTTAGAAGCAAAGATGGTGAATATATTTAATGACCTTGTTAAAGACTTGTAGTACTTAGCGATGCTTCACAAAAGCTAATTCTTGCTGGTGAAGGTACAGGCATATCTGTTGGAAGATTTGGCATTGTTGCCTCAAACTTAAGAACTTGAATTGCTTGCCTTATGGACGGCCTTAGATTTTGATCAGGGTGAGAACACCAAAGTCCAATGATCATTTTCATCAAAATTTGTTTGTAACTTCTTACCCAAAGCCAAAAGAAGGTCCCCCTTCCATGAAGATTCCAAATCCAATCTACCAACCCCATTTCAAAATCCTTTCCCATTGGATTAATTGACCTTCTTCCAGTAACAATTTCTAAGGAAACTACTCCAAAACTATACACATCTGACTCTTTACTAGCCCTACGCCCCTACCCATTCTAAAATATTTTGGAGCCATGTATCCTAAAGTTCCAGCCACTCCGGTTGTTTGGGGACCTAGCTCATGATCCATAAATCGAGCTAACTCAAAGTCACCAAGCTTGACATTGAAACTAGAGTCTAGCATGACATTGCTTGTTTTGATATCTCGATGCACCACACATTGTTCCCACTCTTCATGAAAATAAAGCAATGCAGAGGCCAATTCAAGAGATATCTTGTATCTCAATTCCCAAGTGAGAGGAGTCCTCTTCCCAAAGAGGTGAGTATCAAGACTACTGTTTGGCATAAACTCGTAGACAAGTAAGAACTCACATTTTTCATGACACCATCCTATGAGTTGTGCCAGATTTCGATGCCTAAGCTGGTTAAAGATCTTCACCTCAGTTATGTATTCTTTTTTCCCCTGTTTAGACCCTCTTGAAATTTTCTTCACAGCAACTAGCATATCTAAATCAGCTAAGTACCCCTTGTAAACAACACCAAAACCTCCTTGAGCCAACTTCCTCTCGTCTGAGAAGTTATTGGTAGCTGAAACAAGATCACTATACGAGAACCTTCTTGGTCCTGCTCCTTTCTCAAGATCCTCATTAATTGATGTCAAGTTTTTCGTTGCAGCTCTCTCCTTTCTCTTTCCCTTCCATATCCACAATATTGCAAATGCTATAACCATCCCAGCTATCAGAGCACCACCGGAAACGATCAGGTCCACTATGTGCGTGATGTTTCGCTTCTGTTCCACCATGTATATCCAAGCTTGAATTGAATTCCCATGACAAAAGCGTATGTGGCTCATTATATTGACTGGTAGCAGCTAAAAAACCAATTGTGACCCACTCAGGCAGAACCTTAGTCAAATCAATTTGGTAAGAAAGACTAGTATCCTCCTTTGTGTTAGAGGTCCTTTGGTAGGTCCAAGAGACGCTCAAATTGTTAGTGAGAGATAATCGATACATTTGCAGTATCTCCACTGTGTAAACTAGCATTCCAAGTGGTGTAAACTGCAGAAGAAATTGAGTTGTTGTTAATTCCGACATGCTGAACTGTAGGATCCCATTCCTGGTTCACGAAAGAGTCGAACTCAACATGAACAATTTGGTTCTGAGATGAATCACTGTTTGTGGTATTGAATAGGCCCAGAAAGCCACCAACAGAATTTGGTGGGATCTCCAGCCCAACAGGAGCCAAGAAGAATATTGCAAGCCCATGATCATAATTAGGACTGCCTTTGTATCAATAATGAAGGAGAAACGAGCTGTGAAGTCTCAGCAGAGAGGTTTTTTGAATAGTCCTAAAGTGGCACCCTCTAAAAATAGGTGGCCCAGCCAACACCGACGGCATAGAAAATTGAATTTATTCATCTCTATTGAGCTCGAACGGAAGGTACAGCATCTCCATGATATATTATGTTTGACGTATTAGACTCAAAGGAGGCATTTGGAAATAAACTGAATGAGCAGAGGGAAGAAGATAAAGGAAGAAAATTAGAGGTAGCTTGAGTAAGTTGTAGAAAGTAGTAGCCATGGCTTGGCAAAGAGAGAGGACTGTGGGCGAACAAAACTATCTATTTGATCTGAACTTTTATGTCAAGGCAATATGAATAAAAATGATAACCATTAACTTATGTCCTGATGATGTTCAAGTTTCAATGAAATAGAATTATATTTCTTCCTGCAAATATAGAGATAAACTTTCTACAAATTCATCGCCTGCAAAATAGGGTCAACTATGAAATGGAGTGAAATTTAAAATAATAAGGTAAAACGCATCAATACGTCTAATACGTCTCTATTGATTGCCTTTATACTATCCTGGATGTTTCGTTTTGCATGGAATATTTTAATTATGTTAATATTTGTGTTTGACATATTTTGATAAAAGCAAGTAAAAAAAAGAAAAAGGTACAAAACAAATTGTGTTTGAAATATTTCAAGTAATTTTCAAATAAAACACTTCAAGCATTTTATATCAATTATCAAGTGTTGAAGATCAGTTTCTAAAATTAAAAACAAAGCTTTTTTTTTTTAAAGAGAAAGTATTGAATATAAAGGACTGCCGGAGTTTTTTTTTTTTTTTTGAGGATTAAAAAAAATTGACCCACGTTTTTCCCTGTTGGAATCGATCCACATATGTAGACATGGGCATCCAACTCCAAAAATATAAATAAAAACTAATGTTTTACTTTCCTCCATACATTTCCATAAGTTTCATTTTTGGTCATCTAGTTTTTTAACATCCTTTTATTATTGTCTCTACTATCCTTGCTAACAAAAAATACTGACATTACTAACGAAATTTTAACATGGCACACTTAAAAATGACATAGTTATGAAAATAATTAAAAAATATTTAATTAACATTAAAAAAGCTACATAAACATTTTAATGCAAAAAAATCCGTGTCAAGAAAAAATCTTTGTTCCTCGGTTCAAAAAAAAAAAAATAAGAAATAACTTTTTCCAAATTTCTCATGTCAAATGTTCAAGTCACTTTTCAGTTAATCCATATGAATGAATTAAAATAAGGTACTATCAGAAGATGGGTGTTGTAAGTTGTTTAACACATTTTTCATGTGTGACTAAGTTTTCAAATCTGTATCTTCTGGATTGAGATGCGATTTTAGACTTTAGTTTAGCTTAGGATATTCTGTAGTTTGAATTTGGATATATAATCAATTAGACATAAATGACCAATCACAACTTAAAAATCTAATAGTAGGTGACGACTCACTTAAATGAATAAAGAATAAATGAAAAGATATATATGCACATACACCCACTCCAAAATCACACACAATTCATAAATAGCAAATAATTTGTGTTGCCAAAACTCTAAGTCGAGAGGATCGATGTTGAAATTCAGCATCAACGAACCTCACACACCACCACATGCTACTAATAGAAAAGAATCTACCATACATCCAATGCATGTAATACCATCTCCACTAATAGGTTCTACCCATTCATATGTGCTAGCCACATGCCTCACATATCTACCATGCACCAATCAAAATAGTCTTATACAAATGTAGCCACCCATCACACAAGCATATACCCACGTCAATTGTAGCCATATCAACAGAGCCCTATCATTAAAATAAGTAATATAAAAAAAAAAAAAAAATCTAGGGTCATCACAGTCAATTCTACACACATATTTATTATATTCTGATATAACTAATTGTGTAAGTAGTAGAAAAAAGGAAAATAGTTAATTTATATAAAAGTAATAAGCAACCAATTAAAATCTACTACCTATAACAATTGTGAAAATATACTTATGAAACTAATTGTGAACCTGTGATCCTAAAATAACTACAACTTACTACCACAACAGTAATCATGTCACACCGACACGTGAGTCTGATGCCATGTCAACATTTGTGCCATGCCACCTTGCCACACCAACATCATGCAATGCAACCAATGCAACGAAACCATACAAAATTAGCACCCATGCCACATCATCATTTTTGTCATGTGATGAAAGCCACATTGTTGGCACGTCAACATTTATTGACGGTTGACTGCCACTATTGAATATTGATAGCTTTTAGACCTCATCAGTTTTTTCTGTCACCAGGGATCTTTCTCACTCCATTTTTCAGGTAGATTCCAAATTTGCCTTGCAGTAGTCTTCGGCTTCAAAGTCTAACACTGCCATCTCTAACACGTCCTCCAATACCACAACAACAATTTGGTTCCCAGGTGATTCATTGATTATGGTGTAGAATAGATATATAGAAATCCACCAGCTGAAAGTTGGTGGAATTTCAAATCAAATAGAGAAGACAAAAAGAATCTCAACCATGATTTTAGTGGAGATGCCTTGGGTGTTCTTGGGTGTCCATAAATATAATGAATGAGAAGTGCGTATTACAGTCAATGGATTTTCTTGTACGAGGGTCCCATAGATAGAGGCACCGTCTTAGCATAGATGGCTCAACCTTTTTATCCACTCCTTATTTCTTTTTTAATTCTTTTCTTTTTTGAGAAAATCCTTATTTCCTTATACGGTTGTACCATTCCCATCCTTTTGACTAAGATAAAGTATTTATCTATTTTCTTAAGTTGAAATTGCTTGTATGTTTAGACCTCATAAACAGATTGTTTAACCTAATTTATTAACCAAGTAATTATTTATATTAATTCTCAAATCTAGGTTAAACACAAATGAATCATATCATGTAAAAATGCAGAAAAATAAATAACATCATAATATGATTACCCAAGAACACCAATGAAACTAACCGTTTCAAGGTAAAAATCTAGAGAGGATTTGACCTATCTATACTCAAGGTAAACCAAATCCATTATAAGAGAATTGAAATTTTTATAAAAGATTTAACCATAAATCTAATGCTACGTCCAGTAGTAACTTACTGACACGACCACGTGCAAGTTTCGAATCTACAGACTCCTTCTTTTTTTGAATTTACAACAACACAAACCGCCTTGCTTGTGACTTTAAGATCCCATTCAAAGGTTTCAGCAACACAAACTCTCCAGTTTGTGACTTCAAGACCACCCTTGAAGGTTTAGATCATCAGCAATTGTTGATCTTGTTGCAGCAACTTCAGATCACTGGATCTAATGATATGAGAATGATTTCTAACAGTGACTTTAATAGAGGAAGGTACAATACCTTTTAGATCTCACAAGAGCACCTCCAAAGTCTCTCAAAAGCTCACAAAATATAGTTAGGGTTTTCCTTTATATACTAGAAGTGTTTCGCTTGAAACCCAAAGCATTCAAGCAAAATTTGGGCTGAAATAAAATTTTGTATCAATTTCATGTCTGTGATTTTCAATCGGTCTAATCTAATTTTCGATTGGTCGGATTTCACTGAATTCGAATTCTCCTTTCTGCAGCTTGAATGTTCTTGTATTTTGACATGTGGTACCTTGAGCATTGTCTAATCAAACCTATAGATCTAGGAATCTATATCTAGACAAGTTTATGCTCACGATTTGCCAACTGTTCTGAACTTTAAAACCTAACAATCTCCCTCTTTGGCAATCCGTGACAAAACTTACATACACAATGAAATGCTCAAATACAAGAATAGCCCTATTACAATAAAATGTCCAATTACATCACAAATCTCAATCTAAGACTCCTAACCTAGAAGTTGTTAGAAGAGGCAGAAGGACTTGATCAGAATGTATCTGTCTTTCCTGAACACTCAAAAGAGTACATCATCACATGTGTGGAAATAAAGATAGGTAAACAAAAAATAACATATATGCAAACTAACTCTCCCCCTAAGTTAGATACATCAAAAACAATAAAATTTCTTTTCTCCCGTTTTCAAAAACAATTTCATCTATTTCTTCCCCTTTTTGTCACGTATTGACAAAGACAACCCAATCAAAAGGTAGAAGTAAACATACACAACAGAGGATAAGAGAAAATAGATAATCAGTTCAAAAACAATTTCATCTATTTCTTCCCCTTTTTGTCACGTATTGACAAAGACAACCCAGTCAAAAGGTAGAAGTAAACATACACAACAGAGGATAAGAGAAAATAGATAATCAAGGGAACACAAAACAATTTAAATCTATAGAAAATAGAGGCAACTCTCCCTATAAAGAGCAACAACTCCCCCTATAAAAATATGGAAAACAAAACAAGTTATGGGAAAAGTAATTTTGAGAAAAATTTAGAAGGTGGGGGAAAACTAAAAAGACACATTAGTTGAGGATACACATGAAGAAAAATATTCTCTTTCAATATATGCAAACTTGATACCATGTGACCCATAGACAAATCTCAACAGTAGAGAATATTTGCACATTTATTATCCACCATATCTCAAAAAAATATTTCCAATTTTCAGTAGTTCACCAAAAAAAAAAAAATAGCATATACTAAAATGTACAGAACTCAAAAATTATTCAATCAATTTTTAAATCAAATTGAGTACCCAATTTAGCAAAGTATATGCATAATGTGTGTGAAAATAATGAGAGATATGATTGCAAAAATGCAAGATAGATAAACAAAACAATATAATGCATGTTATGTCACACCCCAAATCCGATACTTGGATTTGTGACCATGACCGGCATGCTAATATCAAGCCTAAACCTGATATTAACAAGAACCAACTTAACTTTTTCAAAACTTTTATCAAAAGCTTCCCTCTTTCTTTCATTCTTGTTTCTTTACTTAAATGATATAACATTTCTCTCAACATTCAGAGCATCTATACTGAACTCAAAGAATAATGTAATTCACCAGTTTTTCAAATTCCATACTTTCACATAATACATCTCTTAATACCTTAAGGTACAACTTTCATTAGATCCTAAAATTCACAATATTGCAAAACTAAACATCAAATTGCTAATTTAGGATCTATACATATAAAACTAAATTAGCTCCTTCTGAAACTCGACTAAGGCTCTCTCTGCTCCAAAATAAAACATGTTGACTGAAAGAGTGGAAGGGGTGAGCTGCGAAGCCCAGTAAAGGTAAGATATATGAGAATTTAATAAGGATGTATGTAAATCAATTCATTTCATTTTATTAACGTTCGGATAGGAGAACATCTTTTCATGCATAGTATTTTATACTATTTATAATAGTAACTTATATGCTGTTCGTAAAAATAATTGTTCTCACTTTTCTTATCAGAATAATTTTAACAAAACCTTTCAGATTTAATTTCTTTCATTTCTTACAAAGTCATCATATATATTTTCATTTCAAAAAATAATCATTTTAACTTACATCAGATAATCGGTAACTTTGTCTTAAACTAGAAACATCTTTAAGAATAATAAAACTTTCCTTCATAACTTCTTCTCATAACATATTATAACGTTTATAATCATAAAACTTAACATTTCATAAAAAAACAGGTATCTGATGACTTTTTAACATAAACTTGTACTTTCATCAGAAGTTTTATCTTTTTATAGTACAACAGAACTTCAGAAACTTTTTATCTTTAATGAACAACTTTCTTTTCATCAGAAACTTCTTCATTTCATGAGAGCTTTTAACTTTTCACAATGCATTAAAACAAAATAATTCTCTCATGATTAATAACATAATATAGCTGTTCATAAATACATATTAGTTAGTCCATATCTGATAAATCTGTACAGAGAAGGCCTTATCACATTTGGGTTCCCTCGTGTGTATGATATTGTCCCCTTTGGGAGGCCTGATGGCACATCCCCTCCAGGTTTTGTTCCTCCCCGCCATCCGTACACATTGGGGAGAAGGCCTTATTCAGATTAGAGTTACGGGCAACCCTATTTCCTCTACTTTAAATGGCCTAGAGTTACGGGCAGCCCCATTTCCTCTACTTTAAATGGCCAAACATATAACATTTTTTTATGGAAAGCTAGTAATTAACCCCTACTAGCCGAGTTCAGATCACCAGAGGACATAACCCGAAAACATTTCATACATTACATCATACTGAAATTTCTTATTTTGTGTAACATTTCATAACAATAGCATTTTCATTCTTTTCTTTAAACATCATATTCATGGAATTAGTCATAGCATCAATATGCATAAATCATATGCATAGGGTTTCGAAAGCCCACGAACATATCTTTGTCTGAATAATGCTTACATGTCATATCTCTAATCAAAAACATTTTAATGCATAATATGCGTTAAAATAACCTCATGACTTACCAAAAGCTCATATAACTTATCCCTAACCTGAAAGCAGAGGAACCGAGAGCCTACAGTCGAAGGAGCTTAGACCTGACGGCTGGTAACACCTAAACCAAAATCAAAGCTTATTACTATCCATTACTCCTTATCATATCTTACACATTCATCTCAAAGCCTGTCTCTCATAATCAATGAAATCCTAATCACACGCCAAAGACGTTCCCACAAACATATTATGCACACGTCAACAAATAAGGTACCAACCTACAGAAATGCCATCATTCTCATATTTATCTCATAACTCTAGAAGAGCCAACTTCATTTCAAAAGGTACTTTGAGCTTAGGACAATAATGCATGCCTAAATATACACTGTTTCAAGCATTATCATGTAACCATATACACACTTAAGGAAACATACAGCATGTTCAGTAAAACAACTTTATAAATACAACTGTTGAATGGTTTAGAACCCCTTCTTTAAGCACTAAACCTTGAACCAAGTTATACAAAAATTATTCTATGATCCAGACATATCATATGATGAGCATACTAAATTATAGCTCAAATCAAAGTCAATTGCTCATATCTTTGTTTCACCTAATCTTCCTCTAGGACCTTGGTTTCAGCTAGCATTCTCAAAGATTGTATCTCCACTTTTATAGGAAGCACCGCTTCACTACCATAAACCAAAGAGTAAGGGGTTGCCCTAGTCGATGCACAAATAGAAGTTCTATAACCCCATAAGGCAAATGGAAGCTTCCCGGCCCAATCCTTGTATGTCACTACCATCTTGGCTAGGATGTTCTTAACGTTCCTATTGGCTGCTTCTACGACCCCATTGGTCTGCAGTCGAAATGACAAAGACTTGTGATGATCAATGTTGTATAGTTCCAAGATTATTCTAACCTCTCCCTCAAAGTGAGAACCATTATCGGAGATAATCTCTTGGGGTACTCCATATCAACAAATGATGTTATTCTCTATGAATTGAGCCTCATGCTTGGCTTTTGACATGGAGTAGAAGGCTGCTTCCACCCACTTGGTGAGGTAATCAATTGCCACTAGGATGTATTTGTGTCCGTTCGAGGCCTTAAGGGCTATTCTTCCAATCACATCTATGCCCCAGACTAAGAAAGGCCATGGAGAGGTCATGCTGTATAGTTCACCAGGTGGTACATGGTTCAAGTTTGCATGTGTTTGGCAATCGTGGCAACTCTTCACAAAGTCTACATAATCGGTCTCCATCGTATTCCAATAGTACCCTATCCTCAAGATCTTCTTGGCTAATGTTCTCCCATTCCTAACTTTAGAATCAAATCCTCAAAGTTAGGCATGCCCCTTACTGTTCACTGTTTTATTCCAGCAGCATATACTTCAATTATAAAATACAAACGGACCATCAAATCACATCCAAACCTCATACAATTTTACAGAGCAACTCCTCTGTATGTCCAGTATATATCATAAAAATTTCATAGTCAAAGAATAAAAGCATAATTTACTAAAAATCATACAATACAGCATACTCAAATCTCTCCTGACAAACTTTCTTGCAACTTCAAAATTAAATCATTATTTTTATACTCATCCAAATACTGTGAGACCAATTCCATAACAACCGTATATGTCTTAGCTTTCATAGAAAATAACCCTAGCATCCAAATTCACTATATACAATTTAATACATAATTTATCATACATAAACACAGAATCTGTCACAGTGACAGTTTCAGCACATGTTCTTTCTAAAATCATCAACAATTAGCAATTGGCCTTCATATCACTTTGGTATTTTTATGCCTATAATAAACATATTAAAATACGTTAATAAGCATCCAATAGATCACAACATCATCAACTTTCAAGTCACTAAAACAAAATCACAAGCTCAGCTTCTAAAATCAGAACAGAGAACAAAGAAAGGAAAATAAACAAAACAATTATACTATCAAAACACCCAAAATCAGATGAGGTTTAATTTACTTACCCACACACTTTGAAGATGAAACCTTAGTGTTTAGGCTCTTAATTTCTTCTTAGAGAGATATCTATGATTTTTTTTTTTTTTTTTTTTTTTTGATGTGAGCGTGAGGGAGAGATGCAGCCGTGTAAGAGCAAAGAGAAAAGAAAAACCAAGAACAAAGAAAGAGGAGTAGAGAAAGAAGACAAGGAGCTGCTGGACTTCTGGGGCAGCCAAAGAAGGATAAGAACATTGACTTTGGGGGTGGGATACGTATGATGCTAGGAAAGAAAAATCAAAGCCCACTTTTTTTTTTCCAACTTTTCTTGCATTTACACCTACACTTTTCTGATTTATGTGTGTGTACCCGTGGGAAATGAGAGGAAGTGATTTTCTTGCATGTTCTATTTACATTGAAAGGTCAAGGAAAATGAGGTGGAACTTGGTGATTGCATGGACACCAAGTCTTGGTCTTTGGCTTTGTCCATATGCATGAAACTTTGGCTTTACTTGTGTTGAATTCTCATTGGTTGCATGTGGATGGAATTTCCACTCTAACATCTCATGCATCATGCATAGTTAAAACACCCACAACTATATATATATCATAACTTAACCACTTAATATAATATTGTACATACATAGTATATATATACATAATACAATTTGCCATTCAAGTATTTAAAATCTTTTCAATTCTTATTCAATGGCCTTATAAAACAATATGTTTATTAAATTTTAGAAAGTAAGTGATTAAAATAATAATTAACCACTTGAACACATAGGTTAACTATAAAATTGGGGCAGGGTGTTACATCCTTCCCTCCTTAAAAAAATTTTCGTCCTCGAAAATTATAACAGTAAATATCTTTGTATTACAACAATGTGAAATGATAAGTTCAGAAAATCACAAAACATTGTAGAATCACAGGTCAAGTCATTTATATACATTACAACCCTCTGTCTGATTAAAAATTTTCCTTAAGTTATGATGCATGCTTTCAACAATTTTCATGCTCAATTAAAAGATACAATGCTATATACACATGCAGACAAGTACTAATAGCACATGTCACATATATATATTCAATCTAAGAATACAACTAAGAAATTCTTTCATACATTGATCAGAATTTATATTATCAATACTTATAATATCAATATAATTAGTGGATTTGATAAGAAAATATCTTTAGAGTTACGGACAGCCCCATTTCCTCTACTTTAAATGGTCAAACATATAACATTTTTCCATGGAAAGCTAGTAATTAATTCCTACTAGCCGAGTTCAGATCACTAAAGGACATAACCCGAAAACATTTCATACATTACATCATACTGAAATTTCTTATTTTGTATAACATTTCATAACAATAGCATTTCCATTCTTTTCTTTAAACATCATGTTCATGGAATTAGTCATAGCATCAATATGCTTAAATCATATGCATAGGGTTTCGAAAGCCCACGAACATATCTTTGTCTGAATAATGCTTACATGCCATATCTCTAATCAAAAACATTTTAATGCATAATATACTTTAAAATAACCTCATGACTTACCAAATGCTCATATAACTTATCACTTACCTGAAAGCAGAGGAACCGAGAGCCTACAGTCGAAGGAGTTTAGACCTGACGGCTGGTAACACCTAAACCAAAATCAAAACTTATTACTATCCATTACTCCTTATCATATCTTACACATTCATCTCAAAGCCTATCTCTCATAATCAATGAAATCCTAATCACACCCCAAAGAGGTTCCTACAAACATATTATGCACACGTCAACAAATAAGGTACCAACCTACAGAAATGCCATCATTCTCATATTTATCTCATAACTCTAGAAAAGCCAACTTCATTTCAAAAGGTACTTTGAGCTTAGGACAATAATGCATGGATAAATATACACCGTTTCAAGCATTATCATGTAACCATATACACACTTAAGGAAACATACAGCATGTTCAGTAAAACAGCTTCATAAATACAACCGTCGAATGGTTTAGAACCCCTTCTTTGAGTACTAAACCTTGAACCAAGTTATACAAAAATAACTCTATGATCCAGACATATCATATGATGAACCTAATAAATTATAGCTCAAATCAAAGCCAATTGCTCATATCTTTGTTTCACCTAATCTTCCTCTAGGACCTTGGTTTCAGCTAGCATTCTCAAAGATTGTATCTCCACTTTTATAGGAAGCACCGCTTCACTACCATAAACCAAAGAGCAAGGGGTTGCCCTAGTTGATGCACAAATAGAAGTTCTGTAACCCCATAAGGCAAATGGAAGCTTCCCGGCCCAATCCTTGTATGTCACTACCATCTTGGCTAGGATGTTCTTAACATTCCTATTGGCTGCTTCTACGACCCCATTGGTCTGCAGTCGATATGACAAAGACTTGTGATGATCAATGTTGTATAGTTCCAAGATTATTCTAACCTCTCCCTCAAAGTGAGAACCATTATCGGAGATAATCTCTTGGGGTACTCCAGATCAACAAATGATGTTATTCTCTACGAATTGAGCCTCATGCTTGGCTTTTGACATGGAGTAGAAGGCTGCTTCCACCCACTTGGTGAGATAATCAATTGCCACTAGGATGTATTTGTGTCCGTTCAAGGCCTTAAGGGCTATTCTTCCAATCACATCTATGCCCCAGACTGAGAAAGGCCATGGAGAGGTCATGCTGTATAGTTCACTAGGTGGTACGTGGTTCAAGTTTGCATGTGTTTGGCAATCGTGGCAACTCTTCACAAAGTCTACATAATCGGTCTCCATCGTATTCCAATAGTACCCTATCCTCAAGATCTTCTTGGCTAATGTTCTCCCATTCCTAACTTTAGAATCAAATCCTCAAAGTTAGGCATGCCCCTTACTGTTCACTGTTTTATTCCAGCAGCATATACTTCAATTATAAAATACAAACGGACCATCAAATCACATCCAAACCTCATACAATTTTATAGAGCAACTTCTCTGTATGTCCAGTATATATCATAAAAATTTCATAGTCAAAGAATAAAAGCATAATTTACTAAAAATCATACAATCCAGCATTCTCAAATCTATCCTGACAGACTTTCTTGTAACTTCAAAATTAAATCATTATTTTTATACTCATCCAAATACTGTGAGACCAATTCCATAACAACCGTATATGTCTTAGCTTTCATAGAAAATAACCCTAGCATCCAAATTCACTATATACAATTTAATACATAATTTATCATGCATAAACACAGAATCTGTCACAGTGACAGTTTTAGCACATGTTCTTTCTAAAATCATCAATAATTAGCAATTGGCCTTCATATCACTTGGGTATTTTTATGCCTATAATAAACATATTAAAATACGTTAATAAGCATCCAATAGATCACAACATCATCAACTTTCAAGTCACTAAAACAAAATCACAAGCTCAGCTTCTAAAATCAGAACAGAGAACAAAGAAAGGAAAATAAACAAAACAATTATACTATCAAAACACCCAAAATCAGATGAGGTTTAATTTACTTACCCACACACTTTGAAGATGAAACCTTAGTGTTTAGGCTCTTAATTTCTTCTTAGAGAGATATCTATGATTTTTTTTTTTTTTTTTTTTTTTTTTTTTTGATGTGAGAGTGAGGGAGAGATGCAGCCGTGCAAGAGCAAAGAGAAAAGAAAAACCAAGAACAAAGAAAGAGGAGTAGAGAAAGAAGACAAGGAGTTGCTGGACTTCTGGGGCAGCCAATGAAGGATAAGAACATTGACTTTGGGGGTGGGATACGTATGATGCTAGGAAAGAAAAATCAAAGCCCACTTTTTTTTTTCCCAACTTTTCTTGCATTCACACCTACACTTTTTTGATTTATGTGTGTGTACCCGCGGGAAATGAGAGGAAGTGAGTTTCTTACATGTTCTATTTACATTGAAATGTCAAGGAAAATGAGGTGGAACTTGGTGATTGCATGGACACCAAGTCTTGGTCTTTGGCTTTGTCAAGATGCATGAAACTTTGGCTTTACTTGTGTTGAATTCTCATTGGTTGCATGTGGGTGGAATTTCCACTCTAACATCTCATGCATCATGCATAGTTAAAACACCCACAACTATATATATATATATATCATAACTTAACCACTTAATATAATTTTGTACATACATAGTATATATATACATAATACAATTTGCCATTCAAGTATTTAAAATCTTTTCAATTCTTATTCAATGGCCTTATAAAACAATATGTTTATTAAATACTCTTATATTAATTTAGAAAGTAAGTGATTAAAATAATAATTAACCACTTGAACACATAGGTTAACTATAAAATCGGGGCAGGGTGTTACATGTTAATCCTTGCAAAAATGATGCATGAAAAGACAGATTGAAATTCAAAAATTTTCCAGTTTCGCTTAGTCAAAAGGAATCGAGCCAGGAATCGAGAGAACCCAAGACTTTTAAAAGAAAAAGCCATTTTTCTCCTTCACAATTCGATCGGTCGAAAAACAGACTCGATCGGTCGAATTTCAAAGAGACAGAATGTCATGTCCCAAACTCGAAACCCGGACTTGTGACCATGACCGGCATGTTAATATTAAGCATAAACCTGGTATTAACAAGAACCAACTAAAATTTTACAAAGCTTTTACAAAAGCTTCCTTCTTTCTTTTCATTCTTGTTTCTTTACTTAAATGATATAACTTTTCACTTGATCTTCAGAGCATCTATATTGTACTCAAAGAATAACATAATCCATCTCTTAATACTTTAAGGTACACAACTTTCATTAAATCTTAAAATACATAATACTGCAAAGCTAAACATCAAATTGCTAATTTGGGATCTACACATATAAAACTAAAACCAGCTCCTTCCAAAACTCGACTAAGGCTCCTTCTGCTCCAACATAAAACATGTTGACTAAAAGAGTGGAAGGGGTGAGCTACACAGCCTAGTAAGGATAAGATACATAAGAATTTAATAAGAATACATGTAAATAAAATCATTTCATTTTATAAATATTCAGAAATGAGAACATCTTTTGATACACAGTATTTTATACTATTCATAATAATAACTTATATGTTTTTCGTAGGTAAAGAATTGTTCTCCTTTTTCTTATCAAAATAATATTACCAAACCTTTCAAATTGAACTTCTTTCATTTCTTACGAAGTCACCAAATATAATATTGATTATTTAAAATCATATACATACATACATACATACATACATACATACATATATATATATATATATATATTCTCATTACAAAATAATCATTTTAACTTAAATCAGATAATTGATAACTTTGTCTTAAACTAGAAACATCTTAATGAATAAGAAAACTTTTTCTTATAAATTTCTTCTCGTAAAATATTATAACTTTCATAGTCATAAAACTTAATGTTTCATAAGAACAGATATCTGATAACATTTTAACATAAACTTGTACTTTCATTAGAAGTTTTATCTTTATAGAACATTAAAACATTTTCATCAGATTCTTTATCTTTAAAGCACAACAGAACTTCAGAAATCTTTATCTTTAAAGAACATCTTTTCTTTTCATCATAAACTTCCTTTCATGAGAGTTTTTAATTTTTCATAATGCATTTAAACAATTCATTATCTCATGATCAATAAAATAATATAGATGTTCATAAATAACATATTGGTTAGTCCATATCTGATAAATCTGTACTTATTTGGGAGACTTCTATCACCATTGTGCTAGGCATCCAACATTTTTCATAATGCCAGGTATTCCCAGGATCATATCATAATACATATCTTCAATTATAGGGGTAGGTTGACATCCTCCACAAGTTGGACGTTACCAACAAGGGCGAGTACAGTAGAGCCAGTCCCACTTTTAATGACCAATCAGATAACATTTTTCATGGAAAGTCAGTAATTTAACCCTTACTAGCTGAGTTCAGATAACCAGAGGACATAACCCGAAAATATTTCATACTTATACATCATACTGAAATTCATAGTTTGCATAACATTTCATAATAAAAGTATTTCTATTGTTTTCTTTAAACATCATGTTCATAGAAATTAGTAATAGCATCAATATGCTTAAATCATATACATAAGATTTCGAAAGCTCACGAACATATATTTGTCTAAAACATGGTTATATGTCATACCTTTAATTAAAAACATTTTAATGCATAATATACTTTAAAATAACCTCATGGTTTACCAAATGCCCATATAACTTATCCCTTACCTGAAAATAAAAAAACTGAGAGCCTAAAGTCGAATGAACTCAAACCTGAGAGCTGGTAACACTTAAACCAAATATCAAAACTTATTACTATCAATTATTCCTTATCATAAACTTACTCATTCATCTCAAAACCTACATCTTAGAATTAAGGAAATCCTAATCCCACCTCAACAAGGTTCTCCAAACACAAAATACATTCATCAAAAAACATGATGTACCAAATCATAGAGAAACCATTGTTTTAAAGTTCATATTCAGATCATGTCAATCAGCTTTAAAATCAATTCAAAACATGTTTGAGATTGGAAGTAATGGTGCATGCATAAACTTACACAAGGCAACATACAGCGTGAGCAAAACAGTTTCATAAAAACAATAGTTGAATAGTTTAGACCCCTCCCTTGAGTACTAAACCTTGAACCAAGTTATACAAAATTAATCTATGATCTAGACATACCAAAAGATAAGCATATTAAATTATAGCTCAAAACATTCACCCTAACTTTAGAATTAAATCTTCAAAATCAGAGTTATCATTTACTGTTTATTACTCATTTCAACAGCATATGCCTCATTTGTAAAATACAAATGGGCTATCTAAACACATCAAATATTCATGAAATTTTACAGAGCCACTCCTCTTTATGTCTAGTGAATACCATATCAATTTCAGAGTCAAAGCATAAAGTCACGGTTTATTAAAAATCATACAAAACAACATGCTCAAATCTGTCCTGACAGAATTTCAAGCAACTTAGAAATTAATCCATTATTTTAATATTGATCCAATGGCTGTGAGACCACTTCCATTTGAACCATATGCGTCTTAGAATTTATAGAACTACTCCTAGCATCCTAATTCATTGTATACAATTTAATACATAATTTATCATGTATAAACACAAAATTTGTCACAGTGATAGCTTTGCAATATTTTTTTGTAAATTCACAAACAATTATCAAACGATGGTATTTTCATATGGGAATTTTTATACACTCATTAGATATGTTAGGAAACACTTATATACAGTCATTTAACCATTTATAGCAAAATTAAATATAACAAAAATCCCAGCAATAATATCAATAGTACTCATCCTAACCTTTTTTTTACTTCCTTAATCATATACAATCATCAATTAGTAAAAACTCTAATCTACCTTCAAAAAATCACCAATACAATTTCAAAACTTCTTAAAATAGCACACACACACACACATATATATATAGAGACTTTCAAATTCATGATTTTCTAATTTTACAAACCACAAATTTCAGTTTCTAACAATCATATTAGAGAACATAGAAGTGAAACTAAAGCAAACCATACTACCATTAAAATACTCATAACAGAAAATAAACATATATACTTACCCACAACTGAAACTGAAACTTTAGTAAGAGTTTGATTCCTTCTTAGAGAAAGATATATGGTTTCGGTGAGAGAAGGAGGGTTGTTGATGAGAAGTAAGGTGCTGCCGTGTTGGAACAAGGGAAGAAAAAAGAGATAAGAACAAAGAAAAAGGTGCAACCAAGAAAAGATAAGGGAGATTGACTTGGGTGGGGCACATGTATGCCAAGGAGAATAGTGAGTTGATGGCTCAATTTACAACCTTTTAAAATTTACTTCCCACCTTCCCCTTATAAGCTTATATTCTATAAAGACCTAAACTATAAAATAACTTGGCATATAAACCCTTACCTTAAACACTTAATTAAACGCCAACAACTATATATCTAATAACTCAACCACTTAATATAATTTTGTACATATTTAGTATACATTATAATACAATTAGTCATTCAATTATTTATGATCTTTACAATTCTTATTCAATGGCATTGTAAAATAATATGTTTATTAAACACTCTTCTATTAGTTATAAAAATAAAGTGACTTAAAATAGTAATTAACCACTCAAACACATAGTTTAATTATAAAGTTGAGTTGGGGTGTAATACAAAAATTTTGAAAAATTCTGGAAAATTTTTATGTAGAATCATTTGAAAAACTATTTTTATGATATGACATGAATGTTCATAACTTCAAATGATCTTCAAAACCAAAAATTTCAAAAAGAAATTCAACTTTAACAAATTTCCTCACTTATCTTTTCTCACACCCCAAAAATGCATTAAACACTTCAAGAAATTTAATTTTGGTAGGCCACAAAACATAACATATAATCACATGTACAAAGTTTAACAAAGATTTGCTTATGACGTGTGCAACTAGTAAGTGTATAAGATACTCACAAGGTGATATGTAGATAGAAAATAAACACAATTTCTACAGTATTCATCACATAAGTTTGAAAGTGACTATCACATAAAGAGTTACATCATATAACTCTCACATCTCTTAGAAAACACACTTGCACCATGCAATTTTTTTTTCTTTTTCTTTTGAAGCATATTTTTCCTTTCTTTCTTTTACTTTTTTTTTTTTTTTTCTATTGTACAATAACATCTTAAGTATTTTGCTGTGCAAGTGCTACACCTTACCGAGGAGCACAACTTTTATAATTTGCACACAGGCCAGTGTTCATGATTTGCGAGTAATAGTGGTGAGATGGTTATTTATGTATTTCTCTTAGGATTTTTTAGTCCTTATAATCAAAAGAATGTGACTTCAAAATCAAGAGCATGTGATTAAAAACCATAAACAACTCACAATATAAGCACTACATAGCATAAACTAGCAAAGTGCAGAAAAATAAAACTTATCAAAGCTAAACAAGGTACACAGTCATGAAATGTAAATTTCATAGGCCAACCTCAATTACACATTTTAAAGATGCATAATACCAAAAAAAAAAAATTTGGATTTTCAAATTTTCATAATGACCAAAAACAAAATGCACACATTATGCTAAATGAATAAAATGCAAAACAATACATAACAGTGCTCAACTAAACTATAGAGGGTACTCAAACAAGAAATATTAATGTCTTAATTAACCCATGAGTACATGTACAAACTAGTATATACTTATACAAAATTGCATTTATCTCAAAATAGTCATGCACTTAGTTATGCAATATACACTTTCTATGTTTCTCCACAATGTCAAATATGTTCTAAATCAAGAAAGAGATATCATAATTCATGTAGTCCTCAAGAAAACAAGACACAAAAAAAAAAAAAAAAAAAAAAAAAAAAATTCTTTTTGAAAATTTTCAATGTTTTTGAATTTTTTTTTTTTTTTAAACAAAACAACCTAAAAAAAAATCCAAAAATGCAAAGTAAACATGTCCGCAAATAATTGAAAGAATTATATCAAGGATAAATAAACAATACTCACCTTAGCAAGTCTTTTCTCAGCCATATAGCACGCATCTTTGGCTTTGTAGGTGAAAAATCATGAGAACCAGAGTGTATATGAGGGATTACACCCTTTTTCTGAGAGAGAATAAAATCCTGCAATTTCCTTTCACAAACTAACAAGTTTATATTTTTCAAAAGCATATGAAACAATTTATTTGGACTTATGGCAAGAGAAATATCATCACATATCCTAAACTGAAACATAGAATGCTTAAATTTCAATCTATAACAGTTAGGACGAATGTAACCAGACACACCACAAAAGTGACAGACATGAACAAATTCAGGAACATCAATATTCCTAATAGCAGATCTAGTCTCAGATTTTAGTTTTTGCCTCAACAAAGAATAATTTGATCTAATATGACCAACAACCCCACAACGATGACAGGTAAGCACAAAAATAGATTTCTTATGCAATCTATTAGTAGGTTTAGACTTAGGTTTAGAAATTTTAGCGTCTACATCAGAACTTTTACCTTTATCTAACCTAACAGAATAATCCTTTTCTTTGTGAGTCCTCTTGAAAGGAGGAATATCAATTTTTTCAGTTTTAGACTTAAGAGAAACAGAAACACATCTATCAACAACAGCAAACTTGATACTAATCAAATTTTCAAGTTTAGCTTTAGACTCAACTAACTCTTGTTCCAAGCTTTTCATCTTCTCATCTTTAGAGGAAAGTTGATTTCTCAAAAATTCATTCTTTTCATTAGATTCATCTAATCTTATAATCAATTCCTTTTTTTTCGAGATTAGCCAATTTCTTAGCAATTTTCATAGATTTAGTTAATTCCCTACGGAAAATTTCACAGGCATCATCAAGATCAACAGAAACAATAGTGTCCTTTTTATTCAAATCATCACAAATATGAGCAGATAGACACTTCAAATTATCCATGATAGCAGGGATCAAGGATCTCACTCAGGATGTTAATCCAATCAGAGTGAACCCGCTCTCTGATACCACTTGTTTGTTCGTTTAGACCCCTTAAGCAGATTGTTTAACCTAATTTATTAACCAAGGGATTACTTAGATTAATTCTCAGATTTAGGTTAAATACAAATGAATCGTATCATGTAAAGATGCAAAAAAATAAATAATATCATGATATGATTACCCAAGAAAATTAATGAAAATAACCGTTTTAAGGTAAAAACTGGGGAGGATTTGATTTAGCTATCCTCAAGGTAAACCAAATCCACTATAAGTGAATTGAAATTTTTACAAAAGATTTAACCATAAATCTAATGCTACCTCCAGTAGTAACTCATTGACACGACCACGTACAAGTTTCGAATCCACGAACTCCTTCTTTTCTTGAATTTACAACAACACATGCCGCCTTGCCTATGACTTTGAGGTCTCACTCTAAGGTTTCAGTAACACAAACTCTCCAGTTTGTAACTTCAAGACCACCCTTAAAGGCTTAGATCATCAGCAGTTGTTGATCTTGTTGCAGCAATTTCAGATCTACCAGATCTAATGATATGAGAATGATTTCCGGTAGTGAGTTTGATGGAAGAAGGCACAATACCTTTTAAATCTCACAAGAGTACCTCCAAAGTCTCTCAAAAGCTCACAAAACGTAGTTAGGATTTTCCTTTATATACTAGCAGTGCTTTGCTTGAAACCCAAAACATTTAAGTAGAGTTTAGGCTGAAATAAAATTCTATAGAAATTTCATGTCTGCAATTTTCGATCGATCAGATCTAATTTTCGATCGGTCGGATTTCACTAAATTCAAATTCTCCTTTCTGCAGCTTAAATGTTCTTGTATTTTAACATGTAGTACCTTGAGTATTGTCTAATCAAATCTATAGATCTAGGAATCTATATCTAGACAAATTTGTGTTCGCGGTTTGCCAATTGTTCTAAACTTCAGAACCTAACAGAAATATCTATTTCTTTTTATTAGTACTCAAATCAAATTTACTCTATTGTTTGATCTTTGTAGGCATATCCTATGAATCCCTCTCTCTCTCTCTCTCAAAAGTAACGTGAAGGAATGAGAGTTTCTTTTTTATCATCAAAATTATCTTATTTATATTATATATATATATATAATATAATTTGAGTCCTAATTTAAGAAAATATATATATTTAAAATTTTATTTCAACAAAATTATATTACCAAAAGTTTTTTGTAATTTAAAATAAAATTTTAATATTTATTTAATTATTTTGAGTATATATCATAATTTGTGTTTTAATAAGGTAAAACTTATACACTATACATGATACTTGCACTAAGTGGCTCAAAAAAAAAAAAATTATATATATATATATATATATGTGTGTGTGTGTGTAAGTATTAAACATCGTAAAAATTATGTTTTTCTAACATATGATTCATTAATTTTAAAATAGTTAATTTACTTTAGGTGAAACTCTATTAAATATTTCAAGTAGATTATTAATTATTAATAGAGTTTCGATAATATTAGTAATATATTTTCTTTTATTTCATATATATATATATATATATATATTTGCATTTATAAGTTCTATATCATATCATATCATATACTATAAATAAAAGTTGGGTTTAAAAGTCATTGTTGCTCTAAGTGACTACACCAAATTGCAGAAATTTTTTTAATTTTTTTTAATAGATATAATTAGTTGTTATTATCTTCTTCTCCTATAACTTCTAAATTGATAAATATCTTAATTTGACTACAATTCAAATTCTTCGTCTGATCTTTTTATTATTAATTTATTTTTACTTAAATTATATTACTACACAATCATAAGAAAAAAAAAAAAGCAACGTTATTGGTTAATATTCTATAAAAAAAAATTAAAAAAAAAAAAAACAAAACAAAAGATAGCAAGTCATTTGTTCATACCTATTTATCAAAAATGTTTTTGGATCAAGTTAAAAAGAATTGTAAATAATGTAATAAGCATTTGAGTTTAAAGTAAACACCTTTTCTTTCTTCTAAAAAAAAAAATCAACTTCTATATGTAATGATGGAATATACATATACGTACATCAACATTTCCTCTTTTTTTCCATAAAAAACGTTTGCTTTTTTCATTTTTCTTTTTTGAGAAGAAACGATTTCTTTTTTCTTTCTATTCATATGAACTTTTTTTATTCCACTTTTTATGGGATTTATGAGATAGCAACAAACACATTAATTAGAAATCTTAATTCCAATAGGATTTAAATTCTATATCAAATGAAACTCTACCTATATATTAATATATAGTAAAAAAATTGTAAATAATGTTAAAAGCATTTAAGTTTAAAGTAAACATCTTCTCTTTCTTCTCAAAAAAAAAAAAAAATTAACTTCTATATATAATGACAAGACTACGCAACATTATATTATTGAAACTTGGTTAATCTAGCCTGGAATACAGGAAATGCTTGTAGCGGAACATCTTTCATCCATACTACAAAATCTGAGACATGAAAGGTATGTTGAGCTAGACTGTGAGCTACCTTATTACCTTCTCTCCTTGTATGAGAGTAATGTAATTTTGTAAAACACCTAGAACAGAGACGAATTTCATCAATCAAAAGCCCATTAGAGGCTAAATATTTTTAATATCCATACTCTCTTATAATAGGGTGTCACTTTAGTAACCAATTAACCACACTCCACATTTCCCTCTTAAGGTAATTAATAATAAAAAATAAAAAATGAAAATTTTGTGAGTTACAAACTTTAAAGATAAGTAGAAACTGTATTTTCTTTTTTGAACGTGAAGGGAAAAAAAACCTAAATTTTAGAAGTTCTCTTTTTGAATTTAAAATAAAATTTGTATTTTGACACTTATGACCCTATTACTAAATGAAGTTAACCTTCATTAATAAGGATATTTTGAACCATATAAAAATCCAGTTGAAAAATGAGAATCCTCTTATATATAGTATAGATGAAGTATACGTATACGTATATCAATATTTCCTTTTTTTCCATAAAAAATGTTTTCTTTTTTCTTTTTCCTTTTTTTGAGAAGAAACTTTTTTCTTTTTTCTTTCTATTCATATGACCTTTTTTTTATTCCACTTCTTTTATAATTTATGAGATAGCTATAAATACATTAATTCCAATAGGATTTAAATTTTATATCAAATGAAACTCTACCTATGTATTAATATATATACTTATACTTTTTGGAGTGAAGTTTACTCCAATATGTGAATACTTAAATCCTATAACAACGTAGGTATGCATTCTTTCTTTCATTATTATTTTTTCATTTTATTTAAGCTATTTTTCTTTAACTTCAAAAAAAAAATTAATAAAAACTTCTCACATACGTACTTAAATTCATGAAATCTGCATTAGAAATTGACAGACAGATTAACCCAATTCATAATATTAAACTTTTGTACTCATTTGTTCTCTTCTACAACAATTGGTTCAGGTTTTTGTTACATACTTACACTTTCATCTCCCCAAGTGATAGAAGAAACAAATAGGTATATTCTTTGTTCTTTTTCTACATTTATATCTTAATTTATGATTTATTTAATTTCTTAATTTTAAATTATGAATAAGTTTGATTATATTCTTAATATTAAATGTAAATTATTTTTTATAAGTTTTTAGTTGTTTCTATACTACTAATAAGAGGATTATCATGTTTCGTCTTCAATTTTTGATGTACCAAAATATCCTCATACAAATTCTAAAATAACATACCCTTTAATTTAATTATTTTTCCTAAAAAAAAAAAAAGGTTAAAAGAGTAATACTATCTCATGTAAAAAAGGGAAAAAAAAAAAACCGTTATTCTCATTTGTATTCAAATGTTTGATACCTATCTATATTTGTTATCTATTTGAATTCAAATACGTTTATTAAAAAAATACAAAATTACTTCTTCCAAAACAAACTCACTACCTCACGTAAAAACTACTCATTTTTATCTTGTATTTAAATGTCTGATTCCTATTTGTATTTGTTACCTATTTGAATTCAAATACTTCAATTATTTTTTAGCCTTTCTTCCTTTATCTTCTTCATTCTGCCTAAAATTTAGGACACTGTCTCTATCTCATTTTTAAACATTATTCTATGTTACCTTTCCTTTCTTTTAAATATTATAACATTAAACCAAAAAAAAAAAAAAATTATTACATGCGCAAAGCACGCGTGATGAGTCTAGTTTACAAATAATAGTTTTATCAGTAACTTTTTATTCACATGATTTAAAAAAAATAAAAAATTTGAATAGAGAGTTAATTTATTAAAAAAAGAAATAAAATAAAAGAGTTGATATCAAATTGGCAATAAATCTAAATAGATAAGCCTAAGAAACTTTTACTAATAATAGTTTTATCAATAATTTTTTATTAACATGATTTTAAAAAATGAATAGTGACTTAATTTATTTACATGATTTAAACTTTACTAAATTTTTTTAAGGGATCAATTTAAAAAAAAAAATCAGTAATTTGCTAATTATTAACTACTATATGCTAACATTTTTTTTTTTTTTTTTTTGAGAAACTACTATTTCCTAACTTCTACCTACCAAAATCCACAATTAAAATATTAATCCATGTGAGATACCACTTCCAAAGATTTGTATCTTTGCTATTATATAATATACACTGATAATAAATTACAAGGTAAGCACAACTCATTACTTTACTATAGTTGATTTTAGAAGTCGTAGTTGCGCAAAGTAGCTACACCAAATTATAGCAAATCTTTAAAAACAATGATTATGCCAAGTGATTGCACTAAATTGCAGAAAAATTTTAGATAAAAAAAACTTATTTATTCTTATCAACTATTACTTTCTATCACTTTTTTTTTTTTTAATGAGAGTTAGCTGTGTTCTTGCAAGGAATTTTGAGAGTGTTATATATATATATATATATATATATATTCCAAATTCTATTTGAATATTGAGATAATATCAATCTTAATGAGTTATAGTATAATAACAATTCCTAATTAGTATGGTATTCTATCATTTATATATATATATATATATATATATATCAGCTAATGAAAAAAAATGCATAAACAGAATAAGCTCATGCAATTATTTGAATATTGAGATAATATCAATCTTAATGAGCTATAGTATAATAAGAATTCCTAATTAGTATGGTATTCTATCATTTATATTTATCTACTATATATATATATATATATATATATATCAGCTAATAAAAAAAATGCATAAACAGAATAAGCTCATGCAATTACTGTAGGATGAAGAAGAGCATGAACTCCTAGGAGCTTAGACCATCTTTGATAAGCAACTTCACAAGATGTAATCATGCAATAAGTGTTTCTGTGTTTATGATGTTATTTTGTTTAACATATTAATTCTCAGGCCAAAGCATTTCTTGACTTCCAGCATGAATACCAAGTTAGTTTTAATCTTGCTTATTTTCCTTTTCTTTTTAATTATTATGTATGTTGTTGTCACACAAATTTTTTTTGTTGGTTATTTCAGATTGGCAAAAATTAAGGCAGTACTTGATTAAATCTGGGTCTAGCACTCTTAAGAGCTAGGAGCTACAAACCCCTAGATCACAACATTCAATAGAGCTTACTACTGCCACCTTAAAATTTTAGCAATACGCGCGGGCTTTCTTTCAAGAAGTTGACGCACACACGTCTCATTGTAAGTCCTATTAGAGTTCATTTGAATATTTTCTTTAAACACAATTGAATTGTTTATGCAATCATAGCATTTTCTGGCTCTATAAGATTATTGATCTTTACCTATATAATGTTATGATCCTAATATCCCACATAGATTAAGTATAAGTTTAACCATATGTTTATAAGTTCTTGGGTACCCTCTCCTTGCACGTCGGTTTTCAAGGATGAATTCTACTCATGTGTTTGTAACATTTGGTATTAGAGTCAACTACCACCCTGATTAATCTTTAATCTGGGGTAGCTCATTAAGTATTTGATCAAATGAGTTGCGGATTTGTGATCGGGTCTTGAAGGAGGGGTAGCTCATTAAGTATTTGATCAAATGAGTTGCGGATTTGTGATCGGGTCTTGAAGGAGGTGACTTAGAGGCTAGATTAAAATAACTGATAGATGAGTAGAGCCACCAAAAAGAGAAAGGGTTACCATCGGGTCAATGTCACTAAATTAAAGTAAGCCGTTGTGGATGTCGGCTACAGAGCATGGTGGTATGTTATAAAGATACACTAATACACTAAGAAATTGGTTTATTCTTTAATGATAGAAATATGATTACAAGTATGTATTTATAGAACCATAAAACTATTTTATTGGCCCACATGGCTTTATCCTAATGGTCTTATTATTTCCTATATGCATTAATAATTTCAACATGTGTTAAATGTAGTTAACATGCTTTGAATTGTAACTAACTAACTAACTAAATGCATTCTATACCCAACTGTGAGTTCCTAACATACAAATTATTGCATGAATGATTGTTATTCATGTATGTATAGATTTATGAATTTTAGTGCGGATAGATAGGGCAATCATGCACCTTTTTTTTTAGGTTGAAATCATTATTACTATTCTATTTAATTTGGTTGGTAAAAATACATTATTTGATTATAAATTCCTGCTAATTTATCACATATTGTAGTATTGCAGTTTTCCTAGAAACAAGTAGTATCTATAGATGCTTCAAGGTTCATACCTATTTCTCTCCAGAAAAAAAAAAAAGTTGATCAGATATATGAAAAGAACATAAAACTATTTTTAAGATAATTGGTTACATAAAACTATTTTCTATTAAGTCGTGCATCACATGGGCATAATACTAGTAATTAATTTGAAATTGAGTCTAAGAAGCCATGTTTGCACCAAGAGGCTCAATATATGTGTTACACATCATATAATGAACTTTTATCATGTAATTCATTCCTTAATAAAATATTTTACATGAAACTTCATTATGAATGATAACCGCTTCAATTAAATATATATATATATATATATATATTTATTTATTTACAAGATAACATTTTATTACATGTCAAAAGCATTGTAACTCAATTGATTGGCACTACCTAATGTTTTCAATTGAGACATACAAGATTGAAATCTCTCATTATAACTATCAAGTTATAAAAAAAATAAAAAATAAAAAAAAATATAAATGCTAAATTGTAAATTACACCTCTAAAATTTGAAAGTGTTTGGATTTTACACATTAAAATTTTAGAATTTGAATTTTATCCCATAAAATTCTATTTTGTTTACATTAGCAGCCCTTCCATCCGTATTTTCCATTAAATGTCATGTAAGCTTGCTACACATGTTTAATTTGTACATTAAAATAATGTCACATTATTTTTGCAGTCTAAAAAAAATTAAATAATTAAAAATGACATGAGATAAAAATCATGGGTCTTTTATCATTAATAGTTTAATTTGGTATTTATTTTCTTTTCTTTCCTTCTTTTTTTTTTTTTTTTGGTTGATAAATTTCCCGTGGATTCTAGATGTCTATCTTATAGATTTAAAGTATGCTTGCTTGGGGTTTAGTAAGCCATTAATTCTTCTTACGTACGCTTTCACGTTGTGTCACGAATAACAATGACTAATGGTTATAATCAATTTTGTTACATCTTTGAGACAACTATAGTTACTACCTGAGGTGAGGTTGAGAAGAACTGAGGAGGAGTAATGATATTGATAAATTTTGTTAAATCTTTGAGACAACTATAGTTACTACCTGAGGTAGAGAAGAACTAAGGAGGAGAAATAGCACCATATACAAAATCTCTAACATAAGCACAACCACAGACTGTATCCAGTTTAAGAAAAAAAAAAAATTAGATTACATTCTAATTTTTTTTAAATTAAAATGATTTGTGTTTTGAAGATATAGAACGCCAGTGTTTCTGATGAAGAGCATTTTGAACATGGGATGGCACAATTATAATGGCATTTGGAGTGAAGAGAAAAGGGACAGACAAACCCTAATTACAAGGAGATTAGGTTAAAGTGTAAATTGACAACAATATTGGAATTTATTCATCTTTCTAGACTCACCCATTAAAGTCCTCCATGCACAAGTACTGAAGGTTTTGTCCAGTAATATTACGTGAAGTTTTGCAACTCTGTCCCATCCATGAGCATGTGAGTTTAGGGCATCTAATGGACATACCTAGAAAAACAACAGGCCATATCTACTTTACTTGGGTGGTGGAAATTGAAATTCATGATGAAGCTCATGTGCTCTCTTATTAATTTATGGTTACCCATTTTACATCACAACCTAAAAAGAAGTCATTTTCGATCAAGATTGTGATGACTCAGTGAAGCCACACAAAAATCCATTGTTGGGATGATCAACTAAGTGAAAATGTTAGCCAAATAACCTTTTTCTTGGTCTATGTCCAATTATGATTTTCTGATGATTGACACCTGGCCTAGATCACAGTAACAGGGATTAAATTATACTGTTTAATCTAGTCTAATCTAGAAGTACTCATCGATCAGTGACTCCTTAATTCAAGGGACCCATTTGAATTTCTAGAAAGATCGAATCTTATTGGTTTAACAAATCACATTCACGTGGGCTCAGCCAATAGGAACTTGTGTTTACAGACAATCACCAGAACTTCATGATTATTGGTGCGTTAGCAACAGCTAGCCTAACCACTATATTAGTGCATATAATTAAAACCAAAACCTATATGCCCATATCTGATAAGATTTATGTACTTAACTAATAAGCTACTTTATACTATATTGAGCATATTCAGCAAAAATAATAAGCTTCTCTATTTTTGGCCAGACAAAACCTCGCACCCCATTGGCTTGTTGGTACGGTTTGTTTGCCAATGGGCTAAGCTCGATAAAGCGTGGGAAGACCTCCCTCGATTGGCGGATATGGTGACTCTACCCCTTCACATGTGCATCAATCAATCATCCAGTGACACATTCTGATCCAAATATAGTTCAATACTCACAGATATAACTTTTCATCTCAACCGTCCGATAGAGGGAAAAAAAACAGTAACTTTTTAAGTTCTTACTTTCTTTTTCGTTTTTCTTTTTTTTTTCAAATTTTTATCTTTTTTGATCATACGACTGTGATGAAAAGTTGAGTTTTTAACTTTTCATCTCGGCCATCCGTCAAGTATTATATCCTATACAATACTTATACGAGATCTCTGCCTGACACATGATATTCCTCCACATACTACGCCTTTAAAATTTGAGGAGATTCTTGAGTAAAGAAACCCAAAGTACACTGAAATTTTTTGGGTCGGTAAATTCGTAAACGTTGTTTAGAAGTTACTAGTAATATGAATTATCAAATTAATGGTTAATTCATATGATCCAAATAAATTTGAAATTTTTTTTTTTTTCACAAATTGGAGGAATTCAAATTCTTGTAAGGGAGACTGGACAATATCACTGAACCATAAGTTTCTTACAAATAAATTTGACTAATTTAAATGTTCAGGTACATGCTTATGTTGATTGATGTTTAAAATGAAGAAAGGAGATTGGCGCTGTTGAAGACAATCAAACATATATTAAACAATATATTGTAGAATGCAAAATTCACCTAATGACATGGTGACACATTATAGATGTACAAATTAAACTTTCTTTCAATCATTTCCATCAAGAGACTTACATTTCTTTGTTTATTAAAGAGCTTCTGTCTCAGTAAGTTCTATTTAATGGCTCTTTAAAATCAGTAACCATACCTCATAAACATTTATCTGGGCATAAGCAGGTTCCAGCATAAACTAGCTTGCATGAGTGTCAAATTAAGTTGCATCTAGCTAGGTCACTAGAGAGAGAGAGAGAGAGAGAGACAGCAACAACAGCAAGCGACCAAACAGAAAGATTAAAAAACAAAACAAAAGAAAGTGAATTTAGGTAATCACACAAGAATTAGGGAGAAACCTTAATGAAAGAGATAATATACATATATACAATTAAAATAACTTCAGAGGTCAAGGATATTGACGTGCTCTCTTTATTGCCTCTATGCTAAATGTGGATATGAAGCCAAGAAAATTTATTTATTACATTACTCAACCTGGGTTATATATTATATATTACATTAGTCAAGAAAATTTTCTGGCTCAGTTACTCTAATGCACTCATATACCCACGTGTCACTAACTAATTCCACAGACGGCGCCATCAAAATACTCGAATAAGTTCGAATATACAGTGTTTATGTATCCATTTCTAGAGTTGTGCACTGTAGACAGTACAACTGTACAAGTCATTCATTATTGTTTAATTTCTCAAATAACTCTTGTAATCTCCACATTCTAAGCTATTTTATCTTCATCCCTAAACTACTTTTTCTTATATAAAGCTCTTGATGGGAAAAGAAGATGCAGCACAAAACTTAAACACCATCTACACCACTATCTGATTCATACTAAAAAAAAGGTGTTGCTTTGGCTCAACAAAGTAAGCTTTTCATCAGATCCTTTTTAGTTTTATGCTTTTAATCTTTATAATCTTTTTTTTTTTTTAACTTTTTGATTAATAATCTTTAAAATCTTTATTGCTTAAGGTTTTTTTTATTTTTTTATTTTTTTTATTGCAGGAACCCTAAGACTAAGAGTATAGAAAATAGAAAGCAGAAGGAATGGGGAGAGGGAAGATTGCAATTCAAAGGATCGATAATTCATCGAGCAGGCAAGTGACTTTCTCGAAGAGGAGAAAGGGATTAATCAAAAAGGCAAAGGAGCTAGCAATTCTGTGTGATGCTGAAGTTGGACTTGTAATTTTCTCCAGCACTGCAAAGCTATATGAATTTGCAAGCACCAGGTATAGCCTTTGTATTCTTTTTCCTTGATTTGTTCTTGTTTCAGTGGTATGATTTTAAGAAAATGCTTTGTTGAACATAGCAATTTTTTTCCACCTGAGGTTTATATTATGTGTTGCAGATAATGTAATTATGTGTTTAAAATATCTTCCTAAAACTTTTCACGTCTTTATCTTCTACATATAAATAATCACACGCATACACATGTTAATCTATGTTATCCGATTTATAAAATTTGTTTGCATGGCATTAATTAAGTTGAGAGAGACTAGGAATTTTTGGCTAGGTGTGCGGATTCATGAATCTACATATGACTAGATCAGAAGAAAAATCACGTACTTCCATCAGTCTTAATCTATTTATTTAAGCATAGGTAAACCTGAAGATATCTACTTTCGGAATAGGAGAATCAAATAGGGAACATAATAAAGGGACTATTGCTTTGACAGTACCTATACCCTAGTCTCCATTCCAAGAACATCTAGTTGAGGTTTGAGCATAAACCTGCTATAGTGGGACTGTTGATTGCATTTTGGGTACTAAATATATAGTTCACTCAATCAAACATGGCAGAAGATACCTAAAGATAAAGGATGGGGAATAAAAATGCGGAAGTCATCAGGTAAATAGAAAGGGACTGATGGAATTAATGCATGCCTTTCCTAATCCCTTTGTAGAGTGCATCAGTTACTATCGTAGGTTTGGAAGTGCCAGACTTCACATAGTATCTTATTTGAAGTGTATTCTGTTCCATCCTAAATATATTTCTGACAATATGCAATTAATTTGCACTTCTTTAGCCCTCTTACTTCCTAAATGTGTTTATCTGACAATACAGATTAATCCTCTGTCTCATATTCTAATTCCACTTTTCACTCCTTTAGCTCTCTTACTTCCTAAATATATTTCTCTGAAAATACTAATTAATTCTCTCTCCTATATTTTATATTCCACTTTATAAAATAGCCAAAATTTAAAATTGACAAATTCAAACACAGCAAAATATACAATCAATTAGCATAACTTAGATTTTGTACTCAACATTCTAGAGATAGGTTAAGCATCACTAAGACAAGATCAATCACATGTAAGTTTCATATAATTAGGAGCATGAACAAGAGTGAAAGATAAAGAAATAATCAAAAATTAACAATATAGCGAGATCCCCCTCTGGCAAGGACCAAAGCAAGACCCCAAATATCATAATAGACTAAATCAAAAGGTACAAAGAATAAAAGAATGGAAAGGAAAGTTGCCCAAATAAGAGGAGTAACTTGGATATAGCAAATAAGTGCATTATGAATCGTTATGTGACTAAAATATCTATCAAATCAAATTGGATTAGGATATCTTATGATCAAACATGCCTTGTTAACATAATAAGCTAAGCTAAATCAAAGGGTACAGAGAATAAGAGAATGGAAAGGAAAGTTACCCAAATAAGAGGAGTGACGTGACTATAGCAAATATGTGCATTATGAATCATTATGTGACTGAAAATATCTATCAAACCAAATTGGATTAGGATATCTTATGATGAAGCCTGCCTTGTTAACATAATCTAAGCGTTTAAAATTAATATATTTGAATAAAGAGTATATAAAAATACAGAAAAATAATTATGAGATGAGAGAATGACAATATGAGAAATTAAAATACGAGACACATAGGTTTCTTAGGCGTAACACCTGGAACCAAAAAAGAGCCAGACTATTTGAAAGAGAAGTACAACACAGATTAATCTAAGCTCATTTCATTAATATATTTAGAATTGTAATTGACCCAAACTAATCATGAATAACTTGAGTTCGGCTTGATGAAAAGCTTGTTTATGTTTGTTTATTTATAAATAAGCCAAGTTTGAGCCTTAATTTTAAGCTTGTTTAATAAACAAGCCGAGCCCAAGCAAAAAAAAAATTGTTCATGAACAAGCTCATGAACTATTAGGCTTAATACAACACAATTCAAGTATAGACTCATTTATAAGCTTATATGTGTTGACTAAATATACTCATTACACATATCTTAATAATGACATGATCAACATGGGACCACTACCCATTACCTTAATATTTTCCTTCCCTCTAACTGATCAAGAACCACTTTAGACTATAGTTACATTTAAAAATAAATTAATTAATTAAGCTGGCCACATATGATCTTTTCCTATCAATCATCTAAAGTAAAGTTATGAAACATATTAGTATTTTCTTATTCATAATAGTTACAAACAAATATTTTTCTAGTTCTTCACCTTCTAACATGAATATAAAAATTGTATTTTGAATAATTGTTGAAACGGTATACCGGGAATGATAAATGAATGAATTTAATCATGTAAAATTTTAATTTGAATAATGGCTAATCATAAGTAGGACTAGATTCAAGATAATTAAAGTTTACTTTTTTTTTTTCCTTAATTTTAGATATTTAAGCATTTAATAATGTAATTTTTTTAGATCTCAAGCTCAAAAACTTGACATGAGCTCGAGTTTGAGCTTGATATTAAACTTGAGCTTGGCTTGACTAATTAATCAAGTCAAGTCAAGCCAAGTTTAAACTTTTTGGCTTTCCCACAAGCTCAAGCTCAAACATCATTCTTAGGCTTGTCACGAGCTCAAGCCAAGTTTAAACTTTTGACTTTTCCTAACAAGCCAAGCTTGAACATGCACTACTCGACAAAGCTCGGCTCGTTTACCGCTCTAAATATATTAACCAAAGGTCATTTTACGAATATTTTTAACCACATGTGTCTTAACCTAGTCAGAAAATTATCTCCGTATGTCAATATCCTTCTTTTAAAAATTGAACAAGAAAAAGACAAAAAAAATAAAGTACTTTCCTCAAGTTGAAGACTTGAGGAAGATAATAGGAATGCTTTGTTTAAATCTATCTATGTGGTAAGAAACTAAGAAACGATGGAGCATGAACAAATAGATAATGTGCCTTGATTATCTACTACAAGATTTTTTGAAGAGTAAGGGGGAACACAAGTACATACTTAGGATAAATAAATTCTCCATTCAAAAGAATCCACCCAAGATGTACAAAGCATAGGATAAGAACATTCATCATTCTAGAGAATTTATTTTTGAGACAGCGAAAGAAACTTGTCACCTATTAAAATGAGTAGTGATTGTTGCACATTAGTACTATGTATGGACACATAAGTGTGCAAACAATTGAACACGTGAGTTGAAGATACGATTTTAAATTCTTAATAGACTTCAGCTTTCCTCAGTAACTCCATTAAGTCAGTGAGTAGAAGGGACTAATGAGATTTTGACCATAAACATCTACAAATGTACTAAAACCAATTTTGGCCAATAGACCAATTGTAAGAAATTTCAGCTTGGGCTAGAAGAAGATTCCATTGTTGTAAGTTTTTGCCCACAAAATTTCTTTAAAAATTTCCCAATCTTTGATTAACAACTTCTATCTGCCCATCTCTTTGAGGATGACAAGTTGAGATAAATTGAATATTAGTTCCAAGGATTGAGAGTCTTGCTACAAGGAAAAAAAAAGTGGCATCTTATAGAATCAATCAACAACCACCATACGAGAATCTTTCTTCCTTTGCTTCTCTGATATAAATCCCAAAACAAAATTCATACTAACATCTTCCTAAGGTATCTTAGGAATGAGTAGCGGCATATATAAACCACTGTTTTGGCCATGACTCAAGGCATTGTGACAACTGACAAGTCCTACTATGCTTTTATTGTTACTAACATCACACTCTATTTTTGCCAATAGAAATTTTCTTTGGCAAGAGCAAGAGTCTTATCTCTTCCAAAGTGACCAACAATTCCACAACCATGAGTTTCAATGATAATGGTGTTCCTTAAAAATCATTATGAAACATATAATCGGTTACCTTTGAATAAACAGCCATCTTGCAATAAGAAATAATGATAAGGACCCTTTGAACACTCTTCCCACACCTTGAAAAGTAGGATCCTCTTGGTACAACTCCTTCAAAAGTTTAAGCCTAAGACTTTCACTTGCATTAATGTAGAAAGCAATTAAGGAATGTCATCGACTTAAGCACCAACCACTAATTTGGAACACCAGCCTTATACTTGAGAACAAAAGAAAAATATTGCAAAAACTCACTCCATTTGGCATGTCAACCATGATCCAAGAAGAGAATGAATTCCTTATGAAGGAGGTTGTGACTCCAATATATAGCTCAAGAAAAAAACAATGGCATAGAACTCTTTGTCATAGGTTAAATACTTTGTAGGATTCACTTAATGTTTCATAAAAGAAGGTGATACGATTTCCTTCTTGGCTGAGTACGGCACCAATGCCCACATTAGAAGAATCACAATCAACCCGAATACCTTGTCAAAAGTTGGTAATGAGATAATAGTAGTTTTCGTTTCCTTTTCTTGATGAATTCAAAACTATTTTAGCTTCATTTGTCCACTTGAAAGTTCCTCTCTTAAGGCATTCAATGATAGTGATGAATTCTTTAATCAATTGCTGATAAAATGAAGCAAGACTATGAAAATTTTTTAATGTCATGAAGAGGCTCTGGCATAGGTCAACTTTTGAATTCCTCAATCTTACTGGGATCCATCTGTATTCCTTTACCAGAAACAACATAGCCGAAAAACATTAGGCTATTGGTAAAGAAGTGGCACTTCTTCAAGTTGGCAAAAAACTTTTGCTCCTTAATATTTTGAATACTTGCCGAAGATGCTCTAAGTGTTGCACCCTTGGCTTGTTGTACACCAAAATATCATCTAAGTATACAACATCAAAATTTTCAATAAAATATATAAATCATAATTCACATAAAAGTGTTAAGCACATTAGAAAGATCAATTTCCATAACCATCCATACATAAAGGTTGTCCCTTGTCTTAAAGGTGGATTTCCATTCATCTCCCCACCTCATTTGAATTTGTTGATTGACAGTACAAAGATCTATGTTAGAAAAGATAGTGGTTCTATGAAGTTCATTAAGAATATTATCAAGATGTGGAATTGGAAAGCAGTACTTGGTGTTAATCTTGTTCACTCTTCCACTATCAACACATTCACCATGTTCCGTATTCGTTTGGTACAAGGGTTGGGATTATACGTGGACTCATGTTTTCTTTCAGCAAGCCTTTTAGCCAAAAGCTCTTTGACTTTCCATGGTAGCTCTCCATGCTCCTTAGGACTCATTCTGTATGTTACCTTGTTGGGATAACAGCATTAGAAACAAAATCAATGTGATGTTGAATCTCTCATAAGAGGGAGACCTAATGGAATATCTTTGGGAATGACATCTTAAAATTCATTAAGAAGATCTTTCATTATAGGAGAGGAACCATTCTTTTCTTCATTTTCTTCTGGCTCCATGAGCACAAGCTTTATTGTCACATTCCAAAACCTTGTCTAAATTATATTTAGGTAATGAATTGTTTCTCTCATTATTAGAATTATAAATAAAATAAAATAAAATAAAATTATAATGTTGGGTTGGCATGGAGTCCACGGTTGAAAGTTAAGGATACCAAAATAAAGCCATGTGAAGTGACAAAGTGGAAGAAAATAAAGAATCAAATTAAGATTCGGTTTCCTATCAAACAATGAGAAAGAAATACTACACTTACATGTGTATCGGTAGTGGCCTTTGTGAGTTGCACAATATATATATATATAACAAATTCCACTCAAAATCATTATTTATATGAAATTCTTTAGTGGTCCATATGCACTTATATTTAAAGGCATGTGAATAACAAATCAATTCTCAAATCCAAAATAAAATAACTATTTTGTATGAGTAATAAAATGTTATTGGAAGAGTTCTTTTTTTATAAGTGTTCGGTATTTTTTTTAATCAACTAACTTGGTTACTCAAAAAAAAATTTTCTTCAATTTATTATTTATTTCTTGTTTTCTTGTATTTTGTTGTTCTTTTACAAAATCCCATGAGATGCCAGTCAATATTTGAGAAGACTATCAAAATTTTTGAAAGATTGATTGGAATAATAGCTTTCTAAAATGACTCTTAATTGATGTATTATTTTGTTACTTGTGAAGTTGAATTAATAATTGTTATAGACATCCGGTTCATTTCACAAGTTTGTTAGTATTGCGAATGATATCTTATCAAAACTTTCAATCTTATATGGAAGATAATATCTTATCAAAATTTATGATGTTAAAGAATTATAAATAATAATAAAAATAGAATTAATAAAAAATACATTCATAATTATTATGTGTACTTGTATGGTATCCTAGAAATCTCTTGTTAAACGCAATTGTAATGTTGCTGCGGATGCTCTAGCAAAAAAGGTTAAAGATTGTATGAGGCTATAAGTTTAGTTGGAAGACCTTCTTAGAGATATTGCCCCTTTGGTCTTATTTGATGTTCATTAAGTGTTTTTGAATAAAGCCTCAGGTTGTTCTCAGTCTGGTTTTTATAAAATAAAAAATAAATAAATAAATAAAAAATTTATTGTGCCTCATTACATATACTATATAAATGCTTAATTTAAATTCAAATTTTTACATTAAATTTATGAATCTTCTAACTGATCAATAAAATGCGACTTGTTCCATTTTATAAGAAAGGTAGTATCTAATCAAATTTTTGACGTTGAAAAATCTGAAAATAAAATAAATATAATCAAGAATTTCCTTGTGACTTTTGTCATCTCCAAAGTACAAAATGTTTTAGTCAACTTTTCAAACAAAAAGTTGTGCTTTGAATTTTATAAAAGTTTATTTTGGTAGTAAAGGTTGGAGCCCAATGAAAATTTTCCAGTGTTTGGCAAAAAATAGGGGAAGTAAGAGAAAGGAAAGAGATGAGGGGAGAGGGGAAAGATGGGAAAAGAAATTAAAGAAACTTTCCTTTCAAGTGTTTACTTTGTACGAGGAAAAGTGAAAGAAATATAGTCTATTTGTGTGTCCCACCGTCTGGAGCCTCTTCTCTCTCCCTCTTTCCTCTCAATTCTAGAAAGAAAGAAAATGGTTTTGGTTTGAGAGAAGAGGCCGGGAAAGGAAAGAAGATGAGAGAGATAGAGAGAGAGATAAAATAAAACCCTATCCAAATATGTACAATTCAAGTGTGCTCTCAGATGATATCGGAAAAGCTTTATTTTTATGCTGAGCATGATATTTTCTTATGGCTTAATTTCAAATGGAATATGTATCTTTCTTACACATCTCTCTCATGGCTGCTCTATTTCATAATGATGCATATAATAGTGATAATTACACTGCAAAATCTGATCAGTCTAATTACTTTCACCAGCATGAATGCGATACTTGAAAGATATAACAAATCAAAGGGGGAATATCAGCAACCGCAAAATCCAGCATCAGAAGTCAAGGTATACTCCATTATGCTACCTTCAACATTGATTCTCTGCAAATGTTCCACAATAAATGGAGCTTCATTTGAAACTATTTGCAAGTGTGCTGCAAAGTTATAATCATGAAAACATAATGAAAAAATTATAGGATTAATACTCAGTACTTTCCTCGTTTTGGATAAATAATAAGTTTAATTAAAAAAAAATGGAATGCACAAAAGTACACAGGACTTATACTGGATGATGCATATCACAACTAAGCTCTAACATTACAATGATCTATATATTCTAATAAGTTAGAGAGAAAATATTCTTGATGCTGTCATCAATCACACAAGGTTCTAAAGAGCTGAAACGTTGTCTTAAATAGTCAGTTCACACCCTTTGAAATTTTTAGCATTTCTTTCCCATCAAATACACCACATCAAGCAGTGAGGGATAGCTTTCCAAATCTCACTATCTGATGTCTCCCAAAACTACCTTGCCAGCAAGCAAGTAAATCTCTAACCCCATGAGGCATCACCCGTTGAACCCCAAATAAAGCCACCTACAACTCATTGGCAAGAGTACAATGAAGCAGCAAATGATCAATTGTCTCCCAACTCGTTTACACATACAACACTAACTAACCAAGTAACTAAATTAATGTTTCTCTTCCTTGGGTTATCTATAGTTAAGATTTTTCCAAAGATGCCATCAAGAAAAAAAAAAAAAAAGACAAACTCGTATTAGAACTTTAGGCTTCCAAATACATTTTCACGGGACAATATCCACTCCAATAGGTGTTAAGGCTTTATAATAGAGTACTTTCTTTTTCTCTCAGATACTACCAAAACATCTAACATAATATACATCTTAAACTCATATATTCATAAGCAACATACAAGATTACCTAATTTACAATTAGAGACATCCAATGAGCATTTCATATAAAATGTAGGAGCTGTCACTGTGTCATGCTCAACACCTTGGTTATCTCACAGCATCTCAGAACTAGTACACAATGCAACTAGTCTATTATAACTGCATGGTGCAAGTAGTCTACTCAAACTGTTTCATATACGTACATCCATCTACACACATGCATCAGCCTCCAGGCATTACTGCCAATGATTTTCTCACTTTCTCATCCCATTTTCTGTGAGCATACACAGAATATGCCAACTCAGGAAATTCTAAAAGAACAAAGCAGTATACTATTATTCTATCACCTGGAATATGTATGTTTGTATAGTTGCCTGAAACCTCCACCTTCTTGCTCCCTTTCCAACAGTTTCCAAATTTGACACATTTGCAGTGTTGGTCATTTAAACTTGACTTGCAAAACTACCACAGCCACTGATTGAATCCAAACTTTCAAGTTTTACTTTTCAATAAGTATATACACATTCATTGAATAAGAAGTTTAAGTTTAAATGAAACGACACATCTCCTGCAATGTGTATCTCACGATCATCTCCAAAAGATATTGTTTGCTCTTCAACCTAAGCATGTCTAATCCAAATCTATGTCGATTTGGACACAAGCATAGCTCCTTTTTTTTCCTTTTATGAATAAGCATAGTTCCTTGAGTGCGCACACTACTCACATTTCAAGTATGTGAATTAAGTTGAAGATCCTTTACAGACACTACGGCAAAATACAAGGTATAATGTTTTCCTATGTATAATTGCACAAGAGGATGTCAAAGTCAGATCTAACTTCTTTTTCTTCTTTCCCTATTTTACTTAATCATTTAATCTTAACCAACCACCATCCCACCATATTATACGATGTTGGTGTAATCAAGTGGTGTTCCAGAACCCTTTTGCAACCTCAACTTGCCAATCACTCAGTTTCAAAGTTGTTCCTTCCCCAATAAGAAATTTTTTTAAAAAGAGAGAGAGAGAGAGAGAGAGATGGCTAGGATTTCCTTTTTATGAAAAAGGGTGATGAGAAAAACATAAATTATACACTCCCTTGCCATGGAAGCTTTCAAGTGCCATCCTCATCTGTCTAATTATAAAATCTTCATACAGATAAATGACAGTATTCTTGCAGAAGACTTAAATATTTAGGCACCAAATACAACATTTCACTATCATGTTTCAACATTTTAATTAATATACTAAAGCTTTGCAGTCAGAAACAATAAATAAATGTAAATTTTTCAAGCAGCAAAGGACTCAGTATTGTCCCTTTGTATTAAGCAAATAAATTCAATACTCCTATCCTACTAAACATTGTTGGCTCTAAAACAAAAGGATATCCAACTCTTTTTTCTTTCTTTTTTTTTTCTTTTTTTTATTGGCAAGAGTTGCATATTCATCTAATGAGTTTTGAACCCACAACTTCACCCTTCATCCATTCTTGTGATAGGAGGAAGTATCATTTGAGATAAAACTCATTGGCAAACAGATATCCAACACTCAGTTAGTGGTCACATACTAATTGTAGTAATACAAAGAATTCAGTATCACAATATTCTAGAATCCTGCTAGGCCAACTCATGAAACGAACTATCTTTAATGGAATTATCTTATCAAGAAAATGTAGCAAAGATGGAAAAGAAAGAATCAGGGAACAGAAGTTCTCTAGATGTGAGCATCAAAGGGAAATATTTTTGCAAGAACATCCTACTATCTCCCTTCCTGATCAAGTTCACCAATTTCCTCACAAAGAAAACTTACTTTCTTTGTTGGCCCTCACTTCTCATACAACATGATCTTCAACATGCAAGTTAAACATAGCAGGACTCATTTATTTCCTTGGCTGAGACAAACAGCATAACCATGTCACATCATGATTGATTAAATTCTTATGAAAAAAATTATTTAGAATTATAATTGAATATGACCATGGTCACGAAGTAGATTTTACTAATAAAATAATAGTTATATGATTAAATTCATCATTTCTATTAGTATAAGCTTTTAAGATTAATGGTAATTTATCATGGTATTAGAATAGACTATCCCATGTTTGAATCATATCTCCTCCCATATAAATTAAGTTAAAATTTTAACATATTGAAGAAAATTTAGGCTTACACTTGATGGGGAGTATTAGAATAATGATTAACTGATTAAATTCACCATCTCTTATAAACTTAAACTTTTAGGAAAAATGGTAATTTATTAGTTACTCTTGACATTGATAAATGAAAACCCTTTTAATATAGGCTTTGCCCCACATTGCTAAGGAGGGAGTTGGATGTTGGATTTATAACTGCCAAGCTACTTTGGGAGTTTAACATGGCTTGGGGTTTACATCTATAAAACCTTCATCTACTCCTCTCATTCTCCTTACTTAGCAAAAATAAAAAATAATTTTTCCAAAAAAAAGGATATTTTAAATTATGACATTATAACATTGTAATGTCTTAAAACCATTTTTTTACTTCTGTTCAAGATTAGCAAAGACTAACTAAATCCTGAGTCAATAAATCTTATCACAAAAATGTTCTGACTTCATAACTTCATAAAAAATGAGATCAATTAAGGCTAGCTTAAAAGAAAAAGGAAAGAAAGAAATAGAAGAGAAAAGAAAGATGAGCGCATCTCTCTCTCTCTCTCTCTCTCTAGATATATATATATATATATATATATAGGAAGAGCATATCAGAAAATATCATAAATTTTGACTGATCTCCAGGCAAAAGGATTTATGTATAAATCAGCTCCCAAAAATAAAAAGTGAAAATTATTTCATCTACTTAGAGTAACATATAGTCTTCATGTATATCAGTCAAGGATATTAGCTGCTGCCTATTTGATTACACTTGCAAGATCACAAATATAAGCTTGCTAACTAGTACATGTTATCTTCCAAACAAGCCATTGATGCCTCTTAAATGTTTTTAAGTTTTAACATAATTAGTCGCAAACCCACGCAATGCATGGAAATATATATAAATATTATATAATGGGGTGTAATGTATAAAAAGTAACACTTATTCCGAGTATTTTCAATTTTTTTTAAAGATTTCTGCAAGTTTTTTTTTTATCTTTTTATCTCTACAAATATATCGTTCTATTATTTTTTTTGTGTTTGATTAATATTTTTTTAAGGTGAACTATATCTTTCTAATTTTTGTTGTAGTGTGTTATATTAACCTAATATACTACCAAACTTTATAAGTTTCAACTCTCTTAAGGAATAAGTAGATATCATGATAATCAAAACTCATCACAAAATTACAAATTTATCTTAACCAAAATTAAAACGAAACCAAAGAAATAAAAGATAGACCTTATCATAATTTATTATTTAAACAATTGGTAGGCATATTCAAATTCATAGCCATATTGTAGATTGTGTTTTGATATAAACTGAAATTCCTATTTCTAAAAAAAATAAATAAATAAATAAAACTAAGTATTAACTCAAACCAAAATTCAACCAAAGCTATAAAATGGAGAGGGAAGACTTTGTAAAGGGAAATTTAAAAAAAAAAAACACAACAACAAAACACATATTAAAAAAAAAAAACATCAATCTTAATTAGAGGTATAAAAAAGAAAAAAAAAATTCACCAAAAGAAAGTAGAGGGAGAGAGAGTACTCACAGTTTTTGCATGAGAAAAATATGAATTGAATGGGAGAAATGATATCAAATTTATACAAATAAAATAGGAAGAAGAAGAGTCAAGTTATAAAAAAAAGGAAAATGACGAAGGAAGTGTAACGGTAAAGTAAAGAGTAGTGGAGGGAAATGTTGGAGAAAGTGTAACCGTAGGTGTATACAAATAAAATAAGAAGAAGAAGAAGAGTCAAGTTATAAAAAAGGGAAAAGGATGAAGGAATTGTAACAGTGAAGTAAAGAGTAATGAAGGAGGTAAAGAGGCAAAGAGGGAAGGGAAAGGTTGGAGGAAATGTAACCGTAGATGTGTACAAATAAAATGAGAAGAATAAGAGTCAAATTATAAATATAAAAAATAAAAAAGTGAAAAGGATGAAGGAAGTGTAACGGTGAAGTAGCGAGTAGTGGGAGGAAGTAAAGAGGCAAAGAGAGAAGGAAAAAGTTGGAGGAAGTGTAACCGTAGGTGTGTACTAATAGGGAGAAGAAGACGTTTTTGTTTTTGTTTTTTTGTAGAAAGTAGTGAGAAAAAAAGTTTAGAAAAGAAAAGAAGAAATAAAAAAAATAAGTAAATAATGTGGCCCAATGATTGAGTAGCAAAATGTATTTTGTGTGTGTGTGTGTATATATATATATATATAAAAGGATGGAAAGAAAATGACACTCAATGTTGAAATGAGCTTTCAATATAGACAATAGATAATTAGAATTTATAATGGCGTGTATTGCATCACATTGGCTCCAAAAAATTAATTTTGCAATAGACAATCAATAAAGATGAAAAACCAAAAAAAAATAAAATAAAATATTGATGTGACCGCTAATATGTCTCAATAAGAGCATAGTAATTATTATCGTTACACTTCAGCTTTTAGATATATATAAATTACTTTATAGGATAGTTCGTTTGTCTTGCCAAAGCAATTTCACTAGAAAAGTATGCATCATGTTATTCTTGAGAAATTGCAAGATGTAGTTGGCATATATTTGCTCAAATTAGTGATGGTATTACACTAAGAGAGCTGGATGTACGTAGTCTGCATGCTAAATCAACCACATTGCCATGAAACCCTATCATTTTGCTTTACTATTCAAATTATACATATCTGGACTACACGTGAATTAATGTGGGCACCACATAATGGACATCATAAATATTAGCATTCAAGGAAAAGTAGAGGCAAAAATTGCAGTTTGGTTCCCATTATTTCCACTCCCTCAATAAACAAAAAAAGAGGACGCTACTTATGCCTTTTACCCATATCGTTGACACACTGTTATAGCAAATGTCAAAATTCATTTGCACAACATAACTCCACAACTTTAATATTAAAACGAACTGATCACAGACAAAAAAGAGAATGTACCTAAGTTAACAAGATTTTTCCATATCCATCAATGCCAAAATACATAGGAAAAAGAGGTTTCAATAGTCAATCACATGCCCATGCTTTTTAACTCAGTAATAGGTATCTTGAAAACTTGTTTTAATCAACACTAAACACCAGGTAAGCCTTATTATTTATAAGGCCTTCAGTTAATGGTTGACAGATAGACCATTGTTTATTACTGTACAAGTGATAGATCACTACTGACCCCATAACCACAAGCCAAGAGAGTATGGAAGAGTGGAGAACAAATCAACATAACTCTGAATCAGGCATGATGTTTGCACCTTAATTGATTACATAAGTGTATGCAACAACCAAAAACTTAAGCTAATATTTAATTAATTGATTCTTGATAGTCAATGCATCAGCAAAAATGTTAAGCTATCATGGATAATATTCAAACATATCAGAGAGAACCATATACTGAATAGATTGAATGTTGCCGCAACTCTTAAACAGTCCAATATTTCTTTTGTAGCTTGGCTTCAAGCGATTCCAAATCAGCATATGATCATTAGTTAAATTTCTTGAACATCAATGGAAGCTTATCTTATTTCTAGTAGTTAGTGTTTATGGATACTTTTTTAAATACCTTTGTTTCCATTTAGTCGGATGAAGAAAATATTTTTGTAAATTTTTCATGCACTTGATTTTTTTGCTGTACTTGCTAGTTTTGGCAGAGGGAGGCAGCAATCTTAAGGCAACAACTAGAGGACTTGCGAGAAAACCACCGGTACATTCTCTCCTTCAGCTTAGATTACATAATTTCACAAGCTTAGATTACACGCTTTCAAAAGATTATTAAAAAAAGATGATCAACTTGGAAGCATCGGAATTTATAATCCACTTATGTTGACTATTTCACAGATACAACACACAATGTTTGTACCTTAATAGCATAGGAATTATTTGAGTTCAACACATATAATTAAGATAAATATTACAGTAAGTAATATGTACAGTAATATATTTGCTAACACTGAAAAACATCCAGTAACATTGTAGGACAAATTAAAGAACTTGTCTAGAAGGGCTTGTGACGGGTTAATGTTTAAGATAATTTGTCGATTTTTGGATTAAAACACTTTTTAGAGGAAGGATTAGGGTTAAAGAGAGAAAAGATTGGAATTACAGTTGAAAAGAGAAGAAAAGAAACATAAATATAACGATTTCAAGTCTGTGAACAGCAACCATGAACAAAACTGCAAAAAAGAATAGAAAGAAGAGAAAGGGAGAAACAAAAAACACAAAGGCCAATGTACCTCAAGACTCAAAACACTAAATATTTTTATGATTGAATACGCTGAGCACAAATATATAGGACTCTTTCTTGTACTAGTATTAGGATTACTAGTTTGACTAGTAAACTAAAAACTTGATAAATATTACAGTAAAATATTTGATAACACTGAAAAACATACAGTAAAATCGTAGGAGAAATTAAAGAATTTGTCTAGAAGTTCTTGTGACGGGTTAATGTTTATAAGAGAATTTGTGGATTTTTGGGTTAGAACCTTTTTAGAAGGATGATTTGGGTTTAAGAGAGAAAAGATTTGAATTACAGTTGAAAAGAGAAAAACAAAAACAAAAATATAATGATTTCAAATCTGTGAACTGTAACCATGAACAAAACTGCAAAAAAGAAAAGAAAGAAGAGAAAGGAGAAAGAAAAATCACTAAGGCCAATGTGCCTCATGATTCAAAACACTCAATGTTTTATGATTGAATACATTGAGCACAAAAATATAGGACTCTTTTATGTACTAGTAGTATTAAGATTTCTAGTTTGAATAGTAAAATAAAAACTTGATAAAATACTAGTTTGAACCCAAGAAAATAAAACCTTAGATACATAGGATCTCCTAGAAAATTATAGACTCTATTAAACAATCAAAATACCCTTAATTTGTAGGAATTACAATTAGAGATTTGACCTTGAAAAAAAAATTGACCATGACTAATAAAATAAAATTAAAAAAAAAAAAAACAAACAAATAAAAAAACTGTTTAAACACTAAAGACTCACACCAACACCTTTAAAACCGCATGACTTTTACTTTAATTAGACTTCACACATGGGCCCCATTAAATAAAATCTTGAATAGACAAGATTACAAAGTTGTAATAAATTGATATTCATGAGGGCTTCAATAATCGATTAACTGTATATGCATAAACCCTAATGGAAAATAAATATGTTAAGGCAGGAGAAAAGAGGGGGATGACAGAATTACATTCCATACCCTGCTTTTTCATAAAATACCCAGTCAGTCAAACTAAAAATAGATCTACCTGTAGTTAAAAGGATATGTGTATGTGTATATTCAAAGTCAACTTTTTAGATGTTTTAATTATGATATAATCCAGAATACCAGATAAATGTGCACTAAAACACATCAAAAACTAGTCTCGCTACCATATTTCATTCCAACACTACCACAGTTCATCATGCAATTTACAATAAATTATATATTCCATATACCAGAAAAATAATGAATACGATTCAATAACAACAAATATGTTATTAATAGATACCGCATAAAGAGCATAAATCTGAACCCTAGTGATTAACCTAAATTAAAATGCCATGATAATACAGGTATATGATGGGAGAACAGCTTTATGGTCTGGGTGTCAAAGACCTACAAAATCTGGAGAATAAACTAGAAATGAGTCTGCAAGGCATACGAATGAAGAAGGTAAGAAGCCTAATATTCATGCAATGCTTGTGTGTGTGTGTGTGTGTGTGTGTGTGAAGTCCATAGAGGTTAAATCTTAAGCACATGCATGACAATTGACATGCTCCTTTAACTTCTGCAGGAACAAATCTTAACTGATGAAATACAAGAGCTAAGCCGAAGGGTATTTCCAGGAAATAAAAAATGAAAAATTACTTGTTCCTTGTCAGAATTTTCTATTAAGAACTATTTCAGTTATAAAAGTTACTCTTTTTTAAATCATTTCAGGGCAATCTTATCCATCAGGAGAATGTAGAACTGTACAAGAAGGTAAACATTATACGTCAAGAAAACTCGGAATTATGCAAGAAGGTATTCTGGTTTATAACCACCAGAACTTCAAACATCACTAAATAAGTTATTAACCATCATTACATCTTTTGAATTGTAAGATGTGAGAATAGTGAAGTTCTTGAGCATAACAATCAGACTCATGTCTCAGGTTTGCAGCACATGGCATGTGAATGCAGAAAGCATAAGTCCCTTCATTCCATTTGGAACTAACTTCGGAGAGGACTTGCATGTCCCTATCCATCTTCAGCTAAGCCAGCCAGACCGACAACTTTATGAGACACCAGCAAGAGAAACAGACTAAAGTAAAAAATTTCTTCACACCCTCTAAAAAAGTAATCAAACACTGATTTTTGTTCTATTTCAGTATTGATCCAAATTCCCAAATATAATTCATGAAATTGCAGCAGAGTACAACTACATCAAAGAAATGCACCAAGGACTTTGAACAGATGTTATTCAACTCACTCTAAATAAATAACCAAGCACAGGGGAACATGCTTCTTGGTGTCAGATGATCGACATAAAATCCAATCAGCACAGTCACCAGTATGACATTGCTTATGAAATTAACTACAAATAGAGCAAAATTTATTGGTGAAAGCAGATATTTAGTGTATCTACATAAATTGCATACAGAAAAAATCTGAATGAAACCTATCTTGTGTATCTGTGTATATTTCATATGGAAAAATTCTGAATGGAACTCTTCGGGAACATACTTGTTCGGCTCTAAAAGGAAACATATAACAACAAAAATTATATTCTTATTGTTGTGGGTATTATAATTACTGATATTTTCTATTGGTAAGATGTAAACCTACGACCCAACAAAGCCAACCCTACCTCATCTGCTAACGACCTGAGCCAAGATCTACTATTGAGATCATTCACACAAGAACTGAATTCCATTCTTTGGAGTTGAGTAAGCTAATGAACCCGGAAAAAGTTTTTTTTTTTTTGAAGTCGCTAACATTAACCAAATCAGAGAATAATCAACAATTTTAAGATTGATCTATACAAGATGTCATCTTGAGCCAGAATGTTCTTACAAACAAAACTGGATCTAAAACCTGTATCAGAAATAAGTAAGTTATAATGATAACATATAGGAAGACAAAATCAGAAGTACATTAAGTGACCCCATTATCTAAAATATAAATCAATAATGATTGTACATGAGAAAAACTCAAAAAATAGATATTTGCAGGACAGCAACCTTCAGCACCTTAATTCTCCCATTTCTCATCAGATATTCAGCAATCATGAGTGTTGTTCCAATATTTGATTGTTCTACGGTTATCCACTCTCCAGTCATGTTTACAAGTATCGTATCATGGTTTCAGTTTTGTTCATAAAGAAGGCACCTCAAGGGTTGAGACATTTAATGTGGATACACCTACACGTGGTATATAACAATGATTACACCTCAAGAGACAAAAGGTTTTCTTCTTCAAAACATATAGCGAACATGAACCACGTGAGCAGAAAACTTCTGCATATGATCTAACAAAGTTATCCTTCTTCTCAACAAGGTAAGCTATCACTAAATAACTGATAATAAGTGTTGCAATAATCTAACGTTTGCCTTCATTCTATAAATAAAACAGCAAATAGAAATATTTTAGGCAAATACCCAGCCCGAGAATGCAATTCATGAGAACTTTGGAAAGAATTTGAAAATTCCTATTGAAAAAGTTAAGGAACACAACTTTTGCCACAATTCTAATACGGTCGACTACTACTAATGGTAGAGAAAAAGTTATCAATCCATGTAAAGTGACTGTTCACCTCTCATAGTCAATCACTTCAACAAGTTGTGACAAATTGGGTGGTCATAGAAGAACTGTTTTCTACTTATACATTGCATAGTTGTCACAGTATTTTTACTGTTGTTTTCTTTTTGGCAAAAGTATTTTTAACAATGAAAATATTACTGTATTTTTTTTTTTTTTTTTTTTTTTGATGGTAAACGCCTAGTGTTATCATCAATGCTATGATAAGTACTGTTGAATTAAACAACTTGCAGCTGTTTATTTTATATGGTTATTGTAGTAGCCTAGAAGGAGAGGGATCAAAAAGAAGGTATGAAATATCCAATAGGCAAGTGAAACGATCCAATTAATGACGTGGTTTTTGCTAGTTCAATGGAGAAAAAGAAAATATTATGTTAACATAGTGGGCTTCCTGTTTTCTGGTATTAGGAAGAATTCAAGAAATCTAAAAGGTGCCAAAGACGGATAAGATAATCATTTATTTGTTGCTTCTATTTCTTGGTGCATATAAATGGCTAGTACTCTAGAATCTAGATTCTTTTTTTGTACTTTTCCCAGCAGCCAACCAAATAAAGCACCACTGCAGCCAATGCATTACAAGTAAAGATGCCCTAACCCCAGGATCAGTTTGACACAAAAGTCATAATATGGAACATCTTTGCAGCCCAAGAGCTGAAAATAGTCTTCCACCAGTAGGCCAGAAGAGGGAGAACCAACCCATTCTACGTGCATCAGCTGCAGCTTCACGGGGATCCCTCTGAATTATTTGCAACCAAATCCTCCTTATCAAAATTTGTCCGGGTTTCACCCATATCATTATCTTCTCTATCTTCGGCTCCAGAAACAGCGATTTCCCCTAGTTTCTAGTCAAATAATCCTTTAAATTGCTTCCGATCCTTCCTCTCAATTTCCTGCATATCAAATGATTGACATTTAGAAAGGCATAAAGCATTTAAACTCCATTTCAGATTGTAAATAGGAAAGTTAACAGTGTTTCAACCCACCTGCTCCTTCTGCTTCAGTTTTAGAAGAGCAGCTGTTACATCAATTTCAGATGACTTGTCAATTTTCATCATCTAATAGCATCCAGAAGCAAGATTTAAAATGGGGTCAAGAATGTAATGCTCAACTACTAATGTAACCAAATAATAAGCATTACCATTTTGAAATCACCCCTTGCTTCCTCAAAATCTCCAGCTGCCATGTAGGCCATTCCACGGCAGTAAAGAGCCTTCACATGTGCAGGGTTTGCATCTAAAACCCACGCAGTTCCATCAGGAAAATATGTACCAGAAAAACTCAAGTTAATTAATCTTGGTCTGTGAGAGCAGTTACAAGTACCAGTTGAACGTATATACAACATAAGGAAGATTTAACACCTATTAGCATGCTAGGTTTCTTTCAAAGTCAGATAGGAGAATTTTCTGATTAATTACAACTCTTTAGATACCATTCCCATTCATTCACCAATCAATTAAATCTTCTAAGGTTCATTATTAATTGTGACATTAGAGAGTGATAAGGCCAAGCTAAGTATTTGTTTCTTGCAGCACAAGCACTTAATTGTAACAATTTCTATATTACTGTATGTTAGGAAATGAGAAACCTAACCCAATATCTATGAGATGCAAACAACAAAGATAAAAACAGAAGAAAAGATCAAAGCGCACACAAGAACACCAGATTTGCATGGTCTGCCCAAACCTTTTTATTCTTAGAGAGTAAGTATGATCCTATGGGGAGGGGGAACGAGAGATTTGAACACCAGTTTTTTATTATGACGTCTTATCAAAAGAAGCTACAGTAATCAAAGGTATAGATACCACCCTATTCCGCCATTACTAGCGTTACATACATGAGGAAAACTATTCTAGTGCATCTAGGGCTACTAATGCATTCTTAAATACCAAAAATACCCTCAAACTGTACGGACATCATCCAGCCAGGCAGCCATCTTATTTGCAATACTTTATTTGTTCAATAAAATGGAGTGACGCCTTGATTTCAATTACACGTGCTAAGCACTGATTTCATTGCTTTTTTTTCCAATGAAACAAGCATGCCTACTCACATTTTGAAGTCATAAAACATACCTTATTGCATGTATCGATGGAATTTCTGCATTCTCCCTGTTTCAGTTGGCATGCAGCCACATCCAACTGTAATAGATTCTTCGAAAACGTGAAGCAAAAAAACAAAAAACAAAAAACAAAAAAAAAAACACTCAAATACACAGTTATCCAACTTGAATATAGAGGCTAAAGTGATAGAAAATGAGTAAATCAAGAATCAACCGATCGCAGCTCCTTTTCATCATGAATGGAAAGAACAAAAAGGAACTCACTAGTGTATTTATAAACTCCTTCCCTTTGTCATCATCTTGTGGATTAACATGATACAGTATTGTATGACAATGAAAGAACAATGGATACATTTTAAATATATTATAGCAGAAATTCTAGTTTTTGATTCAGAAGAATATTTTTAATATTAATAGAATCCACAATTTTCTTAAGTTTGTAAGAAATATTATTTAAGAACTTAGTGGGTAATACATGCAAAATCAACTCTTTCTAAGGCATTAAATGACAGGACATAGATCACCTGAAAGCCTTGAATATTCTAGGTCACACAAACCAAATTATCAAATAGAAGTTTCTCTAACCACTGAATAAATACTATTGTGGTATAGCACTAGCCAAACTGGGCAGCAGGATTGCTAGTTATCAGCAATTACTATCCCTTGACTTCCTATATTTAGCTTGGTATGAGATAGAGTTGTTTTCCACTAAAATTTTCTGGAAAACAACTTTATCTCACGCGAAACTAAATAAGAAAAATAACTCTATCTCGCACAAAGCTAAATAAGGAAGTCAAGAGAAAGTTTTCCAACTCATTTTAAGGTCAATATCAAACATAGGAAAATGAGATAGTTTTCTAAAAAATGCTTTTTGGAAAATGATTCATTTTCCAGAAAAATCTTAATTCGAAAACAAACTAACCGGTAATCCTTTGCTTTAGCATGGAATAGAATGGTCAACCAAACAAAAGTACTCGCAATCAAAGGTGAAGAAAATAATACCTTCTCACAAAAGAACAAAGACCATTCTCAAATAGAAGTTTCTCTGACCACTGAATAAATACTATTGTGGTATAGCACTAGCCAAACTGGGCAATAGGATTGCTAGTTATCAGCAATTACTATCCCTTAACTTCCTATATTTAGCTTGGAATGAGATAGAGTTGTTTTCCACTAAAATTTTTTGGAAAACAACTTTATCTCACGCGAAACTAAATAAGAAAAATAACTATATCTCACACAAAGCTAAATAAGGAAAGTCGAGAGAAAGTTTTCCAACTCATTTTAAGGTCAATATCAAACATAAGAAAATGAGATAGTTTTCTAGAAAATGCTTTTTGGAAAATGATTCATTTTCCAAAAAAACTTAATGCCAAAACAAACTAACTGGTAATCCTTTGCTTTAGCATGGAACAAAATGGTCAACCAAACAAAAGTACTCGCAATATAAGGTGAAGAAAATAATACCTTCTCATACTTTGCTTTAGCAAGTTCAAATTTTCCTTCTTTGAATAGCCTGTTCCCCTGACAATGAACAGTAGCATCAAAGATCTAGCTTGCCTTGGTCCTAAGATAAACCGACTGGATAATATTTTTTTGACTCATCACCATAACAAGGATAAAACATGCGGTTATATTGATAAACAACTTGGCACACGTGTGCAAGCATTGAACATATGCAAGTTTGATGTGATAATGACGATAGACCAAACCAAAACTTGATGCAATACAAAAATTGAAAAACATAAACAATGAAAATTATAATATAATATAAAAAAGCACCTAGGAGTCAACACCTAGGGTTGCTTGGAGTAAGCACAAAGTGGGATAGTTTACTTAGAAGCCAGCACCTAGTGTTGGCTAAAGTTAACACCAAACCATTAAAAAAATCCAAGAGAAATATTCATAAATCGAGCAAATTGTAAAATGTCTCCATACGAGTACAATTATTGAACTACAAAAATACCCTTGACCCAAGGAAATTAAACACTGATAACATAATTAACTACTAAGACCTAAAATAAAATCCAATCAACTTATAAAGATACAATTGACTTCCAAACTTCAATAAATAAAAATTAAATCAATATTTATTTGTGCTTCAAGCAACAGATAAGTTGGGTTTAAACATCAAATAGCAGTGAGGTGTACAGATGCAGCAAAATTACAAGTTAATAACATACTGTTAGTCTTATCTTCTCTGCTTCATCCATTATACTTTTGAAGTTCAAACCACGTAAATAGTGCAATAAAATTTATGCAATATAAATATTAGATGATTCATCAATTAAACCAGAGAAAGATCTCGAAGTACGCATGGTTCAATTAAGAAAAGAATCCTCAAAACTCAAAGCACCTACCATAATTTAAGTCTAGATCCACCTCTCTTGAAGAAACTTAAAAGTGATAATTTACACTCAATATGCAACTACTTCCAAAGAATTTTAAAGCCAAAAGCACATTTCAAGACAAAATCTAATAGGAATTTCCTGTCATGAATTAGTTTCTATATATGATGAAAAAAACAACTTAAAATTAGATAAATTCATGTTTTGAATATCCAAATGACCACTCAACAATGAGAGTTCTCATCTATAAGTTAAAACTAGTCTGATGGTCAACAATAGCACTTCCACAGCCATCTTGGAATATATGCAACGATGACAACCATTTCAAACAAAGTTTCTACTGCCAAAAAAAAAAAAAAAGAAGAAGAGAGATAGAGAAAGAGAGAAGAAGAAGAACTCTGTTTTTTGAAATTAAAACAAAGAACAATTTTAAAGTAATTGGAATCATTATGTAAGTGTTTGATTCTCCTAATGGTGGATTGCATTTTCTTAGTCAAAATACATTTGGATAAGAAAAATTGTAAAACAGTGTTCAGAAAACCAAAAACAAAGAAGATGTTTGGAATAATTTGTAATCTTTATGTTTGATTCTCCTAATGGTGGATTCACTGGATTGCATAACAACTGATTTATTGAAAGGGGGAATTATGAAACTAAAATTAGCGAACCAATCTACTAAACAAACTGTTTCAACACATTTTAACACCTTTGCGTCATTAGCAATCTTCTGGTAACAAACTGATTCAAGAATTAAGGGAACTAATAAAAATATGGAATTAGAAAGGACTGAACAAATTGGCAAACCGTTCACTCAAGTGAACATTTTCATATGACCCATGGTAAATTGCAGCGTGCACTCAAGTGAGCAGTGCCCTTCTCAGTGTTTTCAGTTGTTCCCAAAACAAGTTTTTCAGAAAAATCAAAAAGATGTTCTCTGCTTTCCCCTGATTTTGCAATTTTATTTTTCTGAAATTTGTTCTCAACGAACATCAGAAAACCGGCTTTTACAACAGTTACCACACAAATGCCTAATATTTCACATAAAAAGGGGATATTTATAATTTAGAAAGGATTGAAGGAATTGGCAAACTGTTCACTCAAGTGAACATTTTCATATGACCCATAGTGAATTGCACTGAGCACTCAACTGAGCAGTGCCTTTTCTCAGTGTTTTCAGTTGTTCCCAAAACAAGTTTTTCGGAAACATCAAAAAGATGTTCTCTGCTTTCCCCTGATTTTGCAATTTTATTTTCTGAAATTTGTTCTCAATGAACATCAGAAAACCGGCTTTTACAACAGTTACCACACAAATGCCTAATATTTCACATAAAAAGGGGATATTTATAATTTAATTTCGTCTTGAAGCACAAGACAAAATATTCTGAATGACTCGTTAGATTCGAGAAAAAGGGAAAAACTCATTCCTTTTAAAACATCCAATTCACCTTTGTAAGAAAAGGCATCATCAACAATCCACCACACTATTAAGTGGAAGCAAATTAAAGACTCAAAAGTTCAAATACTCATCTTGTTACAACAATGATTTACATACAGATGGATGAAGAAACACTATGATTTGCAATGGGGAAGAACTTCAGACCTGAATGAAGTGGACAAGCTGCACCTCAAAGTGAACTTCTTCCAAACCTTCTGTCACAGGGATCAAAGGAGATTGAGTTAGGTACTGACTGGTGACATATACTACTGCCTTCTCTCCACGTGCCATTGTTCCAATCCCCATCTCAAGACTTTTAGGTACCTACTTTATACATGAGCAATGATGCCCATATAGAAAAAGAGCATAAGTTATGGGACAGAAAATAGTAGTTTCCTCTAAAGCTATGCCAATGAAGATAGTTTTCCTATTCAGCTAAAAAGTTCAATAGTTTCCTGAGTTACCTTAACAAATAAGTACAGTATGTTGAATTATTAAAGAGGGCCTAAATATCAAACTCAGCAAATATAACACATGTCAGAAAATTCTAATGATGCACATTATTTCACTAAGAAAACCAAGCACGCCAAACAAATTGAAGAAAGTAAATTATGAGAGATGTCTTACTGACCTCTGATTTTCCAAAAGTAAAGAAATATGGTTCTCCTTCCATATATAACAGAATCAATTTGCCATCACCAGTCTCTGCAGAAATCTTGGAAACAATCATACTCCACTAGAATCTTCAAGCATTCCAATTGGCAGTTTCACATAAAAACAGAAGCGAATATATATGGGCAAGAATAAGTTCCTACCAAGCTGTTACTTCATAAGGTTCCCTTGGTGATTCCCATCCCAGCCCTTCATTTATTACCTGTTCATGTAGGAGTATCTTAATGCTATAGTTATTGCATACTTACCCAAGAAAGAAAAGGTGATATTGCCATCACATTTCTTTTTCTGGACAGCAGATTAAAATCATGTATATTACAAAATACAGAATATCCACTCATATGTGTTTATATTTTGTTTTGGTGCAAAGCACATATTAAAATAACTAATAAAAAACATGTTGACCATATTGAATTTATTTGTTCCCTCAATTCTACAATCTAACAAGAAAATATTAAAAAATATCATTCTTGACCCAATGATATACCAGATGAGAATGTCCTCAGGATTATCCGTTCAGTTCAATATAAGAATAATGAGGCAATGTAACAATTCAGAACAGAAACTCCCATTAGTAAACTAAAAAAGGAAGTTAAAAACACACAAATTTAAAAGGTTGCAGTGAGCAGCCAATAGAATAGAGACAACCTTCTTATGCAGACAATATAGTGAAGGAGATTAATCATAATGAATTTTTCACTGTTTTCATCATTTGAAAGCATATCAGAATCACAATATGGCCCCCTTAAATAATAACAAGATGTTCCTATCAAAATTACTGAAATGCAACAATTCATATAGTTGCCAATACCTTCTTTACAACTCCCAAATCATCACTTACATCTTGAAAATCAACACATTAATGAAAATCTTGATTAGATTTAAAAGAAGTTGGATGCAAATTTTTTTATTCTTTTCCTTGATAGGTAGAAAATGGAGATGAGGGGAAAGGCTAGTAAATGTGTGTTTGTTCTTAGGATCACCATAGGGAGTCTTCATGAAAGTTGGATGCAATTATAGAACTACTCCTTAGATCTAAAATGTCAAAATTAGGTGTAATGTTAGTCAAGAGATACCAACATTGGATTTCAGATATAAAGGCCCTCCAATTGAAGGTCTATGATCTTGAACAAATTCCAATGAATGGAATTGATATTGCTAGTAATAACTCCATGTAATGATGAAATCCATGTGTGCAGTGTGCTGGTAGTAAAGTTCAAAATGTCATGATTTTAAAGATGAATATCATGAATCATTCCCATGATAAAGAATTGAAAGTGGACATTCTTGCCTTGGCTTTGAAGAAATCTATCATCTCAATCTCAAAATGAAGTTCATCATCATTCGGAAAGTCATAGGCAACAGAAACTGGACAATCATCCTCACCATAGTGCAATTGAGGTTTCATCTAGAACTGAAACAAGAAACATTACAACCTCGTAGTAAGTTAAATATACAAGCATAATTTTTGCTTTTGATAAAGTAAAATATACCAGCATGATCAAACCATCATTTAACATAATTTTCACTCCCAAACAAAATCTGTTTTTTTTTTTTTTTCCTTTTCTTTTTCAAATTAAACTTGTATTGCTGTAGAAGGTTCTTTTTCCAGGAAACAAAGAAAAAAAATTGTCAGATATGCCAACTAAAAATGAAACCTAATAGGTTAAAAAAAAGCCACACGCCTTTCTTCAAATATGCATTGTATACATAACATAATGATTAATTTGTTCCATTCTTTGCCATATTTTTTGCCAATTCTTTTGTGATATGCAGAGTTTAAGAAACTAGGAAAACATTACCATTGCCACTTCACCCTTCAACATTGTTGAGATTCCTTCTAGCAATCCCACTATCATCTTACTTTTGCCCAAAACATGTCTTATTGGGGCACCTCGGCCTGTCATGTATAGTAAATATTTATTCAAGCCAATAACTGTAGCAGAAGGCATTTTAACATTGAAATCAATTTAGTCGAGGCCTAATTATTAAAGAAAGAATCCTCGATATTGTGTTGGAGGCAAAGGGACAACTTTCTTACAAAACTTCAGTACATCCATTACAGGCTAAACGAGATGTAACAAACACAATTACATAAAATTAACTAGAAATATGTTGAAGCTTCCAATGGAATTTTGAAAAGCATCTGAACAAAAAAACCTTAAAACATGGAGCAAAGAACTCAAATGCAAGGGTTAAAGTCAGTATTAACAATGATTTTTCTACACTCATCGCAAGAGTAAAGAGCGGCCTAAGCCAGATGATACAAAACTACCCGACCATGGAGGCATCAGTGGTGCATAGGATAGAATAGCAACAAATTTTTAAAATATACCATATAACCAGGAAAAAGATAGAACTGTTTTTCTAGTTTAGCCACAATGTGCTTAGACACATAAAATCATGCTGACCTCCATTTTCTGATCTAATAGATTCAACAACATCTCCATCCAACGTTTGAATGGTGCAATGATATATGACCTGCAAAACATAAATTCAACGTAAATTTCTTACTTCACTTCCCAACTATAAATTCCAATAGCCCAAGTTCCTGATGATAATACAGCCACTTTAGTATAAGACACCATTTCAATTGCAAGAATGTCCACTAAACAGGTTGTAAATTTATAAATTAAAACATTTACCGCCACTCAGATGTCCAATTGAGCATATATAGTACTGCCTGTTAAACCGGTCACAAACATTTAAGACTAAAAAGAGTACACTCAAGAATGACTAGAGAGAAACAAATAAATAAATAAAAGAGTAACCTGATCACCATCTGAAGGCCTTGAATCACCCACACCAGGCCTTGAATCACCCCCACCAGGCCTTGCCAAAGCTTTCATCAAACTTCCAGGCACAATTTTCTTTCTCCTTTTTATCACAAATGAAAGAATAAACCAAACAAGTTTGAAATATCATTTCCTTCAAAAATATTCTTTATTAGGAAACACACACACACACACATATTACATACATACATACAAGGTTATGATCCTGGTCTAACTCCTTGCAATGTTACACCAGTCCATAGTTTAGGATTAATATTTTAAAAATCCAACCATTGGATTACAAATTTTCGTAGTTCTTAATATGGACACCAAATTTCATGTTGATTAGAGTTTATCTACTATCTGATCCACAACTCATGTTTTGTGCATAATTTTTAAGTTTAGAAAACTTAAAATGTAAATATTTTCTGACAGGATAGCGACTGTTCTCCGATCATCTTGATATGTGGCAAGCATGGAGGGTATAAGAAGATAACCCACATCCGCCAAGAGCCTCATCATGAAAAAGAAGAAGATAGCCCACCCACATCTAATTTTTTCAACTTTTTGAGAATAGGCTCTTTGCAAAAGCTGTAACAAATCCCGTTAACATTGAGTTTTTTATAGCAATCAAGACATTTAGTTAAAAGGGTATTTGTTTATTTGCTTTCGCTACTTCACAATGCAATGCCACCTGCTAATTTCTTCCTTAACTAGTGCATTCGCAAACCTGTTAACAAAAGCCAAAAAAAGGTGAGCTTTGAAAAAAAAAATGTGGGGTTTTAAACACGCACAATGTAATTCAACCCAACAGTCAATTTTGAAATTATGGAGTGATGTAATATAGCATAGAGCCTGACTCATATATATATACAGCCATAGCCAATCACAACAGTGACTGCAAAATCGATGACCAGTGTAGATTTTAATTACCAGAGTTTCACAGTGAATTGAGCTTAAAGATAATTATAACTAAGCATATCATATCATATCATATGTATAGCAAACCCATTGATCACAAACCCTAATTTTCCTTACTGTTTTTTCAGTATTAACTTTCACGCAACTTAGCTTGGCATAGCATAATTCAAATGGTTGGTAGTTCGTTCATTTTTCCCTCAATTTTCTCGGCAACCAAACAGAAAGAATAATTTTGCATACGGAAGTGTTCAAAACGGAGTAGAATGGTAATGACAATTACCTGAAGAAGATCAATCGAGACCGATTGATTGACCCAAAGTCGTTGACTTTCCAAGCCCAAATCCAGTAGCGTCACTTTGTTTTATAATAGGGGCCATTCATCACCGTTGATTTGAATTATAGGTTTTTTTACGGCTTTTTAAAATTCCTATTAACATACTAGCATTTAAGCACGCACGCATTACGTGGTTAGAAACTTTTTTATCTTTTTAAATAAAAGTTAATAATTTGTATCTATTATAATTTAGTGAAAGAAAAAAAAAATTAAATTTTAGGAGTGTTTTTTTTAATTCAAAATAAAATTTGTTATTTGACATTTATAATCCTATTTCTAAATAAAGTTACCATTCATTAATGAGGGTGTTTTTGACATTAAAAAAATTCAGTTAAAGGAGGGGAATCTTCTTATTAGTATAGATTTTTAAAATGAATGATTAATGTGGGTCTTAAGGACGTACATTAATGAAAAAAAAATTATGAGATAATTTTTTTTTTTTTTTTGCTAGGAGAAAATATAACATAGGAGTTGGACAAACTGTTGGATGACACAAACAAATATTGGTCATTAATCCAAAGGGTCAGGCTTAGGTCTAGTGTCCAGTAGTATTGAACCCGTTGAGATGATGACATGTATCCACTTTTATACACGTGTCACTATCTGACCGAGTCCAGTGCACTAAATGCACTAAACCTAAACCAAGTCCTAATCCAAGAAGGGAAAAATGTTCATACACCCCCTAAACTTTCAACTACTGGCCAAAAGACCCCCTGATTTTTTTTATTGGCCAATTTACTCCTTAAACTATTCACAATTGCCAAATCAATACTTCAGTTAATCACACATTAAAACACTAACGGAATAAGCACATGAGACTCAAATGACTTTTAAAAACAAACTTAAAATCACCCAAATGTCCAAAACCCAGCGGAAAGAAGAGAAAAGAAACAGGACTGGCGGAGAGAGAGAATCCACACTGTTCAGAACCACTGCAAAGCTTCTCTCCGCCGTCTCGCCGCCCTTGTCCAAGCAATGCCTTGGTGGTTTCACCGCACTGTTCAATCTAGTATGTCTTCCCCCCCCCCCCCCCTCTTACGTATTGCTATTTAAATCTTCTAAGAACTTTTGTTTTTTTTTAATCTCCATGTGCGAATTTTTATAGTAGAAATTCTTGTTTTGGTTTAATTTTTGGGTTGGGTCTCTATGAAATTCTTGGTTTTTTATTATCTCCATGTGCCTTTCACCAGCTATTGCATTTGAGTTTGCCATAAAGCTATTTGATTAAATGCTTGAGAGAGAGATATGGCTACTGCTAATGGGGTTTAGTTGCTTGGTTTAATCTTTGGGATTGGTGTTTCTACAAGGTTGTTTGCAAAGGCCTCATCAACAACAATTTCATGTTTGACGTTGGTGAAAGAAAACAACAAATACACAAAATTTCATAAGAAAAATGTGATATGTTGGTATCAAGCACCTCATTACTGACTTAAAATAGAGCAAGGCTTTCTGGATTCTCTAGTTTAGTGTTAAAGTTATGGCTTTTGGTTTTTTTTTATATATAAATCTTAGGACTCCATGAGTTTAGCTTCCCCACCTTAAGGGTCTTGGTGTAATGATTTCAGCCATATGGTCTATTGACTAAGCCACCATCCAAAAGAAAGAAAGAAAAAGGAGCAAAACAAAGTAAGTAAAGAAGATAAAGCAAATTGAGTTGGTATTTGTTGCAATTATTACCCCATCTTTGAACAATTCCCTGCTCCATTACTTTTTCCAAAGTTTATTTGTTTGATTAATATTGTAAAAACAAAGAAGATCTGATAGAATTTGAGTATAAATTCAGCATTTTGTGGGTCATGCTAAGCCACTACCGTGGAAACTAGCATCATTGATCATGTGCATAATCCGTTTATAAATGGTAAACAATGATATTGATTAGCAGCAATCATGCATATTGTAATATTTTGAATTATGTGAATTAGCAGCAATCATGCATATGTGCATGTGCAAATTGTAATATTTTTTTTCTTCCTACTACTCTCTCTCTCTCTCTCTCTCTCTCTCTCTCTCTCTCTTTATATATATATATATATATATATTTTTTTTTTTTTTAATTTTGTTTTCTCTAGCTCTTCTATTAATGTTCTTGTTAATTTTGTATTGTAACCATGGATGAATGTCCACTGTCACTCCTTGGAAATTCATCTTCTATGCCAAATGTACAAGCCCCTCAATCCCAATATGATTCGATTAAGGCTGATGGTCAATTTGAAATTTTTAATGTTCCAATTGATGTGGAGGATGAAGAAGATTACAATTTGAGTGATTTTTCTGAATCTGATGATGATATAAACGAAGATTTTGGTATGGAGGATGATGGAATCAATAGAGCAATTGGAGGCAAGCAGCTTGAGGGAGATTGGAATGGTGAAGGAGACTCAGACCACGGGGATAGTGATGAGTTGAGGAGTGCAGAAGGGTCATCTGATGATGAAGGGAATTCAAGGCCTAGGTTCCCTGAATTTAACCAACGCATTGGCATGGAGAATGTACAGCTAGTGAAGGATCAAAAATTTGCATCACATGTAGTCTTCAAGGAGGGACTAAAGGAGTGGTGTATTAAAGAAAAACATGATTTTGAGTATAAGCACAATGATAAGTGAAGAGTGACAGCTGTATGTAAAAATATATATATATATATATGGTTGGAAGATACATGCATCCCAAACAGAAATGGGCGATGCCTTTCAAATCAAAAGTTTTAAGAGCATACATACATGTGGCAAGGATCATAAGAATAGTAAGATTTCTTCAAGGTGGCTAGCTACTAAGTATTTGCCATTCTTTAGAGATGATCATACTTGGACAGCAAATGCATTGAAGGGTACAGTGTTTAGGGACCATGAAGTTGATGTGACTTTGGACCAATGTTATAAGGCTAAGAGAATGGCCTTCAAGATGATACATGGTGTTGAGGAGAAGCAGTATGAGAGACTTTGGGACTATGCAGCTGCTATTAGAAAGTGGAATGTAGGTAGCATAGTGAAGATACAAACTGCTAATAATGTGTTTAAGAGAATGTATGTTTGTCTTGATACTTGCAAAAGGGGATTCTTAGCAGGTTGTAAGCCACTTATTGGGATAGATGGTTGTCATTTGAAGGGGATAATAGGACAATTGCTGGTTGCTGTTAGGAAGGATGGGAATGATAATATCTTCCCAATTGCTTATGCTATCGTTGAAATTGAGAATAAAAACTCTTGGACCTGGTTTCTACAATGTCTGTTGGATGACATCGGACATGTGGATGAGAATGGATGGGTCTTTATCTCAAACCGACAAAAGGCAAGAAACAATTAATGTGCATGTGAATTATTTATTTATTTTTTTAAAATATCATGATCTACAACCTGAATATGAATTACTAATGTATATTTGTGTATTTTTTATGGTAGGGATTAGTAGAGACCTTTAAGGATTTTATGCCTAATGCAGAGCACAGATTTTGTGTTAGGCATTTACATGCAAATTTCAAGAAGGATTTTCCTGGAAATTTACTCAAAGATGCAATGTGGAGTGCTGTTAAGGCAGCAATAAAGAATTTTTTTGACTTCCACATGGATGAGTTGAAGAAGCTAGATGTGAATGCATTGAGTGGCTTGTGAAGTTAGATGTGAGAACATGGAGCAGACATGCTTTTAATCTAAGAAACGAGTGACACTCTAGTAAACAATATAGCAGAGTCTTTCAATGCTTGGTTTTTGGAGGCTAGGGATAAACCAATGTTGACAATGATGGAGATCATAAGAGTGATATTGATGCAAAGGTTGCAAACCAAAAGAGATCATATGAGAATGTATAAAAGGAGGGTTTGTCCAAGAATCCATAAGAAGCTTGAGAGGATAAAAAGCGAGGTTGGACATTGCATTTCTCATTGGAATGGAGAGTCCAAATATGAGGTGGAGTATATTTATGGTGGAAGATATGTGGTGTACTTGAATGAGAGGACTTGTGGTTGTGGGAGATGGGGATTTAGTGGAATCCCATGTTTTCATGCTGCTGCGGCAATAATTAAGCATGAAGAGCAACTTGAGACTTATGTAGATATTGCTTACAATAAGGAGACATTCCTAAGTTGTTACCAATGGATGGTAAGCCCACTTCCAAACCATGAACAGTGGCCAAAAACACCCTATGACCCAATCAAGCCCCCAAAATTTACAAAGAAAGTAGGCAAGCGTAAGAAGGTAAGAAAGAGGGAGGCAACAGGTGAGCAAGAAAAGAACTGCCATGAAATGTGGGAATTGTTTCCAATGGGACCATAATTAAAGAACTTGTAAAGCTCTTGATAACCCCAACAAGAAGGCTTAAAAAAAGAAAAAGAAAGGGCAATCAGGACAATCACCTACGTTCGGAGCTAAAGGAAGTAAAAAATTATCGGTAAATTTCAAGTACTACTTTGTTGAACTTTTCATCCAAATTTCAAGTACTACTTTGTTTAACTTTTCCAGCCTTTTTGGCTTTTTATAGGGTACTCAGCAATCAAATATAGGTAATCAACAATCAAGTCAAAGTCATACAAAGGACAACACTAGTTGAAGCAAGAAGGATAAGGGAAAGGCTAAGGACTAGTGGCAGCAAGAAGATAAATAATTTTTTAGTCCAATATTTTGTTTAGTGATACATGGCCTTTTAAAAATATTGATGGAACCGGTATACTTTTGTTTTTCAATATTACTGGAAAAGTGTAATTATTGATTCATTGAGTGTTATTTTTTGGCAAACAATATACTATTTGTAAACACTCATTTGATATTTCAATTCATGGCATATTGAGATCCATTTAACTGATTGAGATCCTTCGAGTTATTGCATAAAGTTCAATTCTTGGTAGATTGGGACACCATCATTTTTTGGTAGTTATTGATTCATTCATGGCAGCTTGCTTTTGATTTATGACACCATATATGCAATTAAAGTGCACGTCTCTATTTAAACTTATGCGCGTTTAAACTTATACGCAATTAGAATGCACGTCTCTGTTAGGGTGACATTTCTTTGGTCATCTAAAAAGCTATGACAATTACAATAAAAGCATGTAATGAATCTACAACCCAGACTGCCAGTATTTTTCCTACCACACCCTAAAATAAATGGTTAGTTTCAATTAGTTCTACCAAGAACCAACATTTGGAACGGACCAATATATATTGAAAGAATTAAAGAATTACAAATGGAAATGTGGCAAGTGGACAATGTTGTGGTGCAATTTTATTGAAACATTCAAACAGGAGAAAAGCTTTTCAAGAGATCACTAGTCTTGGTGCTTAGAGACATACTTCCATTGATACTGAGTTTTGGCAGTGCACTAAATAATAAGATGGGAAAAGGGAGATGTGGTAAATTGCATCTTAACAAACATAGGGCAATTTGAACTATAAAATCTAAGGATATTTGGCTCCAAAAAGTTCCAAAAGCTCTTTTTTTAAAGGAAAGTACAAATCTAAGCATGGAAACAGATAATTACTAAACTTGAGAAAAAATACTGCTATTGATTTCATAAGTTGAACATTACATAGTTGTGAACATTTTTATATTACATTACATCTAATTTTCACATATAGATACATTACATTACAAATCCTTTTTTTTAGTACTCCTACATATATCGTCACTGCAAATAAAAATGACTTTCAACGTTAACACTTGGACCCCATACAAAAGGCTATCACAATCCCACTATTGATTTAAGAAACCACTAATGATCACCAAAGCCACTTAGGGATTCTCTTATGCATTGCAACTTCATTCTTCAGCCTTTAGTTAGTGTCCAATAGTCTAGTAATTACACTTTTTTCTCATTGGTACGAATTCAATGTCATGCCTCTCAAAGTAGTTACATACATTACATTCTTCAGTCTTCAATCTGATCACCTAAGACAGCTGCAGCAAAAGTTCCCTGCAACAAACAGTTTTTAAAATCATAAGAACCCCAGGTTACATAAACCAATAATTTTTTATATTAAATTCTACTACAATTATATACTACCAAATGCCAAGTTTGAATGAAATTTTAACACAACTCATTTATAAGCTGTGTGCACCTAAACTGACCGTTACTCTTCATCAGAAAATGATTAATAAAACTGGATAGGAAAAGGTTATAGATAAGAGGTATGTCACTGGCCACTTTCCCTATAGGTTTGTATCATGAGAATTTAACCAAACCAACACAATTATGATGCAAAGAACTCTAATTCAAACAGAGTCAAAAACACAAAATGCTATTAAGCTAGACAAAGCTTTTTGTACCATAGGAGTTAGACCTATGAAAAAATATCAAATACTAAGGCCCATCTATTGGAAATTAATTTATAATATATAATCCTATATATAAACAAAATAAAATCAGTTTAATAGTAAATCTTCTCATTATGTTGGCTGCGATCATATCTTATGATGGAAAGATCACTAGTTCAAAACTCCTTGGGGGTGGGGGGAGAAGTAGAACTCCACCTTGCATGATGAGGCACTCCAAAGGTCGATGTAGGCATGAAAATTATGGCAAGAACTCGATATCAACTTGATGAAGTAATGGTGTGGCAGGGGGAAGCCAATAAGTGATAGTTGCATATTTTCTTTTGTGGCAGGGAAGCAAATAAGTCTCTATAGTAAATGAAAATTTGAAGCCAACGTATTTGACAATTACTCTAAAGAAAGTTTTTCATATTTGACAATTACAGCATTGAAATTATTTGCAATTTGTATCTTCACTAATGCGTGCAGCCAGTTTCAGGCTACATTGGTTAAACCATCAGAGTAGTAGCCATATGTCTCTCAGGCATTCAATCAAACACCCAGTGAACGACAAGAATTTCACAAGACCAAACCCAAAAATTAAAACAAACAAATAATTCTTACTATAGAAATTCTCACACGGGGAAAGAAAAAGAATTTCTTTGTGGATTTAAATAGCAATACATAAGAGGGGAAAAACAAACATCCAGGTGGTACAACACCAAACCAAGCTCACAGAGACCCAACCTAAAAATTAAACCAAACCAATAATTTCTATTATAGAAATTCGTACATGGAGATTTAAAAAAAAAAATCATTATGGATTTAAACTCAAGGAACGAATGAAAAAAAAAAACAAAAAACAAAACAAAAACAAACAAACAAACAACCAAAGAGACATACTAGGATTGAACGGTGCGGCGGAACCACCAAGGCGCCACTTGGACAAGGGCGGCGAGACACCAGGGAAAAGCTCGTAGTGGCTTTGAACTGACCGCTCCTCTCTCTTTCACCGTCGTACCTATTTCTCTTCCCTCTTCTTTTTGCTGAGTTTGGGACTTTTGGATTTTTTTTTGCATTTAACTTTATTTTTTTAATATTTTAGTTAGTTGTCTAGTTTGCAAAACTATTCAACAAACTAGCATCTCGAGTTTCTAAAACTTGAGTTCCAAGATAGAACTCGAGTTTTTAAGACTCGAGTTGCAAGTGGTAGCATCTGATGAAAAAAAAATCCATGTGGAACTCGAGTTTTTAAGACTCGAGTTCCACCATTTACTTTTAGATCAGACTGTTCGACTTCTTCTTCTTCTTCTCCTTCCCCTGTTCTTTTTCATCTGCTTCTGCACTTCTTCATTCCAGATCACTTCATTTGTTTTTCAAATTGTTCTGCTTTTTCAGATCTGCTTCTCCAAATTCTTCCTTTGCTTCTCCAAATCTCTGTTTTGCTTCTCCAGATTCTTCCTTCGATTCTGGCTTCCGATTTGGTTCTTCAGTTCTTCTTCATCTTCATCTGCAAAAACAAATCCTTATGAGTTATGACCCACAAAGATCGGGCCTCTTTTCTGGACCAACCTAGTTGTGGGCTTAGAATTATGGACCGTGCCACTTAATTGTATGAGCATTTTGAGTTTTGGCTGTAGTGTCTCTAACAACTCTGAGTATGTTTAATAAGATATTTATAAATGTATGTTTCAATTTGGATGAATCATATGAATTTCTAACTGTGAGGGCTAACATAATCGGCTGGGATCACGCCTTGTGAAATAGTTGTCACTAATTTTAATCTCTCTTTCTTTCTCTCGTAAACTAAAACTAATTTTTTTAAAAGAAAAAAAAATTATAATGTCAATATTATAGGTCACTAATTTTAATCTCTCTTTCTTCCTCTCGTAAACCAAAACTATATTTTTTTTAAAGAAAAAAAATTACAATGTCAATATTATAGATTTTGTAATGTATTTAACTCATCTTATTTGTGGTCAAGTGTCTCATCTCCCTTATTAAATTAAATTTAGTTTGGTTAATATTAATTCATAGAATTAACCTTGATTTCGTTAGTATTACATAAATTTATTTAATTGATATTTAAATATAAATACTCCTACTTAAAATTATCGCCTTAGACCCCAACCATATCAAGCCAACCCTGAATAGAATAGGAGAGAAAAAAGCTTTAAACTTAGTTTTCTTCATAACAGATTTTATTAGTTTGGGCTCCTTAACGATTGACCAATATTTATTTTAGGTTTTGTGCATGTCCTAAACAAACAAAAAAAGTCAAGTCTTGTGGCTAAGTAGAATTGCTTAGTTCGTTCATTGAGGACCTGAGTTCAAAATCAAATCTCTTTCCTTCTCACTTGTTATAAGGCAAAAAAAAAAAAAAAAAAAAAAATCAAAATCGAAATAAAATCAAACATTCAAAATAAAGATCTCTATCTAACCATCTTGGGAGTCATTCCTAATTACTAAGTGATTTACACACATGAATTTTCCTAGTTGTAAATTGTGACATTATTTTATGACATTAAATTCTATATGGATGTAGTGTAAAACTTATGTTTTACCATTTCAATCCTAACATGCCATATTATCTTATCACATATTTAAGAATAAACACAACCATACCTAATCAATTCTAATACCAATATATAAATCCAACTAAATTGGAAGTTTATTGAAATGTTATTAAGTGTAGCAGGGTATATTGAATTTTAAGTGAAATGCTGATATGACAATCTCTTATTAGATGGTGTAAAACATGGGATTTACATCACATCCTTACTAAATTCAGACTCTTATTTTAAAGGGTAAAAATATATGACTAAACTTATTGTAATTTAAGATATGCTAGTGTGTAACCCGTGCATACGTATAAGTCATAAAGATCGGGCCTCTTTCTTCAACCACAAAGCCCAAGTGTCCTTATGAGTTATGACCCACAAAGATCAGGCCTCTTTTCTGGACCAACCCAGTTGTGGGCTTATAATTATGGACCGTGCTAATTAACTGTAAGAGCCTTTTAGGTTTTGGCTGTAATGTCTTAACAATTCTGAGTGCAATCTCCAAGAAAATGACACACAATTGACTTGGTAGAGGTCCTAGAGAGAGGAGGAAGTATTCAAAATGCATCGGTGGCCAAGTTTGTCTCTCAAACATCGCATTCTATCCGATAAAACATCGTATTCTATCCTATGAAACATCGCATTCTATCATGTTTATATCTTTAGGCCTCACTTTGTGGCAAAGAAAATGTGAAGATCGGATAGGGTTTTCATGGCTGGTTTTGGTGGTGCTGTATCTCTAGTCTACAATTTTAAATAATTATTTCATTTATAAATGATGTCTTATGCATAAGCAGTTTTTTTTTTTTTTTTTTTAATACAATAGAATTTTAATATATATGCCGATTTTGCAAGTTGAGTTAAGTAGAATCCACAATAAGTTTTGAATTTATGCTTGGATATAAGTGTTTTATTCAAGTTCTTGGTCACTTTTGACCTTCAACAAAGCATCAATATATGCTCAGATTAATTTAGACTCTTAATGAATACGACCAAATTATATAATTGCTTCTGGAATAACAATTATAAAAGAATTTTACTGATATAATATAATTTCTAATGCAGGACTTTTAATGCACAAGATTAAAATTACTTACTATGTAATTTTACCATGCAAGTGATCTTATACATATAATTTTGGCTAAAAAAATCCATTAAAATGAACCCTGAAACTTACAAAATTTCATTTTTGTTTATTTTTTTTACAATAGTAAGTACTAAGTATAAATAAAAAAGTACCATTATAATTCAAATTTTGATTATCTTTTGTTATTATTAGAACTGGAATTTTTGTTTTTATTCATCAATAAGAGGAAGTCTTATGGAGTTTATGAATTATTGAGCAATTTGACACCCATATCAACACAACTTATCTAACCTCTAGAGATAGGGAACACAAGTCATCCAAACAGTATTATAGAGAACCCGCAATTTGAGAACCTGCAATTCAATGTATATATCGAACCAAGAAATAACAAGATTGTTATGTGTTTGAAGTTCATAATTTTTTTGTAACAGGGAATTCACACCCTTAGCACGAGGGTTAATCTAATCAATGATAGAATCTTCTCCAAATCAAAATCAATTTAAAAAGAAAGTTTTGTATATTTAAGATTGGCAAAGTATATATATATATATATATATATATATATATATATATATATATAAAGGGTTGGGTTTAAGTTACACCTGGTGTAACTTTAAGTAATATTACACTACCTAATATTTTTTAATCAGATGTGAATTTTGATAAATTCACCGCCGGATTACATTATTTTCGCATATTCTTTATGCTTACAAAATTTAAAGATGATCAAAGATCAATAGCCATGTCATCAATTAATTGTTTAAATTCAAGTTTTTGTAATTTAAAATAATGAATAAAAGATGAGTTTATATATCGAATGATAAATTACATCTGATTAGCAAGAAAATTGGTATGCATGTTAAGAACATATAAAACATGTAATTCAACAGTTGGATTTTCAAAATATGAATTTAATAAGTTATTGGGTGGAATAACATTGTTTAGAGTTACACCATGTGTAACTTGAACCCAACCCATATATATATATATATATATATATATATATATCAAGTTTAATTGGTATATTTAAATGTCGTTGCACCATGTAATTTTAAGGGTTAAATGAACTATCTCCATTTTAATTTTATAGATTATCAAAATTGTCATTTGAAGTAAAACTTTGTCTAATTGATCAATTCCATTAATCACAAAAATTCATGTCATAAGAGGAAGGTGAAGGAAATAGATATGGTCGGCCCCTGCGCCTATGCTTTGTTTGTGAAGCTAGGAGGAACCAGAGACAAAGAGTGGGATAACGAATACATCAGCAACCACCAAAACCAAACCTTGGACAGCGACAAATCCCAAGCCAGAATCTCACAACCCCCATATACCACACACACACAACAATACATTAACAAAGCGAGATAGAGAGCTTTTAGAGAGAGACACAGAGAGAGTGAGAGAGAAAGATATGGCAATGGCAATGGCGCTTCACAGGCTTGCCTCATCCATTGACAAGCCGATTCACCCTCTCTTCAATGGCGGTTCCCTCTATTACATTGTTCTCTTTCTCTCTTTCTTTCTTTCTTTGTGTTCCTAATCATTAACTTTCTTACAACTTATTATCGTTGGTTTTGTTTCATAATTGATTGTCATCTTTGCCTAACGAGGCTACGTACGAGAAGGAAAAAACCCGTCTCACTGTAAGCTTATCTATATATATATATATATATATATATATCTAAAAGCTGAACCGTAGCATTTATTGTTGCTACGTTTCAGTTGAGTCACACCAACGTCCATGTCATTATCTTTTTTCTTTCCAATTTTCCTATAATTTTTGACCATTTATTTTTTGTAATATTTACACTTCTCAAACCATTTTTCCTCCCTTACCTTTTCATATCCCCACTACTTCTCCAACCTTTCTCCCTCTCTTACTTTTTCATCTCCCCACTACCCTCTACATTAATATCATTCTTCCTTTATTTTTATCTCTTCTTATTCACACCCTCTTACTATAAATGTGTCATTATCTCTTCCATTCTATGCATAGTTTTCCTTTACAAAAATAGGTTGTTTCTCTCTCTCTCTCTCTCTCTCTCAATTTTTTATTGGATTTTTTTTTAAAATTTTTCTTACATCTCTGCTTTACATTGATAATCTTTTATATTCTTTAAAACTCTACTTTGGGTTAATGTGATTTTGTTTTGTTTTTTAAATTGTTGTTGTTGTTGTTGTTTTTTTTTTTTTTTTTTTTTTTTTTTTGATTGTTAAATGTTATCCTATTGCGTTATAAAGAATTAAATATAGCATATAAAAATATAATATTATTCTATTAAATAGCATGATTTGGATAATTTGGTATTTATTGTAACTTGGTATTTATTCTATTACATAGCATGATTTTTTATAATGCTCAATTTAGATGTTAAATTATGAGACTTTATTATTTTTGTTTATTTTTTAATCCTTTGTGGTAGATAAAGTACTCTTAATAGTTGTAATAGAAGTACTCTATAATACCATTTATTTAGAGAAAAACAAAGGTTAGTCAAATCTGTATTCTATATATATCTAAAAACTGAAGCGTAGCATTTATTGTTGCTACGCTCTAATTGAGCCACATCAGCGTTCATGTCATTATCATTTTTCTTTCCAATTTTCTTATAATTTTTTTTAGCATTTAGTTTTTGTAATATTTACACTTCTCCAACCTTTTTCCCTCCCTTACCTTTTTATCTCTCCACTACTTCTCAAACATTTCTGCCTCTCTTACCTTTTCATCTCCCCACTACCCTCTACATTAATATCATTCTTATTTTTTTTCTTCATCTTTCTTTATTTTTGTCTCTTCTTATTCACACCCTCTTACTATAAATTTGTCACTATCTCTTTCATTTTATGCATAGTTTTCCCTCACAAAAATAGGCTCTCTCTCTCTCTCTCTCTCTCTCTCTCTCTCTCTATTTTTTGCTGGATTTTTATTTTTATTTTTATTTTTCTTACATCTCTGCTTTAGGTTGATAATTTTTTATATTCTTTAAAACTCTACTTTGGGTTAATATTATTATTATTATTATTTAATTTATTCTATTTGATTGTTAAATGTTATCCTATTGCGTTAAAAAGAATTAAATATAGCACATAAAAATATAATATTATTATATTATATAGCATGATTTGGATAATTTGGTATTTATTCTATTACATAGCATAATTTTTTATAGTTCTCAATTTAGATGTTAAACTATGAGACTTTACTAATTTTTGTTTTTTTTTTAATCCTTTGTGGTGATAAAGTACTCTTAATAGTTGTATTAGAAATACTCTATAATACCATTTATTTAGAGAAAAACAAAGGTTAACCAAATGAAAATAATCGGATGGGTAACAAATTTTAGCTTTTGCAATTTCATTTTTATTTTTATTATTATTTTATAACAATGCATATATAGAAATTTAACTCTTAGATTTTGCTCATAATTTTTTATTCGATAATATGTTTTGAGTGGACGAAATTACATTTTCTGTAAAGAAAATAACCTTAATAGATTATCAACAACAAATTATTTTCCTAATTGGCCCAATTAATCATTGTTAAGTTTTATTAATTTTTTTAGTTATGTTTTTTGGTGTTTTGGATTGTAGGCAGAAAAAAATAAGGTTTGAGAAAATTTGTTTAAAATAAAAGAATAATTTCTAAATTATTTTTAATGATTCAAAAAATATTATAAATAACTTTTATTTAAAAATGAATATTTTTATTAACTTGCCTTTTTAATTTGTGAGAAAAATTATATTGTTTTCATTTTGGTATAACAATATTTATATTTATGATTTATAATTGTTCCTATATTACATTTATAATTGTTCCTATAATAAATAAAAATATGATTATGAAATACATTACTCTTTATTAAATTAGTTTAAATTGTAAAAAAAAATTAATAAAACCACCATAAAAATAATTATCACGCGCAATGCGCGGGTTCACGGCTAGTCTATATATATATATATATATATATATATATAAAACCAAAGCCTCTGAAACTCTCACAATTTTTCACGTTAGCACAATATTTAAATAAAATTATTATTTTTAGTTCAAACTTAACCAGGAGTGAAACTCCTTCTCTCTAATAAGTCTAACTTAAACTCAAACTCATCATTATCAATTTTTTTAAAATAAGATTATTTTTGTTTAATCAAAACTTAACAATGAGTAAAACTCTAATTCTCTAATAAGTCTAATTTAAACTCAAACTCAAACATTGATAATCTATATAAAAACAAAAATTATGATATACTCAAAAAAAAAAAAAAAAAACTAATGTTGAAAAAAAAGAGACTCACGTTGATAATCGTTTTGGGTTGAAATTTCTACTAATTATTATTTTTATATTGTATATGGCAGATAAAGCATCTCTATTTTTTTTGGAAAAAAAAAAAAAAAAAATCAAAGATGCAACCTATGTCTTCCAGCCTAAGGAACGATAAATTTTTATTTGGTATGTTATATATAAATTTGTTAAACTTGGTTTGGTTCTGAAGAAGAATTTGGGGATTCTATAAATTTTAGTTTTAAGTCTTAGGATTTTTGGTATTTGCGTCTCAGTAGGTTGATCTTAATTCTTCACCTTAAATGCTTTTTATTTAGGTTCATGTGATTTTTAGTTTTCTTATTAAAAGCTATATTTTTGGTTGATTAATTATTTGTTTGGATTAATTTCAAATATTTTTTTTTTCAGAATTTCTATTTACTCATTATTGGATTTTTTTTTTCAGAGTTAATAGTTTTTTCGTGCATCGCACGAATTAGCGACTAGTTTCTTTAATCTCCAGTTCCACTTCACCATAGCTTTATTATATATGTACTTTTATTTATGTTTTACTACACGTGTACGTGTTCATTGCATTTCCTACTTTGCTCTGTTTTTTTTTTGTATTACTATTGCTTATCCCTTACTAGTCTTTCCTTCTTCTTCTTTTTTTTAATACAGTCGCCGAAGCAATTGAATTCTCCCCTGGAGGCTGTTGATCCCGAGATTGCCAACATTATAGAGCATGAGAAAGCTAAACAATGGAAGGTACACTTACTCATTCTCTGTTAATCTTTGGACATACTGTGCTCATTTGTTAGTTTGATTAGGAGTAATTGTTCCAAACAACTCATACATTTGAGGTTGATTTTAATTCAAACTCCGGTAAACAAATCACCAAATAATGTAAAGTGCAGTAAAATAAACAACACAGGCAATTTGTTTACGGACTGAAAAACCAACGGACAATTCTAATGGAAAAAACGTTATCACCAACCCAATAGAATTGAAATTTATACAACTGATTGCTACCCGTAGTACTTACATATGTGACCCCACACTGCTCCAAACTACTTGGACACTTCTAATCTGGAATCTCTAGCAAGAAATGCATCTGTGACTTCAATGACCACCTTGAAAACTCCTCTATTGTACAATAGGTAAAACACTGTTATCACCAAACAAAAGCTCCTCTTAAGGTTTGAATTGTGAACTCACATATTGATGAAATTAGGTTTAAGGTTTTCTCTTTTGTAGCACACGGCACAAGCTGTCTAAACCTCTATTTTCATCAACTATTATGTGCTCTTATATACATAGTTTAGCATGTACAGCACAAAGTCCCACTTAACAACTGACTTAATGGGCTTGTCAGCTTGATGAGACTTAGGTTTCCCGATCCTTGATTGAAAGAGGCTTATTTATGAGTCGATTGAGAGAGAATCAAGAAAAAACCGTAATTGCCTTTATCTTGAGCTGAATCTTAGACTTGGTCCTGAACTTGATTTACAATGTTACAACTCAATCAAGACCTACATTGTCATGGATTTGCCAACACAATACCTAACATTTTCTTTTTCTTTTCTTTTTTCTTTTTTCTTTTTTTCTTTTTTGTGGAGGGGTGAAACTTTCTATGTTTTTTGTATAATTTATGTTGGGAAATATAGACCCCAGTTGATAGAATTAACAAGTTTTAAACCCAAGTTGTTAATTAGATTAATTATGAATAAACTTTGTTAATAACAAACAAACATCAATATCATGTCAAAATCATGCAGCGGAAAAATAAAATAAGACAAGATATGATGACCCAGGAAAACCAATGAAACCAACCAGTTTCACAGTAAAAAACCTGGGGGGAAACCTTCCCGAAAAGTAATCCACTATAGAAAAGAGAAGTTTCAGATCTAGTACAAAACCTTTGTCCCTAGACTCTACAATCCCCGTAGATGAACTCACAGCAGAAACCTTCTACCGCTTCAGAACCTCTGAACTCTTCAATATATGAACGCCACCCTTTTTGTTGCACGGATCCCAGTACGTGACTAACTCCTTTGCACGAATCTCAAAACGTGACTCACTCACCAACTTAAGGAAGAAGAATGTTGGCTGCAAAGTTCTTCACTTCATCAACAATGAAGATCAAGAAGCACTTGGTTACAAAACCCTAAGACGCAAAGACGCAGTAGCTTCTTTCAGAGAGAATAAGGCATCGGTCACCTTTTGCATATGTTCTCCTTGTATTCTCTCTTATATGACGGCCTCTAAAACAAGCCTTATATAGGTATAGGGTTGTGAGAAAAGAAACCCTACACAAATATAAAAGCCTGGCCCAAAAATCAAATCTGAAAATTTTGATTTCCCGTAACCTCGATCGATCGAGAGGTGTCGAGGAGGTGTCGAGATTTAATGAATCTCAACAGATAGCAGCTATCGAGGAGGTGTCGAGAAGGTGTCGAGGGGACAGAAACTTTCTCGATCGATTGACCAGCTATCGAGAAGCTATCGAGATTGCGATAAGCATCAGCTGAAGATCTCGACAGATAGCTAGGTGTCGAGGTAGCTATCGAGAAGGTGTCGAGCTTTAAAAACTTTGCACTTCAGCTTGCTTTTTCTTGGACAGACTTGATAACTTCAACACTTGACCTTGAAACATTGTTTCTTGAAGTACTAAAAACACCTAGAACTACCTAATTACAAGCAGAGTGCGTTTTGTCAAAGGATTAGCCAATTTACATAACTAAGTGACATATGTTCTTAAACAAGTTAAAACATATATGTCCTAACAATCTCCCCCTTTGGCAATCCATGACAAAACCACAACAAACAAATGAGCATATGAGAGAAATCATAAATCACTCAACTCATATTCACTTGTTGATTACAATAAAATCTATCCTAACACAAACTCTTGAAAAACTTTGCAAGAAGAGAGCTTATGATAAGTAGACTTTGACAACCTGTATTTCTGAAACACTTTAAACAAAACTCATCAAGGCATCTTGTGTGAAACAGAAATAAATAGATTGCATACAAGTATAAAGAACATGTGTATAATGATAGAAAAGAAACAACACATGAAGAGAGAGGTGAAAGAAACATACATCAACATATATAAGAGATAAGATAAGTACAATGTATGTAAAAATGGTCAAAGGACCTCATATACAAGACCAATGTATCTAAGAGATAAGAAAAAAATACATATAGCCTCACTACATTCCTCAAAAAAAATGACAACACTCCCCCTATCAAAAATGTCTTATACTAACTCTTCCCCTAAGATGACTACTCTCATAGACCAAAACTACTCCCCCTTTTTGTCACGAGTGACAAAGGGTAGAGTGTCATGTAGACATCTCATCGGCAGAGCTAGCATCCCCATCATCATCATCATCATCATCCTCATCATCCTCAGAATCTGACGCTGCTGGAGTAGATGGTGAAGGAGTAGCCTCTGGAGCAAATCCACCCATGATCGCCTGCCGTCGTGCAATACGACCCACACGAACATTCACCTGATACAACTTAGCAGAGAGTGTATCAAAACGAGTGTCCATGCGCTGCAGCTGCGCCATGATATCACGAAGGGATACATCGCTCGAAGAGGAAGAAGGAGCAGATGTAGATGGAGCTGATCTAGACGGCGCTGAACGGGAGGGAGGAGTGGCACCTGGCTGTCTCGACCTGAACTGCACCTCACTACGTTTTACGGTAACGGCATCTATGGCAGATATGTGTGTGAAGTGGTCGGACACAGGAAAGGGTACGAAAAAATGGCGTAGAATCCGCGTGATAGCAGAAGGAAAGATGAGCTTATCACGGGACGCCGAATCAAGATAAACCTCTATGATAGACCAGATGAAGTGAGAAAGGAAGTCTATGGTGAGATGCTCAAGTAGAGAAAGCAAAAATCGAGCACGAGGCTCTGTGATAGAGTTATAGTGAGACAAAGGATGGAGAACAAAAGTCATCACCATGTTAATGAATCTAGGACCTTTAGCAAAAGGCCTACATGATGTGAACTGATGCTCACCCCAATCAGCAGGGCGCTCACAAAAAGCAGAAATGAGCTCATCTTTGGACACAGTCCTCAGACGCTCACAAGAGGGGTAATCTGGAAACTCTATCCTGGGTACCCTAAGCACATCCGCAACAAGCTGCGGTGTGACGGGAATGCGCATATCTCGAACGCGAGTGAAAAAATGAGGTACTGAAAGATCAATCCCGTGCATGTTGGAGTAGAACTCCTGTATCAGCACGAGAGGGCAAGTGACCGGGATGTCACACAATGACCCCCATCCCATACTGTGAATGACAGAGGGAAGGTCAGTGTCGGCGAAGTCCGCCAGAATGACTTGGCGTTCCGAATGAACACCTCATCGAGAAAAGTTCTCCGAAAATGCCTTATGAGCATCTCCATCACGGAACCGAATGTTAAAGGGAGTAGTATCTGAAGAAGTAGAAGCTCCAGAACGCAGAGGGTTCCGAGCAGGAGTGGATTTACGTTTGGGTGCCATAGACACTACTAACGTAAAAGAATGAGAAAGAGATAGAGAGGGAGACAATCAAAAAAGTCCCAACACAGTTCAAATATATCAAATATGTTGAACAACAAGTACGTATGCATAAAAATGCATGAGCATGTGACATGCAAAGGAAAAAAACTTCATGAGCTCAGCCCAATCCAATCCTACCAGCACACAAACATAAGGCACACATCTAAATGCATGTAAATATCATTATAATGCAAATGAAATGCAATGTATGACATTTTGAAATCATCTAAGTACAAACCCAACCCAAAATTTCAATAAAAACTCAACAATTTTGAAAAACCCCAAATTTTTATGAAAAATCCCAAAAACTAGGTTTTCAAAACATGAAATGCATGAAAAAGGAAGAGAATAGAGATCTTACCAAGTGATTTGAGCAAGAATTGATCAAGATCCAAGAGGGTTGAAGGATTTGAGTGAGATGAGAGTGAAAAGGAGATGAACAGCCATGGAGAGATCGAGAGAGATCGAGTGAGAAATGAAGAAAATCGCGATCAGCCCTTAAATAGACACCTCAGTAATTCTCGACAGCTGAGGTGTCGAGAGGTATCGAGGATGCTGTCGAGATAGGTATCGAGGAATTTGCCTTCGACAGATGAAGGTATCGAGAGGTATCGAGATGCAAGGAGAATTTCAGATTCGTGATTCTCGATCGATCGCGAAGGTGTCGAGAAGGTATCGAGGAGACAGAAGAAATCTCGATCGATCCACAAGGTATCGAGACAGGTGTCGAGATTGCAATAAGAAACAACTTGAGAAGCTCGACAGATGACCAGGTATCGAGGAGGTGTCGAGGGAGGTGTCGAGCCTGCTGAAGAAGGCAGTTTTTCGAGAAGGGAAAAACACAGACATGAATGCAATCCAACACACATCTCTACCAAAGATCCACTCAACATTTAAACCTCTCAAAAACATCTCTCAACAAGAAAATAAGCACAAGGATCATGCAAAACACACACACACACTAAACAAGTCTAACCAATTTTATATTTCAAAAACAAGTTATGACAGTTTAGTGAGCATACATTAGCACATGTAAAACCTTTGTGATGGCCAAATCACATTGTACCTGCACATGTATCAAAAGTAGCAAAGAATATTGCGTGTTGTGTGTGAAAAACATCGCAAGATTGCATATGTGTATAGATGTTATGACGATCTGAGATATGAGAAAATAACTTTTAACTCACACACAATCATAACTGTTTGATGGGGACTATCACCTTCGAGGTACATCCTATAACTCCCACATCTCCTAGAATACACGCTTGCAACCATATTTAAGCATTTTTAATCTTTTTGCTTTTTATTTTCTTTGCATATTTTCTTTTATTTTAGCATATCATACATGGGTATATAAAAGAGAGAAAAGAAATACCCAAGATGTTAAGCATTTGACATCGCACTTTTGCTATGCCGAAGCATACGAATGTTTTTGACACTGCACTTTTGCTATGCCGAAGCATACAGGTGTCATATTATGATTGGCGGGCAACAGTGGTGAGATGGTTATTTATGCCTTTCTCTTAGGATTTTCTAGTCCTACCCGTCAAAAAGAGTGATATGAGTGTTAAGTTTTAAGAGATAACCTAATCTTACTCATCACAAACAAAAGCCACAAAGCTCACTTGCTTAGTTGTGCATAGAGATGCTCATCTAAGCTACAAGAGATACAAAGTTTAGAAAACTTTGTTTCATTGGCCATCCAAGGTACACAAGTACCAAAGTACACAGAACACACACTGTTTTTGTATTTTTCTGATTTTTCTTTTTATTTTTATTTTGAAAACAAAACAAAATAAAAACTAAACAACCAAACAAAAACAGATAAACAACATGAATGCATGAAAGAAGTATTCATATGCATGAAAACATGATAGAAATATGCAGATGCATGAAAGCATGATTCCAAAAACAGATAATAAATCAAGCAAAGAAAGTCCTACTTTAGATAGAAAGAATCAAAGCAGAGGACAAACAGAAAAGACAATTAAGTCTTAGGCTCCTTTCTCACCCACACAGCACGAGTCTTTGGCCGTGAAGATGAAAAGGCACGTGTCCTAGTATGTCTACTAAAGGACATAGAAGAATTAGAATTCTCTTGAAATTGAGTTAAAAAGCTCAAGACTTTTAATAACTCTCCAAACAAAGGTGTAGGTGCTTGAGAGGAAACCTGTGACCGTTTGGACAATTGCTTATGAGGATACAACTTAAAGCAATTAGGACGAATGTGTCCAGCAACACCACAATGATGACAAACACAAGGCTTAACAAAGGATTTAGAATTAGCCAGATCAGTTTTGGATTTCATACCTCTATTACCTTTCTCAGATTGTGGCATAAAGATAGTCCTTGATCCAGAAGCTGTGGATGAGGAGGGGCTGGAGGAAACAGCATATCTTAAGCCAGTCTTATCAGAGGCTTCCTGAAGGGTCATCTTCTTAGGTACTTCATCATCAGAAGAATCCTTACTGTCACTAGCACTCTCCACAATCACCTTATCGGTTGTGGCAGCAAAGGCCATAACTTGACGACATTCATCCACAAACTCATCAGAAGAGTCATCCTCAGTATCACTCCAGGTAGCAACCAACCCTTTCTCTTTTGGCTTCTCGGTCTTTTCCTTCATGAGGTAGTTTGGACACTCTATCCTCATATGACCAAAACCTTTGCACTCATAGCATTGAATAAGGGGTTTTTCATTCTCGCCCTTCCTAGAGGATTTAGGTTTCCTAAGAGGTCTGCCTTTATCCTTTTTCCTAAACTGAAGAAGCTTGATAATCTCATCAGTTATGAAGGTTAGATCCTCATCCTCATCTTCACTTTGATCTTCATCTTCAGAGTCCTCAGTCTCTTCCTCTATACCCTTAAGAGCCAAGTTTTTGCTCTTTCCACCTTTTCCCATTGAGCCTAATCCCATCTCATAGGTTTGAAGGTTCCCTACAAGCTCAGTCAAAGGAATTTGATCAATGTCCTTGACTTCTTCAATGGCAGTGATCTTGGCATGGAATCTTTCAGGTAAGGACCTAAGGATTTTTCTAACAATTTTGGATTCTGCAATACATTCTCCAAGGTTGAAAGCAGAATTCACAATATCCTTGAGTTTGGCATAGAACTCATCAAATGTCTCATCCTCCTCCATCCTTATTTCTTCAAAACTACTTGTGAGTTGTTGAAACTTCACAGTCTTTACTGCCTTGGTACCTTCATAGGTGGTCTCAAGAATAGTCCATGCTTCCTTGGCAACTTCAGTGGATGAAATTTTCTTGAATTCTTCATTAGTCACCCCACAAAACAAAGCATTCAAGGCCCTACTATTGAAATTTGCAGCTACAATTGTTGCATCATCCCAATCCACAGGTGCTTCCTTCGGCTTAATCCAGCCAACTTCAACAGCTTGCCATACCTGTTCACCTAGAGCCTGCAAAAAAACTTTCATACGAACTTTCCAGTACGCATAATTAGTTCCATCAAATAAAGGAGGTATAAATAAAGATTGTCCTCTATCCATGACAACAGGGGTCAATGGATCACACTCAGGAAATTAATCCAATCAGAGTGAACCCGCTCTGATACCACTTGTTGGGAAATATAGACCCCAGTTGATAGAATTAACAAGTTTTAAACCTAAGTTGTTAATTAGATTAATTATGAATAAACCTTGTTAATAACAAAAAAACATCAATATCATGTCAAAATCATGCAGCGGAAAAATAAAATAGGACAAGATATGATGACCCAGGAAAACCAATGAAACCAACCAGTTTCACAGTAAAAAACCTGGGGGGAAACCTTCCCGAAAAGCAATCCACTATAGAAAAGAGAAGTTTCAGATCTAGTACAAAACCTTTGTCCCTAGACTCTACAATCCCCGTAGATGAACTCACAGCAAAAACCTTCTACCGCTTCAGAACCTCTGAACTCTTCAATATATGAACGCCACCCTTTTTGTTGCACGGATCCCAGTACGTAACTAACTCCTTTGCACGAATCTCAAAACGTGACTCACTCACCAACTTAAGGAAGAAGAATGTTGGCTGCAAAGTTCTTCACTTCATCAACAATGAAGATCAAGAAGCACTTGGTTACAAAACCCTAAGGCGCAAAGACGCAGTAGCTTCTTTCAGAGAGAATAAGGCATCGGTCACCTTTTGCATATGTTCTCCTTGTATTCTCTCTTATGTGACGGCCTCTAAAACAAGCCTTATATAGGTCTAGAGTTGTGAGAAAAGAAACCCTACACAAATACAAAAGCCTGGCCCAAAAATCAAATCTGAAAATTTTGATTTCCCGTAACCTCAATCGATCGAGAGGTGTCGAGGAGGTGTCGAGATTTAATGAATCTCAACAGATAGCAGCTATCGAGGAGGTGTCGAGAAGGTGTCGAGGGGACAGAAACTTTCTCGATCGATCGACCAGCTATCGAAAAGCTATCGAGATTGTGATAAGCATCAGCTGAAGATCTCGACAGATAGCCAGGTGTCGAGGTAGCTATCGAGAAGGTGTCGAGCTTTAAAAACTTTGCACTTCAGCTTGCTTTTTCTTGGACAGACTTGATGACTTCAACACTTGACCTTGAAACATTGTTTCTTGAAGTATTAAAAACACCTAGAACTACCCAATTACAAGCAGAGTGTGTTTTGTCAAAGGATTAGCCAATTTACATAACTAAGTGACATATGTTCTTAAACAAGTTAAAACATATATGTCCTAACAATCTATATATTTAAAAACTGAAGCGTAGCATTTATTGTTATTACGTTCTAGTTGAGCCATATCAGCGTCCACGACATTATCTTTTTTTCTTTTTAATTTTCCTATAATTGTTTTTAACTTTTATTTTGTTTAAATTTTTACACTTCTCCAACCTTTCTCCTTCCCTTACCTTTTTATTTCCCCACTACTTCTCCAACCTTTCTCCCTCCCTTACCTTTTCATCTTCCCACTATCTACTACCTTCTACATTAATATCATTCTTCATTTTTCCCTCCATCTTCCTTTATTTTTGTCTCTTCTTATTCACAACCTCTTACTATAAATCTGTCACTATCTCTTCCATTCTATGCATGATTTTCCCTCACAAAGAAAAGGTTCTATATCTCTCTCTCTCAATTTTTTAGTGGATTTTTTTTTTCTTGTATCTCTTCTTTAGGTTGATAATCTTTTATATTCTTTAAAACTGCACTTTAGGTTAATGCGATTTAGTTTTGTTTTTTATTTTTTTATTTTTTTTGTTGTTGTTGTTGTTCTCTTTGATTGTTAAATATTATCCTATTGCGTTATAAAGAATTAAATATAGCATATAAAAATATAATATTATTCTATTACATAGCATGATTTGGATAATTTGGTCTTTGTTCTATTACACAACATGATTTTTTATAGTGCTTAATTTAGATGTTAAACTACGAGACTTTACTAATTTTTGTTTATTTTTTATTCCTTTGTGGTGGACAAAGTACTCTTAATAATTGTATTAGAAATACTCTATAATATCATTTATTTATAGAAAAGTAAAGGTTAGCCAAACGAAAATAATCAGATGGGTGACAAATTTTAGCTTTTGCAATTTTACTTTAATTGTTATTATTATTTTATAACAATGCATATATAGAAATTTAATTCTTAAATTTTGTTAATAATTGTTTATTTGATAATATGTTTTGGGTGGATGAAATTACAATTTCTGCAAAGAAAATAACCTTAATAGATTATCCACAACAAATTGTTTTTCTTAATTGGTCCAATTAATCATTGTTAAGTTTATTAATTTTCTTAGTTACGTTTTTCGGTGTTTTGGATTGTAGGCAAAAAAAATAAGGTTTGAGAAAAAAAAATTAAAACTAATCTATATATATTTAAAAGCTGAAACGTAGTATTTATTGTCGCTACGCTCTAGTTGAGTCACATCAACGTCCACGTCATTATCTTTTTTCTTTTCAATTTTCCTATAATTGTTTTTAACATTTATTTTTTAAAAATTTTTACACTTCTCCAACATTTCTCCCTCCCTCACCTTTTCATCTTCCTACTACCCACTACCCTCTACATTAATATCATTCTTCTTTTTTCCTTTCATCTTCCTTTATTTTTGTATCTTTTTATTCATAACATCTTACTATAAACCTGTCACTATCTCTTCCATTTTATGCATAATTTTCCCTCACAAAGAAAAGGTTCTCTCTCTCTCTCTCTCTCAATTTTTTAGTGGATTTTTTTTTTCTTGTATCTCTACTTTACGTTGATAATCTTTTATATTTTTTAAAACTCCACTTTAGGTTAATGCGATTTAGTTTTGTTTTTTAATTTTTTTTTTTTTGTTCTATTTGATTGTTAAATATTATCCTATTGCATTATAAAGAATTAAATATAGCATATAAAAATATAATATTATTCTATTACATAGCATGATTTGGATAATTTGATATTTATTCTATTACACAACATGATTTTTTATAGTGCTTAATTTAGATGTTAAACTACAAGACTTTACTAATTTTTGTTTATTTTTTAGTCCTTTGTGGTGGACAAAGTACTCTTAATAGTTATATTACAAGTACTCTATAATGCCATTTATTTAGAGAAAAGTAAAGGTTAGCCAAACGAAAATAATCAGATGGGTGAAAAATTTTAACCTTTGCAATTTTACTTTAATTATTATTATTATTATTTTATAACAATGCATATATAGAAATTTAATTCTTAAATTTTGTTAATAATTGTTTATTTGATAATATGTTTTGGGTGGATGAAATTACAATTTCTACAAAGAAAATAACCTTAATAGATTATTCACAACAAATTGTTTTTCTTAATTGGTCCAATTAATCATTGTTAAGTTTATTAATTTTCTTAGTTACATTTTTTGATGTTTTAGAATGTAGGCAGAAAAAATAAGGTTTGAGAAAGTTTTTTTAAAACTAAAAGAATAATTTTCAAATTTTATATTCTTTTTAATGATTCACAAAATGTTATAAATAAATTTTATTAAAAAATGAATATTTTTGTTAACTTGCCTTTTGAATTTCTGAGAAAATTGTATTGTTTTCATTTTGGTACAACAAAATTTATATTTATGATTTATAATTGTTCTTATATTACATTTATGATTGATCCTATAATAAATAAAAATATAATTACGAAATACATTATTCTTTATTTAATTAGTTTAAATTGTTAAAAAAAAAAAGTTAATAAAACCACCATAAAAATGATTATCACGCGCAACGCGTGAATTCGCGGTTAGTTCATTTAAAAAGTTAATAAATTCTTAGTTTTTTGTACCCTTTACCTGAAAAACCAAATTCAACTAAGCCGCATAGTTGTATTAGGTTTATGGACAAATTTAAGAATAAAATTAAATTTTTTCTTTTCTTTCATACTCTTGATAGATGAAGGATTAGGGGTTTTGCTAATTACAGTATATTGTGTAATCTAATAGTATCTTATTGGAATTCATTATTGTGTTGGTAAAGGGGCTACAACTCATTCCCTCAGAGAACTTCACTTCTGTCTCTGTAATGCAGGCAGTTGGATCTGTCATGACTAACACTGTCAGGTACATTGACATGGCACAATCCTTATGCCAGAAGCGTGCTCTGGAAGCCTTTCGATTGGATCCGCAAAATGGGGAGGTAAATATGTGCGATACAAAAACCTTTCTGAATCAAATAAACGGTTAGCTGTAACTATGTTTAGGGATAGCATTTTACATGAAATTACCCGTTCTTATGTCTCATGGACATGATAAGAAGTAACTTACTAAATTTTAGGTTTGGTGGCAAATGGAGATGTGTTATTTATTTGGAAGGTTGCTTAATAGGAAGTTTAATGGGCTTGACTTTTCTAAGTATGTGATGGCTAACAAGTTCTCCTAAATTCATATCACCTTTGTCGTTGTAGTGAATGTGCAGCCTCTATCTTCAGCCAATTTTCAAGTTTACACTGGGTTGTTAAAACCTCATGATCGAATCATGGCACATGATCTTCCTCATAGTGGGCATCTATCCTTTGGATATCAGGTATTGACCATGTTAAATATTAGCATTGATACACCATGTTAAATATGCTAGTATGGATGCGGAAGCGAAAGCATAAAGTATAGAACACAATAACACACGAGGGTTACGTGGTTCAGCCTAACGACTTACATCCACGGAGGAAACCCTAAAAGGTTACATCAATAATATATTATAGTGTAGTACAAATCCTGTGTTACAATGAATCATAACATGTGTATATATAGTAGACTAAACCCTAGACTAATAGACTTCTAGTACAAGTAGGAGACTTGGCTTGCACACAAAGTAGAATTAGGCTTGGACCTATGGTAATGGGCTAATATTTCTCTAACACCCCCTCTCAAACTCAAGATGGAAACTTGATGAAATCTTGAGATTTGATAAGGTTGATAATTTGAGGAAGACAATGGTCTTGCAATGTTGATACGACTTCTAACAGTGGCATGACTATACTGGAGAGTTTTGACAGTAGCAGTAGGAAGCCAAAGAAGATGAACGCAGCGAAAAAACACCGAGGAAGACAAAGATTGCTCTTAAATATACCGCAATGACAGAAAACCATGGCTACAAGAAGGTGGCTCTGACACCATGTTAAATATTAGCATTGATACACCATGTTGAATATGCTAGTATGGATGCGGAAGTAAAAGCATAAAATATAGAACACAATAACACACGAGAGTTACGTGGTTCAGCCTAACGGCTTACATCCACGGAGGAAACTCTAAAGGGCTACATCAATAATATATTATAGTGTAATACAAATCCTGTGTTACAATGAATCATAACATGTGTATATATAGTAGACTAAACCCTAAATTAATAGACTTCTAGTACAAGTAGGAGACTTGACTTGCACACAAAGTAGAATTAGGTTTAGGCCTATACTAATGGGCTAATATATCTCTAACAGACAGCTTTCATATAAATGAATTTGGTGAAGATCAGTAGGCATCATTTCCCCAAATTTCGGTAACATTTCTTTTATTTGGGAAGTCGTCATAGCTGTGTGGCATACGATGATCATAAAATTTAATCTTGTTTAGTTTTGAACTTTAAAGTGGATTTAGTCTTTTTTCTTGTAACAACTTTTGATTAACTCTCCTCGTTTGTGACACTATTTTTGGCTTGTCTTATAACCTTACATTATTTCTTTTGCTGCTGTGCAGACTGACACCAAAAAGATATCTGCAGTCTCTATATATTTTGAGACAATGCCATATCGATTGGATGAGAGCACTGGCTATATTGACTATGACCAGGTAGCTTTGCAGCCCAACTCCCTTATTTATTTTCAAATCCCCCATATCCATGTGTAAGTCTAAATGTGTAACATGAAAAGATGTGAATCATATTTGGAGAAAAGTGCCACACTATTCAGACCAAAGTTGATAGTAGCTGGTGCTAGTGCTTATGCACGGCTATATGATTATGCACGTATTCGTAAGGTAATATATTGATCTCTATCAAGAAATTATCGTGCATTAGTGTATATGGTTTTTAGCTAATGATTTTCTTGAGAATCCAAGGTAACATTTGTTTGCTATTTGATAGGTCTGTGACAAACAGAAAGCTATATTGTTAGCAGATATGGCACACATTAGCGGGCTGGTGGCCGCTGGTGTCATCCCATCTCCTTTTGAGTATGCGGATGTAGTGACCACCACAACTCACAAGTCACTTCGTGGGCCACGAGGAGCAATGATTTTCTTCAGGAAGGGGGTAAAAGAGATTAATAAACAAGGGAAAGAGGTATATTTGATCTTGCCTTGTCGACCCCTTTTTTTACTTATTATAATTTACTTTTCCCCTAATATTGTGATAAATTTTATGAAATAAATCAAAATTTTATACTTTTTGCTTTTCCTGAAGGTATTATATGATTACAAAGACAAAATAAATCGGGCTGTATTTCCTGGACTTCAAACTAGCCCACATAACCACACAATTTCTGGTTTAACAGTTGCGTTGAAACAGGTTGGCAGCTAATAAGATTGTCATCATTTCATTATTTCCATAATAGTAGATTTTGTTCCAATTATTTGCAGCAGAAAGGAATCCACACCACTTACAATTTTTATTAGAATTGAGGTTTTTTGGGTTGCATTGTGATCACGCCCCTAAAAAAGGTTGTTTCATAGTAATGCATACTTAGTTGACATTAAATTGGTTTTGAATGTTGAAGTTCCCAACAAAGTGAGTTCTTTTTCTTCTTTTTTTTTCCCTTTATTGCCCATTCTAATTGGTACTAGGTTCATATTGTTTGATGGGGCAGTTGATAAATGCTGGTGCAAAGGCATTATTGCATGAATTTTGTTTTGCCTGAAGCTCATGGTACATTTTATGAGATTCACAGAATGAGAGTGGAAGTGCCAACTTGGTTGGAAAAAAAATGAGAATACTTTAAAAGATATGCTTAAAAAGAAATTTTTAGGAGCATCCCACCCCACTTTCATTTTTTGGGAGGGGAGGTAAAATATATATAAAATTAGTTTGTCCATCACTCGGGCTCTTTTCAATATTTTTAAAATCACACTTCTTATTTTTTAATCTGTCTGGATGTAGGCTACAACTCCAGAATACAGAGCCTATCAAGAGCAAGTTCTCAGTAATTGCTCAAGATATAAACAGGTATAATATTTATGAGATATAGAAAAACTTATGCTTGAGTCAAAATTTTGTAAATACAACTTTACCTTGTTGACTTACATTGGATTTTGTAATTAATATGATGTTCTCTCATCAATGGATCGGTCCAATTAATTTGCTTCTATTATAGTATTCTTGAAATTTTGCAGACTCTGGTTGAGAAGGGTTATGAACTAGTTTCTGGTGGTACTGAGAACCACCTTGTTTTGGTGAATTTAAAGAACAAGGTAACCAAGGCAAACTTTTTTCTTTTTCTTTTTCTTTTTCTTTTTAATCTCTTGACTTTTCTAGAGAAGCTTCGATACAAAAATTTGTGTCTTATGAAATCACCAACATTACCAATAAGTTGTGCTTTACATTAGAGCATTCTCATCAGCTGTTCTATAAAAAATGCTATTTTGACACACCAAACACCTACTTTATCATTTTAACACATCATTTTACAATATACCATTTATCAGATGTTCTATTCTCCAATTCTATACATTAAAATAATATTTCCAACACATTAAAATAATATATCATCATCTTCAACAACATCAACAACAACAAACAACGGCACAACCAGCACTGCCACCAACAACCACTGCCGCAACAACACCGATAGCCACCACAGGCACAAACCTACGTCCACCAACACCACCTTATAAAAAATAAAAATAAAACACTACCAGAAAAATTGTTGCGGCCACAACCACCAAAAAAAACAAAAAAAGAAAACCACCAAAATCAGCCCACAACCGCCGCTCCCACCAACATCAGCCCATCACAACCACCAAAATCAACCCACAACCGCCGCACCCACCAACATCAGCCCATCACAACCCATGAAAATCAACCCACAACCACTCGAATCACAACCACCAAAACAGAAAAACAAAAACAAAAAACACAACCCACCACCGACCCACCGCATCCCACACACCGACCCACCCGCTGCCGCCGCCAAACCTCACACCCACAACCCGATCAACCCACCACCTTCAACCATAATCAGCCAACCACCAACAATACCCACAACCAACCACCATTAGAAATACTGCCACAACCACCAAAAGAGAGAGAGAGAGAGAGAGAGATCGGCGAGGTGTGGATAGAGAGAGATCTATGGATTAGTGAGAGCAAACCAACGTTTTCGCCTGATCTCGGCCTTGTCGGTATAAATCGGGTCGGATCTCGGTCTCTGTATGAAAGTTGCAGAGTGTGGTGGTGATGGCTGTTGCAGACGGAGAGAGGAAGAGAGTGAGAAAAAAAATGAAAGTGAGAAGGGAATAGGAGCAACGGAGAGCTGTTGTAGACGGAGAGAGGAAGAGAGTGAGAAAAAAAAAATGAAAGTGAGAAGGGAATAGGAGCAAGGGAGAGATGGAGACCAGAGAGGAGAGAGAAAAGTGAATAAAATAAGCAAAAAAATTATAGCATTGATGTCCATACCATCTCATATTTGAGACGGTACTATAGCGATGTGCCAAATTTTTTGGCATTTGGCACACCTCATGGGGGTCAGTTTTTGGTGTTTGGTGTACCAAATGCCAAATATTTGACATTTGACACACCTGATGAGAATGCTCCTAGACAACAACTTTGAAACAAATCTGCTACTGAATTTTGGTTAAAAGACAATACCAGGTGTCCTGGCAGAATGCATTAAAGATGTCAACTCTCTCTGATAGACGTTGGATGAGTAATTAACACTACTGTTATTAATTTCTCTATGTACAGCGTATTGATGGCTCCAGAGTTGAAAAGGTCTTGGAATTTGTTCTCATTGCAGCCAACAAAAATATTGTTCCTGGAGATGTATCTGCCATGGTTCCTAGTGGCATCAGGATGGGTAAAGGCTTTTCATTTTTCAGATTGTACTACTTTAATTATTGCTTAATAATTTAACCTGATGAATTCTTGTGAACTTTAGGAACCCCGGCTCTAGGGGATTTGTTAGGAGGATTTTGCTAAGGTAGCAGAATTCTTTGATGCTTCTGTGAAGTTGGCGGTTAAGATCAAGGCAGAAACCAAAGGTATCTTTGATATTTAAATTTCATGCTTTTTGATGGTCCGTTTGGGATCTGCTTATTTTGTTAAAATTAAAAATTTTTTGTTGAAAATACTGTAGATAAAAGTAAAAGTTAGTTGAAATAGTACAGTGAAACCCATGAATAATATCAAAAGGTGCAGTGGGACCCATGAATAGTAGCAAAAATAAGCTGAATAGTAAAATAAGTTGGCAAAATTTTTGCCAAACACACTTGGTCTTGTGTTTGTCTGATCACCAGTCATATGGACATGTACACATGCTGTTGTTTGTAATGGTTGGTGTGGGGAAAATCTAGGCGCATGAATCCTGCTTATATAGGGTTAATTGTGCTGTAAAAACCAGGAACAAAGTTAAAGGATTTCTTGGCTGTACAGTCTGCTCCTCACTTCCAATCTGAGATCACAAAGCTCCGCCATGAGGTTGAGGCATATGCAAAGCAATTTCCTACAATAGGGTTTGAGAAATAAACCATGAAGTACAAGGACTGAGAAAAAAATCCTGTTGTGTTAGGTAACTTATCACCTGATTATCTTTAAGAGTCTTGCATTTGTGCTTACGATGCCACTGTGATAGGGTTAAATCATATTTTTTATTTGTACCTTTTTTAATTGAGAATAATCTATCAAGAACAAAATGGTAGAATTTCAATGAATATAACTAATATTAGACAATCTGACTGATGATTAAGAGACTGAAAATAGGACCTCCTACGGGATAAACATGGTGTTAAGTAAATATTTATTCAAGCCAATAACTGTAGTAGAAGGCATTTTAACATTGAAATCAATTTAGTCGAGGCCTAATTATTAAAGAAAGAATCCTTGATATTGTGTTGGAGGCGAAGGGACAACTTTCGTACAAAACTTTGGTACATCCATTACAGGCTAAACGAGATGTAACAAACACAATTACATAAAATTAACTAGAAATATGTTGAAGCTTCCAATGGAATTTTGAAAAGCATCTGAACAAAAAAAACCTTAAAACATGGAGCAAAGAACTCAAATGCAAGGGTTAATGTCAGCATTAACAATGATTTTTCTACACTCATCGCAAGAGTAAAGAGCGGCCTAAGCCAGATGATACAAAACTACCCGACCATGTAGGCATCAGTGGTGCATAGGATAGAATAGCAACAAATTTTTAAAATATACCATATAACCAGGAAAAAAGATAGAACTGTTTTTCTAGTTTAGCCACAATGTGCTTAGACACATAAAATCATGCTGACCTCCATTTCCTGATCTAGTAGATTCAACAATAACTCCATCCAAAGTTTGAATGGTGCAATGATATATGACCTGCAAAACATAAACTCAAACGTAAATTTCTTTCTTCACTTCCCAACTATAAATTCCAATAGCCCAAGTTCCTGATGATAATACAGCCACTTTAGTATAAGACACCATTTCAATTGCAAGGATGTCCACTAAACAGGTTGTAAATTTATAAATTAAAACATTTACCGCCACTCAGATGCCCAATTGAGCATATATAGTACTGCCTATTAAACCGATCACAAACATTTAAGACTAAAAAGAGTACAATCAAGCACGACTAGAGAAAAGCAGATAAATAAATAAAAGAGTAACCTGATCACCATCTGAAGGCCTTGAATCACCCCCGCCAGGCCTCATCAATCTTCCAGGCACAACTTTCTTTCTCCTTTTCATCACAAATGAAAGAAAAAAAAAAACCAAACAAGTTTGAAATAGCATTTCTTTCAATAATATACTTTATCAAGACACACACAAACACTCATACATGCATACATACATACAAGAGTTATGATCAAGTTACACCTGGTTAAACTCTTTGCGATGTTACACCAGTCTATAATTCATAACTTTTTATAAGATTAATATTTTGAAAAGCCAATCGATGGATTACATATTTTCATTGTTCTTAACATGTGTATCAAATTTCATGTTAATTGAAGTTTATCTACTATCTGATCCACAAACTCATGTTTTGTGTATAATTTTTAAGTTTAAAAAACTTGAAATGTAAACACTTTGTTGATCAGAAACTCTAATAGTTCCACTTGCTTATAAAATCGTAAATTTTCCTTACTGTTTTTTCAGTATTAGGGGATCTCACAGTGAGAGCAATAACTTTCATGCGATTTAGCATAGCATAATTCAACTGGTTAGTGATTCGGCTCATTTTTTCCTCAATTTTGTCGACAACCAAACAGAAGGAATAATTTTGCATATGGAAGTGTTCAAAACATAGTAGAATCGTAATGACAATTACCTGAAGAAGACGAATCGAAATTCGGAACTACTTGATTGACCCAAAGTCGTTGACTTTCCAAGCCCAATATCCAATAGCATCAGTTTGTTTTATAATAGGAGCCATTCATCACCGTTGATTTGAATTATAGGTTTTTTTTTGGGCTTTTTAAACTCCTCGTCAAATTTTTTCTTAAATGGACGAGTAATATGTGCCTTAAGGGCATACATTAACTTAACAATTTTTTTTATGGGATTTTTTTTTTTTTTTTCTGAGAGAAAATTTAAGGTATGAGTTGGATGACACAAACAAATATTGATCATTAATCCAAGGAAGATAAATGATATTTAGAGAGCTAAGGACGGTTTTTTTTTTTTCCATTTTTGTACAATTGTGTACAATTTAAAAAAAAAATTTGAATACGGAAAATATAAAAAAAAATTATGTATATATATATATTTTTTTTTTTTAAATTGTGTACATTAAATATATAGAATTGTATATTTTCTTTGAAAATTTATGTTTATATCGAATATACAAAATTATGTACATTCTTTATAAAAGTTCGTACATTTATTGAAAAATTGGTACATTTTTTTGTAAAATTGTATAAATTGAATGTACAAAATTATATACATTAAATATACTAAATTGTATACATTTTGTGAATATTTGGATATAACGTACAGGCATAACTTACGCTTTCAGTAATTTGTGAAGAAAATTTTCACGTAAAAAAGTTTGTACGTTAAATATATATAATTGTGTATATTTTTAAATTAAAAAAAAAGTGTACAATAAATATAGGACTACGAATACACCCATTCTCACTCTCAATTTCACAACTGTCTTAATTGTACAAATCATGAGTGGTTGACACTACAAAAAAAGGGGCTATCCCAGCGTTTTCAAAACCGCTGGGATAGGGTCAAAATTCCTATCCCGGTGTTTTTTTTCCTGGTGCTTCAAAGCGTTGGTTTTTGAATGTGGGGATAGGGTCGCCGGACCTGTACTAGCGCTTTTCTAAAGTGCTGGGACAGGTCCCGGCACTTTCAGACCCTGTTCCGGCATTTTTACTTGTGTCGGGACAGCCTTTATGAAAATGTGAATATAACCTATACCAGCGCTTTCAAAAGCACTGGAATAGGTACTACCTATGCCAGCGCTTTCAAAAGCGCTGGAATAGGTACTACCTATGCCAGCGCTTTCAAAAGCGCTGGAATAGGTACTACCTATGCCAGCGCTTTCAAAAGCGCTAGTATAGGTCTTGAATGAATAAAATTTAAAAGGCCTATACCAGCACTAGGATAGGTCTTCAAAACGCTAGTATAGGGCATAACCTCCTTGCCTACACCCATACCCTATTCCAGCGGTTTTCAAAACGCTGCAATAGAGCTTTTTTAAAATAAAAAAAAAAATTTAATTTTATAGCACCTATAATGAACCACAATTCCTATTTTCCAATAGCAAATATGATACCACATTAAACCAACAAACTAAATATATTTACTTATAATTATTTACAATAGCAAATACAATACCACAATACCAACAAACTATTTACACTAAAATGCCATCTTAACTTATTGAAAAGATCTCTTACAAGAAAAAAATTGCATTTCCTCGCAGACATGATAACTACAACCATAGGCAAGAATATAATCATCCTATGCCAAGGTGCTTTTAACTTGACATTTGCCATCAACAAAAAATATCAACAACTTCCATTCACTTAAACCATAATCAAATTCAAGCCAGTCAACCAGCATACCATCCGTAATTCAACAAAACAAAAGCTTAAATCAAGAAATCAACAAAACAAAACCTCACTCTCTTCAATAGAAAATTCTTTGCTTTAAGGCAATTTGAATTTTAAGGAATGGGGGAAAAGGAAAGACAAAAACCAGTCCATACATTACAGATTCTATAAGTGATCCCACTTTCTCGGTTTTGAATGAGCCTACGACTATCATATCTCTATCCTATGCCCTTACATATACATGCTTCTCTTCAAGTAAATCAATTGGATCAATATAGAATTTAGAAGAACAATCAATGCATCAGTAATCACAGACATTTGCAGGAAAGGGGCCATTTATCAACTTAATGACCAAATTTTTTATAAGTAAAAATTTCATTAAATATAAAAAGTGACTGGCACTAAGGATGTGAATGACCAACTTCTCTAGTTAATAGTTTGGTATAAGAAAAATAATGAATGTTAATAAGTCTGATTCTAGTCAATGTTAAAAATCCAAGTTGTACATATGGAAATTGCAAAATTCTAATCAACAAAATACAGACAATATTTTTTCCAAGCGTTGACAAGCTTGGAATGATTCATCAGAAGCAATTTTTTTTTATTGGTAAGGTACAAACCTTCCTAAAGTTAAAATTTTAGTGCACTCCATTAAAGTTTAAACTATCTCAATGAACTCCTTCCAAACTCCATACCTTATCATTTGAAATCACATAAAAACAATTTCCACAATCAATGAATTTTGAACCCATGAGTTCATCCTCCACCCATAAATATGAGAGGAGGAAGTGCCATTTGAACCAAGGTTCATTGGCAAAGGAATTTTAATCTCTCTTTTTTTATTAGTAAAAAAAGAAATTCATTCTTGTTTCAAACTTCTTGAGTCAGTCCACAATTCTTTAGATAGGACAATATGTAACTTCTGGTGGCGACATGGAAATGATAAGCGAAAACCCCATCTCATAAGTTGGGAAACTCTTTGCAAACCTAAGTCAAGCAAAGGCTTGGTTCTTAGGAAAACAGCTTGGATGAATAAGGTAATGTTAGCCAAACAGTTATGGAGACTTTCAAACCAACCTTCCTCAATCCTAGCTAGAACCTTGAAGGCCAAATACATTCCTAAGGGTACTCTCCTAGATTGGAAGTGTAAACCACAAGACTCCTGGTACTAAAAAAAGCCTATACTCTTGCAAGAATTCACCTTTGACACAGGCCTAGTGGAGAGTGGATTAGTGTAGGGGGATAGACACCTTTGGTGACTGCTACTTTCTAGGGGTCAGTGATGTATTGGGCCAAACCTTAATGTATTTTGTAGACTATACTGAACCACAACTTCCATCCTCAAGGATGTACTATTTAACGAATTAAGTCAATAAAGGAATTTAACAAATATACATATTTAACAGCAAGGATGTACACCTCTATTTTAAATAAGATACTATGAATATCCCTGATTAGTGTCTAAATAATATGATCAGCAAGGTAGTATACTATTTAAAGAATGAAGTCCATACAGAGTCGAGGAGCAGCACAACGCAGCTTCACGAAAGGTACATCACTCAAACGTGCCCATGAGCAATCCACAACCGCTAATCCTTTCCTCTTCATTAAGCTATGATCTTCTCTAGAGACGCATTATGTACCAATTGGACTGGATATCAAAATACAAAATACAAAAATAAATAAATAAATAAAATAATTTTGAATACAGGAATTTAAATGTTTAATATACAAATATAAAATATTAATTTATAGTATATTGATTAGATTTCAACCTACGAACTACCCCACCCACCCATCCCTTTGCCACCTAAGCCATAAGGAATGCAGCAACATCCAATTTCATTTAAAAGGTATCATCTTTTTCTTTTTCTTTCTTTGATAGGAAATTTAAGAGGTATCATCTACTTAACACAAGTAATAGGTTGCCTACAGTATTAAGAAGTAGCATTTGAGCTAAAACTCATTGACGACATCACAGATTTCCATATTAACATAACAAAGATAAAATTTGAATTCATTCATTAAAATGATTTAACACCAGACAAATTTTTTGATAAATAACACCACAGAAAAATTAAGGAAAAGCAAAGTAATCCGTAAGTACCTTAAAACAAACTAAAACCCAAAATCATAATTATAAGCTTAAAAAAAAGGCAAAATTTAAATAAACTAAAACCCAAAATCATAATTCATAAACCCTTCAAAAACCAAAATTTTCAGCAAAGCTATAATTTTTGTATCGCTTTCATTCAATTTCTCAGCCACCAAACAAAAGGGTCAAAAAGAAAATCAAAATAAAACATACATATAAATTATATTATCATACCCTTCTGCCAATGTTGCCATTAACAAATCCATTTCTGTTGTTGCTTTGCACAAACCAGCGAAGCAGGCACAAACTCTTCAGCCATAGGGTTCAACTTAGAGAAGAGTTCTTGTAACTCTTTCACATCCCGATTGTAGCCCCTAGACATTAAACCCATCAAGTTCATATATAAAGAAATTTCAACCTACAAAACAAAAAGATTATCAAGAACAAAAAAATAGCGTCAAACAAACCCTAAAATCAAATAAAAATACGCAAATCTGACACAAAATTAAAGCAATCAAACAATTAAAAAAATCGTCAATTTTCATACAAAAGAAAAACCACAAAAAATCGAACCACAAAAAAACCCTAAAATCATGCAAAATTTTCTGATCGAGAATCAAATAAATCAAAGAGCAAAGACGAGAATAGAAGCTTACCTTGATGAAGAGAAGAAACGAATTCAAAAAGCTAAGAGAAAGAGAAAATCAAAAAAACCTAATAGCTTTGAGAATGGAAGAGCGGCAGCAGCGGCGGAGTGGAGGGACTGTGCAATGGAGGCCATGTGAGAGAGCAAGAGGTTGAGGGTGAGAGAAGAAAAGAAAAGAAGAAAGGTGAGGCGGCTGAAGTATCTAATGTAGAGATTATGGTTTTTTTCTTTTTAAGTTAGTGTATAAAACGACGTAGTTTTGTGTTATAAGGAGAGTAAAAATTAAAATGCATTTGGTGGAGTTCGAACCTGGGCAAAATACTATTATATGAGTGTCTTACCACCAAATTAGTGTAATTCTATATAAATGTTTTATACATAAATATTTTATAAATAGTAATATTTAATATTTTATAAATCAACGTGGTTTTGCGTTATAAGGAGAGTAAAAATTAAAAATGTTTTTAGTGAGGTTCGAACCTGAGTAAAATATTATCACATGCGTGTCTTACCACTAAACTAGTGTAATTGTATATAAATAAAAAATATTATGCCTGTGCGATGCATGGCTTAATTAAGAATCATGTGTAAATTAATAAAAAAATATATATATTTTAAATGAAAAAATTTGATAATAAAAATAAAGTAATCTTTTGCTCCATTTTTTTAAAACAAAGTAACATTTTACTTTAAACAAAATTTCAACCACAGTAAACTTCAACCAAAAAAAAAAGTTGATAAGAAGTTGTTTCTATTTAAAACAATAATTTTAAGATGTGAAAAAATTGATATAAGCAAAAAAAGAAAAAATCAAAATTAAAATCCAATACCTTAAAAATCAAGTTGTTAACGTTAATTAAAATTTTATATTTTCTATTATACCATAAAAATCATGTTGTTAATTAAGGTTATTAGCTTTTTTTATCCAAAAATTTGATATTTATCCAAAACAATTAAATTAAAATATATATATATATTTGGAAAAAAAGTAGATAAAAAATTTATGATCAATTCCTCCCCATGTTTATATCCTCCTAATGAAAGTTGTGATGAAGTTGATATAAGCAAAAAAGGAAGGAATTTATTTAAAATAAATTTCCATAAAAATCAAGTTGTTAACGTTAATTACAATTTTTTTTTTCTATTATACCATGAAAATCATGTTGTTATTAGCTTTATTTAATCCAAAAATTTGATTTTTATCCAAAAAAATAAATTAAAACAAAATATATTTGAAAAAAAAAAATTAGATAACAAATTTATTAGCAATTCCTCCTCGTGTGTATATCCTCCCAATGAAAGTCATTTTTTATTTTTATTTTATATAAATGTTTTCTTTTCACGTGCAATGCAATAACTAAAAATTAGAAAGTTTCTACTTTTTTTTAATAATACACTATACGTATAAAAAAAAAAAAAAAAGGATTAGATGGATTATGTAGGAACATAGACCCAAGTTTGCGTGTTGGGCCTTAAGCCTAGTCCGAGGAGGTCAGCCCATCCGAGGAAGGCAGATACTCTTAAGAAGACCCAGCCCAAAGCCAAGTAGGGAAGTGAGGAAGTATATGGTGGTCCGAGGAGGAATGACCCCTCGGCCATGGTTGAAGCAGCCTAGACGCGTACTCCCTTGAAAGAAGGGACCTCTACAAAAGCACCGGTGTCAGGAGTATGCCACATGAACCCACGAGAAGAGAGGAGACACAAAAACGTCTAAAGGGAAGGCTGTCACCTCCGCATTAAATGCATTACAACTGCTTTTTTAGCCGCATTTATGTGGAGCAGACCTCTAAACGGTGTTTCCTTGGCTGCTGCAACTCACAAAAGGCTAGAAAGGGTGTATGATGGGACAGACACTCAAGTGGAAGTCCGGATGAGCAACAGGTGTAAGGCCAGGATCACCAGAAGGGACCTATATAATGAGAAAGACCCCCCATAGGCTGGGGGCGGAGAAAAAAGAGAGAAAAGGATCATTGTACTGAAAAGAATAACACTTGTAACTCATTTCTTCAGTTTATAAGAACGAGAAACCCCCTCGAACAACACATAAATTAAACCTTGTATCCATTCTTCTTGCATGGACGTCTGATAAACTCAACTTAGCCGTTATAATGCTCACTAGTTCCCAACTCTTCAACCCATTCTATACAAATTCATTGTGTTGGACTCACTAATTCATAGTCCTGCATTAGTTGGGCTTGGGCCGTTAAAATCGGGTCCTTACAGATTAGATGAAGAATTTGGATTGTAAACAAATTAAGATTTTTATCAACTTAAAAATTATAGGAGAAGAAATTTTATATATATATATATATATATATATATATATATATTTTAAATAAAATCTAAGTGATTTATATAAAAAAATTTCACGTATAATGCACGTGAAATATTAGATTTATCAATTTACAAATCATATCAAAATATAAATCATATTAATTTACTAAAAATCATGTACGATAATTATATATTAATATACTTATTAATATAATTAATATACAATAAATAAATCATAATATATATATACTTATTAATATAAAAATTAACGTTAATAAAAAATAGTTCATTATCTATTGTAATTTTTATTAATATATATTAATTTTTACAAATTAATAAATAAATTATATTAATATTTGAGGTCACATGTACGTGAAATATGATTTATATCTAAGACTCTATAATGCAAGTTAGAAATTATATATCTTATTTATAAACAATCAAACTAACATTAAAAAAAAAAAAAAAAAAAAATCAATTGACCCTATCCCAGCGCTTCAAAAAGCACTGGGACAGGTCATTCTCATTCCCTTATGGAGAAAGAGCTGTCCTAGCGCTTTTAGAAGCACTGGGACAGGTCGTTTTCTATAAGGGAATGGAGGGACCTGTCCCAGCATTTTTAAAAGCGCTGGGACAGCTTTTAATGGAGAATGACCTGTCCCAACGCTTTTAGAAGCGCTGGGACAGGTCATTCTCATTCCCTTATGGAGAAAGAGTTGTCCCAACACTTTTAAAAGCGCTGGGATAGGTCTTTCCCATAAGGAAATTAGTAACCCTATCCCAGCGCTTTTGAGCTTCCTATACCAGCGTTTTTGGAAAACGCCGCTATAGGTCTCCTATTGCAGCACTTTGTAAAGTGCCGGTTTTGAGGTGCCATAATAGGATTTCCTGTACCAGCGTTTTCAAAAAGCGCTGGTACAGGCTTATCTATTACGGTGGTTTGTAAAAACGCCGGGAAAAAAAGGGGAGTCCATATTGGCAAAAAATGACCACCCATCACAGTCACACAAGTTAGTAAGTTGTGAAATTGAATGTCTCTACAATTATTCTAGAAAAATAGGAGTACACAAAATTCGGCATGATTTTTTTTTTTTTTTTTTTTGGTAACATATGGAACTGTTAGGATCTTAGTTTGTCGCAAATTTCATGCCAAATTTGCATGTAACTTTTAAGCTTTTAATTATATAGTCTCATGTACAATTGTGGGTTACTTTGTAATGGGGAAGAAGTCAAGAGCTGCAAGTTGGAGCCGTAGTCCACAAAATCTTGGTCGAGCGAAATTTTAAGGGTTAGGTGAAGTGTCAAGGGTGTTAAGTTTTTTTAGTCAAATTTGTTATTCCATTCTTTGTTGTTCCTATCCTTATACCTCTGTATATAGCCCTCATTACCCATAATATTCTACACCCAATTCCAATATTGAAGGCTGGAGAGAGTCCTACATTCCTAGAGCTAAAACTCATTTCTTCTTTCTACCTTCTCCCTCTCCAAGTGTCAAGTTCTATGATTGGAGATTAAAACTAATACACACAAGGAATCTTTCAAAGTTCTTGTTGTTGTTTGGTGTTGGGGAATCTTTAAAGCAATCCAGAAATCTCCAAGAGGTTATGGAGTGGCCAAGGAGAGTTGGTCTTGTAATTCGCAGATCTAGAAACTAATAAGAAGAAAATATTAGAGGTATCAATTACTAGCGAGAGCTAGAAACTCAACTACATAATCATTACTTAGCTCGAAGGGTTCTGTAAGTGATTTGTACTATAACTATTCTTGTTTAGTAGATTGCTTGGTGTTATTGGCCTAAAGAGTTTTTCCTTGTTTTGGGTTTTTATCTCCATGAACACTTCCGGTGTTCTTGTGGGTGTGATTGATTGTTTGGGATTTGTTGTTTTGTTTATGTTTCCATGCATATTTTATTTGGCTAATTACATTAACAATTTGGTGTAATTTGGTAGTTAGCTTAAAATTAACATAAATCGTAAAATCAGTGTCTATAGTGTAACTCTCAAGAATCAACCCTTAATTTGTTTATGTAATACTTTGTTGTATATGTAAGAGTAAATTAGAAATTACACTCCTAAAGTTTGAGGGTATTTGGATTTTATACCCTAAAATATCAAAATTTGAAATTTACACCCTAAAGTTTGTAGGTGTTTGGATTTTAAACTCAGCATTTTAAAATTTAGATTTTACCTTCTAAAGTTTAGAATTATTTGGATTTTACACCCCCTAAATTTGAAACTTTAGGATGTAAAATCTAAACACTCCTAAACTTGAGGAAGTAAAATCAAAACACCTCTAAAATTTAGGGGGTAAAAAATCCAAATTCTGAAATGTTTTAGTATAAAATTCAAACACCCCCAAATTTCAGCCCCAAACTTCAGGGGGTAAAATTCAAATTCTCAAACTTCAGGATGTAAAATCCAAACAATCTCCAAACTTTAGGGTTGTAATTTGTAATTTACCCTATATGTGTAAACATTAAACATCCTGTAAATAAATTGTGAGTTACTCATATGACACATGTCCATATTTAAAAATTTATTTACACAATTAAAGGGTTTTTGTTTTTTTGTTTTTGTTTTAATGTATACACAATTAACGATTTACACATAAAACAATAAAATATGAAAACTAAGTATTACACTTCTTAAGGGGTTTTTGTATATTACGAAAAAACTACGTGAGGTTTTGTATATTACACTTAATTAAATCATTTTATTTAGTGTGATGGCAAAATTTTGGCTTTGTATTATCCAACATCTTATTCAATCCATGACAATGCTGTCATATGTGAGTGACGAGTGCCTTCTAAATCATCACCTAACTACAGATTATCATAACTAGAAGACTTTGTGTCAAAGGATTTATATCGTATGTCTCTCTTTCATTGGATGTGGGATTTAAGTAATCGGATGGCTTACTTTCGTGTTGTAATACATATTATACATATCGTAATGGCGCATTTGGATAATAGGATTTGGCATGTGAGTTTGAATTTGAGCAATTAAAATTAAAATATCATGTTAGAGTAGTTTTAAAAGGTCAAGCATTGGAATTTAACCAAATCCAACAAAAATTTTAAAGAGGATTTTAAACTTTTAAAATTCATAAATTCGAAATAATATCTAAAATTTATGGACTTGAAATCAATACATTTTACTTTTTAAACATATTAATTTAAAATCTAAATTGAAGTTACCAAACACAACCGTGAATATCCAAAAACCGTGAAGTATTCTTATAGGACTACATTACACTGATTACAGGACAAGAAATCCTCCAAATTTGAGACCACCTTATCATGATGCTCTTAAGATGCAATGAATAATATATGAGTACGTTAAAAACTAAAAGGAGAACAAGTTCAACGTAAAGAAACAAAATAAAAAATAAAAATAAAATAAGCTGCCATACTGTCGCTTGTCCTGTTTCTGTCGTTCTGTGACCTTTTTATATGGCTCTCTCCAGCAACGCCGAGTAAGGCTCTCCCCACCCAATAGGCCAATACTAACGGGACCAAATTGGAATATGGTGTCCCGTCTTTGTCCCGTTTCTCTTTAGAACTAGAAAACTTGTGCGGACAAGATGGGTGAAGGTATTTTGCTATTTCTAATAAGGTAGCCAAAGAAAAACAAAGTATTCTCTAACCTAGCTGTATATTCTTATTCCAAATGCAGTTCTACTTTATTCATTCTCTAGTTAAAATGATCTTGTCCGCAAATTTCTACAGCTAAATTTCATACTTACAAATATGTTAAGTATGGTTGAACTTAATTAGAAGGGAAGAGAATGAAACAAGACTCATTATTAAAAAAAAAAATTATTATTTTTTTATTTAAAAGGACCTCTTGATTAGTTACTCTAATTGAAAAAGGTGGGGGAAAAGAAAGAGGGTAATGTCCTCATGGCATAGTTGACAGCCATGACCGGCCGCGCCTTTTCAAGTAAAACAATAATTCATAATCCTATGACGATCGCATATCTATAAAGTATAATGACTTGAACAATAAACCTTCACTTTCAAAAGAAAAAAAAAATACGATTAAACACTAGTAATTAAACTATTCATATATTTATCACCAAAAGCGGCTAAATATTGCCTAAATTAATAGGTGGTGCAGCCTGTATCACTTATGATTGCATGAATTGCAGGGATCATGTTGAGTGGATCACAATCCAAATATTTATACATATATAGTACATAATCCACAGCCAATTGATGAGCACCCAGAACATTTTAGATCACAAATATTCACTTTGGGATAATTTAAATAAGTTAAGTGGATCAATTTCAAGAGGATAAAGTTAATTTAAAGACCAAGGTCATTTTTTTTGTTGCTAAAAAGACCGAGGTCTTAATCTTATTTAGCTTATAGGTTTGTAAATGCACCAGAATATGGCATGGGCACTTGTGCAGTTCCAATGATTAATGTAAAGTAATTCTAAGTAGATCCATAATTCTCAGCTTAACACTAACACCATCGTATTATTATACATCAATGGCGCACATGGAAAAAAGAAATTTGCAAAAAGAGTTGTAAGGTTTTTGACCAAAAAAAAACATATATAATCCTTGAAATGCAATAGATCTTAATAGTAATGACAATTATATAGAGACTTACAAAATCACTAATTAAACACACAGCTTCATGATTCATGGAACTCCCATCTAACATCTTGAAACACTTTAGAATGGCGTGCAGGCACTTCATCATTATTGTGACAACCCTCGTCGAAATTCTGTGAATAGCTAACAGCATCATAATGGAAAGACAAAGGCTTTGAGCCTTTTGACCCATAAAAGTTCTTACTCTCTCTAACAAACCTCCTAAGAAGATTTCTCCATCTCCGGCTCCTTTTGTTATGGCTGCAGCAATGGATGCGAGAGTATTCAAGTTCTTCATGCACTGGAAAGCAAGAAGGGGAGCTCATGCACCCAGAGAAGTATGAGGATCTCCGGTGACTGAGATCACTCTCCATTTCGACACAAAATGTGGCTTTTAATTATCTTCTCTGATCTTGGTACCCTGGCTATCTAGCTAAGCTTGCTTCTCATATGGTTCCTCAATAATTATATGAGTGAGAAAGAGGATGCCATTTCTATAAGAAGTGCCAATCATATATGTAATAGATCCCTTTTTGAATGAATTAGTTTTGTGGGCCTCACCAATATTTTCCTCTCTGTCAATTTATATTTATATAGTCACATGACCCACAACTTTGTTACCTAGTATTAAAAACGACAGAACTTAACATGACTTTCTCAATATGTATAAATACTCCGCACTTTCCACCGACTTCACTGTGATCAGTCAAATGGATCGACTTGACCCTGAGAGTCGCAACTTACACCCCAAGTTTTACTGCTAATGTCAATTTTATGTTAATTACATAATTTACTGCTCACTTGTTTAAGCGATTAGCCAATTAACATTTGCATGTATGGATTAGCATATAAATAACATATTAACAATATTTTAAAAACCAGACCGAACTAGATGGTTCAATCGGTTGAATCAAGAACCGAACATAGAACCAGTCTAGTAAAAACTTGAAAAATTGACAAAAACTTGTAAAAATCATAAACCGGTTCCTTTTTCGGTTCTTTGACCGTTTCGGTTTTTAAAACCATGTTAAATAAAGCACAATCACCCACAACACATGAAGTTGTTATAAAGAGAAAACCCCAAGTACCAAGTGGAAAAACATCTTTAGAACGTCACAATACCAAACGATTCACTAGAGAAAATAGTTGCAATGCATCTTACATACAAAACATCCAAGCTAAGAAATAGACAATGTACTTAAGCCCTCCAAGCTCCCACTAGCAATCGACTCCTTGAGTCTTTTCTCTCCTCTAATCATCAAATCTATAATTTAGCTCCAATTGGAAACTCCAATTCTCCTTGGAAATTACGAGCTGCTCCAATGATTCTCAAGCTCCAATTGCCACCAAAACATTGAAGGTTGATTTAAGTGTGATGAATTTCATCTCCTCTCAGGAATTTGACAATTGTTAAAGATAAATTAGACATATTAACCCAATTGTATAGGCCCAAGCTCACACTTACCTTGTGTGCAAGGTAAGTCTCCTACTTATATTAGAAGTCTAGGGTTTAGCCTCCTATATATATCCATGTTATGTTTATTGTAATACAAGAATTGTACTACACTCTCATTTAATAAAGATGTAACCCTTAAGGGTTTCCTCCATGAATGTACACTGTTAGGCTGAACCACATAACCATCGTGTTCTTGTGTTTTCTATTTTATGCTTCAACTTCCGCATCCATTTTAACATATTCAACATAGTATATCAAAACGAATATATAACAACAATAATGAGAGGGAGAAGATAGAGAAATTGATGAAGGTTTTAGCTCTAGGGTTTATGGTTTTCTCTAGCTCTTTAGATCGGAATTAGGTCACAAAAGTCGTGGGAAATGAAAGCATATATAGTGAGGGTATGGGCTAGAATCAATAGCAAAGAAATTCATAACAAAATTGTCTCAAGTTCTTTGAAGTTTGCTCCTCCAAAGGTCGTTTGAGAGAGAATGAACTTATTGGGTTAGTTGCTTTTCAAATTCAAGTTTTGTTCCTCAGTTGGCCTCTTATAGAAAAGTTTTCATAGGAGCGAATATCTATAATAGCAAACTTCAATGTATGTACTTTGACCACTTCACCCACCAATACAAATGAAAATCCCACAAAATCACTCATAAAGTTTAAGATTTTAAAAAAAAAAAAAATTTAAAAAACTTCAAATTTGTCATGAAATTAGCCAACAAACACAAGACCTAACAAACTCAAACAAATGAGTTTTTTCCCCAATTGTTCCTTCTTGAAGACGCGACTCCATGGAGAGTCTCTTACCCTTGGTGTAGTATTGTGGAGGCTCATTCATGGTTTTAAAATCCGGACCGTTCAAAGAACCGGAAAAAGAAGAGTTTCAAGGTTTTAGAGGTCAGACCGAGGTTCAACTGAAATTGAACTATGATGACGTCATAATGAATTAATAATTAACTAAAATATTAATAAATGAAATAAATTTTAAAAAAATGAGCAATACTGATTTAATATATATATATATATATATATATTTATTTATTTATTTATTTATATATCTATGCAAAATAAAATTATTCTCAAAAAATTATAAGAAAGTTTATAAAAATAATAAAGTATAAAAAAACATTGAAAGTTATAGTTGATTGTTTAAGTATAAAACTATGAATAATTGAATATATTTAAAGAATTTTAATTATAATTATTTTAATATATCCCCCCTTTTGAATTTTGAGATGGATAATTAAAATAAATGATATAATAAAATATTATTAATTTTTATTATAATATAAATATATAGTAATGAAAGAATTATTCTTATGGCATTCTTTTAAATATACTTCAAATATATTAGTTTGCCACTCTGAGCTTAAACAACCAGCTATGGTGTAGGGGTTGGTGTGTTAATTAAAAATAACTCTACTAGAACCCAAGTTCTAGGCTTGGTGGATGCAAATGGTTTATTTTTTATGGTTTAAAAGTCAAGTTCTGACTGTGGTCATCTGGTCTAACTGCAGTTTAAGAGGTTCGCTAATTATTTGGTTTTAGATGCTTAAAAAACTGGAAGATAAGTATTTGGAAAGATAGACTTTGGTCTTTGGGTGGTTACTCCTGTTTGGTGTGGTTTCACTTTGCCATTAGTGAAGAGATACTCATTAGTCCATACTTTTCTAGGCATGGTGCATGCAAATGGTTTATTTTTTATGATTTAAAAGTCTAGCTCTGACTGTGGTCATTTGGTCTAACTGCAGTTCAAGAGGTTCACTAATTATTTGAAAATTGCGGTTTTAGATGCTTAAAAAACTGGAGGTAAGATAAATATTTGGAAAGATAGACTTTGGGTGGTTACTCCTATTTGGTGTGGTTTCTTTTTTTTTTTTTTTTTTTTTTTGAGAATCATTTGGTGTGGTTTCTCTTTGCCATTAGAGAAGAGATACTCATTAGTCCATACTTTTCTATTAAAGGTTTGTTTGTGGTTGCGTCACGTTACTAGTTACTTTTCCCAAGTCCCAACCTGAAATAACTGAAATTCTATATTGTGGCGTGAACTCTGTGGAATTATAAGATTGTTGTTCAATTTAATGGAAAATGAAAAAATTGGGCACTGAACCCAAGTCGATTTCAAGAAATATGACGTTATTTTGACAAATTAATTACGTAATATATGTAACATATTTTGCAGGCAAATATGATTTGAGGATCATGTAACGGAGCTGACTCCGTAAAGTATCCTCCATATATAATGAAGTTTTGGAAATTAAAATTTTCGTCACTTTGTCAGATGAATGGACACATGCATCTGTACAAAAACAGCTGCATGACAACATTGACTTTTATTATATGTTATATATTCTCTGAAAAATAATGTTATAATGTGAAACTGAAAAACATTCTCCTAGCTACATGAATCCTGCCTTATGAAGTTATGATAATTGAAATGAGAAAGAATATCTGTTAATGATTTCAATTGATAAAACAGCTCGATTGTTAAAGAAAATTAATGGCGGTAGATGCTTAAAGAAGTTGTTGACAACTTTATTAAATATGAAAGATTCTAACAATAATGATGAGAACAAATCACATAATCATAATGATAAATCAGCAAGGACATAATTTAATTATTAATTTATTATAGACCAACTTCTGGTACAATTGTAGTGTAAATGGCTTTAATTTGATGGAGAAAATGAAACTACACATGATATTATCTGATCTCTTTATTAGGAAAATCAGATTTGAATTCTGCCTTTATTTATTGTAACAATTAAAAAAATGATTTAGGGGTAAATCAAATTGTGTGTACAATAATTAGATTAAGTATTAGGAAATACAAACATTTTATTTAGGGTGTCATATTCGTGTCGTATCCATGTTATACCGGTGTTATACAGACCATTTTATATTATAATTTTTTAAAAATTACTCATGTTGCTATGTTGTATTCATGTTCGTACCCATAGTCATGTCTATATCTGTATCTATACATCTTAGATTGATCATGAGCTGAGCGAAAAGCATAATTTAGTTTTCGAAATTTATATCATAGAAGAATTTGAGGATTAAAAATGGAAGGGATATATAATTTAGAACAAAACTGTAAAAACAATAATTACAGAGAATAAAAATAAATGGTCTGATCTGAGTCTGTAAAGATGAAGTGAAATAATGACAACTTGGATAAGGAAAAAAAAATGAGAATAGAGAATATTAGTATGATTAAGCATGTGACTTGGGTACAACCACATCAACATCACCAGTCACAGCAACCGAAATTTGTGGGGACTTGCTGCTTGTCGTGTTTCGTCAAATCCTGTAACGGAACAGATAAAAGCAGTGGACAATGTCATATAAAAACATTTTAGCCCCTAGAATTTCATTTCATGTCAGCACTTCCATGTCTTTGTTTATCTTCTTCTGACGCTCTTGGATTCCCGTTTATCCCTTTGCCTTCAACCAAAAGATTAATTATTAACTGTAAGTAACTATCTTACAGATGTGGCATACTGCTTCTGCTTGTTTATCTTAACTGACATATGCGTCAACTATCAGTCTAATTTTCCTCCATTCTAAGAAAATATAATAGCAAATCATAAGTTCAAACTTCAAACACTATCATAACTATCATTTAATAATAAATAATATATATATATATATATATAAGAAAATGCTAATGAGTGCCCTTAGGGTACTGATTAAAAATCCAGTTATAGAAAGTTTTTATAGGAAAAGAAAAAAAATAATTAATGTTTTGACAGCATTTTTTATTTCCCATAAAAGTGATGTCAAAACTTTCTTAAAATTGATTGTTAACGAGTGCCCTTAAAGCACTCGTTAGCATCATCCATATATATATATGTGTGTGTGTGTGTGTGTGTGTGTGTGTTTTGCCATTTAATGATGTGACAATGAAGTCTTAGTTCATGCACGGACTAAGGTAATCATTTGCAAAGATGGATGATTGTCCACGCCATCTACCTTCAGGGTAGTTACTAGTGAGCCCAAAATGAGAGACAGTAATTTGGTGTGTGTTATCTAGCTTAATCTTATTGATACTCAATCACATTGTTGGTGGACTAATTTAATGGATATAGTATCTTTTTTCCCTCATTAAACTCATACCATCAAGAATATTATTCCACTAAGCCCTAGACTACCTCAAGATCATCTTACTTGAGTATGTAATAAAGTTAGAAATTTTAATATTGATGATGCTTATTGTAATCTTGGTAACACTCTATTTGTTTCATTGTATAATGTTTTTCAAAAAATATTTTTAGCATTATTTAGTGTTTGTTTTGTTGTAAAACCTTGGTTAATCCGAAAAACATTTTCTCTTGAGTAAAGAACACAGTTGTAAAAATTGTAAAATGTTTTACCAAAATTTCTTTTTGTAAAACATTTTCCAAACTAAGGCATGAGCAACCACCCTTTTTTCCAACTTTTTTCTCACCAAAATCCCCCTACGCTCCTTTCTCTCTTTCTCGCACACAAAGGATATTGCTGATAAAGGGACACAAGGTCATTAGTACATGTACAGTGGCACTAGGGGTGGCAAATGGGCGGGTTGGGTCATAAATGGGTTGGGTGTGTAATTACCCATTTATCCATTTATGACCCGTTTATATATAAATTAATTATCCATTACCAACCCAACCCATTTAATTAGTAACCCACCCATTTAACTCAATTATGATCCAAATACCTCTAAAACTACTTGAATACCCTATTGACCTCCAAAATTACCAAAATACCCTTAAATACCTAAAATGATACAAATACTCCCTACACTTTCAAAATTACCAATATACCCTTGGACATCCAAAATTATCCCCAAAATCTCTAAAATGAACAAAATACCTATGAAACCTCTAAAATGACCAAAATACCCTTGATATCTCTAAAATTACCGTATATACTTAAAAACCACTAAAATGACCAAAATCTCTCCAAAATATCTAAAATGACCAAAATACCCCCAAAAACCAAGAAAATGACCAAAATACCCCCAAAAACCTAAAAAATGACCAAAATACCTACAAAACCCAAAAAATGACCAAAATACTCCCCAAAACCTAAAAAATGACCAAAATACTCCCCAAAACCTAAAAAATGACCAAAATAACCCCAAAACCCAAAAAGTGACCAAAATACTCCCGAAACCTAAAAATTACCAAAATACCCCCAAAACCTAAAAAATAACCAAAATACCCCCAAAACCCCAAAAATGACCAAAATATCCCAAAAACTTGAAAATGACCAAAAGACCCCCCAAAACCTAAAAAACGACCAAAATACTCCCGAAACCTAAAAAAATGACCAAAATACCTTGAAACCTAAAAAATTATCGAAATACCCCCAAAACATAAAAAATGACCAAAGTAACCCCAAAACCCAAAAAATGACCAAAACACCCCCGAAACTCAAAAAATGACCAAAATACTTCTAAAACCCAAAAATGACCAAAGTATCCCCCAAAACCCAAAAAATGACCAAAATACCCCCGAAACAAAAAAAAATAACCAAAATACCCTCGAAACCTAAAAATGACCAAAATACTTCCAAAACCCAGAAAATGACCAAAATACCCCCGAAACTCAAAAAATGACCAAAATACCCTTGAAACGTAAAAATGACCAAAATACCTCCGAAACCCAAAAAATGACCAAAATACCCCCCAAAACCCAAAAAATGACCAAAATACCCCCGAAACTCAAAAAATACGAAAATACCCCCAAAACCCAAGAAATGACCAAAATACCCTCAAAATCTAAAAATGGCCAAAATACCCCCGAAACCTAGAAAATTACCAAAATACTTCTGAACCCTAAAAATTTACTGAAATAACCCAAAAATCTAAAAATTATTGAAATAACCCTAAAACTAAAAGATGAAATAAATGCCCTCGTAACCTAAAAAATGACTAAAATACCCTTAGAATCTAAAAGATGATCAAAATAACCCCGAAACCTAAACAATTACCAAAATTCCCTCGAAACCTAAAAAATTACTGAAATTCCCTCGAAACCTATAAAATGACTGAAAGACTCTTAGAACCTTTAATTTGTCAAAAATATTCTCGAAACGTCCAAAATACCCTAAACCTCTATTTCGGTAATTTTAGATGTTTCTGGTGTATTTTGGTCATCTTACATGTTTAGCGGTATTTTGGTCACAATTTGGGTTTCAAGGGTTTTTATTGATCATTTTTTTTAGGTTTTGCGGTTATTTTGGTCATTTTTTAGATTTTTGGGGTATTTCGATATTTTTTTAGGTTTCGGGGGTATTTCAGTTATTTTTTAGGTTTTGGAGGTATTTTGGTCATTTTTTAGGTTTAAGAAGTATTTTGGTAATTTTTTAGGTTTAGGGAGTATTTGGTAATTTTTTAGGTTTAGGGTGTATTTTGGTAATTGTTAGGTTTTGGGGGTATTTCGATCATTTTTTTAGGTTTTTGGGGTATTTTGGTCATTGTTTTAGGTTTTGGGGTTATTTTAGTCATTTTTTAGGTCTTGGTGTATTTCAATCATTTTTTAGGTTTCAGGGTATTTTGGTAATTTTTTAGGTTTCAGGGGTATTTCAGTCATTTTTTAGGTTTAGAGGGTATTTTGGTAATTTTCTAGGTTTAGGGTGTATTTTGGTAATTCTTAGGTTTCGAGTGTATTTCGGTCATTTTTTATGTTTTGGGAGTATTTTGGTCATTTTTTAGGTTTCAGGGGGGGTATTTTAGTCCTTTTTTAGGTTTCAGGGTATTTCGGTCATTTTTTAAGTTTAGGGGGTATTTTTGTAATTTTATGGGTTTTGGAGGTATTCAGTCATTATTTAGGTTACGAAGTAATTTGGTAATTTTTTCAGGTTTTGGGGGTATTTTAGTCATTTTATAGGTTTCAGAGGTATTTTGGTCATTTTTTCGGTTTCGGGGGTATTTTGGTCTTTTTTGGGTTTTGGAGGTATTTTGGTAATTTTTTGGATTTTGGGAGTATTTTGGTCATTTTAAGGTTTTGGGGGTATTTTGGTCATTTTTTTGGGTTTCGGAGATATTTTGGTCATTTTTTGGGTTTTGGGGTTATTTTGGTAATTTTTATGTTTTGGGGATATTTTGGTAATTTTTAGTAATTTTTAGGTTTTGGGGGGTATTTTGGTCATATTTAGGTTTCGGGGGTATTTTGGTCATTTTTTAGGTTTTGGGGATATTTTGGGAATTTTTAGATTTTGGGGGTATTTTGTTCATTTTTTAGGTTTTGGAGGTATTTTGGTCATTTGTTGGGTTTTGGGGGTATTTTGGTCATTTGTTGGGTTTTGGGGGTATTTTGGTCATTTTTTGGGTTTTAGGGGGTATTTTGGTTATTTTTAGGTTTTTGGGGTATTTTGGTCATTTTTTGGGTTTTGGGGGGTATTTTGGTCATTTTTTGGATTTTGGGAGTATTTTGGTCATTTTTTGGGTTTCAGGGGTATTTTGGTCATTTTTTAGAAATTTAGATTTTATGTTGTTTATTTAAATTTTAGATGGGTTTAGTGGGTATTAGTGGATTTATCCATTTAGACCCATCTAATTAAATAACCAAATGGGTCTTTACCCATTTAACCCAAATATTAAATGGGTTGGGTTAAGACTTATCCAAATAAGGTGGGTAATAGGTGGGTTCATGGATATGGGTAAAAATTGCCACCCCTAAGTGGCACGAGGTGAGTAGTGGCCGCCAGTGGTAGCTAGTTGAGAGGTGGCGCTCATTAGAAAACTCAACTTTATGAGGTTGTGGGCTTTGCAGTCAACATAAATAGTCGACGTTCCAGTGGTTTGTGTGTGGATCTAGTCGAGTTTACGCCAATCTGGTTGTTTTGTGTGTGGATCCAATTGACTTTGCACCAATCTAGTTGTTTTGAGTGTAGTTCTAATAGGGTTTGCACCAATCTAGTGGGTCATGAGATTTAGTGGATTAGGTTATGAGATAGGAAAAATTTTCCATTTTTAAGTTGCACCAAAAAATATTCTTAAGAATATAACCAAACAGTACTAGAAAAGAAAACATTTTGCAACAAAACAAATGAAGCCTTATTAATGTGTGTTTGGTTTAGTTTTTTTTTTTTTTTTTTTTTTTTTTAATTTTCCTACAAACTAATTTAGAGAAATCAGATTCTCAAAAATTTATTAAAAAAAAAAAAATTAAAGAAAATCTCTTTCACTCCATCATATGATGATTCATAAAATCATCCACGTGTATTATTTAAACAAATCATACGACTAAAACTACACAAGAATGGTTTATCAATTTCTACTCTTCTTTATTGTTTTAAATAGTTGTGCGTGAACTGTGAATTCAAATTTATAAACTTTTTATGAAGATTTTGAATGCAGATAGGATGCTGTCCTCAAACAAAAGATCTCAGTGGATATAAATGAGAAAGTGAGTGAAATTTTCTCTTGGATGGAAGAGGTAAGACTGTAATAGGTGACAAGGATTTTCTTGTCTAGTTAAAAAGGGTTTTTATTCTTTTACCATAAAGTCTAGTGAAATTATTACATTTGCCTGACAGACTCTTCCACTCTCACAGTCGTAGAGGATGGATGGATGGATCCCACCCTGTGTGGAAATTGGAATCCATGAATGGAATTTCGAGGATTCGACCAAGACACAATTATTTCTCTTACACATGAATTTGCATTAAACCATCACCCAATAAAATTTGTTCAATTTTTTTTTTGAGAGGGAATAAAATTTGTTCAATTGAATGACATTACCTGCTTTCTTCATTGCCTTTCCGTATAACTTATGACTCCTCAAAATGTCATAAATTTTGAGCTTCTTCCTTGTACTTCTTGTCCCATCTTATTAAAATAGCATGTGGATTCTTCTACCTTTTATCATCCAGAATATGCCACGGTATATTGGGCTCAAATGTACAAAACTATATGATTAATATTAAGGTTGAGCAATATCAACAAGCTGGAATAGCTCAGTTGGTTAGAGCGTGTGGCTGTTAACCACAAGGTCGGAGGTTCAAACCCTCCTTCTAGCGGTATAAGATTTTTTTTCTTCAACCACAAAGCCCAAGCTCGTATCCTTATGAGTTATGACCCACAAAGAACGGGCCTCTTTTCTGGACCAACCCAGTTGTGGGCTTAGAATTATGGACCGTGCTAATTAACTGTAAGAGCCTTTTGGGTTTTAGCTGTAGGCTGTGGTGTCTTAACGACTCTGAGTGCAATCTCCAAGAAAATGGCACACAATTTAATGAAAAAAAATTTAAACTAAGGTTAAGGGACGATTAGTACATTAAATGTGGATTATAATAGAAATGATAATCTTTATTATTGAAAATAAAATGTATTGTAATAGAATAACTAAACATATTCATTAGTTTGGTTGTGAGTTATAACATATCATTTCTCTATAACATTAGAATAAAACTTATAATTTATTTTAAGAAATATCTCATTCATATAATTATATTTCCTAAAAAATAATATATTTAAAATTTAGAGAGATAGAGTTATTTTTTGATGATTTTTTATTTCCATAATTATTAGATAGATATGGAAAGTTTATTTATTTGGAAATATATTAATGTTAGAAATTATTACATCTACTAAGGAAGGAAAATTATTAGGTACTCCCGGAGTACCATAAATGCGTAGTTCCCTCTCTCATATGAATTGTGGGTCCCACCATGAATTTAATTAGTAGGACCTACCATTCATGTGAGAGGAGAGAGTACGCATTTATGGTACTCTAAGAATATACAATAATTTCTCACTAAGGAATAGATATTACAACCCTTTTAGAGATGAATAGTTATTCTTCATTTTAAAAAATAGCTATTCATAAGGAATGACTATTCCTTATAATAAAAGCATAACCAAATTATTGAATAACTAATCCATAAAAATAACTGTTACGTGCCTATTTATAGTCTATTAAATGTGCTCTAAAAGGTTCGTGTGAGGATTGATAAGGATAACATTCAAACTTCAGCTAACTGCTAAAAAAGAAAAGAAAAGATAATGATGTGTTTTAAGAAGGTTGTGTAACTCTTTGTAATGGGGTTTGAAAGTGGAAAGTCAAAAGGTTGTATTAGAACAACACTCAAAATAGATTGTGTGGAAATTCTAGACTGGTAGCATAGGGTGGAAATTCTATAATTCCTGAACAAGATTTACATCATCTAACACAATCTGTAACCAAAAAAATAAAAATAAATGTAAGAAAGACAGCTTAATATTGATTGTCCTAAATTTAAAAAATGATATCAAACCAGGGGCGGCACCACCTTTAGGTGAGGACGGTTCCAGGACCACCCTGACCTAAAAAAAAAATTAATATATAATAATTTTTAAAAAAATTATATATAATAATTTAAAATTTTTTATTTGTCTACTTTTCAAAAAAAATTTGGGAACACCCTTAGTTTTTTTTATGCCAATAAAATTAAATTTTGCTCCATAATTTATTTTACATTCAATAGATGAATGATTGTTTGGTTGTGTACATTGAAATAGCTGTAACTTGTAACATTGATAAATAGTAATGAGACTATCATGCAATGATTTCAAAATATGAAAACTTGTAAAAGGCAATTGTAAATTTTATGTATTTGCATTTTTTTTTATTGTTATTGTTGTCAATATATGAATTTCTCTTTTTATTAGATTGTATAATTTATGTTTCTTAAGGAACACCCTGAGAAAAATTCCTGGAGCCGTCACTGTATCAAACTCTTTGACGAAGGATGGATTTCATTAAAAGTTTAAGGGGCTAAACAAGATATGGATAAGGAACCCCTGCGTATATTTCTATACATATCACTTACATGCAAAGATTCGTTTGACTTCTTCGTAATAATCGCTAATGCGTATTGCACTTACACACTTTAATTCATAGAAAATACTATAGTTATAAATTATTTTACAATTTTTTTTTCAAACTACTAATATGATGATTGGTTATTGATAAGTGAAAAAAAAAAAATGATGTTATTAGTGGATCTAAATGAGAACCAGTAGGAATTGGTCATATTAACAGTTTGTAAAAATGTTATAAAATATTTTGTGACTGTAGCATTACATAACAAGTAAACTGATATTTTTTTATTTTTTTTACTTTAATAAACATTTAAATCATAGAAAATTCTTAGGTATTCTCGAAGCATGGAGAAATTGTGCTCCCTTCTCTCACATTCATGATAAACTCCACTATGAATATGAGAGGAAGAAACTTCATTTTTCATATTTTGAAAGTACTTGAGAATTACTCTAAAATTATTGGCATATTTTCATAATTAGGTAAAATACAATTAATTCTCGCAAATTTGGGCTAATGCCAACCAACCTCGAAATTCGGGATAATCATGACAACAAAATCTCGAGAGTGTTAATTGTATTTTATCATTTTTCTAAAAGCAAAGAAGAACCACAAATCGACCGCCATACTATAAATAAAGGACATGTTAACAACTCCATTTTGCACCCATCGGTTATGCATTTATAGACAAACAAAATGAATCAATTTAATAAAAACGTATCACCATTGTTGTTGCTTGCACTGTTTATAACTGTTACTACTTTCTCTATGAATGCAGAAGCTGCTGAGATTGATGTGATGTCTATAATTACGTAAAGCAGGGCACGCTTGTTTCAATCCTTTGTACAACCGCGACGGAAAGTTATCCTACTGAACTAATTGACTATGCAATAGGTACATACAATCGCACTGTTGATATAACAATGACCTGCACTTTCAAATGGGGACAGGATTCCCACACGTTCGACCTTTTCGATCCTACGAGAGACGCATGCAGGATTTGTGTTTGGGTGGTTAGAGCTGCTGGTCCATGTTTGCAACACAGTTTAATTGGTGCTAATGAACAGTGTTATCCTTGGAAGAGTTAAATTTATGCTTTTCCGTTGTGTATTGTAATAAAGGAGATTCATCTATACAATAATGTTCTCCTTCTTGGTTTTTGAAAAAGAAAATATTTGGGATATTATGAATGTGTGGTCTTTTTTTTTTGGAAAGCAAATGTATGGTCTTTTCAAACAACAATTTCAACAAGATAGTTATAAATATCAAATATGTATGTTTAAGTTTGGATGAATCACATGAATTTCTAATTGTGAGGGCTAACATAATCGGTTGAGATCACGCCTCGTGAAATAGTTGTCAATAATTTTAATCTCTCTTTCTTTCTCTCGTAAACTAAAACTAATTTTTTTTAAAGAAAAAAAAATATAATGTCAATATTATAGATTTTGTAATGTATTTAACTCATCTTATTTGTTGTCAAAAGTCTCATCTCCCTTATTAAATTAAATTTAGTTTGGTTAATATTAATTCATAGAATTAACCTTCGTTTCGTTAGTATTACATAAATTTATTGAATTGATGTTTAAATATAAATACCCCTACATAAAATTATCGCCTTAGACCCCAACCATGTCAAGCCAACCCTGAATAAAATAGGAGAGAAAAAAGCTTTAAACTTGGTTTTGTTCATAACAGATTTTATTAGTTTGGGCTCCTTAACGATTTACCAATATTTATTTTAGGTTTCGTGCATGTCCTAAACAAACAAAAAAATCAAGTCTTGTGGCTAAGTAGAATTGCTCAATTCGTTCATTGAGGACCAAGTTCAAAATCAAATCTCTTTCCTTCTCACTTGTTATAAAGCAAAAAAAAAATAAATAAAATCAAAATAAAATCAAACATACAAAATAATATTCAAAATAAAGATCTCTCTATCTAACCATCTTGGGAGTCACTCCTAATTACTAAGTGATTTACACACGAATTTTCCTAGTTGTAAATTGTAACATTATTTTATGAGATTAAATTATGTACAGATATAGTGTAAAACTCATGTTTTACCCTTTCAATTCTAACATAGCACATCACCTTATTACATATTTAAGAATAAGCACAAGCATACCTAATCAATTTTAATACCCATATATAAATCCAACCAAATTGGGAGTTTATTGAAATACTATTAAGTGTGGTAAGGTGTATTGAATTTTAAGTAAAATACTGATGTAACAATCTCTTATGAGATGGTGTAAAACATGAGATTTACACTCTATCCTTGCCAAATTCAGACTCTTATTTTATAGGGTAAAAATATATGACTAAACTTGTTGTAATTTAAGGTATGCTAGCATATAACTGTGCATACGTACACGCCACAAAGATCGGGCCTCTTTCTTCAACCACAAAGCCCAAGTATCCTTATGGGTTATGACCCACAAAGATCAGGCCTCTTTTCTGGACCAACCCAGTTGTGGGCTTAGAATTATGGACCGTGCTAATTAACTGTAAGAGCCTTTTGGGTTTGGGCTTTTGGCTGTAATGTCTTAACAATTCTAAGTGCAATCTCCAAGAAAATGACACGGTAAGTTGGTGGAGGTCCTAGATAGAGAAGGAAGTATTCAAAATGCATCGGTGGCCAAGTTTGTCTGTCAAACATCGCATTCTATCATGTTTATATCTTTAGGCCTCACTTTGTGGCTAAGAAAATGTGAAGATCGGATAGGGTTTTCATGGCTGGTTTTGGTGGTGTTGTATCTCTAGTCCACAATTTTAAATAATTATTTCATTTATAAATGATGTTTTATTGTGCATAAGCAGTTGGATAAACAAGTTCACGAGTTTTTTTTTTTTAAATACAATAGAATTTTAATATATATGCCGATTTTACAAGTTGAGTTAATTGAAATCCACAATAAGTTTAGAACTTATGCTTGGATTTAAGTGTTTTATACAAGTTCTTGATCACTTTTGACCTTCAACAAAGCATCAATATATGCTCGGATGAATGAATACGATCAATTTATATGATTGCTCTTAGAATAACAATTATAAAAGAATTTTACTGATATAGTATAATTTCTAATGCATGACTCTTAATGCACAAGATTAACATAACTTACTATGTCATTTTACCGTGCAAGTGATCTTATACATATAATTTTGGCTAAAAAAATCCATTAAAATGAACCCTGAAACATACAAAATTTCATTTTTGTTTATTTTTTTACAATAGTAAGTACTAAGTATAAATAAAAAGGTACCATCATAATTCAAAATTTTATTATCTTTTGTTATTATTAGAACTGGAATTTTTGTTTTTATTCATCAATAAGAGGAAGTCTTTTCCCCTCACTTAAAACCATCTCCATCTCCATCTCTATCTGGCAAATTTCTTATGGAGTTTATGAATTATTAAGCTATTTGACACCCATATCAACACAACTTATATAACATCTAGAGATAGGGAACACAAGCCATCCAAACAGTATTGTAGAGAATCCGCAATTCAATATATATATATATCAAACCAAGAAATAACAAGATTGTTATGTGTTTGAAGTTCATAATTTTTTTTTGTAACAGGGAATTCACACCCTTGGCCACGCGGGTTAATCTAATGAATGACAGAATCTTCTCCAAATAAAAATCAATTTAAAAAGAAGTTTTGTATATTTAAGATTAGCAAAAAAAAAAAAAAAGGGTTTTGTATATTTAAATGTCGTTGCACCATGTAATTTTAAGGGTCAAATGAACTATCTCCATTTTAATTTTATAGATTATCAAAATTGTCATTAGGAGTAAAACTTTGTCTAATTGATCAAGTCCATTAATCACAAAAATTCATGTTATGAGAGGAAGGTGAAGGAAATAGATATGGTGGGGCCCCTGGTGCCTATGCTCTGTTTGTGAAGCTAGGAGGAACCAGAGACAGAGAGTGGGATAACGAATACATCAGCAACCACCAAAACCAAACCTCGGGCAGCGACAAATCCCAAGCCAAAATCTCACCACCCCCATATACCACACACACACACACACACACACAAAACAATACATTAACAAAGCGAGATAGAGAGCTTTTAGAGAGAGAGAGAGAGAGAGAGATATGGCAATGGCAATGGCGCTTCGCAGGCTTGCCTCATCCATTGACAAGCCGATTCGCCCTATCTTCAATGGCGGTTCCCTCTATTACATGGTTCTCTTTCTCTCTTTCTTTCTTTCTTTGTGTTCCAAAACATTAACTTTCTTACAACTTATTGTCGTTGGTTTTGTTTCATAATTGATAGTCATCTTTGCCTAACGAGGCTGTGTACGAGAAGGAAAAAACCCGTGTCACTGTAAGCTTATTTCTTTAATCTCCAGTTCCACTCCACCATAGCCTTATTAGATATGTACTTTTATTTATGTTTTATTACACATGTACGTGTTCACTGCATTTCCTACTTTGCTCTGGTTTTTTTTTTTTTTTTTTTGTATTACTATTACTTATCCCTTACTAGTATTTTCTTTTTTTATTTTAATACAGTGGCCGAAGCAATTGAACGCTCCCCTGGAGGCTGTTGATCCCGAGATTGCGAACATTATAGAGCTAGAGAAAGCTAGACAATGGAAGGTACACTTACTCATTCTCTGTTAATCTTTGGACATGTTGGGCTCATTTGTTAGTTTGATTAGGAGTAATTGTTCCAAACAACTCATACATTTGAGGTTGATTTTAATTCAAACTCCGGTAAACATAACACCAAATAATGTAAAGTGCAGAAAAATAAACAACACAGGCAATTTGTTTACGGACTGAAAAACCAATGGACAATTCTAATGGAAAAAACGTTATCACCAACCCAATAGAATTGAAATTTATACAACTGATTGCTACCCTTGGTAGTAGTGCTTACATATGTGACCCCACACTGCTCCAAGCTACTTGGACTCTTCTAATCTGGAATCTCTGGCAAGAAATGCATCTGTGACTTCAATGACCACCTTGAAAACTCTTCTCTGTTTTACAATAGGTAAAACACTGTAGCTTTTGCCTTGATCGACAAACAAAAGCTTCCTCTTGAGGTTTGAATTATGAACTCACATATTGGTGAAATTAGGTTTAGGGTTTTCTCTTTTGTAGTACACGGCACAAGCTGTCTAAACCTCTATTTTCATCAACTATTATGTGCTCTTATAATTTTTAGCATGTAGGGCACAAAGTCCTACTTAACAACTGACTAAATGGGCTTGTCAGCTTGATGAGACTTAGGTTTCCCGATCCTTGATTGAAAGAGGCTTATTTACGAGTCAATTGAGATAGAATCAAGAAAAAACCGCAATTGCCTTTATCTTGAGCTGGATCTTAGACTTGGTCTTGAACTTGATTTACAATGTTACAACTCAATCAAGACCTACAATGTCATGGATTTGCCAACGTAATACCTAACTTTTTTTTTTTTTTTTGGTGGAGGGGTGAAACTTTCTGTGTTTTGTGTAATTCATTTAAACAGTTAATAAATTCTTAGTTTTTTGTACCCTTTATGGGAGAACATAATTTAGGATTTATTTATTTTCTCTTGTAAAGTAGTGTGAAAAACCAAGTTCAACTAAGCCACATAGTTGTATTAGGTTTATGGACAAATTTAAGAATAGAATTAAATTTTTTCTTTTCTTTCATACTCTAGGTGATAGATGAAGGATTAAGGGTTTTGCTATTGACTAATGTGTAATTACAGTTTATTGTGTAATCTAATATCTCATTGGAATTCATTATTGTGTTGGTAAAGGGGCTAGAACTCATTCCCTCAGAGAACTTCACTTCTGTCTCTGTAATGCAAGCAGTTGGATCCGTCATGACTAACAAATACAGTGAAGGGTATCCTGGTGCTAGATACTATGGAGGAAATGAGTACGTGGAGTCTTCTTCATCTCTTGTTTGTGCTTGTCATGGATGTGATTGTGATTAGCATGTTGTTGACCCCTTTAAATTTTTTTTTTTATTTTTGAACTTCCCGGTTAAATTTTGACACAGATAAGCATGGAACTCCCTCACATTTCAGGTACATTGACATGGCAGAATCCTTATGCCAGAAGCGTGCTCTGGAAGCATTTCAGTTGGATCCAGCAAAATGGGGAGGTAAATATGTGCTACTGTTCTTGCTGATACATCACATGAAATTTGTCTCAAAACCTTTCTGAATCAAATAAATGGTTAGCTGTAACTATGTTTAGAGATGGCATTTTACATGAAATTACCCGTTCTCATGTCTCATGGACATGATAAGAAGTAACTTACTAAATTTTAGGTTTGGTGGCAAATGGAGATGTGTTATTGGACAGTTGCTTAATAGGAAGTTTAATGGGATTGACTTTTCTTAGTATGTGATGGCTAACAAGTTCTCCTAAATTCATATCACCTTTGTCGTTGTAGTGAACGTGCAGCCTCTATCTGGCTCTCCAGCCAATTTTCAAGTTTACACTGCGTTGTTAAAACCTCATGATCGAATCATGGCACTTGATCTTCCTCATGGTGGGCATCTATCCCATGGATATCAGGTATTTACAGCTTTCATATAAATGAATTTGGATTTTATCTCCCTTGAAGATCAGTAGGCATCATTTCCCCAAATTTCAGTAACATTTCTTTTATTTGGGAAGTTGTCATAGCTGTGTGGCGTATGATGATCATAAAATTTAATCTTGTTGAGTTTTGAACTTTAAAGTGGATTTAGTCTTTTGTCTTGTAACAAAATTTGATTAACTCTCCTTGTTTGTGACACTATTTTTGGCTTGTCTTATAACCTTACATTGTTTCTTTTGCTGCTGTGCAGACTGACACCAAAAAGATATCTGCAGTCTCTATATATTTTGAGACAATGCCATATCGATTGGATGAGAGCACTGGCTATATTGACTATGACCAGGTAGCTTTGCAGCTCAACTCCGTTAATTATTTTCAAATCCCCCATAACTATGTGTAAGTGTAAATTGTGTAACATGAAAAAATGTGAATCACAGTTGGAGAAAAGTGCCACACTATTCAGACCAAAGTTGATAGTAGCTGGTGCTAGTGCTTATGCACGGCTATATGATTATGCACGTATTCGTAAGGTAATATATTGATCTCTATCAAGAAATTATCGTGCATTAGTGTATATGGTTTTTAGCTAATGATTGTCTTGAGAATCCAAGGTAACATTTTTTTGCTATTTGATAGGTCTGTGACAAACAGAAAGCTATATTGTTAGCAGATATGGCACACATTAGCGGGCTGGTGGCAGCTGGTGTCATCCCATCTCCTTTTGAGTATGCGGATGTAGTGACCACCACAACTCACAAGTCACTTCGTGGGCCACGTGGAGCAATGATTTTCTTCAGGAAGGGGGTAAAAGAGATTAACAAACAAGGGAAAGAGGTATATTTGTTCTTGCCATGTCGACCCCATTTTTTACTTATTATAATTTACTTTTCCCCTAATATTGTGATAAATTTTATGAAATAAATCAAAAGTTTATACTTTTTGGTTTTCCTGAAGGTATTATATGATTATGAAGACAAAATAAATCAGGCTGTATTTCCTGGACTTCAAGGTGGCCCACATAACCACACAATTTCTGGTTTAGCAGTTGCATTGAAACAGGTTGGCAGCTAATAAGATTGTCATCATTTAATTATTTCCATAATAGTAGATTTTGTTCCTATTATTTGCAGCAGAAAGGAATCCACACCACTTACAATTTTTATTAGAATTGAGGTTTTTTGGGTTGCATTGTGACCACACCCCCAAAAGAGGTTGTTTCATAGTAATGTATACTATAGTGGACATTAAATAGGTTTTGAATGTTGAAGTTCCCAACAAAGTGAGTTCTGGTATTTCTTCTTCTTTTGTTTTTTTTTTTTCCCCCCCTTTATTGCACATTCTAAATGGTACTAGGTTCATATTGTTTGATGGGGCAGTTGATACATACTGGTGCAAAGGCATTATTGCATGAATAGTGTTTTGCCTGAAGCTTATGGTACATTTTATGAGATTCGCAGAATGAGAGTGGAAGTGCCAAATTGGTTGGAAAAAAAAAATGAAAATACTTTAATAGATGTGCTTAAAAAGAAATTTTTAGGACCATCCCACCCCACTTTTATTTTTTGGGAGGGGAGGTAAAATATATATATATAATTAGTTTGTCCATCACTCGGGCTCTTTTCAATATTTTCAAAATCACACTTCTTATTTTCTTAATCTGTCTGGATGTAGGCTACAACTCCAGAATACAGAGCCTATCAAGAGCAAGTTCTCAGCAATTGCTCAAGATTTGCACAGGTATAATATTTATGAGATATAGCAAAACTTATGCTTGAATCAAAATTTTGTAAATACAACTTTACCTTGTTGACTTACATTGGATTTTGTAATTAATATGATGTTCTCTCATCAATGGATGGGTCTAATTAATTTGCTTCTATTATTTTATTGTTGAAATTTTGCAGACTCTGGTTGAGAAGGGTTATGAACTAGTTTCTGGTGGTACTGAGAACCACCTTGTTTTGGTGAATTTAAAGAACAAGGTAACCAAGGCAACCTTTTTTTTTTCTTTTTCTTTTTAATCTCTTGACTTTTCTAGAGAAGCTTCGATACTAAAATTTGCGTCTTATGAAATCACCAACACTACCAATTGGTTGTGCTTTACATTAGACAACAACTTTGAAATTAATCTGCTACTGAATTTTGGTTAAAAGACAATACCAAGTGTCCTGGCAGAATGCATTAAAAACGTCAACTCTCTCAGATAGACGTAGGATGAATAATTAACCCAACTGTTATTAATTTCTCTGTGTACAGGGTATTGATGGCTCCAGAGTTGAAAAGGTCTTGGAATCTGTTCACATTGCAGCCAACAAAAATACTGTTCCTGGAGATGTATCTGCCATGGTTCCTGGTGGCATCAGGATGGGTAAAGGCTTTTCATTTATCAGATTGTACTTCTTTAATTATTGCTTAATGATTTAACCTGATGAATTCTTGTGAACTTCAGGAACCCCGGCTCTTACTTCTAGGGGATTTGTTGAAGAGGATTTTGCTAAGGTAGCAGAATTCTTTGACGCTTCTGTGAAGTTGGCGGTCAAGATCAAGGCAGAAACCAAAGGTATCTTTGATATTTAAATTTCATGCTTCTTGATCTTGTGTTTGTCTGATCACCAGTCATATGGACATGTACACGTGCTTGTGTTTGTAATGGTTGGTGTGGGGAAAATCTAGGCGCTTGAATCCTGCTTATATAGGGTTAATTGTGGTGTAAAAACCAGGAACAAAGTTGAAGGACTTCTTGGCTGTACAGTCTGCTCCTCACTTCCAATCTGAGATCACAAAGCTCCGCCATGAGGTTGAGGCATATGCAAAGCAATTTCCTACAGTAGGGTTTGAGAAAGAATCCATGAAGTACAAGGACTGAGAAAGAAATCCTGTTGTGTTAGGTAACTTATCACCTGATTATCTTTAGAGTCTTGCATTCGTGCTTACGAGGCCACTGTAATAGGGTTAAATCATATTTTTTGTTTGTACCTTTTATAATTGAGAATAATCTATCAATAACAAAATGGTAGACTTTTAAAAAATGTAACTAATATTAGACAATCTGACTGATGATTAAGAGACTGAAAATAGGACCTCCTATGGGACAAACATGGTGTTAAGTTCAGCAACTCTCACAGGTTCTGTGGCTGGGGCATGGTTTTATGTTCATTGGGATGTGTCCATAGGAGTGTTGTGTACTTGAGTACATGCAGAGAAGAACAATGTAGAGTCGTAGATAGGATTACCTTCGAAAAATGTTCATTTTAATGTGAAATATGTCCTTGGGCTTCAAAGCATCGTTGATAATATAAAAATGAAAAGGTAATTATGACATTATTTGTAAGAATGATCTATACATGCAGATATTCTACACATTAGAGGGCTAATATAACATATTTCCAGGGCCCCAAACTAGCGTTTGATACATTTGAACTTGAGTCAGTTGAGTGATACCTAAAAGTAGAAAGTAATGCTTTACTCTGCTCTTCCATTATCTACATCTTTGTAGTGTCTTTGTTTAATATCCTTTTGATTGTTACTTATGAGGTAGATGGCAGATCACATCATGTTCTGTTTATATATAGTTTCAGTTTTGTTCTAACTGCGCATTCTTTTTTCTGGGAACAGGCAGTATAAGCAAAAATCAAGAGAGATTTCCTAGTTGACAAAGGGAAGGACCATATGTCAAGGATACGTATTTAGAGCCTTAATGTATAAGTCCATCAAACCTTGATCTGGATATTCATGAATCGTATATAAACATATTAACTGAGGCTTTGCAATGTCACAAACTAGCCTTGATCTGAAATGCAGCTATTTCTTTATCCATGTGATGTATTTAGTTAAGGCAAACTCTGGTATGCTCTTTCACAATTGAAAATTTACATTCATAAACCCCCTCAGCAGAGCCCTTTGGTGACAAAAGTTGCAGGGACTTTTACCAAGAGGATTTGTTGAGGTGATATGCCAATTTAACAACTAGAAATATCACTTGTTAAAGTATTTTTTTGTCAAAAAAAGGACGTGTTCAATCTTGCCTATACCAAAAAGAAACTCATTAGTATTTTGGCCTAACGGTAAAGATTAATTGTAGTCGGTAAGGGCTTGTTTGGATCATCATGATTTTGAGTGATATCACTCAGTTTTTATCACTGAGTTTCCAAAACGTGTGAGTCCCACCGAAAAAATTTTGTTTGGCTTGGTTTTTTAGCTATGTTTCCATCACTCAAAACTCAAAAATTTGAGTGATGGGTGATAGAAACTGAATATAGAATTTTGGTATTTTCAGTTTCTGAAATATGAGTTATGGTGGCAAAAAATGAGTTATGTGATTGAGTTATGTGACCAAACAATAATTTTGGAGTTTTTAAGATAAAGTGAGGTTTGGGTTATGAGTTATAGGTTTTGAGTTTGAGTTACGAGTTATTAGTATTAAGTTATGAAAACTGAGTCATGGCCAAACCAAACGAGCCCTAAATATTTAACTCAACACAATATGTATTAACTTAGGAGAACCACATTAAAATCTAGAAATAGCGATCTCGTTAGAGAAACAATTGGAACACTAAGGTGTCTCTCCTTTCACTAAGGGACATTGCTCAAACACTTACATCTCTTAAGTCTATTGCTAGGTTGATCACTCTTTCCCTTTCTGCCTCCCCCTTGAACTTGGTAGGAGGGTATTTATAGAGGAGACTCGAGTTCTTTCCCCTAGAAATTGGGGTTGGGATGATGATTCTATCCACCTCCCCTATTTTTGTGAGAGTGAAGGGATGGGTATGGGGCTAATCCTACTATCCCTACCGTTTAAATGGGTCATTCAGTATTAAATGCATCGTGACTATCAGTAGGTGATAACAATAAATACAGAGACAACAGTTAGCTTTCTCTGGACAATATCCAAGAACCAAACCAAGGAGATCAATATTATGTGTCCAAGGATTCCCTTTAGGATTTCGCCCAAGGAGATGCTAATAAGGGTTCGGTTGGCCTTAATGGCACGTGATGGGGTTCCATGAGATATAACACAAGGAAGTGCAAGCATGCTAGAGTTCAGGTTTAATTAAGTAATTATATTGGATATTGCCAAGGGATTTCCCTGCATTGTTATCATAAAATGAATGCCATATATATATTTTAATAAAAACCCTAAAAAAATGCTTTTAAAAAACAACTTACAAATTTTTTTTGTGCATAGAGAGACAAATAAAAATGCCAAACTTAATTATAAAAAAATTGTTCCCCTAAACTTATTCAACGGAAAATGGTAATATTATAAATTATTTTTATTCTAAGAAAGCAGTGTTTTAATCTTAGGTCATATTAATAAGTGCTTTTAGGACATTAGTTAGCAATCATTTAAAAAAAGGTTTTAACACTACTTTTATTAGGGAATGAAAAAAACTGTCAAAATATTAATTGTTTTTTTCATTTTTCATAAAATTTTTCTTTAAATGGATTATTAACTAATGCCCTAAGGATTTTAAAAAAAAAAGCTAATGCTCTAAGAACATTCATTAATATTTCTCTTTAATCTTTAACGAAATTATTGCATTCTTCCTTCTCAAAAAAAAAAAAAATTAGATATTATTCCATTCTTTATCCATAAGATATTTCAAAAATTCATAAACCGATAATGTATTGAATGGAATTGAGACTTTCGAGTTTACAGAACTTAAAATCCATTAAACCTGCCGCCCGAAGTCGGACCTCATCATTAATTAACCGTTGGCAATCTTCATAGTCAGAAACCAAAAACGACATTGATCCAACCTATAAACAGACGAAAGAAACTCCCAGCTAACTGAATTTCAAATGTAAAGAAACGGTAAATACCAAATAGAGCATTGAAAGGATTTACACATGCATCGCTTCACAAAGTCCCTTTCCAATACCAGGTTCGTTCCCACTCAGCTCACACTCTCACTCCGTCAACTCAATGCAAGATCCAGTAGTCGTTGCCATCCCAAGAGCGACAACGACGACAACATTCATAGAAGAGAGGACAATCAAGGTGCGCCTTTACATCTATACAAGAGCAAGGGCCAGCACATCCTCACTAACCCACGAGTCCTTGATTCCATTGTCCGAAAATCTAATATAAAACCCACTGATACGGTCCTTGAGATCGGACCCGGTACCGGGAATCTCACGCTGAGGCTTCTACAAGCTGCCAGGAAGGTTGTTGCTGTCGAAATCGATAAACGAATGGTTGAGATTCTCCACAAACGCGTTGCCGAGAAGGGGTTTGAAGATCAACTCACTGTAAGTTAGCATGTCTATTACATGTTCGATGAAATGCCTAGCTTAAAGTTTTGAGCTTTTGCAGGAGTCAATTATTGGGAATGAGCCGCATTTGCATATGGGTTTTGCAGGTTATATGTAAAGATGCGTTAAAGACTGAGTTTCCTCAATTTGATCTTGTGGTGGCCAACATTCCATATGGAATATCTTCGCCTTTGGTGGCTAAGTTGGTATATGGGGATAAACCATTTAGGAGCGCCACGCTTCTCCTTCAAAAAGAGTTTGCGCGGAGACTGTTGGCTAATCCTGGTGATTCAGAGTTCAATCGCTTGGCGGTAAATGTGAAGCTGGTGGCTGATGCGGAGTTTGTCATGGATGTAAGCAAAAGAGACTTCGTTCCATGTCCAAAGGTTGATTCCTCCGTGGTTATTATCCGTCCCAAAGCTGAAATTCCTGATGTGAATCTGGATGAGTGGTCGGCTTTCACGAGAACCTGTTTTTGTAAGAAAAATAAGACGCTGGGTGCTACATTTAAGGGGAAGAGGAAGGTGTTGGAGTTGTTGAGACTGTCCAGAACAACTTGCTCAACTGATGCTGCTGCTGCTGATGATGATGAAGAAGTGGATAGTGATGAAGTAAACTTTTATTCATCTTCTTGCTCAGAGACACAAATGAGTGTGTTCAAGGACAAGATCATAGGAGTTCTAAAATCAGGTGGTTTTGAAGCTAAGAGGCCTTCAAAGCTGTGTAACAAGGAGTTGCTGCATTTACTTGCATTATTCAATCAAGCTGGAATATATTTTCATGATCAATCAAAGCCTAGGATTAGGGATGCAGACAATATAGAACTTGCTGCAGCTTTCAGTTCATAGCAATACTACCTTCTTCCTCTATTATTTATTCTTCTTTTTCTTTTTCTTTTTTTGGTTTTTCTATGCTTCCTAGGTTTGGTAACTGTAAGGATGTTGCCGGCAGGAAAATCAGGCAGTAGAGAAATTTCTATTTGCCTAATCATTTTGAATGAAAAATAAAAAATAAAAGAAGAAAAGACGACAAATCTAGTATACATTAACGTTGTTATTTTGATGCTATTCGAGTTTAGATGCACCTGGGTGCCAGACTGCTAATCTAGTTCGTTTATTTGCTGGCACAGACAATATGAACAAAAGTTATATATTTACAAAAAAAATTTCATGGAATGCAATGCTTTCCTGAGAAACAAATTAAATTGAACTACCCATGCGAACATCAGGCAAAAGAGGTCCCAGTCCGTTTATTGGAGTATCCAAAATGGTGATGGTAATTGATGCAAATTCGTTCAACTCTTTCCCCTTGGTGAGTGATGGGGTTTCAACTGGTATTGCCTACGATGGGGTGCCATTGAAAATATGTATATGCATTTAGATATGTGGACGGAATTTGGAATCATACGCGTTGATCAAAAAATATAATAATAAAAAACCCTCAGGAAGAGGAAACATAAACACATAAAACAGGTGGGGCTATTTTTTTTTTCTTCCATTTGTTGATAATTCAATAGTTACAATGGTGAAGTTGGGATTTAAATCCAATGCATCTTTGCTGAAGAAATTTAAGTGTAATAAAATTGTCCAAACTATTTTCAATTTTTTCATAACTCTTTCTAGACAGACTTTAGGTGTAAGACGGCCGGAGGCACATGATCCCCAAAATTTCTCAATTCTGTATAATATGAACCATGAAAATCTGCTGGATCCTTAAAATATACTAGTTGACTCCCATTAAAAAATAGTCCCCCCACCCCCTCGAACTATACATTTTCAATCTTTTCATGACTCTTTCTTGACAGACTTTAGGTGTAGACAAGGGCGGAGGCACATGGCCCTCCCAAAATTTCTCAATTCTTTATAATATGAACCACGAGAATCTGCTGAGCCCTTAAAATATACTAGTTGGCCCCCATAAAAAATAGTTCCCCCACCCCCAAAATTATTTTCAATCTTTTCATAATTCTTTTTAGACAGACTTTAGGTGTAGGCAAGGACGGACGCACTTAACGCTCCAAAATTTCTCAATTCTTTATAATATGGACCATGAGAATTGCTTAGCTATTCCTTCTTTCTTACTTTTTCCAATATGTGTGCAAGACTTCAAGTTAAAAAATGTGAATTGTGCGTACTGCCAGCTGAGTATTTTTCTTTTTCTCATGTCATCATCATTTCCCCCCGCTTTTGGGCTTGAATTTAGGTGTCAAATAAGTTCTTCCAATATTGATTTTTTTTATAGAAGATAATATGGGTTTGTCAAAGAGACGATATACTTTTCTTTTTTAAGATTTCCCATGTCATGTATAATGAGTTTGATACAGTATGCAATACATGATATTAAAAAAAAAAAATTATTTGCTTAAGTTTGCCATTGTTTGTTACTGGTTGATTATGTCTTGAAATAAAAATTTTGGTTTATTGGGCTTAAAGGAATAATTGAATAGGGAAAGTAAGCCATGTGGCCCATATCATTGAGAACAAATTATTAATTAAAATTTTAATTCTATGGTTTTTCCAAAATCAATTGTTCCATCATATTCTAATTCAAGATTAAAAAGATGATAATAAATCAATTTTATTCAATGAAAGATCGTCGTTGAGATCATAACTTTGGTGGGATATGCTAATTATTCTTTTAATATATTTTTTATATCTTTATAGCAAAAAAGAAAAAAAAAATCTTTTTTTGGGAAAAAAACAAATTTATTAATTTGTATATATTCATTTAAGTTTAGAAAGATTATGATATGTTAAGTTGGATAATTTTATATACAATATATTTATGAAATATGACTAACATAGGAATGTATAATTCGCCCCCCAACTAAAAATTCTTGGCTACGCCCCTGGGTATAGGCCATAAAGGGCCCAAATCCATGAACAAACAAGATTGAGCCATCAAAAGGACAAACATTATCACAAAATAAAGAAAATCTCACTGTGACTGACTAAGTGCTAAAATAAACACAAGTGGCCTTGAAGAGGGCTTAGGAATCCCATATCTACCACAAATACTATAAGACTGCATTTGCTTTGATGTAACATATTTTTCGAAAAAAAAATCTCATTTTCAAGTGTTTGGTGTGACAAAAATGCTAGTCATTCTGTAAATTTTTGGTTCATTGGGTGTAAAAGGGTTAATACTTGGGCTCGGGCATAAAACAATTTATGCTTCTTCTCTCAACATAACCTGAGCCCCTCCCCCGTCCCAAGCTTCTAGAACAACCCCCACATGTTGTAACCTTCATAGGACCATTGCAACAACAATGAACCAATCATGCCTCTCTCTCTCCCCTCTGCATTTGTTAAAAAAAAAAAGAAAAAAATAGATGTGCCCCCCAGTTGAGAATTAGCACATGATCCTTTTGAAGGGTGGCCCAACACGTGACCCAAGTTCAAGATGGTCCGAGCCAACAAAAGTTGATCATTGGAAAAGGAACATAAAAAAGAATGAAAGAAAAAAAAAAGTTAAATGTGATAGGGAAAGAAGAGTTTCTTGAGAAAGTGTATTTGAAAAATAAATAAAAATAGAAAAAAGTGAGTGTGCAGATCAAATTTGGGTGTGAAATTGTGAATTAGCAGATGCTGTCGAACATGCTTTCATGATTAAAGTTTACTTAAACTTTGCATCTAATTCTTCCGACTTGATTCTCAAAAAAAAAAAAGCATCTTCCAACTCCACACGTGGGACTTACAATTAGATCCTCTATCCCTTACTCTATATTGAGACTTAAATTCCAAAAAGCATATTGTATTTTTGACAACTTGATACACATGAAACTGTAATAGCTTCTTTGCTTCTACGGACCAATCAAAGACATCCCACAAGACAAGAACAATGTCGTAACACACGTCATATACATACATACAAAAAAGTGGCCACCACATTTTTTGGATTGTCTCACAATATCATCCAAATTCCATATAGAGAAAAGGATTGGTTTCCAAGGCAGGAAAAAAAAAACCGAACCAAATCGAAACAAAAATGAGGCAATATATGTATTTAGCGATTCCAAGTGTAAGAGTCCTTCTTATAGTCAACATGTTAATGGCATCACGCATAAGCCTCTCCCGCTCGATACATCCACTCCTAAAGGCTAACCCACGTACACTTCCCCTTTATTTATCCAAACAACAATACCCCAAATCCTATCCCTGTCCACTCTGGTCTTCTTCGTTCTCTCTCTGCCTCCAACCCTTGCACAAATCCACCATCACCAACCCCACCTCTTTTCTTTCACACTCCTCTTTTTCTTGCTCTTCTACCCCCCTCTCTCCTTCTCTACCAATGGAAGAATCCATCGAAAACAACCCTCTTGTCCAAGACTTTGACTTCCCACCTTTCGATGTTGTCGAAGCCAAACACGTTCGCCCCGGGATCCGTGCCCTCTTAAAGAAGCTTGTATGTTCTCTTTGGACAATTTTGGTTTCTGGGTTTTTGTTTTTATTCATTTTTGTTGTGGTTTTTTTTAGGAGGATGATTTATTGGAATTGGAGCGCACAGTGGACCCATCATGGCCTAGATTGGTTGAGCCATTGGAGAAGATCGTAGATCGGTTGACTGTGGTCTGGGGCATTGTTAATCATCTCAAGGCTGTCAAGGATTCTCCTGAGCTCCGTGCTGCCATTGAAGAAGTCCAGGTATCTATAACTTTCTCTATGTTAATGTGTGAAGCGCCATTTTATACGTATGTACTTTGGATTTTCTATTTTCTTTATAAACAAACTTCAATTTCTCCTTTATGATTGATTCTTGGGTGACTAAGCCGGAAATTTGTTACATTCCTGTATCTTGAGCATTACACGATATTTGTCTATTGACTTTATTTGCTATATTTTCCTTAGTTCTAGTGTGGCTAGGCCAGGAGCTTTAGCTCTCTTCTCAGATTAATTGTTGTTTAGACTTAGTTATATTTGTTTCATGTCCATGAATTTGTGCCTTTTTTTTTTTTCACTCTGTTCATACTGATTAGTGCTTATGTTGTTTACTTGTGATTTGCAGCCAGAGAAGGTTAAATTTCTGCTGAGGTTGGGGCAAAGTAAACCCCTTTACAATGCGTTTAAAGCCATTCAAGAATCCCCTGATTGGAACACATTAAGTGATGCTCGTAAACGAATTGTGGAATGTAAGTATATGTCAAATGCTTTTATCATAATTATTCATGAGGTTTCTGCACTTAACCTTGTTTTTGTTTTTCATTCCTTTTGGTTGTAAATTATTAGGTAGAGCACTTTCACTTGTACATTAAAAAAAGGCACCACTTTTTAGGATTTTCTGGTTTTGTTTTATTTTTCTGTCAAGGGTGTAATGCATCAGGGTCAGTTTTGGCGAAATAGCATTTGTACTTTTTGTAAATTCATACCATATATATATATATTTTAAACTAGATCTTACACATCTTGTCTTTGTAATGTTGATTACAATTTTGTAAACCTGTTTTTTTTTAATAATTCAATTGTACAACAAGTGGGAGAGAGTGGATTCAAACCTTGGTTCTTATAAAGGAGACTAGTTAATGCCACTAAGCTGTAAGGCTCTTGGCAATTACAATTTTGTAAACTTGTGCCATCTACCTCTGTTATTTTAACTTGATTTCCATGATTTTATGATTTCTTTTAAGATGCTTCAATTGGATAACCTAGTTTTCTATTGAAAGTTCATCATCTACAGCTGCCTATAGTATGATGTTTTGTAAATGTTATGGTTTGGACTTGTGCATTCTGATGCTTTATATGCATGCAGCTCAGATAAAGGAGGCAATTCTTAATGGTGTTTCTCTTGAAGATGATAAAAGAGATCAATTTAACAAAATTGAACAGGTATGCTTGGCTAATCTCCCATTTTGAAATCAATTGTTGCATCAAGTAGTCAGTTCTTGCATTTATAATTTTAGATTCCAAATACTAGTATCTTATCTTATCTTTTATATATATATATATATATATATATATTGCACATGAAGTTAGTTTTGTATGTCTCACATCACAAAACAAATGTATGATTATTGTCTCCAAACTAAGAGAAAGGGGTCATATTTTCTGAAGAATCATTGATTGTTTCTTTGATTTTTGTCTTCCTTGAAGTTGCCTTTGTATTTTATTTGAAATAAATACATACATGTATTTAATCATGATGCTAGGATTTCGTACTTGAATAGTATAGACCACAATGATATGCTATTGTTTTATAAAAAAAAATGATATGCTATTGTCATGGCATTTGTTGGAAATATAGATGAATATTTTGTTTGAGATTGTAAAATGGTATCTTTATTTCTTCTGCCCTTCTTTTTCTACATTCCTTACTGTCCCCCTTTCCTCTTGTTTAAATTGAGAAGGAGGGTGGGGGTGGATCTAACATTAAATTCTATTAGAAAACTATAATTTTTCTGCTTATCCTCTAATTTGGTAGTGGACGTCAAATTATTAACTTGGACCAAAGAAGATTGGTGATGATTATTCTGCTCATTTTGATTTGATTTTCCACTTGGCTTGGCCTTTACTTACTTTTCATTTTGACTTCATTTATAGGAGTTGGAAAGGCTATCTCAAAAATTTGATGAAAATGTTTTGGATGCCACAAAGAAGTTTGAGAAATTAATTACAGATAAGAAAGAAATTGAAGGATTGCCTGCTACGGCTCTTGGAATGGCTGCACAAGCTGCAGTGTCTAAGGTATTCCTTGTTGAAATCCTTTTCTTTTGGCTATTCATCTCTGTTTCCTTCTTCAAATTTGCTACAACTGGTTTTATCTTATTTAATGCATTTATAATGTATCTCACCAGGGTCATGAAAATGCGACTGCTGAGAATGGGCCTTGGGTAATAACGTTGGATGCTCCAAGTTATATTGCTGTTATGCAACATGCTCGAAACCGATCTTTGCGTGAAGAAGTCTACCGTGCTTATGTAACGCGTGCCTCTAGTGGAGATCTGGACAATACATCAATAATTGACCATACTTTGAAGCTTAGATTGGAAAAGGCTAACCTTCTCAATTATAAAAATTATGCTGAGGTATGTTCTGTTATATTTAACAGTACAATATTTTTTATTAGAGTTGCTAAAATATATTTATTTTTCAGGTAAGCATGGCAACCAAAATGGCTACTGTTGAAAAAGCAAAAGAGCTTTTGGAAAAACTTCGTAGTGCTTCCTGGAATGCTGCAGTTCAAGGTAGTGCATTGTATTTAGTTTCTTCATAGTTGTGAATGAGTTTTAGCTTAAATGGCTCTTTCTCCCCTCATTAGAGCGATATGGAGGATGAGGTCGTGGGTTCAAAACCTCTTGGGTACCTGTGTAATTAATTACCAATAATAATAAAATGTTTCTTCATACGAATTAAAAAAAAATGTTTCTTCATGTTATAAACAAGTTTCTATTTGTATGACCTTTTAAAAAATTAAATTAACTTTGTTCTCGGTAGGTGTTATTGTTTGAAATTAAATAATTTTTATTGGGGCATCTCATTGTTAGTTAATTTTTTTTGTAGTCTTCGAAATCTAGTATGGTGGTTTAGTTTTCTTATTTGTACATGTACTTTATATGCCATGTTGCAAATTGAAACTTTACTTCGTTAATTAGTGCTTGATGCACTTATTATACCGATATGAGTTTAGCTATGATATTTATTTTCAAAATAAGATGCTTTTGTTTACCCAAAATTTTTTATGTTTTATATATCTTTAGCATATCTTTTGAAAACAATAACTGCCCAAATTTTCTTCTTTAAAGCCATTGTTTCTCAAAAATTATCAACAAATACTTTTTATGCTGGAAATACTTGAGGATTGGACTCTTTGATTGATCCTTGTAGATATGGACGACATAAAAGTTTTCTCCAAGAATCAGGGTGCACAAGAAGCTGATGATTTGAGCCATTGGGATATCAGCTTTTGGAGTGAGAGGCTTCGAGAGTCAAAATTTGACATCAATGAGGTTGGCTTTGTGTGTGTGTGTGTGTATTTATGCACACGTGAATTTGCATTTCTAATTACTTGCTGTTTTGAAATTATAAAAGTCAATTTGGCTTCCATTATCCAAACTGTAAGTAAATAGTTGTCTTCTATTTCTTGGATTTTGCAATTATGCTTTTTGTTTCAGTTTGAATGGAGACTAGACTCTTTGTTTGTGTTATGTCTGTGATGTTGGATGACAAATCTAAGAGGGGGACTTGTGGTTGGGAAACAAAGAAGAACAAAACAAAGGATAGGATGTAGGAATCACCACCTAGAATTTTCTTGAAATCAACACCACACCATGAAAATAGAAAAATAGAACCTAGGATTCACCACCAAGAGATAAAAGATAGGAACCTAGAATAGGGGTGGCAAAATCTGATACAATCTGTGAACACGACACGACATGAAGTTAGCAAGTTATGGGATGAGGTCTAATGGGTTTGTGTCATATTCGGGTTGACACAACTGATCCGTTTAATAAACATGCCGTGTTCATGTCCAACCCATGGAACTGTTTGACATGTCTGACCTATTTGACTAAATGTCATTTTACTAATATACCTTCAAAACCCTTGGTATATAAACTTATTAATTGTTGTGGTATATTTTGTTTGACATATTGTGATTGATTATTTATGATATTGAGATATTCTGTAATTTTGAATGATTATTTGTGATGTTTGGAGTTTTATATTAAAAACCTATTTGTTTGGTTTTTCATAGTTCAAATCAATTGGGTTAATACTAAAATTTTTTTTATTATTTATTATTTTTTTTGCTTTGATAAAATCTGATAAACAGGTTGACACAACTGACCCTTTTAATAAATAGGTCGTGTTAGGGTTGATGAATTCTGACCCGTTTAATAATTAATAAACGTGTCGGAATACTGTTGACTCACATAGTTGAATACTCATGAGTTAACCTGACACGAACCTGACATGCGAACATGAATTGCCACCCCTACCTAAGAATCACCACTTAGACCTGCTTGGAGTCACCATTAAGCCCTAGAGAAAAATTCCAAAATGATAAAAGTACACCTAAAATACCCCTAAAACCTTTAAAACGATCAAAATACCTCTTCAAACCTTGAAAATGATAGAAATACTACTAATAATCTCCAAAATAATTTACTACCTATCAAAAACAAAATCCAAAATAATAAAAAGACCCTCAAAACCTCCAAAATACCCTCTTTCTTATGGCAGTGGCAGAAGCACTGACTCTATAAGTGAGCATCTCGGGTGTGAAGGCACGGCATCGGCAGTGGTAGTGTGATTCTATCCGTTCTAGTCTAGGTCTACTGGTGGGTCTGCTTTTCTTTTTAAGAAAACAAAGAAGCGAGCTTTAAGACGTTCTTTGATCCTTGTTGTACAGGAATGGCCGTTTTCACAAAATAGGCAAGTCATAGGTAGTCCCAACTGCACATTTGAATGTGGTGGGCAAGGATGAGGACGTAGGAGATTTAGATGATATATCGAACAACAAATCTAATTATTAAAAAGAAGTATGGGGTACAAGGCTCCACCAAATCCTATAACTTTCAAAACTACCGAAATACTCTCAAAACCTCTAAAATGGCTGAAATACCCAAAATCCTATAAAATGACCAAAGTACCTTGGAAACCTCTAAATTGACATAAATACTCCTAAAACTTCCAAAATGATCAAAATATCCTAAAAACCTCTAGAATGACTGCAATGCTCTCAAATCTACAAAATGACCAAAATAAACTTAAAACCTCCAAAATAGTCAAAATGCCTTCAAAACCTCCAGTATGACTGAAATAATCCCCCTCCTAAAACCTCCATTATGACAAATCTACCTACTTAAAACCGTCTACATGATGAGAATACTGAGGTTATTAGTGGTGGGTGGTTAGGGTTAAAATTAAATTAGCCTAATACAATACATATTATTTATATACTTTAAAAAAATACATATTATTTATATAATGTTAAGTGATTTAAATGTAACATGATCCGGCATTATGTATTGTACTAGAATGAGTTATACTTTAAATGTTGCCAAATTCTTACTTTCTTTTTACTTTACTTGGAGAAACTTCAGTGTTTCCTGTTTTTCTTTTCTACAGGAAGAGCTACGACCATTTTTCTCCTTGCCAAAGGTTATGGATGGCCTTTTTGAACTTGCAAAGACATTGTTTGGAATTGATATTGAGCAAGCTGATGGTTTAGCTCCGGTATTATATTTTAGTTACATCATACTTAGGAAAAAAGGTTGTTATATTATTTTTTGCTTTGTATTAATATATGGTTGTTATTTTCAGGTTTGGAACAATGATGTTAGATTCTACTGTGTCAAAGATTCTTCAGGTAATCCTATTGCATACTTCTATTTTGATCCATATACTCGGTCATCTGAGAAAAGAGGAGGTGCATGGATGGATGAGGTTGTTGGTCGAAGTCGTGTGTTGTCACGTGATGGTTCCTCTGCAAGGTTGCCAGTTGCTCACATGGTGTGCAATCAAACACCACCAGTGGGGAGCAAACCAAGCCTAATGACATTCCGTGAGGTAAGTAAAGTCAATCACTTTGATTTAGCTTATTTTCTATAAATTCTAGTTCCAAAGATAAAAATATTAGAAAAATAAAGGACGATTACTAGTGGTTCTGAGTTTTAAATATTATTTGTTGTCATCAGATTTATTAATGATTTTTTTTTTCAGGTTGAGACTGTCTTCCATGAATTTGGTCATGCACTTCAGCATATGCTGACCAAGCAAGACGAGGGTCTAGTTTCAGGTATTCGGGGAATAGAGTGGGATGCTGTTGAATTGCCTTCTCAGTTCATGGAAAACTGGTGTTACCACAGGTAATTTTTTCTTCGTAGATACTTAGCTTTGGGGCATTTGATTTGCATGAACTTTTCATTTGTGCACTCTGAATAGGAACTCTGACCCATAATGAGACAACTCCTTTCCTATATTATACTTAATTAGGCAATCAGGCTGAATACTAGCTTTTACGGGTGCTTGACATGCAAACTGCCAGTACTTGGTAAATGAAAATGACCTCACCTTTTTAACCATTACATATAATATTAATTTATCTAGATGTTAATGTTTAATGACCGAAATGTAGACACTTTTTTTTTCTTTTTCTTTTTTCCTTATTAATATAGTACTATTATGTGACAATATACAGGTTATTAGCATCTCATTGCTTTATTCTTATGTCATCATCTAATTTTTTCTAATGACTTTTTTAGGGATACTTTGATGAGCATTGCAAAGCATTATGAGACCGGGGAGAGTCTCCCTGAAGAAGTATATTTGAAGCTCCTTGCAGCTAGGACTTTTCGGGCAGGCTCACTAAGTCTTCGTCAGGTTTGTGTGTTTGGTTGGTGTTATTTTTTCTTCCCTGTTATCTTTTGCCATTTATTTGTCATGTATCCTTTGGTAATCTGATGTGATTTTAGTATTGGGTTTTCATTTCAACTCATGTTCCATATTAAATGGCATGTGATGTTCCAGTTCCTATTTTGCATGCCTATAACAATCTGGACTTTAGGTAGCATTGTGTTGTCTTAACTGAGTGTGATTGGCATTTAAGTCTTAAAGAGGTGCTGTGAATAAATTTGGAAGATCCATTGAGATAGAAGCTGGTTAAAGCCATTAGAAATCTTTAGAATTTGCTCTTAAATATAGAGATGAGAGCATTGCCACATAATTTGTGAGTTTGGCTTTTGTATACAGAAGTGCATTGTCTATCAGTTTGACTATAGGGAAAAAAGGTTTTCCCTTTTCACTGCAATTAATCTATCTTTTTATTTTTTATATTGGGTAATAATTGAATATAAAAGCTAGCCATGGGGTGGATGTTAACATTGATTCCATGTTAGTGTTTTTATAAGGGAAGCCAAATATTTTTATGTTTTGATGGGTCTGGTGGTGTTTCAAGATGCTCTATTGTTGTGATAACCTCCTGTCCTTGGTTGGAAGATATAAATGGATGTAATGAGTTCTGAATCCATCATCTGACCCTTTGCCCCATTCTTATGGGGTATGTATGATTTGAGCCAGCGGATATTGGCAATCACCTCCTTTTTTCCCCCTCTGAATATTTTTAACTAAGAGACTGAAAGGAAAGAAGACCTGCCTAGGATAGCTTCCTGGTCTTTTGCTTTTGCATTGAAAATGACGGGCTTTATAAAAAACAAACTAATAAGTCCGTATTGAATTAAGCGGGAGTTCGATGAACAATCCTTCGTGGGAATTGGATTTTTATTTTATTTTATAGTATTCTTAATCTTACATGCAATTTAAAGACTTATGATAAGGTGGGTGTGTGTATTATTTATTTATTTTTATTTTAAAAAAGTAAGAGAATTATATATTGGAATGAAGGATTGCTCAAAGGTGTGAGCATCCTTAAAAAATTACAACTGGGCACTCATTATGTCCAAAAAGGTGGGGGTGTGCATGTGTTGGGTTTTGGGTATTTTTCAACCCAACCTGACGTCCTCAGGTTGAGAAATCTCCAACCCAACTTATGTTGGCTCTAAAATCCAACCCAATTCAACCATTACGGATCAGTTTGGGGCAATATTGTTAGGCCTCTTAAAATTTTTAAGAAATTGGGTTTTCATCTAACTATTTAAACCTATAATTCAATACATGATTATAATTACACAATTGGGTCTAATATACCAAATTCATTAAAACTAAGTCCCAAAATCTAAAATAAATCAAATTAACAAATTCAAGATGCATATATATTTTAAAACTATCAATAACTAGATTGGGTCAAGTTATTTGGGTTGAAAATTTTGTCAACTTGAACCCAACCTAACCCAAGCTTAAAAGAAAATCCTAGAACCCAACCCATCAACCCATAAAAACCAACCCAAGGCATTGGTTTAAGCTGGGTTAGGTTGGGTTCATCTAGTTGGTGTGTTAAATGCATACCCTTATGACAAGGTTTGGTGCTGGAATGGGCATTTGAAAGTGGTGATCTCATGTTGATGGGGAACATAATTGGAAGCCCCCTTTAAAGACTTATAAGAGGCGGGGGAAGGTTGGTTTGAGTACCCAAGCATTAATTTGGGATGTTTCGCATGATAGAAAGCTCTCTTGGGACCTTTTTTTTTATAAGTAGAAAGCTCTCTTGGGACCTTTCATAGCAATTCACTGTTTTTACACCAAACAACAATAAACTCCATTTAAATCCAATTTTTTTTTTACTTAACCTTATTTGAACCCCCAAAGGTCATAACCTATTCAAGTACCCCACGATCTCATGAAGATTCCTAATATAGTTTTGAATTTCTAAAAATCCTACATTACGTCATCAAGAAATTTTTTTTTTGATAGGTTACATCATCAAGAAATTTTCTCTTTGATATTAATACATCCAATGGCAGGGAGGTCAATGATGATGTAGCTAATGAGGAAGATTGATATTTTTATCTTGGAGAAAGACTCCAAACATGTCTGATGTGGGAAGTCAGAAAGCACATTTATGATAATCTTTATGAGTTATTTTAAAGATGTTCATATTTAATGTGAACCTTTTGTATGGGTAGAAATATTTAAAGTTGGACACGAATCCCTTATTTATTTATTTATTTTGTGATATTTTTGTTTCCCATCATTTCAACTTTGAACAAGAATTAGATTGCTGTTTCTTTTGATATGTTTTGATTTTAATGTTACATTTTTCTAATGGAAGTCGTAATTATAGAATTGCATTCCTCACTATGTGATTATGTTTTGATGAGTGAAGGTTGTGATTCTGTGGGAAGTAATAAATTAAAATTTCTATAATGTTCATATACATGACTGACTTCTATTTTCTTTGCATTTATTATAATTTTGCAGATCAGATTTGCCAGTGTTGATTTGGAGCTTCATACAAAGTATGTTCCTGGTGGGTCAGAATCCATCTATGATGTTGATCGAAGGGTTTCTGAAAAGACGCAAGTGATCCCACCACTACCAGAAGACCGGTTTCTTTGTAGTTTCAGCCATATATTTGCAGGTTTGCTCTCCCTCTCAAATTTACTGTCTCAACATCATTTTTACTTCTTTAACTGAAACCTAAACTTGTGATATTTTCTTTTATATAAACTCTTTGGGAATATTAGGTGGATATGCGGCTGGATACTATAGTTACAAGGTATTACCTATTCCTTTAATATTCATAATTATCTTTTTCATTCGTATGGTGTGATTCTTTCGTGAACACTGGGCATGCTTTGTACAGTTGCGTGTTAACTCCTTTGTGTATTTCTCCCTTTGAGTTTATTTTGATACCATATTTTTGCATTTGGCAGTGGGCTGAGGTGTTGTCGGCAGATGCATTCTCTGCTTTTGAGGATGCTGGACTGGATGACAACAAAGTAAGTCCAAAAGAGCTGTATGAAAAGATAGGCCTTTGTAGTCTTGTAACTTACCTTGATTTTTTTATCTATTCCAATTTCATTTTCATACAGAATATAATTTCTAAATTAGAGCATATCATCTTCATGTTGCACCAGGTTGATCTCTTTATTTATAGTTTCTTGTTTGAATGATGGTGCATTGGGGCACCTCGTTGAAGACTCACAGTGTCCATTGCATTTTTGGGTTCACAAATTTTGTCAATTATTGTGGATCATCTCCAAATTTAGTCAAGTTACGTAATAAAGAAATATTAAAATTTGATAATTAGCAATTATTTATAGATTGTAGACTATGTTGATAGGGAGGCCATAACCATGGCATTTGGGCATCCAGGTAGAACTTGAGACAAACATCCCAAATTGAAGTGTCATTTTGGGGTCATTAGCCTTAAGTTTGCATACAAATGTTCATATTGACTTTTTAGCCGGAGCACCACATATAATTCTTGAGACGAAACACTTTTATAGGAATGCTTTTAATAATTAGTAGTCAGAACTCTGGCATTTTATAATGGGAGTGATTTTTATGTTTTGCAATAGGCTGTGAAAGAAACAGGGCATAGGTTTCGAGAAACAATCCTTGCTCTTGGAGGTGGCAAAGCACCAGAAGAGGTTAGAAAAAAACTTCTTTTCATTGGTTTTCTAATTGAATAAGCATTGGATGGTTTTATCTTAATTCATTGCATTGTAGTTTATTGACTGATCTTGTGGAGTCTACTTTTCGAGATTTCTCCTTTGATTTTCATAATAATTTATGTTGTTGCATCCAGGTATTTGTGGAATTCCGTGGTAGAGAACCTTCACCAGAGGCACTGCTCAGGCACAATGGGCTATTAGCCATCCCAGCCACAGCCACAGCCTCTGCATAAGTCGTAACATTAATTGTCACAAAGAACATGCGTTCTTGTTTATTTGGTTTTTGATGTTATTGTACATCTTGGCTGAAATTAATCAATTTAACCGCTCTGCACCAAAATGAAAGATCCTAGAATAAATTTTAAGTTATGGTTTCTCAAATGGCTGAAATTAATGGTACAAGTACATTTGAATGGGACCTTTTCCTCTGGCTCTTACCATCATAACATTTACCGAGGTGTTATTTTCTTGTTCGGATAGTTGACTTTTTGGTTAGATGGAAATAAATTTGTTTTTCAATCAGAATTGCCAAACTAAAAAATCCATGAGGAGTGCATTAGGAAGGCTATTGAATTCCACTTTCTTTCCTCACGTACCTCTCCATGAGCTCATGCTGATATTTTTCAAAAATGGTTCAAACCACATGTAGCAAATGGATCATCCTTTTGGAATTTGTGACTAGAGCTAGAGGCCTCATTTGGAATGTAGGGGTGCTTGGTTCCAGGGTTTTTTTAGAGCGGTATTGTGACTAGTGTAGATGCAGAATATTGATTGATTGATCATAGCTTGAGGGGGAAATAGATGCTAAGAAAGTTGTGAACCCTGTTTCTAGCAACTATACCTCTAGTTGACTGGTACAACATATTGTGGTGGAATGCAGCACTATTCTCCAACTTTCCTCAAGCTACAGGGAAACTAATAGAGCAACGGATGCTCTTGCTAAATGGGATTGTAACAAGCAGGACATTTTGTAATCCATCATAAGCGCACCAATGGATTTATCTTTTATTGTGAAATTTACTACCCGCTTAGTTTAGGAATTTTGAAGTTTTATATGAAAATTTTTTTTGGCCTAAAAAGAAGAGAATAATATACGTAAAATGAGAAAGAAAATGGAACAATAAAATAAGGATATTGTCAACAGTCAACATCCCCCTCCCTGCCCTAAAAAAAGGGATGGATGTATGTTAGATTGCTTAAGTTTTGATTTTTGAGTGTCTTTAAAGGAGCTCTAGTGTGCTATTGCAATTTTTATTATAAAAAAAGTATGCTATTGCAACTACTCAAGGCATGCTTTATACATTGTAACTATGATTACATAAGATCACAAAAGAAAGCACTAACAAAGCTCCTACTATTCATCTATTAGGTGACTATAAGTAATAGAACCCTTGAATTTGTAATTTATAATAGGGCTTCGAAAACTAGCCAACCTAACGCTGGCAAAGGTCGATGGCGGGTCTCTGCCCCCATCACCTGACGGCTCGATTGGCGGGTTTGAGCATGAAAATCTGATTTTCAATTAACCCGAACTTTTATACACTAGAAAAGTGTCGTTCTCTGTCAAGCCAAGTGGTTTGCTGGTCTTTTTTGTCCAATTTGTCAAGATCTAGTGAGATCTTTTTGAGATTTGGCTTAATCTCTTCAAGATTCGTTGAGATCTAGTCGAGATACAACCATATCTCACCAAATTTAGGCCAGATCCAACGAATTTCAGCAAGATCTGGCGGAGTTTTGCCCAGCTCAACTCTGACCGAGGACTGACCGGTACTCGATAAGGTCTGACCACCTAAACCGACTCTTTTTACCTATGAGTTGTGGTAGGTTTAGATATGGGGACCCAAAGTGATCGGGTTGATTCTAGGTTAGGCACAAACCCGACCCCGACCGACTTGTGGACATCACTAATTCATAATTTGGTATAAGATGATAAGATAGTAGACTGAAATAATATTTTAGTCAAATTTCATAAATTACTCATATTTATTAAATTATATGTATACTATTAATAAGTCTAACTTAGCATCCTATTACATATATAAATGTGTTGATGCTCATTTTGGGAAGCCCAGTAGAAGGAAGAAGCCCAACAATATGGGCAGAAAAGAGTTAGTGAATGGATAGAAAAAAACCATTAAGCTCAAGTGGCAGGAATAATGGATCATAGGCCCATAAAATAAACAAATGGGCATTAAGGAAGCAAACAGGCCTGGAAAGAGAGAAGTAGCAAACCCATAGACAGTATGTGATATGGAAAGGTGAGAATGGGCTACAACAAGCCCGAAGTAATGCAAGTAGAGAAAGTAAGGGGTTGATAGAAAGTCCATGAGCCCCAATGATGAAGGATAAGGTAATTAGGACAGGGAAGCCTATAGGAGTCAGTAAAAGTTCATGTGAACGCAGAATCAGAAAAAGGGCCTAGGATGCCTAAGGAAAGCAAATGGGCCAAGGATGCCCAAGAAGAAATAAATGAGACAAAGGAGCCTACAAGCAATATAATAAAAAAAGCCCAAAATGTCATGAATATGAATCCAATGACCATATTGAGTCATTGAGAGAAGAATAAGCAGTAGGCCCAAAGAGGCCCAGCAGTGGGTTAAATGACATCATAGTAGGAATGGCAAAATGGTACGGTAGGAAATGATAGCAAGACTACGGAAGAAGTAAAAGAGTAGGCTGAAGGAGGAAAGGCCCATAACCCAGCAAAGCCCAGCCTCTAAAGGGAGAAGGCCATAAAGAACGGGAAATCAGAAAATGGCTCACGCCATAAGAAGTCAAAGAGGGGCGGTAGAATGTGCAGGCGAGCCTCCAGGCCACGACAAACGCATAAGCAGTGGACAAGTTTTGGACATACACAAAAGGGGAGCACGCGCAAAGCCCAGACATCACCAGCTTGTACCTAGCTAATACAGGAAGTGGTGGGTCATGAGTTAGAGATAAGAAAGGGTATGGTCTAGCGGTGGAGAGAGGGGTAAACTTATTATGGGGTTCCTGCTAAGGCTCTTTTGGGGGAAATGTCTTGCTGGGATGACATACCGCCCAAAAGAAGTAAGGATGAGTTGGAACCACTAGATGCATGTCATGAGGGATAGGGAGAGAGAGAGCACTCATACCATAGCAGGTAGGAGTGCCACGGTGAGCAAGCAAACAAAATAATCTTATTTGTCTGGTAATGGGAAGTGGTGCAGCCAACACAGGTAAGTGGTGGTGGCTGGACAGCTGACAAACTAGTGGTAGTCGGCAAGGACACCCAGACCAGACAAAGGTCATTAAAAGCTAAAATGGTAAAAGTCAGTCACGGTAGGCATTATATAAAGGACCCTTGCCGTGCACAGTAAAAGGGGATCACCATGACGGTAATAGTAACCTCTAGGAGAGAATCACAACATATAAGCAAGCACTGAGAAAGAAAAAAGAAGAATTAGAAATAACGAGAAAAAAAGAGAGAGCATATAATGGCAGACATGCACCAATAAGTTAATCCCCTCTCTCCCTTTAAAGCCCTACTCTCTGTCAAAGGTAAATGGTTCTTTTGGGCACAGGCCATTTAGGCCCGTTCCTTCAAAGCGATTAATTTCTTTCTGAGGAGATTATTCGCACAGAGGAAATGGATCCCTTCTTGGTTTCGGCCCTGTGACATAACTCGGCACGGTAGACTGACATTTCCCTTGTTGATTTAGCAACTCATTACTATTTCTTCCCTACTTATTTTTTCCATTGCATGTACAGGGCACTTCTTGTCACTGCCCTTTATTTATTTATTCCGTCTAAGTAGCAAACGTATTTCTTTTGTTATTTTTATCTGCCTGTCATAGCTCTCCCATAGCAGCTCCGCCTGTCATAGGCACTTGAACAAAGTTTTTTGGTAAACGGGGCGTAGTTTGTACACAAGCTGGACTAAGGTAAGTTACAATTGGACTAGTCCCAACTCTCTCATCCAAAACACTTGGGCCCAGTACAACAGGAGGCAGCCCAGCCCAATATCACAAAAAAAGCCCACCACAAAATGTAATAAGTTTATAATTAATATTATGTCTTTTATTCAAAACTATTATTTTCACAAATATTATAGAAGAAAAATATTGATAATGTCTTTCTTTTTTATGAATATTAAAGTCTACGTTTACTTGCTTGACTTTTTTCCTAAAAAATTAATCCCACCATGGTTATATATATATATATATATATATAAAAGATTAGAGAATATTGTTATGCTTTTTGATAAATTGCTAGAACCAAAAAAAAAAAAAAAAAAAATCATTAAAATCAACACAATTATCCAAACTTAAATTTAAACAAAAAAGAAATTTTTAGATGCTAATTACTAGAGAAAGAGAGGGGAAGTACTTGTGGACGTGAAAGAGAGCAAAATAATTACTTATAATCTATTAATATCTAAAAGCTAAAAGTTTAACATTTATTATTATTACTCTCCTATTAAACCACATAATCGTAGCATTTTAGTACACTAGGTCCATTTTAGTGCATTTATTTAAAAATGAAAAAAAAAGAGAGACAAATTTGGATTAAGAGTAATTATCTTAAATCCAATTTATTAAAATATATAGATCTTAAACTTGTTTTTAATAATAGTAAAATTGACTGTAACTATTAATTTGTAAAAGAGTTAAAATCCTTGTAATTCAATGACATAGCTTTCATTTCTTTATGTTTTGATTCTTTTCAAAAAAAAAAAAAAATTTAATTGAATTCCCTTCCTCACTATTCTAATTATTGAATTTATGGCAAAATTGAGGTATAATACTTAGATGTTATTTCATAGGTTTTCTTCTTAAGATTTAACTATATGACTTTTTTCTCATGTGATGAAAATGTATTTTAAGTCAAATACAGTCGCATAACTGAATTTTAAGAGAGAAAATATAAAAAATAGCACTTAAACACTGTAACTAAGTTTCTACTTGAATTCATATATATAAAAAATGTTACGAAAAAACAAAAGTTAAAGGGGAGTGCTGGGCCTTTAAACTTTAAAGGCCAAAAAAAAAAAAAAAAAGAAAAAAAAAAAAGAAAAGTAACGGTAATTTTTTTTTTTTTTTTGTTTTGTAACGGTAATTATGACTACTTGACTTCAAAGCAGAAATATTAGAGGTGAAGTTTATTTTAAGTAAAAACAAGTCAAACTAAACTTCAACAATTTTCACTTTTCACAATCAGAAACATACCATACCATGCCAATACCAATACCATAAACCAACAAGATCACCCCAGCTGTTGAATTTGGTTGTGTAGACTGTACCCATTACTAACCAACTACCTCAGCCTTGATTGATTAGATCTCTGAAAGTCGGACCCCAAAAACCCATAAATTCATAATCATATTCATATCAACAGAGGCAGCATCTGAAACTGAAAAGATGGCAAGAGCAGGAGGGATAACAAACGCAGTGAACGTTGGTATAGCCGTGCAAGCTGATTGGGAAAACCGTGAATTCATCTCTCACATTTCTCTCAATGTTCGCCGCCTCTTTGATTTCCTTGTCCAATTCGGTACCACTCTCTTTTCCTTATTGAACTGCCTTCTTTTTTTGTACTGTTTTCATTGTTTTAGCTGAATTTGCTGATCTGGGGTTTGTTTTAATTCATTCAATACTACCTTCTTTGATTGCATCAATGAAATGAATGCCAACAAACCCATTTTGTTTCTAATTCTATCTGAGCTTTCTGGGTCTAGTTTTTTCTGAAATTCCCACATGGTTGTTACAACATAAAGAATTAGTTTTTTTTGGGTTTTGGTGGTGGTGGTGTCACATTTTTCACTTATATTGTGCTTCTAATTCTATCTAAAGCTTTCTGGGTCTAGTTAATTTTTTCTTTTTTTTTTTCCTGGAATTCCTACATGGTTAGTTACAACACAAAGTATCAATTTTTGGGTTTTGGTGGTGGTGTTATATTTTTTATTTATATTGTGCTTCTAATTCTATCTAAGCTTTCTGAGTCTAGTTTTTCCCGGAAATCCTACATGGTTGTTGCAACATAAAGTATCAGTTTTTGGGTTTTGGTGGTGGTGGTGGTGTTATATTTTTCACTTATATTGTGCTTCTTTTTTACTCATTTCAGAGGCTACAACGAAGAGCAAATTGGCGTCATTGAATGAGAAGCTTGATACGCTGGAGCGTCGTCTAGAACTCCTTGAAGTCCAAGTGGGAACAGCATCAGCCAACCCGTCTCTTTTTGCTACATGATAGTGTTATTGTTGTCCTTCTTGTTGTGATACGGCTTCTCTGTAAGCACACTCTTCTCTTGTCTGTATTGTGAATGTGAACAGATTTCTTGGCTTGTAATATTGTATGAAACTCTAATGTATTAGAATGTTCTCTTGCTTATATCGTGGATTTGTTTGAGGCAGTAGAAATTTTGTAATTGTGATTTAGCTTCTTTGTGCACATTACATGCTTTTGTTGGAATATTCACGTTTGAGTGGAGTGGTAAGTTAAGCAGTGAACTCTCACATTGGATTATGATGACAAGAGTGAGTGATTAATGTAACATAATTAAGCCTAAACCCATAGGCTTAAGATTCTTTAGACAGTGAATGCTATGTTCAACTTTTTTCAACTTTAGAATCTATCAATGGTGCAGATTTATCTGGCTGAGGTCACTAATTAAGGAAATTCAATATCATGTGGATGGTTTTTAATAGCAAACTAGGTGTATACTATATATACCTGTGACAATGAGCTCTACTTCAAATGGCACCTCATTCCCTTGCAACAATACGGCAGAGTGTGAAGTTGTAGATTCGAGGTTCACTGTGTGTGTGACTTACCGATTTAAAAAAGAAATATGGCATTGTTTGTAATTGAGTTTAGCAAAATCAGTATTCATACTGGTTTCGCAAATATTTAAGACTAGTCTATGGTTATTCATGCATCACTCTGTCTATACCATGTTCTTTTTGGTCTTCTTGTCCTTGTAACTCTTTTGTAATGAGCCATATTACTCTTGCAATTAAATTGAGAGGCCCCAATTCTTGACTAGAGGGGACATCACTTGCCTCTGCCCTTCCATCCATTGGATAGATAGAGGGAGGGGGAGGGTGAGGGGCTGAGTCCTTTGGGTTTTTAGTTGAACAATGGTGTCAACCTTCATTGCTTATAATTCGCTCCTCTTGTGTGTAATTTTTGCCACCTTTATGGGACTCATAACTTAATCTTCTATTGTCTATTGCCTAACCTCAACCATCTAACTTGTCATCTAAAGTGGATTCATAATATCTGCATATTGTTTGCCGCTTTCAGTTCTTTAATCATTTAGTTTCTAGAACTATTGGGATTTTCTTGTATGAATAGCTACAGCTTTTCTTTTTTCTTTTTTTGAGACTCAGCTACAGCTAATAACATATAACATCTTTTCATCCACTTGGACTTGGTTTTGAGGTTCCTTTGGTTATATGGCAACAACTTTCTCTTTCTGTGGGTAGGTAGAAGCAACATCTTTCACATAGGCAGACTGTTGATTAATCTGATTCATCTAATTATCATTTACCAACAACCATCATGATAGCCAACTGCTGATGGTCTATTTTTTCTGCATCATTTTTGTAAGCAGTGGCATCTGTTAAAGGGCTAAAACTCATCCTACACAAAAACATTCTGGTTAATGGTCATGGGCTGGCTAATGCAAATTGTAATTTAAGTTGTCTAAATTTCAGGGATTACTTTTAACTTTCAAGAGGTATTCTTATTTACAGAGCAGATGATACTTACTCCATTAACCAGCCCAGTAAATAGTTGTGGATGACCTTTACTGAATCTGATCACTCATTTGTCTTGAAGAGTTCTTCCTATGCATGTATATGCACATGTAGTTTCCTTCATAAATCAAATTGTCTTGTTCATAAAAAGTTGATTGAGTTTTGTCACCAGCAATATCTTATTTAGAAAAAATGTTGTAATATTGGTGGACCCTCATTAATTTATCAATTCTTAAGCTCAACGAGATGCTTAACTAGGCTGTTGTTGCATGAATAGTTTGGCATCTGACTCCCAAGACTAGCAATGCATTTAATTTTGGAAAATTATCTTGACTAAGTTAAGGCACTGCCTCGAGTTTGTTTTTTCATGTGGGTAACAGTGGAAGGCAAGATTTTGACAACTGATAATCTACAAAGATGGGGTATTGTCATTCCATGGTGTAGTTTGTGCAGGACATATGGGGAGTCCATTGATCATCTATTTCTACATTGTTGGGTGGCTAGGGAGTTATGGGGTTTTCTGAGCCTTTTAGGGGTAGAATCGGTGATGCCTCGAAGGGTGGGCGAGTTGTTATGCTGGAATGGCCTTACAGTCAAGGACATGCTGCTGGTGTAGAGTTCAGTTCTCTCGTGCTAAATGTGGATCATTTGGAGAGAAAGGATTTCGTGTGTTTTTGAAGATAAAGAATCTTTGGTTCTCCTTCTCAAGTCGCAGTTACTAGGCACTATTTTCTCTAGGCATAAGGCTTGTTCCATCTCCCCTGAGCCTACTTTTGATCTTCTGTCCATGCCAGATAGCTTTTTTGTACGCTGATTCTATTTTTCTTTTGTGTCTGTACTGTTATGTAGTATACGTCCTGTATACTGCATTTTTTTTTTCATCTTTTAATAATTCTTACTGATAAAAAAAAAAAAAAATCTTGATTAAGTAGTTCTAATGGAAAAATAATGCAATGGAATGCCCATATTATATTCCTCAGTTGTATTTTAGCATAAATTGAATTCCTTGATATTTTAATCTAAAGAATATTGAAAAAGCAACCAAATGCCTAATTTGAAGAGAGTATTGTGGGATTATCCCCATTTTCTCTACTATCATTTAGCATATGACATGACTAGAATGATTCATTATTCACATATCAATATCTGTCAAAAATGGGTAAAAGAAAAAAAGAAAGCTCCATCTTTCACATATTGATGAAACATCTCACATTAACCCATTTTACTATCTTGTCTGCGGAGGGGACGGGGCTTGTGTCATAATAAGCGATGTTTCTGTTGGAGTTGAAATGGGTGGTATGAGGATCCTTTTATCTAAGACGAGAGAGAAGTGATTAGAGTTGGATGTCGTCAGACTGTCTATGGATTTCATGTATTCAGATGCATTGTTTTCTATAATCAAAGCATCCTCCAGCTCCCGGACTATGTCAATCATGCATGGTCGATAAGCAGCATAGGATTCAATACATGATAATGCCACCTCCATTACTCTCCACATTGCCTCTGCAATGTACCCACCCTTAATGCCAGGATATCCACGATTTCATCAATCCTTGACTCTCTAAAATAGGACTTTGCCTGCATGCAAAGTGTTCCACTGTCAGAGTTAGTCCTCAATTAATGGGTCAACTATCCCTCTAGGATATTTTGGATCTCTAGGGACAGATGTGAAGTAGAAATTCCATGTAGGTTGTAATCTTTAGGCATTATGCAGTGTGAAAGAATAGTGTGAGTGTGTAACACTGTAGGTCATTGATTCATATATGTGACTTCTAAAAGGGCAAGATTATAGTCATCAAATTATCAGAAGCTAGAAAACATGAAATTGGACTGTACCCATTCAACCAGGCTCCATTCGTTTCGTGGCCTCTGTATGTTGAGCGGCTCTTGACCACTTACAATTTCAAGTAGAACCACACCAAAGCTGAAGACATCACTCTTTGCTGATAGTTGCTGTGTTGTATAGTACCTGAATGATAGATTCAAAACATAAGGCCACATTAAAATTTCCATGGCTATAGTTACTCTCTTTGATACATAAAACCAACTTCAAGGTGAAATGGAACAATGTTGGATGCTTGAGCAGTTAAGATCTACTTAAGATTCCAGAAAACCTAGGTATGCATATATTCATGAAGAAGATTAAATTATTGATGACCATTGATTAAGTGGAACAAAATCTGTTGCTCATAGAGACAAAAGTAAGCAAGGTTTGAATGTTTTATGTAGAAACAATTCTAAGAAAAACATTCAGACTTACTCTGGATCTAGGTAACCAGCTGTCCCCCTCACTTCCAGAGATGCATTACTGTCCCCTTCCTGAGAAGCATATTTTGAAAAACCAAAGTCTGCAACCTTTGCACACATGCTATGATCCAAAAGTATATTGCTTGATTTCACATCCCTATGTATTATGCTACGTCCAGGAAATGTGTGAAGATAGGTCAAACCTGAATAATGAAAATACTCACTCAAACATGCTACATGCTAGTTTGGGGTTGGGGGGGGGGGGGGGGAAGAGAAAAGAAAATAAAAACAGTTAAATCAACCAAAACAACCAAAGGAAAGCCAATCAAGTGAAGAAATTTTGGGAAGCAACGACATTGAAAATTCCATTTTCATCCATATACACCAATTCCTAAAAAAGTAATGGATCATTAGTTCACAATAGGTCATTCCCATCTTTGTTCTCTGTTGTATCTTTTAATCCATCCAATGCAACCAATTAATAAACAATGCTTTGGAAATGCCTCTAACATCAAAATGCCATATGTAGCCCACCCATGAACCATAACTGTTATTGAATCATTGCTCAATTTTCACGATAATTCTTTCAATTAGCTCAGTCAGTAAGACTGGACAAAGTTGCCATACCTTTTTTTTCTTTTTTGACAAATATGTCACTGTATTGGTTTACTCTGAAGCTGTGTTCACTTGTCATCATGTCATGGTTTTATCATCTTTTTATCAAAAGTAACTGTAGAATACTTAATTGGGGTACCCCTTCTCCATCATTTCCTTTCCTCTAGTAGGTTTAACACAGTAGAGTATCTCATAAAAAGTACTGCTTGCTAGAAATTTCATCATGTAGCAACATCAAGTACTTAAGATATTGATCAAGTTTTCCTTAGCTTCTCTGTGCATTGAGATTTCCTTTACAGCTTCTCTTTACTTGTGAATTAGAGCAATAAAATAATAAAACTGAAAACCCATTATACTTGCCTCTAGCAGCACCAAGAGCAATAGAAAGTCTGGTTGGCCAGTCCAGAATTTTTCGTTTTGCTGGTTCCCCTGGGAACAAACTGGTGATTAGACATTGTTGAATATCAATTGATATCAGTCAGAATAATCAAGGCTGAAATAACTAATAAGTACCATAGAGGCGATCTTGTGGAGAGCCATTAGACATGAAAGGATAAACAAGAATTTGTTGGTCCTTTTCGCTACAATAACCCAGAAGAGGCACTAGGTTCTCATGCCGAATCTCTGAAAGCAGGTTTAGCTGTCATACATCATTAGAGTTGTCAGTGGACACATTTTTAAAGCAAGTCATACTTCTGGATAAAAAGGGAAATAATGAAAATTTTTGGTTGAATAGTGTTTGCGGAAAAAGAAATAGTAACAAAACGAAAAATAAATAGATTCCATTTATTCATTTTATTGATAAGAATTAATGCAGTTTGTTACCAGAAGTACAGGTTTTTTTTTTTTTTTTTTTTTTTTTGGAAATGCAGAAAATTATTCAATCCTGTTTAACTTTAAAGATATTGAAAGTTATGATACAAATTTCTAATACATAAAATAGACTATTACCTCATTCTCAAATTCTCGAGTACCCTGAGTGGACATGGCTGACCGAAACTTCACTGCCACCTCATGGCCATCAAGTATAGTGCTGCGGTAAACAGACCCAAATCCTCCTTCACCTATCAATGTTTTGTACTTCTCGGTGATGGTCTCTATGTACTCTAGGGTAAACTGCTCAATAGATATCGACTTTATACTTATGTCATCTTTGCTGGGCAGGGAAATAACTACATCTGCATATTTTGGGAGAATTTGTTGAGATGAACACAATTGACAAAGCTAAATATACAGCTGAAATTGGCCTCAAGTAGTTATGTAATCACCTGATTGACACTATCTATTGTTCATACTATTGAGTGAATTTTGAAAACATAGTAAAATAGCGGTTGTTGTGCACCACCAGGAAGACAATTTCCTTCCATACGGATTCATCATCTATATGGAGGGTATAATAAATCTATTGTTTTCTAGTCATCCCCTTGGGGTTTAGATGATGTTTCTTAATTCTCATCTGTGCTGATGCCTTCATACTAAGAGGATAAGATTTCATTTATGTATTTAGAGGATAAGATCTTCATTTGTGCTTTAGATCTTCTTTCATGCTTTTATCAGTTTATGTATATTCTCCCAACAAGATTTCAGACATCAGTGGATATTAATGGGTGGAGAATAGATTAGTGGACTTACTCTCAACCATTTGGCATCGTTTCACATCAAATCTTGCTTGAGGCCTCATCTTTCTTCTATGAACACAAACCAAAATGATTCCGACCATAACAGTAAGTAGGAAGGATCCAGATGTAACAGTGCCGATGAGAACTGCTGATATATTTTTTCCAGTATCACATTTTCCGTCGCTGAAAAATAGATTCCAAATTTCAGATTTCTTATTCTTCTACACATCCATTTTTTCATTTTATAGATAATAGAATTCATACTCTGTATTAAGTGTTGAGCTTTTGAAGCTATGCCCTTTGTCTAATTGGGAATTGCATCTAAAAAATCTGGAGCAAGCACATAATTACTGAATCAATGGAAGTATGTTTCATAAACAGGAATCAGTTTAAAATTTAACAGACATATACTAGTTTATATATGGCACAATAATACATTCAAAAGAAAACTTACAGGAATTTCAAATATGGCAGTGAGGTAAGAGATTCTGGAATCTGCCCCACAAGTTCATTGTTGCTCACATCCCTGATAATTATTGTAAATCAATGAATGAGTGAAACATGATATTTCTGATGTGCAATACTTCAATTAAGAATAAGAAAATTACTCATGATACTAATTAGGATCTAAGTGAAGGAAGAAATGAGAAGAGATCTGTAGAACATCTAAAAATATTAAGCTAGTGGTCTCAAAATATTGTTAGCACATCCACATGGCACCCATTTTGGAAATGAAAAGTCAATTTTGACAGACCATCAGGATATGAATCAGAGGATGAACCACTATACTTGTAGATAAAAAGAAAGACGATAACTGTCTAAATGTAATGATTGTATAGAGCAATAACATTTTTTATGCCTGTCTGTAGACTTTGGCATATGTCAATGTGATATGATATTGCTATTAATAAACTGTCACCTACAAAGAATCCTCCCTAGTATAACTTCTAGAACGAATTTATCAGAATTTGATGTAAAAATTATTAACATTATATGTCAATAGATTGATATATCACCAAGCTCAAGGGGAAATGGGATGTCCCATCACTCTATAATCATTGTGGGCTGTTAGCAGTTCTTATACATTTCTTAAATGAGTAATTATCCAGTATTTTGAGAGTACAACGATATGATACTCTTTCTTTTATATAATTATGAGTTCCATCAACTAAATTTATGTTGTATCCACCATTTGTGTGAGAGGAGTGCCATATTACTATACTTTAGGAATACCTAATAATTTTTCATAAATTCATTTGTATATGTAAATAATGTCATATTATCAAAATTTAGAGGATTTGAAGGCTATCTTGAATAATAATAACTAACACAAATTGATTAAATAAATATTTACACTGATGTCAACATAGAGTAAGGATGAAACTCTGGGATAGTGCCATTGAAGTGATTGTCGCTCAGATTCTTGCTTATCACAAACAAATTAAATCAATATATTAAATGGGATTTACTAATGTATGCCCTAAGAGCTTATGTTAGTAAACCATTTTAAAAAACCTTTTATATAAAAATGAAAAAAATAATTAATTGATTTGACAATTTTTTTAATTTTTCATAAAAAGTTTCATAAAATGGATGTTAACTATACTAAATCATTACCCATTCAACAAAATAGCCCCAAAATGGCACCAATACAACTAGAGATAAATATAGGTGAACATAAGCACATGCAATTGAACCTATTAAGAAGTAACGCATTCAAAGGAAGGATAAAATGAACTGGACTTACACATCAGTGATGATAATTGAACCATTATAGGTCTCACAAAACAAACCAAGCCAGGTATGTGGAACACATGGGTCTCCAGACTAAGTATCCAACAGTTTAGGCTTGATTATATTCCAACAACTCATTCCTTACCTTTGAAATCACTTCCACTGAAGACACAAAAGAAAAAAAAAAAAAAAAATTTGTTAATAGAGGACTTGGTTAGTTAAATTTGGTAAACTGAACTAATGGGTGCACTTGGACTTAAATTTGGTAAACTGAACTCACCATCCTTTTGGTTAGTCTCTTGAATCCATGTTATGTGCTGCAAGATCTCATAGGCATTGCAAATGGGCCCAAATGCAGACCCAGAGGCCTTGCTCAAGGTCAAATTAAGAGACCCATTTGCCATAAAATCCCAAACCACCTCCCTATAATTAGACCCATTAGCCAATTATCAAATCACTTACAGACAACCCAAGCTGCTCGATCAGCTTGTCCACACGCTCTTGCTTTTCAGCCCTTGAAATAGGCCCCAGCCGAAAATCAGCAGCAAACATCAAAGTCTCATACACAGTAAGCATTGGAAATAGCCTATCATCCTGCATTATATATGCTGAAGTCCTTTTAATCAAGCTCGGACTCATTTCCTTCCCAGCCAAACCATCCAGTAGTGTAGATTTGCCTGCACCACTTGGACCCATCACTGCTGTGATGCACCCTTTTGGTGCATAGCCAGTAATCCTGTTCAACAAATCTACTTCTTCTTTGAACCATTCCCCTTCAACATCCTTCTTTTTCTTTGTCACCGTATATGTAAGGCTTGAAAAATCGAGTACACCAGTGAAATTAACCGGCTTCCCTATGTCGATCACTGTGTCACGACGATCAATATTGGTATGAGACATTGGTAGAGTGTTAGTTTTTTTCTTTTCCTTTTTTTCCTTTGGGGTCTCCCAGTAAGTTGGGGGCTAGGACTGAAGTAGAATTAAAAAGGAGGAAACAATGTGAAAAAAACAAAAAAATAATTGTAACAACCAGTGAAAAGGTGTAGTAAGGAGGTAGTCCCAAAGTTTACATGAGGCTCTTTTTATATATTGAAGAATCCGTATGGACTCGTTCCAGTCGAAAAGAAGAAAATGCCTTCTTGTTTCCATCATCGGCTGGTTTTGACATTATCGTGTGCATTTTAGGCTTTTAGCCTGGAGCTGCCCGCTGGCCTTGACTTTCTTTGGACATGTATGCTAGCCAAATTTTGTTTGAACTTTCTTGCAGATTTTTGGTGTCATTATGTAGCTGAAGTAAACACTTTGTGTTGTCATCGGTGATCTAATTATTTACATTTGCAAATTGTATGAGGTAACAATTATGTCCTTCTCAGCGTGGCTTTCAAAGTGCAAATAAAGGAAGCATCATTCGGATTAATTTCATTAACAATACTGTGAGTGATCATGTACTTGCCAGTTTTAGGCTGTCAAATACTAAGCTAATCTGCTACAACCTTGCGAGTAATTAATAATTATAGTCATGAATATAATATCTCATGAGGAGTATAAGAAACGTATATTCACTTTTCTCACATGATAGTGATTCTATTTAATTAAATTCATGATAAGGATTTAGTCTCAAAATTTTTAAAAATAAATAAAAAATCACAATAAGGTCCACTATTTATGTGAGAATAGGAGTGTGTATTAATTTTACTCATGAAGTTTTCTATAATTTTTCATTACAAATAGGGTTATAATTAAACAAGTCATTCGAAAACAACTTAAGTTTGACTTAATAAAAAGTTTCGTTCAAGTTTCTTTATTTATAAACGAATAATACTTGAGTCTTAAGTTTAGGCTTGTTTAATAAACAAACCAAGCCCAAGCAAAAAAAAAAAAAAAATTGCTCATAGAATAAGCTCTTGAACAATAAATAAAGTTTGATAAAATACAAGTTGAGCTTAGACTAGTTTATGAGCTTAGTAATAAGCTTCATATGAGCTTCAAAAATAAACTTATATCCTACTAAGCTTTTATTAATTGGGAGTTGGGGCCTTATGTCTAAGCCAAATGGGCGTAACAATATGCTTAAAATGATCTTGATAATATACTTGTATTGGATTCAAAAGCTTAATATTGAGCTTGAGTTTGAGAGCTCAAACTTCTAGACTATCTAACAATATCAAGCTCAAACAATTTGTAGGCTTAGTTTGAACTTAAGTAGAGCTTGAACATTTTACATTTGTTATCAAGCAAATTTTGAACATTCAATACTTAACATATCTAACAATATCAAGCTCAAACAATTTGTAGGCTTAGTTTGAACTTAAGTAGAGGTTGAACATTTTACATTTGTAATTAAGCAAATTTTGAACATTCAATACTTAACATAGTTTGACTTGTTACAACAGGTACAAAGGGTTTTGAATTTTTGGAGGAAAGAGATCGCTAAAGATGTCTCTAGTCTCGTATAATTTAGAATTTTAAATAATGTTATATTTTGTATATTATTATTATTATTATTATTATTATTATTATATATATAAAACCTTATTTATTATTAATCATGAAATTGACTCCCAGCATTTAAATTTGAAAGGATCATATTCCACTTTTCAAATCAATTGAATTATGTCTATCTCGATCGAGCCACATTCCAAACTTCTTGCTTATTGAAGATTTTTCCAACCCTTTTATATGGCTTTTACGCCACTCATGGGTTTCTCGTTACCCTATAGTGATGCCGTATGCCATCTCTGCCACAAGTATCGCAACAACCAAAATTGGTTGCATCTCTTCCATTGGTGGCAGTTGAGTTGCCCTCTAGAGCCCGTAGAGGCAGTCTTCAACCCACATCTAAGTATTCTAACTCGAACCAGTCTATAGATTTTAGGTCCTTGGCACCTGCCGTTGGACTTAAGCATGGGTGCTAAAAGACCGCTGGTCTCCTGTCTTGGCACCAAGCTTTGCATTCTTCTCAATTGGGTGGGATTTCTCTGTAAGATATGGTTTTCTTGAGTGATTTTGGTGTCTTTTAGGTGGATCATATTGTATTGCTTTTCTTGCAAATCAAAGAAATTATTGGCCCCATCAAAAAAAAAAAAAAAAAAAGGGGAAAAGAAATTATTGGCCAGATCATATTGGTTTTTTTCTCATCAGATCTTGGTTTGGGTTTGATTGTAATCTCTTTGAGTATTTGGGTTCTCTCAACGTATACTTCAGTTATTAAGGCCCCATTTGGTAGAGTTGTTAAACAACTTATTTTCAGTTTTTAAACAACACTACACACATTTTCATATATTTTTTCACCCACAAAGATTTCAAAAAACTACAAACAATATTACTCAAACTCTTCTACCAGACGGACCCTAAATGGGTAAGAACACTAAACATATGCTCTTAATCTTTGCTCCTATGTTATTTTCAGGGACGGACCCACTAAAGGGCAGGCCGCCCCCCCCCAAAAAAACCAACCATTTCTTTGAAAAATTTAAGTAACATATTGGATGACTATAGTTGGCCTCCCTCAAATTTTTAGATTGGTCCAAATAGTCTAAAAGAAACTAATCACATAACCCTTTCTTTAGGCCCATGACCCCTTCATAGTCCAAATACAACACAACAAAAAATTCACAAATCACCAATATCATAATTCAATAATTCATAACCAAAAAAATTTCATAGAAAAAAAAATTCCCTTACGGGGGGTAACAATAATTTATGTGACTTTTTAATTGATTTATAAATTATGGGAAAGTCAATTACAATATTTAAATTTTTTTTCAAAAGATAAAATGCAAAATTCTTTTAGAAGACAATATTGATGATGTAGCATTGCCAACTCTTAATATTAATATCCCAATTTTAAAAAATCCTCAAACAAAGTTTTGAAAATTTCATTAGTGTGATTTTCAGTTGCATCCAAAAGTATGAGTTTATCATATTGGTGAGTTGGTCAACGTGAAAAAATTAACATATTAATTCCAATTACCCAAAATCTGGAGACCCGAAGTCCTCTTCTTTTTTTATTATTCTTCTTCAAAAAGGTTAGAATATCACATTGTATCTTTCAACTTTTTTAGTTCATATTATTTCCTTCTTAACTTAAATATTTATGGTAATAAAGTGCAATTGTTTTGTCTACCATGATTTTTTTTTAATAAACCATGTCACTTGAAATTTTTTTGGTCCATGCTTTGGCCCCCCTAGATTTAAATCCTGGTTCCGTCCCTAATTATTTTATTTATTTATTTATTTTAAGAAGAAGCTTCTTGAATAATATGTCTACAAAAAAATTTCCTAATATATTTATAATAAAAATATTTTTTTTTTTGAGAAACCTATAAAAAGATTATGTGTTAGCCCATCCTAAGTATTTTTTTTTTTTAAAATAAAATATATTACACCTACCCTCATTACAACACTTTTGAATGAGGGTAAGTGTAATATATTTTTTGTTTTTGTTTTTTTTTTGTTTTGTTTTTTTTTTTAACAATTTTGTTATACCCTTGGACTTTTTTTTTTTAAAGCCTTGGACTCTCTCTTATTATTGTACTCTAATAATGATATTTTGATCATTATTTTTTTTCCAATTTAGCTATTTGTTTGGCTCAATCCCATGTAAAATTATGGTTTAGAAACCCAAACTGTTTAATGAACAGTAAAAAGATATTCAAAATTTTTATGGTCAAACCGAAGTAAAATTATGATAATGTCATAATTAATTTTATAATTATTTAAAATATAAATAAATATATTAAATTAGTAAAAATTAAAAAATTGACTAAAATAGTCCAAATAAATATAGAGTTCTATATTTTAAATGTATATTTTATATCATAGTAGTAGCATGCCTTTGTGTTAGAACCCTTTTTCCTCTCTCTTGTGTGTGTGTGTGTTTGTTTTTCACAAGAAAAAAAAAGAATGGGTAATTGTTTTACATTACTTAAGAGAGTGTATTGTATATAGTATAACTTGTCATACCCTCCCTTAAAAGTTACCATAACTTTTGAGTGGAGTTGTGGTGTATTTTTGTGTTATAACCCGTTTCCCTCTTTTTTGTGTGAGTGCGTGTTTGTTTCTAAAAAAAAAAAAAAAAATTATATCATAGTTTTTATAAGAGAAATAAAAAAATATGAAATCCTAAGCAAGCATAATAAACAAAATATATATAACAATATCATAGTTGATTTACTAACTATCAAAAAGAAAATTATTAGTTTACATTATACTATTTATATAAGATTTACATTATAAACTAAACAAATGTGTACAATATTATACATTTTTATGCAAATATATATAATATTGTACACTTTATACAAACGTGGATGACATTACTATTACAATATAAACCAATACTTATTCCGCCAATCAAACATAATTGATTTATCAAAACTACTGTTGAAGTAAACAAATAATAAACCACGGTATCAAATTTAAATCTGACCTAAAATATTACTGAAATATTAACAAATATTACTAAACAAACTGATACCTTTAAGTAATTTTTGATTCTCAAAAAAAAAAAAAATAAAAAAAATAAAAAACTTTTGTATTCTAAACGACGACGAATTGAGACATTTCTTCTACATTGTTGAAAGTTTCAGTATGAACTACGAAGAACATTTGGTAATTGTTATCTACAAGCTTCATAGCTAGTCCAAGCAAAGCAGCTGTGCTGTACATCAACCATGAGCGTCAGTGTGAGCAACTTTCTGGGATTGGAGCTTTCACTCGCACCCAAACCCTCTTTCTTCAACAACACCCATATCATAAACTCCTTCCCTTTCACTGAATTCCTATCCCCAACTCCAACCTCTCTTTTCCCACACTCCAAACGCACCTCTAACTCCAACTCCAACTACAAAAGGAGAAGTATTAAAAATCACAACTTCAAATCCCACACTGCTCATTTCAACTCCACAAGCACAACCAGTGAGTTTTTTACTTTCTTTATTTATTTGCTGTGCTTTTTTGCTCTCACTTTCTTTCTTTTTTAATTTCTGACAATTGGGTTTACTTTTCTTTGTCAATTTTATGTCTTTCTTGTAAACAAAAAAAAAAAAAATAATGCATAAAAAATCAATGATTGACTACTTAGTACTTTCCAATGTTTTATGGGCAACTGAAGAAAGGTTAAAGACCAATGTTAGTGTTTTGTGTATAAGGGGTTTTATGGGTGGTTCTTAATTGCTATTTGTAGTTCTTTTTTTTTTTGGGTCTCTCATAGAAAAAGCCAAAAAAAAAAATGATGTTCAGGTGTTCAAGCCAGTGATATGGCCACTGCTCAAGTGGAAGAGCAGGTAGAGGTTGAGGTTGCTGAGGGTTATACTTTAACTCAATTCATTGATAAGATTATTGAGGTCTTTCTGAAGGAGAAGCCACAATCAAAGGAATGGAGGAAGTATTTGGTGTTCAGGGAGGAGTGGCAAAAGTATAGGGAAACCTTCTACAATCGATGTCGTTCGCGGGCAGATGCAGAAGGCGACCCTACTATGAAGCAAAAATTGATTTCACTAGGAAGAAAAGTGAAGAAGGTAGAACAATGTCTCTATCTTTCATATATTTGCAATCATGCTTTGTTTTTGTTGCTCAAAGAAGTTTAGGAAAAGCAAAGAAAGAAGAGATTTTTCAACCAGATTTTATAGGTTAATTTAGTTTCTATATAATAAAAATTGAGGAATTTTATCCAATTTGACCAGGTAGTGGGACACAAGCAATTAAATTTCAGGTTTAAGCCTTTACTTTTGTTAATTTTGCTACCTTTCTCAACAAACAAACAAACGGTTGTTCAATTGAATATACATATATTTGTTTAGTTTTAGAGGTATCTTCCTGTTCTGTTTCATCAGGGGTAAGCATTGCAGATTGATGATGAAATGGAAGGTCATAGTGAACTTCTGAAGGAGATCCAAGACAGCCCAACTGACATTAATGCCATTGTTGCACGGCGGCGCAAAGACTTTACAGGGGAATTTTTTAGCTACCTCACTCTACTGTCGGAGACTTATGACAGTTTGGAGGACCGTGATGGTAACTTTTAATATTTGGATGAATTTATTGCAATTAATGGCTAGTTGGCTCATTTGGATATCATATGACTTGTGAGTAAGCCTCCACTTGAATCAAACAGTAGGAGGTTTATAGAAGCTGACGCAAAGTCCAGTATGAATTACCCTGAGGTTACAAGAGTGAAAATGAGCAATAATTAACTGAGATTTTGATTTGTATGCGTTTGGATTAGCTTTTTTGCCGAAATTTTATTTCTTTTTTTATTTAAAGTTAGCAAGAGTACAATTGTACCTAAAAAATGTGAGTTTTTAAAAAACTATACATAAGCAAGTGAAAAAGTTAATCCAAAATCACCTTCATCTGGCCTAAAATAAGTCTGTATTGATTGTTCACGACATTTTAACCTGATAAAATAAAAAGAAGGTTGATTTGTGTATAGCTTGGTCTCGTCTGTCTTATAACATTGCTCCATTTTTACTTTTTTTTTTGGACAGCCGTGGCAAGACTGGGGGCCAGATGCTTGTCTGCTGTCGGTGCTTATGATAAAACACTGGATTATGTGGATACATTAGAGGTTGCTCAGGCCAAATTTGATGATATCCTTGACTCTCCTTCAGTGGATGCAGCATGTGAGAAGATTAAAAGCCTTGCCAAAGCAAAGGAACTAGATTCCTCATTGATCTTGTTAATAAACAGTGCTTGGGCTTCTGCAAAAGAATCCACAACTATGAAAGATGAGGTATGGATGAATGGATGGCAACCTTTTATTGAGGATATTCCCCTTGATGGACCAGAGGGGTCACTTCCTAACTTGCTAATGCATCATAAAATGCACAAGTAAGGTGGACGAGACCTTAATAGTCACAAATTAAACCTTGTTCTAAAATATATATTCCATATAATTTTAGTATAATGCAACATTTGTGGTTACAGCTGTGATGGTATTTAAAGTATGTCTCAACTTTAAGAGTATGTTTTGTTAAATGGATTATACACCAAGAAAAAGGACTATAAACTGTAGATCTCCTTAAAAATGCATTAGATTGCATGGGATTGCCCTCTATGCATATGAGCAACAACTTGCTGAACATAATGTTATTCTCTTTAGGTAGTAAAGTAGTCTAACCCTCCGTTTCAATGTCATTGTATGGCAAAAATACTTAAACTTATTTAGACTGATCGTGTAGATTATTCCTGAATAGAGTAGAGCCCTTCAAAGGTTGGTTTATGTTTCATAGACTAACCAAATTCCTTGTTTTGCGTTGCCATTATTTGCAGACACTGGAATAATTTCATTTCATGGTGCAACATATGTCCTTGAAAACAGATAAACTTGCAGTTATCATGTGACAGATATCTATGCACAATTCACAGGCTTAGTTACCATGAATAAAGACTATAACAGCATCAATCACATGGTTCGATGGTTGAGATTGATTACTAGAGTTGTTAATTGTCCCATGAAAACATCTACCCCACAAAACCTGACTCTTGAAATCAAGCTTTGATTTGTATAATTTCTTTCATTGCAATGTTTTTAAATGCCTTTATTTGCCAAAATTTTCCTTGTTTTGTATTGTTTAATCTTAGAAGTGTAACTGCAGGTCAAAGATATAATGTATCGTTTATATAAGGCAACAAAGAGCAGTCTTAGGAGCATTGCGCCAAAAGAAATGAAGCTACTTAAGCATTTGCTGAACATCACTGATCCTGAAGAGCGATTCTCGGCATTGGCAACTGCTTTCTCTCCGGGTGATGAACATGAAGCCCAGGACCCTAATGCTCTTTACACGTAAGAGAGCTTCTTGCTTCTTTAGGTTACTGAAGTACCCTTATGTTAGTATCTGAGAATCTGCTTCTGTTCAGAGTATGACATATTTGGATTTATCATGTTTTGTTGTTGTGAAGCAGTACTCCCAAAGAGCTGCACAAATGGATTAAGATAATGCTTGATGCTTACAATCTCAGTAAGGAAGACACTGACATTAGAGAAGTCAAACACTTGACTCAGCCTGTGGTTATACAGAGGTTGTTCATCCTCAAGGAAACTATAGAAGAAGAATACTTGGAATCTAGCAGGCTTCAAGACTCTAAAACAGAAGGGACAACTAAATCAGAGGAGTTGTGAGGTGCTGCTCTTTTTGATCCACAGCACTACTGTTAGCTATCACATTCATTCTACAAATGAAATTGCAAGTTTGCTATGAAGCTCTGAGTTGTAAACCGTCAATGTTGTGTGAAAGTTTCTCTTTTTCTTAGACTTTTCTAAACTGAGAGAAAAATGGGAGTAAGGGAGAAGTGGAAGCTGGAGCCGGAGGGGATGTTGGGAGCTGATGTGTTGTGGTACGCTTAATTGAGGATTCTTCATCTATTTTGTTATGATATCTAAAAGTTAAAAAGTGTAATATTTAATGTTGTTACTCTACTTTAAGCCATATCAGCGTAGTATTTTGATCCACTTTAGTTCATTCAGTCTATTTGCTCCTTTGTTAATCTAATTATTTTGTCCAACTCTATTAGTTTATGAAGTTATTTAAGCATTTTTTTAAAGTATAGATACTGTCTAGCCACCTCACCACCGTGAGATTTTGACATGTAAGGCATAACATTTACTGGGGATTTTGAGCCTTAAAAGAAATAAGGGTAAGATAAGATGGTGAGGTGGCTGGGCTTTCTATCTTTGGTCCATAGATACTGTCTTTAGGCCCAAATTGGTTGAGTGGGGTTTGTGTTTGGACCGGTTTATACCCATTTGGATCAGATACGATCTAAGACTAAAAGCTACATAAGCCCCCTTCATTAAAAGTCCCAAGCCAATTCTCTCCATTTAGGCCCAATCTGAATGCCTTTAGGCTCCGGCCCACATCAAACGTTAGTTTCACCCAAGCCCGTGACATTTCTTAATTAGTGACAACTTATATATATATATATATATATAATTATTATATGTATAATTAGTGACAACTTTTATATGTATATATAATGCCGCTAAATTCACATATAAATACTTTATAAGGGATGCACTAATTATTTATGCAAAATTACTTTTAATGATTATAGGTATAAGATTTATAAAAAAAAATAAATAAATAAAACCATTTGAAATTGACATTCTTTCACAGATTGAGTTTATCTAGCAACAATTAAAAACAAAGTGAGTCAAAAGATAAAAGCAAAGTGAATTGCACGTAATCAAGAATGTCCAAGACAATAAGCAGAACTTAAGTACGATTCTTTAAGTGCAATATATTAGGTAGCTCCCTTTTTTTTTAAGAAAAATAAGTTGCTTAATTAAATTAAACACTTGGTTGCATTGACCAATGAAGTATAAATGGTGTTACTTTTCTAAAGAAAATAAAATTTAATGCAATTAATTCATACCTTTGATTATCCTCTCTTTCTAAAAAGAATTAATATTATTAGAGTTAAACCTTAAAAAAAAAAAAAAAAAAATGATATGTCCACAACATAAAATAAATTTAACAAAATATTTCAAAATACACCACGTGTCACGCAAAGCATCAACTAGTAATTGATAATTAGGTGACAAGTGACGAACATGATTATTCCAATTTCAAATCAAAATGCCTTCCTTCCTCGGTCCACTTAACTGGAATAAAGCAATTCGCTCCATATACCTTCTGTAACTTCATAATACCTAGGACACAAATAAATAGGGAAATCATTACGAATATTTTACACAAGAAAAAAAAATATGACAGATATCATTTTCTGGTTCAAAAATATGACAGATATCATTTTACACAATTGTGTTTTCTAGCCTTTATTGTGCAACGAAGGCCAACTATGAAATAATAAAATAAACAAAAGCTTGAATGTAATACATCTTCGAAAATCGAATAAAAATTCATGAACCACCTCATCTAATTGGTATTTAATTTTACATTTTATTTAAAGAAAACAATCCTACAGCCCAACAAGTACATTATGTTTGGTTTGAACGAATCAGTTTCGAGATTCTTGTGAGCAAATCATAGTGTTACCATGGTGTCTTTCAATATACACGTGTAATGGATTTGTTTAAATTGTAAAACTTACCTAAGTTCCTTAGCCAACTCCAGCACAGTCATATGTTTTGCTGCATTTCCCTTCATAGCAATTATGTCATGGATTTTGTCTATCCTGTAAAAAAAATGTTTGCATAAAATAATAATAAACCTCTAGGGAGGAAGGAGGAGGGGGGTTTCATTTCATAAAATCTCAATAGAGGTTAGTGTAACATGTTTTTTTTTACTTAGTAAGTTGCATATTCACCTAATGAGTCTTGAACGTACAAGCTCGACCTTAGTCTTACATTTTTAAGGAAAGCAAGTTTCATTTGAACTAAAACTCATTGGTATTTTATTGAATCAGTTTTTAAAATAACATGGAATCTCACCGACGTAAGACCATTTGGACACAATGAGAGAGTAAACATTGGAACATGACCCCACCCATCGTGGTCCCTCCATGGGTCCATCCACATCCATTAGTTAATGTCACTAATAATTTTACCATGAGGCATCACCTGATCTAAAAATGCATGGTATGGTTTTCAATGACGTTAAAAATAAATCATAGATAAACATATGTAAGACAGATAAATAGTGTTTTCATTTATCACTTCCGCTCTTTCCAGTATTTCTATTATCTACTCTATACATGTCCGAAAGCAGAACCAGTGGGCACAAAACTCAATTTAAAATCATAGTAACAAGATTAAAAGACCTACTGGTACCCATCAAAATGAAAACCAAGGTAAGTATAAGGCCAACTAGCTACATTAATGCCTATAAATTTTGGCAGAGTATTGAAATCATCAACAATAATATTATGCACATTGATAAATTAGTACATGCACACATATTGAGTTTAGATAGGAGTTTTCTATGAACTATGTATCAATTAATACATCGTAAAACCAGACATACTCATATAGTGCAGCTGCATCTTTTCCTTTGGCAGACCTGAATGACAAAGATACAACACAGATTAGCATCATCTCAATAAAGGCCAAAATATCCAATCCCACCTTCAATACACATGAAAGTGTCCACATGCAAAACCATTAGATAAATAAGAAATTACACTAAAAGAAATTAAGGAGATACCATGCCAACAACCTGGATTCGTGCCTTCACTGATATGCATTACATTTTCCCTAAAAATGATTTTTTATTTTTTATTTATCTGGGAACTTAGGATAAGTATAAAATAAACCGAAAGATATACATCAATTAGTTGAGGACTTTTGAGGGTCAGGTTAAAGCAAAATTAGTGAAAAGTTGTAAGAAGGATTTAAGGAAGGAGTAAAAAAAATTATCAAGGTCTTTTTCTTCCTATTTCTTAGGTTTGTTTTTTAAGATTTAGTCATGTGACTACTTAACTAAAAAATATATTTTCGTTCTATGAAAAAAATTCATATGGAAGAATCTTAAGAGGTAAATCTAATAAACAATACTTAAGTACTGTACCTAAGTCTAAAAGAGAGAGATATGGGTTAAAGTTACACTTAGTGTAACTCTTAAAATGTTATATATTTTTAAGACCATTAATTTGTAATGGATCTAACTATTAAAAACTCACTTTACCCTCCATAATGAAATAAAAATTCCATTCTCAAAATTAATAATAAAAAAAAATGCTAAAATAATCTCCTTTCCAATAATTTTGAAAGTCACTAATATAATAGTTGTGAACTGTAATAATTAATGATACAAATTATTAAACTCCTATAAATTACTACAATTAAATTCAAGTCTTGCATATTATAAACCAATACAAGTAAAACCCATGTTCAACCACCCCCCCCCCCCCCCCCTCCCCCCAAAAAATATATATATATATATACACACACACATACATATATATACACACACACTAGCCCCATCACATGTGATGAGGTTTTTTTTTGTAGAAAAAAAAAGTGTTTGTATTTTATATATATAATTTTTATTTTGAAAATTTAATTTATAAGTAAATAAAACAATTTGAAAAATCAATAAGGAGTAACCCTATTTTTTAGGCAATGTTTTAGTGAGAGTTAGGGTTGTATTTTTACCGGATTGTCCGGTAAGCTCATAAAATCAACATAATTGAGTCAAGATCATGGTTGTCAAAATCCTGATCTGGATCCTACGATCCTACGATCCTACGATCTTACCTGCCCAAAACGATCTAAATCTTTCAAAGATCCTAGCGATCGTTTAGGATCGTATGATTCTGATGATTCCAAACGATTTTGGTTTCTTGTAATCTTCTTTAACTTAACAAAATGTTTAGTTGGACCCAAATGAAAAATAATATTCCAATAAATCAAGTTTTGTTATTCTAATGTAGCGAAATAGAGTGTTAGTTGAAAACAAACAAAAAATAACATCCCAATAGAGTGTTACGTTTTGAGATTTTGTCTTAAATGATACTTACAAATGGATGTAATGATGCATGGTAATTACATCAAATTGATGCAAATTTTTTATTTTTTATGAATGTATAATTTATGTTATTATTTAACATACCAATTTGGTTTTTTTTTTTTTTTTTCTCAAATAATGCAGGATCTTATGATTCACGATCTGATCCTAATTCCTACGACCCACGATCGAACCTACTTCCTATGATCTTACGTAGGATTCCGATTTTGACAACCATGGTCAAGATTGTTGGTGCATTACACATGCATTCTCATGAAATATATACAGCCTATAAATCCAACTGAAAGGTTTTATATATATATATATATATATATATATGAAGTAAATACATGAAAGCAATGTAAAACTAGACATACTTGATTTTTTTGGCTTTTCTTTCAAACCTGAATGACCAAGATGCAACAAGGATTAGCATCATCTCAGTAAAGGCAGATAAAATTTAAATAAATAAAACCAATTGTACTTGCCATGAGAACGTTAAATCTCCTACATTGGCAGCCACAACAGCAAGTCCGATATAATATACTACAGGAAAAAAAAAAAGAAAAAAAAAATCCATTAGAAGCGGAATTAGGGTTAGGGGAAGAAGAAAAGGCAAAATCCAATTACACGATAAAAAAAAAACCCTAATCAATTAACATAAATTCGTACGGAGTTTGAAAGGCATTGTGGAATTTTTGGAGAGCGATGCAACCCCACCTAGACGCTAGACCGAGTGTTTTTGAGAATCGAAAGTGTGTTAAGTACTTATGTTTGAGGTGGGCGGTGCTAGCCATCAAATATTTATTTGGGGCTGAGATTGGGCCAATCTCAGCCCGGTCCATACCTCTGCCCACATCCACACTCCGATCCGTTACATCTATTATATTTCTTTTTTCTTTTTTTAATACTACTAAAATCCGGGAGAAAACTAAGCACCATGTAGTATTTTCCACATGAAAGAAAGAAATTTCTCAGGCAAATAATAAGCATTCCACAAGGCCTTCCAAATATTGGAATTAGGAGCCGAATCAACAACCCACTCAATATCATATGGTGGGAGGCTGAACAGCCCTTTTGTAGGGATAATATGGTAGAAGGTCGTCGAATCAACAACCCACTCAACATAATTCTTAACAACATGCTCACACTTTAGATCTTCAATAGAGAGCATCAAAGCATTCTCAATAATTATTCTTTTCATTATCATTCTCTTCATTTTTTCTTTAATTTGTTCATTTTTCCAATGCCAACAGTTCCATCTTATATGATCCCTTTTTCCACAATAGAAACATTCTCTTGTTTCCTTAAACTAAGATCTATCTCTTGATTGTGACCTTTCATTAAATCTAAACCGATCATTATGTCCTTTGCTATTACTTCTACCCCTGTGCTCGAGGTTTAAGGTAGATCCAAACCCTGAGTATTCACCTGCATCTCTCCTACAAACTTCCTTGGCTAGAATCAGATCTTGCATGTCATTATACTTGAGTTTACTATTTCCTGTAGAGTTATTTACTGCCATTCTCATAGTCTCCAAACTATTTGGCAAAGAAGCCAAAACGATCAGTACACAGATCTTATCATCAAAATCAATTTCTACGAAAGACATTTGATTTGTGATGGCGTCGAATTCATTCAAATGTTGTGTTATTGATGCATTCTCTGCCATATTCATATTGAATAATTTCTTCATTAAATGCTCTGATGTAGGACAAAATCTACAATTTAATTTTTGTAGTTATTTAATTTTAATATTTTTACGTAAAAAACTCTATTTTAGGTTTAGGTGATTTATTTCTTTGTTTTTGGATGCTTTTAAGGTTTTTTAGGTCAAATTTGGTTCTTGTTATGGTTAGGTATTAATCAGGAGTTATTTTTGAATATATTTTCTTCTCTGTCAAGTTTTACTGAGTCCTTAAATAGGTCTCTAACTCTATAAATGTTTTTCATAGACTATTATTAATAAACATAGACTTTTTGTCAAATTATTTTTCTAGTAGATTCCAGTTTTCTTCCCCTTGTGAATTTAGGGAAACCTCTTGTGAATTTGAGGTTTACTACTAGAAACTAATAGTTTAGTTTCTATTCCATCAAGAAAGCATCATGTATGCTTTCTTTAGGCTTCTGCGACATTAGTTAGTATTAGTGCCCATTCTTCATCTTTCATAGTTGCAGGTTTCTCCCACAAAAGTGGCAGACTTCCCATAGAGATAGTCCTCGATCTACATCCTACAGAATCCAAAGTCTGTGCCATCGAACTTTTCTATTCCAAACGCCTTTCCTATTTTCTCTGCCATTGCTTCCACTCAAACCTTCACCTTAGGCCCTGATACCAATTGTTGGGAATTTACACTAAATTTTCAGATCTAAAATATTTAGTCACACTCTGAATCCAACAACTACCCATGTTTGTAGTATCCAAAATATATCCATAGAGAAAAAACTTCAAATTAATATTCTCTTGTGTATGTCTCATGGCTAAAGAAAGTCTCCCTGTCTTCTTTGCTCTCACACACATAATTTTTCTTTCCTTACTGCACTCACTGCCTCACACTTGCTGCTGTTCTTTTTCTTATTTTCTACAATACGGCACACACGCACATCACAAAGCATATGTCTTTTATATGCATCAATTAATAATCCTAGCTGCCTAATACTTCTCTTAGGGTCTGTTTGGTTGGGGGAGTGGAAAAGTGGGAGGATAAAAAATTAGTAAGAGGATGGAAAAGTGGGAGGATAGAAAAATTTTTATTTTCCCTCATGTGTGTTTGGTTGGAGGGGTGGAAAAGTGGAAGGGTGAAAAACTCTTTTGTTTGGTTAGAGAGAAAAATGGGAGGACAGAAAATATAGTTTATATAAATTGACTATTATATCCTTATTACATAATTGGTAAGAAATAGATTTATTTGTACTCATTAAATAATATAAAATTTATCAATAATTATATTTTTCAATGAGAAGTGTTACGTCCACAACATTTTTTGCAATACTTTCACAACAAAATTTATGTGGAAAGTTGTTACTAGTTCTAATTTGAATCCACCACTGAAATTATTTTTTTACTCACCAATATTAACTAATAACAATCTATTACTTAAAATTTATTGTGAAAATATTGTGGTAACATTTCTCAAATAGGATTTTTTATACTTTATATTATTTCTCCTTTTCTCCTTTTCATTTCATCTGTTCGTTTTTTTTTTTTTTTTGCGCTATCTCCTCCACACACGTCCTATCTCTATCCCCACCCCCTTCTTTTTCTTCTTCTCCCTCATTCAAGTCTCAAGAATAGCACATCCTTTCTCTCTCTCTTTTTCTCCAACTCGCTCTCTCTATTTTTTTTTACTTGATTCCAAAATAGTTGTCCCCAACGCAGTCCACATGGGTCATCTTCGTCCCAAAGCAGTTGGCCTAGCCGGAGCCGTCGCTTATCTTCGTCCCCAACGCAGTCTAGATGGGTCAGATGGCTTCTGTCTTTTGTCTTCTTTTTTTTCCCTTTTATTGTTATGATTTGATTAATTTTAAAATTGTGTTTTTGAGTTTGTATTGTGATAATCTGATTATACTTGAGTTTAGAGATGTTTGAAAGAAAGATTGTTGTGGTTTTAGCCGTTGTGTTTGTAGCCGTTGTGTTTGAGGGCATTTCTGTAAAAGTTCTGTGAGAGCACTTTTCTCTCCACAATTTTCCTCCCGATTTAGGAGGATGAAAATTGTGGGCTTGGGAGAGAAAATTTTCTCGGGTTTTCCATCCTCAGCATTTTCCTTCCTTCGCCAAACAGTGGAAAACACTGTTTTCCATCCTCCCTATTTTCACCCCAACCAAACACAGTGTTAGGCAAATTGTGACTCCAAGTCACGTAGTTCACTTGGCCACTAAAGTGGGCTGGACCCACAACAAACACAGCCTTGTTCCTATGCAACCATAAAGACAATATGCTGAAAGGAAACGAAATCTTTCACAGAAGCTGATGCTTGGGAGAAGAATCAAGACTAGAGCAGTTAAAGTGGAGGCAATCATCAATGGCATATTAAAGGAGGCCATTTAGGCATTAGGGTTTCCCAAATTATTCCAAAAAACTACTGACTCATGGCGGTCACGCAACAGGTGAGCAATCGACTCGGAAGCCATAACACATCTTGGGCATAAAGGAGACATATCGATCCCCCTATTGGCTAAAATTTCCCAAACAAGGATATTTTATGGGCACATAACCTAAGAAAATTCTTGATCTTAGGAATGGCCCCAGCTTTCCAAACCCAGGTTCCAAAGGTGGCCTTCGGGGTAACACCACAATCAAAATTATCACCAAGCCAAGCTCAAGCTTTTTGGCTTTCCACAGGCTCAATCTCAAACATTATTTTGGGCTTGTCGAGTTCGAGCTAAGCTTGAACTTTTGACTTTTAACAAGCTCTAATAATGAGTGACAAGTTGAAAGATTTATCTTCCGTCCCTTCTTATGAGCGCGTCGTTAATATTGATAACGCCTTAAAATGTATACTTTTTATATATTTATATGGGTGTTATTTCCTTATTACTATACTTAATTTGTATAATTAAGCCATGATTTGCATTAGTCACTATTATTTATCTTTACATAATTTCTTGAATAAGATGTCATTCATTGTGTGTAATTTTCTTCTTCCAGGAAATCATGTGAAAAAGATGAGTTTACAAGAGTTTGTGAGAGAATGGAGGCCAAACTAGAATTAAAGAGGAGCTAAAGGACCATGCTTAAATATCTAAGGAGGTGCAGCTGGAGTGCTTGGGTCATCTACCATGTTTGGAAGCTTCAAATAAGGAAAGAAATTGAAGAGGTAGAATCTGAAAAGGAAAAATCAGATTTGAGCACCAATCAGTATTTTGGGTGTATCTCTCTCCTCAAAAATCCAATTGGCACAAAGCCAAATGGGTTGGAACCATGACTTAAATATCTACAATTTTCCAGTTTTGAGTTTTTATAAATTCACAAGTTTTAAAGGCCGAAATTAACTCACAAGTTACTGCTGAAAACCTGGACGAAAATTAAAATAGTAAAAAGTTTTATTTTCTTTGGAAACTTTTACGTTAGGGTTTTGAATGGAAGCTGGACAGAACAAATTTCGGCAGAGGAAACCTTGTATTTTCCTTTCTCTAATGGTAGCTTAAACTCTTTGCTAGGGATAGGGGTTATGTTTCTTCTATAGGGTATGAATATTCAATGTGATTCTTTCTAGGATTTTATCAACAACATATTTAATTGTTCAATTAGATTTCTTTTGATGTATTAGTTCTTCCATACTTTCAATAAGTTCAATCATGTTTTTCTTATTGTTTAGATGAATTTCTAATAGTTTCAAATAGAAATCAAGTTTTAAAGTGAATGAGTTTTCCTGAAAACTTTTCTAATCGCATTATTAATCTAGGTTATTTTGCATTCTTGAATTATCTCGGTTCAACCGAATCATAAGTATTTAATTGTATAAGAACAATCAATTATGAAATATATAATTTCTTAGATCACAAAGAATTTCATATCGATATAGGGAAACACTCCGATGCCCTAGTATTTACATTATTGATTTAAATCAGTTTTTATTATTATTCTTGTTAACAATCACCTAGCAAAAGTACTTTTCTTCTTCACCCAAATTATTGTTTAATTATTTTGTCTTTGAATTTACCCTGCTCCTTATGATTCAACCTTGGTACTTCGAGAATTACATTGCTACGATCTCTTGCACTTGGGAGTGAGCAAGCGGATATCCATTTTCGCAACACATTTTTTACTAGCCCATTTCATGTACTGTATTATATTTTTATTATTTTAAACATGGCCCAAGCCTATGTAACATATTAGGGGAAATTGAGGAAGTGTGATTTGGAGGGTATGAGTTTGTTTCTTTCAAACCTTTTGCATGAGCCTAGCCCATGTGTGCTACCAAGTGGGTAAGGGACACTGGTAGCACCTCAGGCTCATGGAGGAGGTATTGTACCTAAAATTTCCACCCCTAAAAGAGCTTTTATGCTCTTTGTGGACATACTAGGGTTTTTACCTTAGGTTTGGTCACACATTGGATCCTTGGTGACGTGACTCTTGTGTGCTTATATTTCTAGGGTGGGATGTGTGCATGTGACTCCCTTTTTCTTTTCTTTTTTTATTTTAAGAGTCGCCACCAATCATTAGTTTTGTATTACGTGTAATTGGTCACCTAGAGTCTAATTTATTTTAAGTTACCTAATTAATTATACCAATTTTAATGGGTTTGTTAATTATGGTAAACCAAAATTCTTTGAACCAAAGATCTTGGACTTGAAAGTTTGGTTACGTGTGGGGAAGGTGTTAGGCACCCCACAACGCCTATCAAAAAATTGTAATTTATTTCAATTATTAACTTTTTATGAAAAAATAGAATACTTGGCGTTTTGACTTTTTGAAAAGGTTTTTGCAAACAATATACATAGAAATATATATATATATATATGTGTGTGTATGTGTGTGTGTGTGTGAGAGAGAGAGAGAGAGAGAGAGAGAGTAAATATTTACGTATATACAATCAAGGCATATGAGGTATATATATATATATATATATATATGTATCATGTGAAAATGAATAAAAGTATACTATATGTTGAGGTCCAAAATTTTACAACAAAGCCCATTCCATAAAAAAATAAAGAAGGCCCAATTCATGTAGCAAGAAGAATCGACATCAAGGCCCTATGTATGTTCAGATTTCCAGCAAAAAAGGCCATTAAAAAGTCCAGCAAATTCTAGTGAAAGAGTTGGGCCGGGATCCCCAGAGGCTGCCAGAGGCTCGGGATCCTCGGGACATGTAGCGCAGCTAAAGTGGATTGAAGCAGGTTTAAAAGAGGGATAAAAGACAAAGAGCATGCGGGTCTCATGCACCCAGACATACAGTGGGATCAGAAAGTACGAAGCAAAACGCAGGAGCTGTGCCTTAAGGAACCAACAATGAGAAAACCATAAAAAAAGAGGTAACTGGAAGGAGCTTTCAACCCAGCAGTAAAAGATTCCAACTATTTGAGGAAAATGACAAGAATGGAGTGCAATCAAAAACTGGAAAAGTAGAAGAAATGGCCAAATAGCTGAAGAATCAGCGAATAGAGGGAACCTTGAAATGGAAAACCAGCTAGGGGCTTTCCGCTTGGTCGCACCAAAAGGAAGAAATTAGAAGAAAAAAGGAAACAACCAGCCCCTGAGTAAACTGACACAGCACAAGCTCTGAGGGGCAAAAGAGAGAAATCACTAGTACCCCGGAACCCTAGAGTTGCACTATAAAAAGAGGGTAGTAGCCAATATTAAAGAGGCATGATGTAGAATAGAAAAACGAGAAGGGAATCGTTAAGATAACTTTGTAAAACTCAAGAAAAACAAAAGAATATCTCCCAGTATCCCCGAGAATAGTCACTATAGCACATACTCGAATTCAAAAGGATTCAAACTTTATAAGTCTTAGAGGCTTAGATAGCCATCTAAGTCTGTAACTTTTGAGCTTATTTGGACCTTGTATCACGTCTTAGTGAGCATATTGTAATCCATAATCAAGAAAAATAATGAAATACCTCATATTGATTTGAGGATCTCTAACAATTATGTCGTGTATTTCTTTATTACATTGTCTTCCTTTACTGTTTTTTGCTAAAATCCTTCTCACCTAACTATCTTGGAAGGCAAAGCCCAAGCAAAGCCACTCGGACTTGAGTTCCAAATCCCACAAGTCTTGTGCAAAAGCACCAAGTCTGTGAGAATTGGGGCCAGGATTCTCGTGGCTGAATCATTCTCATGAAACTCATTTACATATATGTATATGTATTAAAATGTATATCCTAATCTAAGAAACTAACAATTATTTGAAGATATATGTAGTGTGTTTTTTATGTAGCACCCATAGAGGTATTGGGAAAGGACAAAACTCTATTGCATAATAAACATGGAAAAGATCATATAGTTCAGAGAACCAGAGCATTCTGGGTTCTTACAGGCCTAGTACGCCCCAGGATCCCATGACAGTACGCCCTAGGGTACCAAGAGGAATTGCATTTTTCATCTTGATGAGCTTTATGTGACTTGCGCACAACTTAGTTCGTAATCAGCCCCATTTAGCTGCGGTGAACCAAACGCAGTCCACCAAAACAACAAGTATTTGGGCCCGAGATCCTTGTCTCTACTTGGGCCTGTGTGCTAAGAAAAAAAAGCACTCTCACATTTTGGCGACTCCGCTAGGGATTGGAAAAAGGAGAGGGAAAAAGCAGTCCTTTCGCAAGCATGGCTCCAAAGCTAGGAAACACCTAGAGGAAGGAAAGTTCCTCTTAGTGCATTCAACATCAAGATCCCAAAAGTGCGGGTTCCTCTAACGAATGTTCTACCAAGGGACTCTATATGGAATTTTGGGGAACTTCCCAACACAAGATAAGTTTTATGCATCATTATTTTCTCCATTTTATATTTTGAACATAATGGACTGAAGTCTATGGTTTTCAAATGGATAGCTATCACTATGTTGCATGAAAGCAAAAGCATTGTATTGTTTAATAATAGAAGTAGACACTTGTTCTACACAATATAGAATCATAGATAAGTTTAGTTGTCATACTCATCCTCCAATTAAATGGACCTTATTTAAAGATATTCATAAAAGATAACTGCCCACAAGGACTTGGAATCTCTAGTGGCCAAGCCCTTAGCTTAGCTCAACTTATTCTTCAACCTTGTGTTGGAGGTGGGGTACTGCAATTTTGTTTTACTTCAGCTTATTGGTGGTTAAGACCATGTTACTAAATGGTTTTGACATTGATCAAAAGTTCACAATGTTTTGAACATGGCATGGGATTGGCTGTTGATGACTCCACACCTAGAGCAATAGAAAGGGTAGGAAGGAGTGATGAGAAGAAAGCTAGTAAGTTTGATTAGCATTTATGCAGTTAGTTTAGTCCTAAACTTTGAAGTTCAAAACTTGAAGATGCTTGTTAAATGAGGTATTGGTGGTGTGAAACTACTTTGTACCATTGATCTCCAAAAGCAACTCACTGATCTCATAAAACTTAACTAATACTAAAGGTGTTTTGAGAGTACAACCAACCTATAAAGTACAACCAAAAAGTTGAAAATAAATATTGAACTCAGCTAGAAGAAGCAAAATCTTGTGTCTCATGAGGATTCTACTCTTTACAAAAAGGGGGTAAGAGGGGTCATGTAATAATATTTTAACAATCAAAACATTGTCTCATTGCTAAAAAAAAATGGAGAAGTGAGCAAAAAAAAAAAAAAAAAAAATGATGGAATGAAGATTGTATGAGCTACACAGTAAAGCAATTGCCTCACGTTTGGGGGCTGATTTATTTTCTTTTAAAAAAAAATAAAATTCATAATATTGTTTCATTTCTTTTTTTTTTCTTTTTTCTTTTTTTTTAAAAAAAAGGAAAAAAAAAAAGAAAGAGAAGTAAGCGAATCAAAGAGGCTTGATGAAATGTAAATTACATAGCAAAGCAATCGCCTCACGTTGTGGGGCTAAATAATTTTGCAACAACTTGATAATAATATCATATGGCGCAGGTTAACAAAATGGACAAGTTTCCTTGGCTCCGCCCATGGATTTGGCAAAATGTAGTTCCATGATCTCAGCAAAGCCTAGGAGATCCTTGACTCCAGGAAGCAAAGCCTGGGAGATCCTTGATCCCAACAAAGTTGAGGAGATCCTTTATTCCAGCAAGGCTGAGTGCACCCTCGATTCCAGCAAAGTCTAGGAGATCCTTGACTACAGGAAGTAAAGCCTGGGAGATCCTTGATCCCAACAAATCTGAGGAGATCCTTGATTCCAAATGAGATCCTAGATTCTAGTAACAAAAAAAAAAAAAAAAAAAAAAACTGAGTAGTTCCCTGGGTCTAGACACGAATCCAACAAAAATGGAGTAGCTCCTTGATTTCAAAGAAGTTGAGTAGTTCCTTGGTTCCAACCATGGTTCTAGCAAAATGAAGTAGTTCTTTGGTTCCATAAAAAATTTCGAGTTGTTCCTTGATGGAATAGTTTTCTGATTCTAGCAAAGTCGAACAATTCTTTGGTTCCAACAAAGTTGAAGTACCTCCATGGATCCAGCAAAGTTAAATGGTTATAAAAAACAATGGAGGCATAAAAAATAAAAAAAAACTTTGATAGAAGTTCCACAATAACATCAAGAGAAGGTAGATCAAGCATGATTCAACAACTACCTCATGTCTTGGGGGCTAAAGCCTATTGTGCAATGGGCCTTGAATATATTTTGAAGAAAATCAATAGAAACACTATATTGCAAGTCAGCAGCAAAATCAACATTATTGAAAGCTCAACAACTATACAGTACATCTATCATTTCTTATAGCTCAACAATTGAGCCCACCCATGGAAATAACAAGATTTGGAAGAGATACAGAGACCACTGAAGGACACCTACAACTAGCTCTAAAGGCCAACGATGACATCACAAGTATTGCCTAATCCTCTCAATGTACCACTAGTACATGAAAGAGGGATTGAATGGGAAGTCCACAAAAGTCATTGCCAATCTTAGTCCTCTCATCCAGCATAAAATAGACTTTATGGAAGATATACTCTATGATGAATCAGCTCCAACTGAAAAATATCCTATTGTTAGGATCCTGGGGGGACTCCCATCTCGAGGATCCCGAGGGGCTCCCATCCCAAAAGAAGGAAACAATACCCATGGTTTGAGGGATTCCTTGGACAAAAAAAAAGACAGAAGGAGAAACTCTAATATACTGCTTTTGAAGATCCCGGAGAAACTTATGGATATGGAAAGGAAGGCATAAGTCCTACCAAAGGAAAAACTAGAAGAGGTGAACTTGAGGGCTGACCCAAGGAACCCGGGGCCTATCCTAATCAGCAGTCAGTTATCGGTACAAAAAAAAAAGCAACTGGTGGAGCTATTGAAAATATGAAGATTTATTGGCGTGAACTCCTTCAAATTAAATAAAGCACATCCAAAAGATAAATTTCCTTTGCCTAACATCAATCTCCTCATAGATCCAGCCAAGGTAAAAACAATATCAACCATAAAGAGGCATACCATGGTCAAGGAACTTAAGAGCTTCTTGAAAAGAGTTTCTTATATTAGGAAGTTCACACCAAGACCAGCCTTGGTCACTAGTGGACTATCCAAACTGTTGAAAAAGGAGAATGTTCTCATATGGGGAGCTGAGCATCCAATCATAAAACTTCATCATGAGTCATTTGCCTGCCTTATGGGTACTAGTCCATGGCAAAATCATTATTGTTGTACCTGGGATCCCGATCCCAAGCATACAGAGCATTAAAGGAAACCGAAATGAGGTATCCCAACATAGAAAGAGTGCATTTGGCGGTCATGCATCTCAGCAACTGAATCATTACTTTTTACCACCAAATCCTATTGGTGATAAGCTCTCATCCAATAAAAGCCCTCCTCTATCAGCCCTTGCGATCTTGAAGAGTGGCCCAGTGGCTAATATTAATTTCCCAATACAACATAGGTCCGAAGGATCCCTAGCGCTGTCAAGATAATCTATAGCAAACTTACTGGTCTAGTTCCCCGAAGAAGAGGAGTACCTATCGAGTGAGAAGATCTCTAAAAAAGCAGTAGCAGTAGAGATCCTTGTAAAGAAACAGACTATGAGATTTGTGAAGACAGCCTTCAACGAGCATGCCTAGAGGAAGCCTTCCTCTTCCAGGATCCCCGTAAGAGGATCCCCCACTTGAAGAAAACACCATGACAGAATCATCTTGGTGGAGCTCCTGGCCACCAATTCACCAGTGAGAGCAACCTTAGATGACTCATAAAAGAAGTTTATTTCCATAAAGGATTTATTCATAGCCAAGAGAGGATATTTTAGAAGATCCTCGGAGAAGGAAACAAAAGCTCAACCCTTTAAAGAAAAGAAAAGAAATCAGTTTAGTGAGTCCACTTGAGAACAAGGGGCTACGAAGGAACTTTTTCTGAAAATTGAAAAATTCGATGGTCATGAACAAATTTTCCAAGTGGCATGGCTTAAGACTTGGGAAAGAGAAAAATTTTCCATGTACCTAGCCCAAGACTTGATCATAATAGAAATTTTCCAAATGGCATGGCCTAGGACTTGGGAAAGGGCAAACTTTCCACGTACCTAGCACAAGACTTGTCTAAAACAGAAATTTTCAAGTGGCATGGCCTAGGACTTGGGAAAGGGAAAATTTTCCATGTACCTAGCCTAGGACTTGATCATAATAGAAATTTTCCAAGTGGCATGGCCTAGGACTTGGGAAAGGGAAAATTTTCCATGTACCTAGCACAGGACTTGATCATAATATAAATTTTCCAAGTAACATGGCCTAGGACATGGGAAAGGGCAAACTTTCCATGTACCTAGCACAGGACTTGACTAAAACAAAATTTTCCAAGTGGCATGGCCTAGGATTTGACAAAGGGCAAACTTTCCATGTACCTGACACAGGACTTGACCAAAACAGAATTTTCCAAGTGGCATGGCCTACGACTTGGGAAAGGGAAATTTTCCATGTACCTAGCCTAGGACTTGATCATAATAGAAATTTTTCAAGTGGCATGGCCTAGGAATTGGAAAGAACAAGCTTTCTTTGTACCTGGCCTAGGACTTGGCCAAAACAAATTTCAAGTGACATGGCCTAGGACTTGGGAAGAGTAAACTTTCCATGTACCTAGCCCAAGACTTGGCCTAGAACAAATTTTCTAAATACATGGCTCAAGAATTGGCCAAGATCAAAAGTTTCTAAGTACAACCAAGAAAATGGTCAAAAGCAAAAGTTTATGGGTACAAGCTATAGCATGTACCAACAATAGGTACAAGTGCAGATTGTAAGCATATCCTAGTCATGGCTACAACTTGTAGCACGTACCAGCAATAGGTACAATCCATAGCACATCCCAGCAAAGGGTGCAAATTGTAAGCAAGGCCCACCAAGGGGTACAAAGAGAAAGAGCCTCGAGTGGGTACGAAAACCCAAAAGTGGGTGTATAAAGTACACAAGATTGACCTCCTTGAAAGGAATTGGTTCAAGGGAGCCTAAGGAAGCAAGGAAGGCGAAACTAAAAAAAAAAAAAAAATTCTAAAAGTACATCACTTGAAGCCGCAAAAGCATGGATACTTTTGCAAGTCTCTATACAAAGAGATCAGTCAATGACATTGCAAACCAGCTAGCAACATTTCCCTCCTCTTACAAGGGGTAAACTCACCAAAGGCTTGGAGGTACTTCAATTCAACAAAAGAAAGTTCATTCCATGAAGGAAGTGTAGCAATTCATTTGGAGTTTCCCTCAAGAATTATTTGATCTACACATTGGTTCTACAAAGCAGGAAAGTGTCCAAAAATAATTCATTTTCTCGCGCGTGGGCTACAGGTAACCCATGAGCTCGGGGGGCTAATGTTGAGGTCCAAAATTTCACAACAAAGCCCATTCCATAAAAAAATAAAGAAGGCCCAATTTATGTAGCAAGAAGAATCGACATCAAGGCCCTATGTATGTTCAGATTTCCAGCAAAAAAGGCCATTAAAAAGTCCAACAAATTCCAGTGAAAGAGCTAGGTCGGGATCCCTAGAGGCTACCAAAGGCTCGGGATCCTCGGGACGTGTAGCACAGCTAAAGTGGATTGAAGCAGGTTTAAAAGAGGGATAAAAGACAAAGAGCATGCGAGTCTCATGCACCCAGACATACAGTGGGATCAAAAAGTACGAAGCAAAACGCAGGAGCTGTGCCTCAAGGAACTAACAATGAGAAAACCATAAAAAAAGAGGTAACTGGAAGGAGCTTTCAACCCAGTAGTAAAAGATTCCAACTATTTGAGGAAAATGACAAGGATGGAGTGCAACCAAAAACTGGAAAAGTAGAAGAAAGGGTCAAATAGCTGAAGAATCAGTGAACATGGGGAACCTTGAAATGGAAAACCAGCTAGGGGCTTTCCGCTTGGTCGCACCAAAAGGAAGAAATTATAAGAAAAAAGGAAACAACTAGCCCCTGAGTAAACTAACACAGCACGAGCTCTGAGGGGCAAAAGAGAGAAATCACTAGTACCCCGGAGCCCTAGAGTTGCACTATAAAAAGAGGGAAGTAGCCATTATTAAAGAGGCATGATGTAGAATAGAAAAACCAGAAGGGAATCGTTAAGATAACTCTGTAAAACGTAAGAAAAACAGAGGAATATCTCCCAGTATCCCCGAGAATAGCCACTATAGCACATACTCGAATTCAAAAGGATTCAAACTTTGCAAGACTTAAAGGCTTAGACATCCATCTAAGTCTATAATTTTTAAGCTTATTTGGACCTTGTATCACGTCTTAGTGAGCATATTGTAATCCACAAACAAGAAAAATAATGAAATACCTCATATTGATTTGAGGATCTCTAACAATTATTTCGTGTATTTCTTTATTACATTGTCTTCCTTTACTGTTTCTTCCTAAAATCCTTCTCACCTAACTATCTTGGAAGGCAAAGCCCAAGCAAAGCCACACGGACTTGAGTTCCAAATCCCACAAGTCTTGTGCAACAGCACCAAGTCTGTGAGAATTGGGGCCGGGATTCTCGTGGCTGAATCATTCTCATGAAACTCATTTACATATATGTATATGTATTAAAATGTATATCCTAATCTAAGAAACTAACAATTATTTGAAGATATATGTAGTGTGTTTTTTATGTAGCACCCATAGAGGTAATGGGAAAGGACAAAGCTCTATTGCATAATAAACATGGAAAAGATCATATAGTTCAGAGCACCAGAGCATTCTGGGTTCTTACAGGCCTAGTACGCCCCGGGATCCCACGACAGTATGCTCGGGATCCCACGATAGTACGCTCGGGATCCCACGACAGTACGCCCCAAGGAACCAAGAGGAATTGCATTTTTCATCTTGAGGAGTTTTATGTGACTTGTGCACAACTTTGTTCGTAATCAGCCCCATTTAGCTGCAGTGAACCAAGCCCAGTCCACCAAAACAACAAGTATTTGGGCCCGGGATCCTTGTCTCTACTTGGGCCTGTGTGCTAAGAAAAAAAAGCACTCTCACACTATACAATAGCATGTGAATATTTATTTATTATATAGATAGCATATGGATACTAAATACTATACAAAAAAATAAATTACAATGTAAAAATAAAAAGAGAGAGTTGGACAAGTAGCACCTTGTTGTTATCCACAATTTTCTCATTTTTTATCATGCAAAAAAAGATGAAATGGTAGGAACAATGTTAGCTTAAAGGGGGGGGGGGAGGGGGGTCAAAGACCCAAGGGAATGAGTCTTGAACACAAATCCTTACAATTATTCTAAGAAAAAGGTTTGAAATAAAGAAGTTACAACCTTAATTTTATTATTTTGAAAATGGACATTTTTTGGAAAAGATTTTATTAAGACATCTTGAGAAAAGACATTTTTTATCTTATCATTTTCTTAGAACTCCAACATGGTAAAACACATTTATTTTGGAAAACATTTTCTTCTTCTTCTTCTTCTTCCTTTTTTTTTTTTTTTTTTTTTTTGCAAAAATTTGGCCCTCTTCTTTTAGGACAAATTACAACTCACCCACCTGTGGTTTTCTCGAATAAATTGTGCAATAGATTCAGCCTTAAATAATATAATTTATGTAATAAAACCACCATTTTATAGCAGCAAAGCCCAATAGTAATATAGAGATAGGGGCAAAAAAAACAAAACTTTGTAGAAACCCAATTTCAAAAAAAAAAAAAATATATATATATATATATATATTTAAGCTCCCAAAGGAAAAGAGAAGATGAATGGAAAAGAAAAAACAAAACTTTCAAGCTTAGTTAAGAACTCACCCCAGAGAGAGAAACCCAAAATGGATCAAAACCCAAACTGTTTACAAAATCGGGTGGGTAACGATTAAAACCCATAATCAACGGATCAGAAACTCCACATTCTTCTTGATTTCCTTGCTTGAAATTACTCAGAGGATCCCAATCATAAACGGGTCTAAGATCTCAGGCAGGTAGCATCCTCAGTTTTGAGTGGGTGAGCAAGCGTGAAAAAAGCTTTGAGGAGAGATGTTTAATCTGTTTTGTGTTTTGATTTTGACATAAAATGTGTTATACTAATGGCATGTGGGGGAGGTGGGTTACAGAGCAGTAAGCACAGGTAGGTAACCACATATAGGTAAGTTGAATTTTGAGCAAACCACAGAAGGTAAGTTGTAATTTATCCTTTTTTTAAAACAACTATTTGAAAGCCATTTTTCTTTGATGTGGTAAAAGATGTTTCTTGAAAACATGCATCTTTGAAGAATCATCCTTTTTAAAAACGTTTTTGAAAAACATTTTTGACAACATTTTGGAAAAGCGTTTTTGCAAACATTCATTTAAAAAAAAAAAAAAAAACAGATTTTTATTTTTATTTGAAAACAGATTTTTGACAACATTTTTATTTTTATTTTAAAAAAAATTCCCTTAAAAAAAATAGATTTTCTTTTTTATTTGAAAACAGATTTTTTTATTTTGTAAACAGATTTTTTTTTTTTTCAAAAACAGTTTAAAAAACAAATTTTTTTTATTTGAAAACAGTTTTAGAAAACAGGTTTTTTATTTGAAAACAGATTTTTTTTTTTTTTACTTTGAAAACAGATTTTTGTTTGAAAACAGATTTGAAAGCAGATTTTTTTTTACTTTCAAAACAGTTTTGAAAACAGATTTTATTATTATATTTTTATAAAATTTCAGACTTCCTTTAAAAAAAGAATTTTTTTTTTTTATGAAAATTTTTAATTTTTAATTTTTTTTTTTTATGTCTCTCTTAAATAGATTTAATCTCTTTCAAGCCTTATTGGTCCTTCATCATAAGGAAATGGGAGTTCTAAGCCATCAACCATTCCTATAAGACATACACATATTGTGCTTTACTTGAGGTTTAAAAACCATTTAAAAAAGATGATAGAAAGTCTTTTTTTTAAGGTGTCTAGATATAGTTAGTGTGTGTGTGTGTGTGTGGAAGCAATAAAGTAAATGAGGAGAGGGAATGTGCAAGAAATTAAAAGGATGACATAAAATAAAAGGGGATTGGGATTGCTTGAAAGTAAATGAGATGACATAAAATAAAAGCATTAATAGTAAAATCCCTAGATGCGCCTAGGTGGGATGGGATTTCTTCCCTCTAAGGGTACTTCCCATACATAGCCTAGGAGATGGTTCAATACCCATCTAGGAAAACAACACAACAATATAAACCAACAACAATAATATGAACATTGAAATAAAGAGATAGACACAACATGTACAAGAGCATGGTAAAAATAAAGCAACTTTGAACAATAAGCAAGATAAAAGAAATGATTTTATATATATGGAAATGATGTTTAGAAGATAATAAAGGGGTGGGATGGGTTTAGTTATTAAGGAACTAATCCATCCCTATAGCCTTACCCACAAAGATTACAAAAAAAAAGAAAAAGAAAAAAAAAAGGATGAGGCTTTTTTGTGTAGGGTTTCCAAGAGAGAGAGAGAGAGAATTTTTTTTGAATTTTCTAAGGCTATTTTTCCAGAATTTTCTTACTTTTTATAACTTTTCCTCAATTTTTTCTCTCTATTTCTCTTTTTTTTTTTTTTTCTACACAAAATTCTCTATTTTTCTTCTACTTTTTCTCAAAAATGGGGGTGGGGGGGGGGGGGGGGGGTGGTTATTTATAGAAGATGTGAGGAAATGGGAGCTAGCATTAGTGTATCAAGATACACTAGTGCTAGCCTCCCATTTTTGCCACCTCATCAGTCCTTTTTCGACTTTATCTCATTTTTGGCCCAATCTTCGCGCTACTGTTTGGAAGCCTTTTTGAGCTCCATTATCTTCTTCAAATTTTATATGCATGGAAAGATATTGATGTCTAGTTTCTAACGGTTTTAGCCTTATTTGATTTGGAGCTACAGTCATTGAGATATTGTGCTCGGAAGGAAGGTGATGTAGCGCTAAAAAATTTTGTGATGTTTTTCCTTGAGAAACTCATTTCTTCCAATCTGAAGCAGATATCGTCGAGCCCTTTAGATGAAAATTAGCTAAGATCTTGTTCTTTAAAATGGTCTAGCTCACTCATTTCAGTTCTCGCCAAATCGATACAGTTTATTACGCGAAGTCGATAAAAAACTACTAGTTTTTTCTGGAGAAAAAAAAAAAAAGAAAAGGTGAAGGTTTTAATTAGGGTTTTTGGTATTTTTGGTGATATCTCATCCGTTTCAACTTTGATTTTAGCCCATAAACTATCATTTTGAATGAAAAAATATGCCCTACAAGATGGTCCAAAATTCAACATAATCCAACGGTCGGATAAAAAATTCAACTTTTTTTACCATTACCGGTTAGGGTTTTGGTCTCAATTGCTATAAAATGACTTTTTAAAATGTTGTTACTATTTCCTCAAAAAAAAATTTGTTGTTCCTTTTTGATCTACCATCCAATCACATTGCATTTATTTTTACCCTTTTTTGACGTGTGAATTGGGGCCAACAAAATACGATATCGACACTTTTGCTAATGGCCCAACTTTTCTGCTCTATACTATTTATGCCTAAAACACATAGCTAACCCTAAGTGGCTAGCCTTGTCTTCTATAGCAACCAAATGCAACCTCTAAGGGCCTCCCATGTCTAGGAAACATCAGTCCATGAATTTAGGCAACTTTATTTCCCAAATTGTGCAAAAAGCAAGCCAACCCTTTTATCCAATTAAAGCAAATCTGACCATAACATCTTTGATTGAGACCTTGGGGTTTAAAGCCTCTTGATAAGGAGTATTTTTAGGCAGAATTTTTCTAACTCCTTTTGTCCTTCGAGATGGAAATACCCTTCGGGTTAAAAGGTCTCCTTCAGGTCAGATAGTAACATGACACCTTCCATACCCTCCACCTAAACAAACGTCAGGAATAATAGTTCCACTCGTCAAATTATCTAAGACCAACGAGTGGTTACACCCAATCCCATACCATTGGCATGTTCTCCACTCTTGCATACTTATATGGAAAGAACTTGCACACCACGTCCAAAGATCATTCTACATTGTTCTAGTTTGTTTGAACACTGAATTTACCTTTTGCTTTTGACATTTTAAAAAACGTTTTTCTTTGTATTGCCTTATCCTTGTACGAAGATGTTTAGAACGGTTTTCATGAAAGATATGTCGTCAAATGATTTTATTCTCATGTGAGGAATTTTATTACCATTGATTAGAACAATTTTATTCTTGCATGAAGAATGTGTCGTTGAGTTCTTGTATGAAGAATGTTTATCATTGTGGCTTGGATGGTTTTATTCTTACATGAAGAATGTATCATTGAATGATTTCATTCTTGATGATGCCGAGAAATTCACCAGTGAGCCACACGATACCTACGCACTCGGATGTAAAACTTGCACAATACAAAGAGAGAAACCTAACAGAGAGCACCGGTGTGGTGCCGGCCAAATACCTTCCGAAGGTTAAGTTAGAACTATTCTCAACTCCAGAGTGCTAGAGCAGGGGTAGATTATGCGTACCTTTTTCTTGAGGGTCTTTGGGTTTTTATAGTAGCGTAGGGCCAGACTCCTTTGTTTGCGGAATAAGTCTTTTCCTTATGGGGAAGATACTCATTAATGCGTGTATATTCTAGAATTCTACTCATGTTGGGACTCTACAAACCAGGAAAAATTGTGTGTTGCAAGTATTTTCTTTTTAAGGTTCCTTGGAGACCACATAATAATGAGCTGGATGCTACGTGGCCGTTCGGTCCATACATGCCACGTCTGTCCAGATAGCTTTGTCATGCATAATTTTTCCTCTTCAGTTGCCCCCTTCACCCTATGGGTCCGTGATCTCGGAGTGAAAGGACCCGTGGGGTGACAGTTTGATTTGGATCTTGGGAGACTTGTTAGTCTTTGACAGGCTGGCCCGAAATCATTTATGGCGCAGGGGATCTAAATTTTGACCAAAGCACTTTTGGGTGACATGGTTCGTCTGTCCTCCCGTAGGTAAGAAGACTTAGAATTTTCACCAAGGCACTCGTGGGAGACTTGGTTCGTCCTTCCACCCGTAGGTAATAGGACTTAAAATTTGTACCAAGGCACTTGTGAGTGATTTGGTTCGTCCTTCCACCCGTAGGTAGTATGACTTAAAATTTGTACCAAGGCACTTGTGAGTGACTTGGTCCGTCCTTCCACCCGTAGGTCGTAGGGCTTAAATTTTGTACCAAGGCACTTGTTGGTGGCTTGGTTCGTCCTTCCACGTAAAGGTAGGAAGACTTAAATTTTGTACCAAGGTACTTGTATGTGACTTGGTCCGTCCTTCCACCCGTAGGTAGTAGGACTTAAAATTTGTACCAAGGCACTTGTGAGTGACTTGGTCTGTCCTTCCACCCGTAGGTCGTAGAAATTAAATTTTGTACCAAGGCACTTGTTGGTGGCTTGGTTCGTCCTTCCACCTAAAGGTAGGAAGACTTAAATTTTGTACCAAGGTACTTGTATGTGACTTGGTCCATCCTTCCACCGGTAGATAGTAGGACTTAAATGTTGTACCAAGACACTCGTTGGTGGCTTGGTCCATCCTTCCACCCGTAGGTAGTATGACTTAAATTTTGTACCAAGGCACTTGTGAGTGACTTGGTTCGTCCTTCCACCTGTAGGTAGGAGGACTTAAATGTTGTACCAAGACACTCGTTGGTGGCTCGGTCCGTCCTTCCACTCGTAGGTAGTAGGACTTAAATGTTGTACCAAGACACTCGTGAGTGACTTGGTCCGTCCTTCCACCCGTAGGTAGGAAGACTTGAATTTTGCACCAAGGCACTTGTGAATGACTTGGGTCGTCTTTCCACCCGTAGGTAGGAAGACTTAAATTTTGACCAAGGCACTTGTGAGTGACTTAGTTCGTCCTTCCTCTTGTAGGTAGAAGGTCTTAAATTTTGTTCCAAGGCACTTGTGAGTGACTTGATTTCGTCCTTCCACCCGTAGGTAGTAGGACTTAAATTTTGTATGAGAATCAGGTGTCATTGACATCCTTGATCGTCGGTATCCTTGGTTGTCGATCCATCCAATTGGGATGAGGATTAGGTGTCTGTCGGCTTCATTTTGTAGTGTTTAGCCTTGAGGCCTTGCTGAAGCACTAGCATTTATCTTATGCTTATACGTAGGATTGAGCATCCTTCTGCACGGTAGGCCACTGATACACTGCCCCCGGGATGCGTGATGAAACATGCATCTGTCCCCCCCCCCCTTTTTTTTTTTGGGTGTATGTGCATCCGTCACCTTTTTCTTTTTGTTAATGGACATGCATCCGTCCATTAACATGCATCCGTCCCCCTTTTTTTTTTTGGGATGGAAATGCATCCGTCCATCTTTTTTTTTTTTTTTTTTTTTGGGGTATGTGCATCCGTCACCTTTTTCTTTTTGTTAATGGACATGCATCCGTCCCGCTTTTTTTTTTTTTTTTTTTTTGGGATGGACATACATCCGTCACCTTTTTCTTTTTGTTCCCTGTTTTTTTTTTTTTTTGGTGTCCATCCACTTTTTTGGATGGACATGCATCCGTTCATCTTCTTTTTCTTTTTCTTTCTTTTTTTTTTTTTTTTGGGAGGCTGTCCATGCATGCATCTGTCCGGCCTTTCTTGTCCGTCCAGGACTTCATCATTTTCTTTGTCCGTCCACTTTGGTCATGGACTTTTTTTTTTTTTTTTGGTCCATCCACTTTTGGGTCGTGGACTTGTTGTTGGTACCAAGTGTGACCTTGTCACCTTGTTGGCCGTCCACTTGAGGTTATGGACTTGTTGAGGTAACTGAGTGTTACCTTGTCATCTCGTTGGTCGTCCACTTGAGGTCGTGGACTTGTTGAGGTGACTGAGTGTTACCTCGCCACCTTGTTGGTCGTCCACTTGAGGGTGATTGGTCGTCCACTTGGGGTTGTGGACTTCTTGAGGTGACTAAGTGATACCTCGTCACTTTGTTGGTCGTCCACTTGGGGTCGTGGACTTGTTGAAGTGACCAAGAGTTACTTCGTCACATTGTTAGTCGTCGACTTGGGGTCGTGGACTTGTTGAGGTGACTAAGTATTACCTCGTCACCTTGATGGTTGAGGTGACTAAGTATTACCTCGTCACCTTGATGGTCGTCCACTTGGGGTCGTGGACTTGTTGAGGTGACTAAGTGTTACCTCGTCACCTTGTTGGTCGTCCACTCGAGGTCGTGGACTTGTTGAGGTGACTAAGTATTACCTCGTCACCTTGATGGTCATCCACTGGGGGTCGTGGACTTGTTGAGGTGACTAAGTGTTACATTGTCACCTTGATGGTCGTCTACTTGGGGTCGTGGACTTCTTGAGGTGACTAAGTGTTACATCGTCACCTTGTTGGTCGTCCACTTGGGGTCGTGGCTTGTTAAGGTGACGAAGTATTACCTCGTCACCTTGATGGTCGTCCACTTGGGGTCGTGGACTTGTTGAAGTGACTAAGTGTTACCTCGTTACTTTTTTGGTCATCCACTTGGGGTCGTGGACTTGTTGAGGTGACTAAGTGTTACATCGTCACCTTGTTGGTCGTCCACTTAGGGTCGTGGACTTCTTGAGGTGACTAAGTGTTACCATGTCATCTTGTTGGTCGTCCACTTGGGGTCGTGGACTTGTTGAGGTGACTAAGAGTTACTTCGTCACATTGTTAGTCGTCCATTTTGTGAGAGTGTTTACCCTCTTGAAGTGATCCATCCATCTTGTGGACTTAGTAGGAATGCAGGTAGGAAAAAATAGTTGTGTCTGAATATTCCTCTTATTAATTAAAAAACCATGCATTTGTAAAAAACTACTTGCCCCATTGGGCTTAAAAACATATTGTAGCGGAAAATTGACTAAGTAAAACTAGTAATTGTAAAAAAAAAAAACTAAATAAACTGGGAAATTAGGGAGTGCCATTGTTTTTCATAATATCTCTACTGGTAGTATTTTCATAGGTGCTCTATGTTCTATGGGTGCTGTAGTTTTTGCCCGTCCAGCGTTTCGAGGTGGTAGGTTCCCTTCCTTTGCCATGGTCCATTGCTCTTCTATGCACATGGTTTTCTGATGATCTTCCATCTCCATCATGGCAATGTAGCACTCGCGTGCGGCCACCTGATTTCCTTGTAGCTTTCCAACCCCGTACTCCGTAGGAAACTTGATCATTTGGTGGTATGTTGACGTTACCGCCTTCTATGAATTAAGGGTGGGTCGTCCGATGATAGCATTATAAGCTGATGAACAGTCGACCACAAGGAAAGTCACATCCTTAGTGATCTGTTGAGGATAATCACCTAATGTTACTGAAAGCGTGACCGCACCCAGTGGGAATACCCTCGTTCCTCCAAAACCAACCAGCGGAGCATTTGTCAGTATTAACCGTTCTCTATCAATCCTCATCTGCTGGAACGTTAGGTAGTATAGGATGTCTGCTGAGCTATCATTGTCAATCAGCACCCGGTGCATGTTGAAGTCCCCCACTCGTAAGGTGACGACAAGCGCGTCATCATGAGGGTGGTGAAGACGTCGGGCATCTTCTTCTGAGAATCCTACGATCGGGCTCTCTATCCGTGCTATCTTTGGTACGGAGCCCATTTGTTGGATGTTATGAACCTTCCTAAGGTATGTCTTTCTAGCCTTCTTGGATGACCCCATAGTTGCCGTGCCCCTTACGATCATTCTTATATCCCCTATAGGTGGTCTAGGGCGCTCATTTTCTCGTCGAGGTGGTTGCTCTTGATGTTGCTGATCTGTCCTTTCCTTGCTGACGAACTTCTGCAATTTTTCCTATCTAATAAGGGCCTCAATTTGTTGTTTTAAGTTATAGCAGTCAGCCATATCATGTCTGTGATCACGGTGGAAACGGCAATACTTGTCCCTAGATTGCCTATTGGGATCTCCATTTAACTTTTCGGGAAAGGTCAGGGATCCTTCGTCCTTGATCTGCATTAGTACCTGGTCTATTGGTGCAGTCAACAGGGTGAAATTTGTGAAATTCCCTGCAGGGGGCTTGGAGCGTTTGTCATCCTTTCGATCTCGGTATTGTCGGGCATCTTCTTGCCTCTCTCTTTTTCCTGGCTTTTCGTCTCGAGCCAAAAGTGTGTCCTCAGCGTTCATGTACTTAGTAGCTTTATAGAGGACCTCCGACATCGTTTTTGGGTCATTTTTGTATAGAGAGAAAAGGAACTTACCCTTTCGCAGCCCGTTTGTGAAGGCTGCTACCAGTATCTTATCGTCAGCTTCATCGATCGAGAGCGCTTCCTTATTGAAGCACGTTATGTAGGATCTCAGCGTCCCATCCTCTCATTGCCTGATGCTCATCAAGCACGCTGTGGACTTCTTATACCTATGTCCCCCGATGAAGTGTGTAGTAAACTTAGCGCTTAGCTCCTTGAAAGTGCTGATGGAGTTTGGCGTCAGTCGGCTGAACCATACCCGTGCGGGGCCCTTAAGCGTTGTAGGGAAGGCCCTACACATGATCTCGTCTGCTACCCCTTGAAGGTGCATTAGGGTCTTGAAGGTCTCCAGGTGATCCAGTGGATCCTTTACTCCGTTATAACTGTCTATATGTGGCATGCGAAATTTATGAGGTAGAGGAAAGGCATTAATGGGGGCAGTGAACGATGAGTCGGTTCTGTTGACTAGGTCGTCAAGGTCGCTGGATACTCGTCCTTTGAGAGCATTCATCATGACTTCCGTCTGTTCTTTCATCGCCTGCATCTCCGCGACAATAGAGGGTGGAGCCGCGTCCGTGAGGGATGGGAGGCTTATGTGTTGCCTCTCCGGTCTGCTCAGGGCGTTACTGCCCTCAGGTCTTTCTAGGTTCCTCTTTTCAGCGCTAGTCCATTCTTGATCTTCTCGTTGGTCATTTGGCGCTGCATTCTTCTGGCGCAGCTGTTCTTCCAGGTCGTGGTTCTGTTTGGTTAGGCGCTCCACGGCAGCAGCGAGAGTTTGGACTTGTCTCTCTAAAGCCGTCGTGGGTGGTTCCTCTCCTTGAACGTTGTTAGTGGTTGCCATAGATTGAGTGAGTACCATGCAACCCTTTTGCCCGGGAAACAATAATATGGCTTGCGAATCTCAACTGCGTTTCCCACAGACGGTGCCAACTGATGATGCCAAGAAATTCACCAGTGAGCCACATGATACCTACGCACTCGGATGTAAAACCTGCACAATACAAAGAGAGAAACCTAACAGAGAGTACCGGTGTGGTGCCGGCCAAATACCCTCCAAAGGTTAAGTTAGAACTATTCTCAACTCCAGAGTGCTAGAGCAGGGGTAGATTATGCGTACCTTTTTCTTGAGGGTCTTTGAGTTTTTATAGTAGCGTAGGGCCAGACTCCTTTGTTTGCGAAACAAGTCTTTTCCTTATGGGGAAGATACTCATTAATGCGTGTATATTCTAGAATTCTACTCATGTTGGGACTCTACAAACCAGGGAAAATCGTGTGTCGCAAGTATTTTCCTTTTAAGGTTCCTTGGAGACCACATAATAATAAGCTGGATGCTACGTGGACGTTCGGTCCATACATGCCACGTCTGTCCGTGCCACCTCTGTCCAAATAGCTCTGTCATGTATAATTTTTCCTCTTCAATTCTCATAAAGAATTTTTTATCATTATTGCTTGGATGATTTTATTCTAACTTGAAGAATGTATTGTTTAATGATTTTATTCTTGTAAAGAATTTTTATCATTGCTACTTGGACGATCTTATTCTTACATGAAGAATGTATCGTTGAATGATTTTTATTCTCATAAAGAATTTGCATCATTGTTGCTTGGAAAATTTTATTCTTACATGAAGAATGTATCGTTGAATGATTTTTATTCTTATAAAGAATTTTTATCATTGTTGCTTGGACAACTTTCTTGGAGTGGCAAAATTCTTTTGGACAAATATTTATGAAGAATTCTATTCTTTTAGAGCATTCACATCAAGAATACTAAAAAATATAGCATTTAGCAACTCAAAACACTACTTTATTTATTTTAACACCCCAATTTATAATATACCCAACATCAAAAGTTTTATATTTTTTAACACTTTATTAAAATATTATTAATTATTTTTTAATTATTTATTATTTTCAATCTCATCTATTCCACTCTCTTTCTTCCTCTCTCTTTTCATACGTGTATCTCTCTTCTCCAAAACAAAAAAAATCCAACACACAGCAAACCCAACCCACTGCCATAGCTGCCACCACCCACAACCTCAACCCCCAACCACCAAAATCACAAACAAAAACAAACCCAAAACCAAATCACAATCTCAAAACCAATCACATACCTAAAATCAAATCACAAGCTCAAATCCACACCCACTGCCACCACAGCCACAGCCACAACAATCATAACCATCACCAACGAAAACCCACCCACCATACCCAAATCCACGAAACCCAAACAACTACCACCATTCCACGCCGATGACCCACAGATCTCCATGCCAATGACCCACGTCGATCTCACCTCAACACTAATGCCCACGCTGGTCAGAGAGTTTCAAGCTTGGGTTCGGTCTTAGGCATGGGAGAAGGGAAGGGATGGGCTGAGGGAGAGCCAATAGAAAAGATGTGGAAAAGGGGCAGCATGAGAAAGAGAGAAAGAAGGAGAGGCTCAGAGGCTGAGGGATTAAAAAAATATTTTTTGGTTTTAACATTCAGCTACAGTGAGCTGTTATAGATGGCAGCTCACTGTAGCTAAGTGTCAAAATTTTTAGCATTTGAGAGTTTTTTGATGTAGTAGGTATTTTTGTGTGTTGGTTGTAAAATTGGTTTTTTAGAATTTTTAGCATTCTTGATGTGAATGTCTTATTCTACTAACTTCAAATAGCATGATTTTCTCAACAAAAAAAAAAAAAAACTTCAAAGAGCATGAACAAATAAAAACACAATTAGTTCAATGCCTATTGATAGTACCTCTAAAGGTGTTCAACATTCCTTGGATGGGGCAACTCTTGCCCATTCATTGCTTCTAGATAATAGCTTCCTCTCCCTCAGTAGTGAACGATCTTATAAGGGCCTTCCCAAGTCAGCCCTAGTATGCCTTGGGTTGGATCCTTAGTTGCTAGTAATACTTTTCGCAACACTAAATCTTCAAGATTAAATCTTCTAAGCTTCACTCTTCGATCATAGTATTTTGCCATCCTTTGCTAGCACCCCGTCATTCATTGAAAGGCATTATCTCGCTCCTCATCCAAACAATCTAAGCTAAGTTTCAGTTCTTTATCATTGTTCTCACTATTGAAGAATTTTTTACTCAGGCTTGCCACTCCCAGTTCCATTGGAATAACTGCCTCTATGCTGAAAACAAGGTTAAATGGTGGGGGTTCTGGCAATCGTTTGTTATGCCCAAGCAACATTCGGCAATTCTTCTTGCCATGTACCTCCTAAATTGTTTAGCCAATATTGCACTATTTAGAAGGAAAGTTTGTCATATTTTTACTCCTCCAGCCTTTTTTTAGGAAGGGTCCGGTTAATGTGTGCCCTAAGGGCACGCATTAACCTTTCTATTTTTGGAAACATTTTCTCAAAAATTGAAAAAGTTGTCATTACTTTTTCAATTATCGAGAAAACTTTTTCCAAAAATGAAAACTAATGTGTGCCCTAAGGGCACACATTAGGGCACACATTAGTAAAATCATTTTAGGAAGGCATAGTCTATCAGGACACACATTAGTAAAATCCTTTTAGGAACCATAGTCTATCCCAACGAACCATGTGAACACAGTTTCCTAGACCAAATCCCTCGTCTTTCTATTGTTTATTCTGGTTTATTAAAATGAGTAACCATGAGAAAGGCTCAGATATATTTGTACTTAGTCCACTTAGATTATTTTAAAATTTGGAAAGTCTTGGGATAAAAGGAGTTTGGATGCAAAGAATATGAAATTTCAAGTTTTAATTACTGTCTACAACAATGAAGTACAGTACATTGGTAAACGTCTATTTTTAGATTTAAAATTTGTGGTGAATCATGACTTATATAGGTTAATTATTCTCTGCCAGTCATGATCATCCAAGGGAAAAAAATTCAAATTAAGTACAATAGTAAACATCTATTTTTGGAGAATTTTTTTAAAAAAATTTTAAATTAGGCATGGAGAAAGACAAAAGATACAATAGTAAAATGGAGTCAAAAATATATGCTCTCTTTTGTTATCCATTATGTACCTACCATTAGGATCAAACCTTTTGAATTAGCCGTTGTCACCCTCACATCTCATTAACATATTAATTAATTCTTGTCACCCTTGGAATGCTCTTAACTCTAATTGTATGCCATGCTCCAGCTTTCTGAAGAGATTCACCTTCAACATATCCTCCATGAAGGAAATCGGTCCACAGATCTTTTGGAGAGGAAAGGAAACATTTGTAGTGAATCTTTTATATATTGTATTCCAGTCCTCATTATATTTGGTAACAGTTGTTGACTAATGCTTGGGGTGATATGTACCCTAAACTTTGCAATACTTAAAAAAAAAGAAAAAGAAAAAAAAAAGACCCAATTTTTGGAGTTGTGATCTTACGTTTTTTTAAACGCAAGTATATATTTGAAATGTGTTATAATTATATATATATATATATATATATATAAATTTCAACCTCTGGTATCTGCTCTTAATATTTTCTTTTTATACTCAGAGACTTGAAACTAATTTCAGATCTCTTATTCGATAATAAATGACTCCACCAATGGAGCTAACAGATACCCAAAATATGTTATAATGTTAGTTGTGATGAATTATGTGTTCTGTTATAATCTAAGTTCCCTTGATAAATAGTAAAACTTATGATTCTTTCATTAATGTTCAAATTTTTAGGCACTGCACTAATTAAAAATTTTAAACCGTTGTTTTCTATTATAAGTGGGTTATTATTATAAATTAAATTGTTTTTTGTATTATAAGTGGCTGTAGGGACCGAGTTTGGTCACTTCTTCTCTTGAGAGAGTGGACTCAAGCCCAGTTAGCCTAGTACAATGAATTTGTAGAGAGTGGGTTAAAGAACTAGGCCCTAATGAGGGATGCAACGGCCATGCATGGTTGCATGGGGATTTAGTAGCTTGAACGTGAGTTAGGACGCGTAATGGTGCTCCTCGGCCCTTCTCTTGGGGGCTTAAAGTTCTTATTACTTCTTCAGAGAATGGTTACAAGAGTTTCTCAGAGAATACAAGTTGCTACAGTCCTCTTCTACTCAGATTTTCCCGTCCCTGTTTTCAGAGGGATTCCCTACATTATATACCCCCCTCTCACTTGATCCTAGCCCTACATTTATTGATCAACCAGGCAGTTACTTGAGTGCTTGTCCCATCAGCCGCCTTCCCATTCTTCCTGTGGGTTACAGCAACCAAGGCAGCACTGTTCAGAGGTCCTTTCCTCATTAATGCAGCCAGGACGTTAGTTGTGGGCATTTAATGTGGAGGTGACAATTCACCCTAGATTTGCTTCTCCACCATGCTTCCACTGCTGACATATTGTACTTGCTCTTTCTCTTTGGATGCTTAGGGAGGCCGCTCCTAGTGGCTCGTTACTTCCACCTTCAACGGTCTCGGCTTGCCGAGGACAACATCGTCCTCAGCGGTGTTTCCTGGTGGCTTGGGCCATCCGTACTCCTCCTCGGACGTTTCTTGATCCTCGACATGGGCCTTAGGCCGGATATAAGATGGGCCGGGGTTGCCAGATTATTAGGCCCCACAATAGCCCCTCGAAATCCTGCTGTCCAGCTCCTCAGACGGGGAGGAGGATTTTGATGTCCCCGGGCCTTTGTGATGGCTTGTCACATCTTGTCTTCCGTCAGCGCCAGAGTCTCTTCATCTGCCCGAGGCATGTTCCTGGCGCCTCGGTACGCGGAGCGTACCCTTATTAAATTCTGGCTGCTCTGTGCTCCCCACGTTCAACGGTGTGATGCTAATCAGACGGCTAGACTTTCTCCAGCTTTATGAGCGGGGAAACTCGCACGGTTACTTTTAGTTGGGGATATAAGTACCCATTCGAACTGATTGGCCTTTTCACTTTGGCATTCAAGAGTTCTCGCACGCATTCACTGAATTCGGTCAAATCTTTAACCGCATCCACAACTTCTCCAGCACAAAAAGCCTGTCCGATGAGCTTTTCCTTATTTCTGTAAGTCTTCTTCTCTCTGTAGCACAAATTTTTCTCTGAGTCCTTTCTTTCCTTCGCTTTTTCTCGAGTCTTTTAGTCATTGTAAGGGATGGGTAGATTTAAGAAATTAGTTGAGTTTGAGGAGGAGATGGAGAAATTCATCGCTGATCATAGGATACCCAGCACCGTGAGCTTGAGGTACTGTGCGGAAGGGGAATGGTGCATTCAAAGGAAGGAGGGGGAGATCGTCATTCCCATGATTGCCTTCCTCGAAGGCGGTATGAGGATCCCCATGGGGCCGGTAATAATGGGCTACCTTACGTATTTTGGGTTGGCCCCCACTCAGTGCACCACCAATGTGTTTAGGATCCTGGGTAGTGTGGACACCTTGAACGAGAAGATGGGGCTGAGGTTGACCCACCATGACGTGAACTGGTGCTACAACCTCCAGCAGCTAAAGGGTAAGACATACTATATGAAGACGAGGGACGATAAGGTCCGACTTATCCAGTGCCTTCCCGAGTCCAGCAAGGGTCTGAACAAGGACTTTCTCATCGTGTCCGGGGAGTGGCACGATGGCCTTCACTGTCCGATGGAAGAGAGGAAACCAGGTGGGGTACTCAGAGTAGGAGAGGGTCTAGCTTTTTTCTTTTTTGCTGTAAGTCTGCTTTGCTCGGTTGATGACAGGAGTTTGCTTTTCTTTTTGCAAATCTGAGCACCTTCGAGCGTCACTTTAATCTGGTCAACAAGGAGGACCTGGAGGCTGTTCTTAGGGCGGAGATCTTTTTGAACGAGGCCGATAACCAAGTTAAAGCCGCCCACAAGATCCTCGGGTACGATCCGACCCAGAAGTTGTTTCCGGCTCCAAAGCACGTAATCAAAGCCGGTGACCCACGGCTTCGCGGGATAACTGTGGTGGAGTAAGGGTTTTCATTTCTTGAAGGTACTCCGTTGGCCGGACCCTCTACTTCCACTCAAGCTGCGAACGCCGAGGGAGAAGGGCTAGAAGGAGAGGAAGAAGTCGCTGATTCGGTTCCATTCGAGGACAAATTTGGTGCATTTGGCCAAGTCCATACGTCCGAGGATCCTTCTGGTGACCTGGGCAATCCTGATTTGACCGAGGCCGATCTTTTCTCTGCGAGGATTCTCCCCAGGCCGAGATGGGTTTCAAGAGACAACCCCAGACCAGCTTATATGACCTGCTTAAAGATCAGCCAGGGAGGGACGAGCCGAAGAAGTCCCAACCCAAGCTTCCTCCTTCGCCATCCAAGTCTCAGTCGGTCCGAACTAGATCGTCCTTTTCCCAATCTAAGCTTCCTCCTCCTCCACCTCAGCCGAGCTTGTCACCGAGGCCCGAGCATGTTGATCCCAAGCGCAAGAAGGACCCTAAGGGCAAAGGGCCTATGGGGGCTGAGAGGGCTCACTCTTCCCCTGAGGGGGATGAGGCTCGGCGCCTCCTTAAACAGCAGAAAACTGGGCACCAGGGCCAAGGGGGAGAGGTGGCAGGGCAGGCTGAGGCCCAGGCATGGCTGCCTGCCCCAATGCTTCGCAGGGAACCCTTAATGGATAGCACCTCCCTCAGGGATTTTAGGGATGGTAAAGGCACATATGTGGCCGATGCGCTGGAGAGATCCCTACTACTTCCTGCTGACATGGCTAAGCTGGGGGGCCTGAAGAGGCAGGAGGTCATCCTCAGTATGAAGAGGTACTTGGGCATGGTAAGCCATCCGCCGCTTGAGAGTTTGCTGATTTTACCCCCTAGTTCCCATACTCATCGTCTATTTGTTTCGATTTGCAGGCTGTCTAGGCTACTTATAGGCTGGAAAAGGAGGCCAATAAACAGAGTAGAGCCCTGGAGCAGGAGCATGAAAACCGAATAGATGCCACACAGATCCTTAGTAAATCTGAGGGCGAGCTCAAGAAGGTGAGTGAGGCTCTAAAGGAGGTGACGAGGGCCAGAGACAGTGCAGTATCAGGCTTGGCGGGTGCTAAAAAGCAGGCCGCCGACCAGACGAGATGCCTCCTAGACACTGAGGGCCAATTACGAATTCCTAAAGAGCACATAGCTGACTTAAAGCAGAAGTTGGCCGAGGAAGTGGGAGCCAGAGGCATTGCCGAGCACGCCAGGGATGAGGCTTTAAGAGCTAAAGCCGAGGCTGAGGCTGCGCGGACAGAGGCTGAAAGCTCAAGAAAGCAGGCCGAGGAGGAGGCCTTTGTTGAGGGAGTGGCCAAGACCGAGTCTGCCCTCAAGGCTCAAGTCCCTGAAGTATACTGGCGCTACTACTCCCAAACTTAGGAAGAGGCCCTTAACTAGGCAGGGGTCGAGGCTTCATCTGGCCTTAGGAAGGCCGAGAGACTGTACTACCCTCCAGCTATCCGAGAGGCTGCCTCTTCCATTTCTGAAGCCAACACCGCGCCCAAAACGGCCGACGGGGGCGGGCTGATGCTGCCAGGGATCCTACTCCCACCAATAGTCCTGCTGAGGGTGCTAAGCAACAGAAGCTGTCAGAGGAAGAGGGGACCAGTAACATGGAAGCACCCCCAAATGTGGTGAAACCCTCTGTCGACCCTCAAGTCCCTGTTGCTGACTCTCAGGCTCTTCCTCCTGAGGGAGACCTTCCCAGAGTTGCCCCTCCAGCCAAGAAGACAGCTCTTATGGTGATGCCTTTGCAGGCAGTTCCCCTAGATAGAAGCTCTGAGGACTCCGAGGACACCTCTGGACAGCCTCCCAAGGGGGAGTAAAGCTTAAGGTGAAGAAATAGGCTGCCTTGGCTAACCTTTACCTTTTGTTTCCCGCTTTTGTTGTTGTTGCTTCTCTTTTCTTTTCTTTTTTTTCTTTTTTTTTAAGCACTGTACTACTCCTTCTAAGTTGAATGTATGAACCGTCTATATATATATTTTTTTACTTTGTGTGTTGATTATCATTGTGATGAGTTTTACTATTGACACAACCTGGGCTTTAACTATTAGCTTCGCAATCTTAGGAGTTTTAACATGATTTCACTCTGAACTAGATAATGTAATTAGTAAAAAATACGTAGGAAAGCCATTAGTTGCTGACCTTGCTAAGGGGTTAGGTTCAATATGCTTTAGAATGCCTTGAGCAATGCTCGTGGGCTTTATGTTTATCTGTGCCTTTGCCGAGGGCAGCAAGTTTCGTCGGAGGTCTGGGTCCGAGGACCATTCAAGACCTTGGTTCCGTCTAACACTTAGGTTTTTCTGTGAGTAACTATTTTTCCCATAGGCTTGAGTCTGAGGACTATACAAGACCTTGGTTCTGTCTAACACTTAGATCCCCCTGTAAGTAGCTAATTTCCCCATAGGTTTGAGTCCGTGGACCATGCAAGACCTTGGTTCAGTCTAGTACCCAGGTTCGTCTCAAAGTGGTTAGTTTTCCCATAGGTTTAAGTCCGAGAATCATGCAAGACCTTGGTTCAGTCTAGTACCCAAGTTTTGCTTGAAATGGCTCGGTCTAATACTTTAGGTGGCCGCCAAAACATAAGATGTATAATCATAATAGAACTACAATTCGAATCATAAGAAAAGGGATGCTTTTATTAATAATAATATCTCCTCAGGTTATTTACATTCCACGGACGAGGTACATGTTTTTCATCTAGGTCTTCTAGGTAGTAAGCACCTATCCTCGCCACCGAGGTAATTCGATACGGCCCCTCCCAATTGGGCCCCAGCTTTCCCCAAGAAGGGTTCTTGGCAGCCCCTACGACTTTCCTCAGCACCAAATCTCCCTGTACTAGTGGTCTGAGCTTTACATTGGCATCATATCCCTGCTTGAGCTTTTGTTGGTAATAGGCCAGCTGGATCATTGCTCATTCCCTTCGTTCATCAACCAAATCTAGGCTCCTCCCCAGCAGTTCATCATTGCTGCCTGGAGTGAAAGAGCTCGTCCTTAGCGTTGGGAAGTTTGTCTCCAGGGGGATCACAGCCTCGGCACCGTAAGTCATGGCAAAAGGTGTTTCCCTCTTTGACCGCCGTGGTGTAGTCCGGTATGTCCAGAGAACGTGGGGCAGCTCCTCTACCCATCTCCCCTTGGCGTCATCCAGTCTCTTCTTAAGCCCATTGAGGATGACCTTGTTGACAGCCTTGACCTATCCATTCCCCTGAGGGTAGGCCGGAGTTGAGTACCGGTTTGTGATCCCAAGTTCACAACAGTATCTTCTGAAGGCCTTGCTGTCGAATTGGAGTCCATTATCCGAAATGAGGGTATGAAGGACCCCGAATCATGTGACGATGTTTCTCCAAAGGAATTTCTTTGCATCCACATCCCTGATGTTGGCCAGTGGCTCGGCTTTGACCCACTTGGTGAAGTAGTCCGTGGCACCATAAGTCATGGCAAAAGGTGTTTCCCTCGTTGACCGCCATGGCATAGTCTGGTATGTCCAAAGAACGTGGGGCAGCTCCTCTACCCATCTCCCCTTGGCGTCATCTAGTCTCTTCTTAAGCCCATTGACGATGACCTTGTTGACAGCCTTGGCCTGTCTATTCCCCTGAGGGTAGGCCGGAGTTGAGTACTGGTTTGTGATCCCAAATTCACAATAGTATCTTCTGAAGGCCTTGCTGTCGAATTGGAGTCCATTATCCGAAATGAGGGTATGAGGGACCTCGAATTGTGTGACGATGTTTCTCCAAAGGAATTTCTTTGCATCCACATCCCTGATGTTGGCCAGTGGCTCGGCTTCGACCCACTTGGTAAAGTAGTCCGTGGCTACCAAGAGATACCTCTTATTCCCTGGTGCTTTGGGAAAAGGTCTTACAATGTCCAAGCCCCACTGGGCAAACGGCCATGGACTGGACAAAGGACTGAGGACCCCCCCTAGGTTGATGAATATTTGGGGCGAACCTTTGGCATTGGTCACACTTCTTGACATACTCTAGGGCCTCCTGCTGCATTCCCGGCCACTAATATCCTTGTGTGACGGCTCGGTGAGACAGGGATCTTCCCCCTGTGTGGCTCCCACAGATTCCCTCGTGCAGCTCCTTAAGCAATATTTCTGCTGCTTCGGGGTGGACACACAGCAGGTATGGTCCAGAGTAGGAGCGCCTATACAACTTGTGGTCCTCGGACAACCAGAACCGAGAAGCATTCCTTCGTATCTTTTCAGCCTCTGACCTTTCCTCGGGCAGAACATCATCTTTGAGGAATCTTACTATGGGGTCCATCCAGCTGGGACCCACCCCAACTTGATGGATGCGGACCGTGCCCTTTGCCAGCTCACTCGCTCTTTCCAGATGCTCCACGAGTATGACCCGAGGCAGATCCCCTGCCGAGGAAGTGGCGAGTGTGGCCAATGAATCGGCATGGCTGTTCCCACTCTTGGGAATATGAGACAAGCTGAAGAGACCGAATTTCGACTACAACCGCCTGACCTGGCTCAGGTACTCTTGCATTCTCGAATCTCTGACCTCCAGCTCTCCCTTTACCTAGCCTACCACCAACCTCAAATCTGAGAACATCTCCACCGACTTTCCTCCCATCTTTTGTACCATGACCATTCCTTGCAATAATGCCTCATACTCAGCCTTATTGTTTGTGGCTGAGAACCCGAGCCTCAGGGATTTTTCTATGACATGCTCTTCAGGGGATACTAAGAATAGCCCCACTCCAAACCCCCTCTAGTTTGCCGCGCCATCAACGTATACCTTCCAACGCGATGACCCCGGGATGGAGACTGCCCCAATTGACTTTTCATCAGCGCTTCTCTCCTCGGCTGCCACCTCTACTGTTGGTTCAGCGAACTCGGCCGTTAAATCAGCCAGAACCTGTCCTTTTATGGAGGTCCGAGGCATGTATTTGACGTCGAAAGCCCCCAGAATTATGTTCCACTTTATGATCCTTCCTGTGTAATCAGCAGTCCAGAGCACAGACTTCAAGGGTAATCGGGTTAGGACAACCACTGTATGAGCCTAGAAATAATGGGAGAGCTTTCGTGTAGCATGGACCACAGCTAGTATGGCTTTCTCCAAGGGTAGGTACTTGACCTCGGCTTCACGCAGTGACTTGCTAACGTAGTAGACTGGCCTTTGAATGCCATTGTTGTCCCGTATCAGTACCAAGCTCACTGCGTGGAGCGCTACAGCAAGGTATGCGTATAGGACCTCGTCGGCCTCAGGATTGGACATGATAGGCGGCCGGGATAGGTACTCCTTGAGTTTCTGGAAGGCCATTACACAATCCTCGGACCACTCAAATCCCTTCCACTTGTTGATCAGGAGATAGAAGGGCCTGCACCTGTCAGCCGACCTGGAAATGAATCGATTCAGAGCCGCGATCATTCCAGTAAGCTTTTGGACCTCCTTGGGGTTTTGCGAAGGCTTCAGATTGTGGATAGCCTTGATTTGGTCAGGATCGACCTCGATTCCCCTTTGGGTGATCATGTATCCCAGGAACTTGCCAGAGCCCAAGCGGAACGAGCATTTGGAAGCGTTTAGGCGCAGCTTGTGCTTTTTCAGGACGTCAAATGTACGACCGAGGTCCCCCAAGTGTTCGGACACCACTTTACTTTTTACCACCATATCATTAACATAGACCTCGATTCTCTTGCCCAGCATCGGCTCGAACATTCTCATCATCATCCTTTGATAGGTCGAACCTGCGTTCTTCAGACCGAACGACATTACTTTGTAGTGGTAGTTCCCGACGGGCGTCACAAATGTTGTTTTCTCCTGATCTTCCAGGGCCAGTGGTATTTGATGATAGCCTTGGAAGGCGTCTAGGAAGCTCATCCGAGGATGGCCCGTGGTGGCATCCACCAGCTGGTCGATCTGAGGCATGGGGAACGGGTCTTTTGGACATGCCTTATTTAGGTCAGTGAAGTCCACATAGACCTTCCACTTTCCACTTTTCTTCTTGACTACCACAGTGTTGGCCAACCATTCAGGGTAGAAGACCTCTTATAGCCCCTACGCGCTTATGCTTATTCACTTCTTCCCTAATTGCATCGGCGTGTTCTCTCGATGGGCGTCGGGGTGGCTGTTTCTTGGGCACTATGGATGGATTGACATTGAGATGGTGACAAATGAAGGATGGATCAACCCTTGGGGCATCACAGGCATCCTATGCAAACACGACAATATTGCTTTTGAGGAACTCAACTAGCTCTTACTGCTCCTTGGGAGGCAGCCGAGCTCCGACCCGAAAGAACTTCTCCGGATTGTCATCAATTACCACCTTCTCCAAATCCTCGCATTTTACTTCCTTGGCAGCCGCATCAAGAGGCACCATTGGGGTCTTTGATTGCTATAAGCCTTCCTCAGCATTAGCCGAGGGCTATGCGTCGAGCCGATGTGATATGGCGGCCATCATGCACTGCCTTGCTGTGAGCTGGCAACTATGAATCTCTAGAACTTGATCCCCTGATGGGAATTTCACCTTCTAGTGCAAGGAAGGGGCAACGCCCCATAAGGTATGGAGCCAAGGCCTTCCTACGATGGCAGTGTAGGGGGAGTACGTGTCCACCACTATGAAGTTCACCTCCACCACTTCTGGGCCGATCTGGATGGGCAGCCTGATCATGCCCTTCGGGATGATGAGTTTCCCATCGAAGCTCATTAGGGGGGAGCTATAGGGAGTCAAGTCCTCCAGCTTTAGTCCCAGCCCTTATAAAGGTCGGGGTACATGATCTCAGCCGCGCTGCCACCATCCACCATCACTCTCTTCACATCGTAGTCCCCAATTCTGAGTGTGATCACCAGAGCATCATCATGGGACTGGGTGGTCCCAATCTTGTCTTCCTCCGAGAAGCTTAAAGTCGGGTGAAAATTTCTCCTGGCCCTCTTCGGCTCTGACTAAGACTCCACGACAAGCAGTTGGGCTACGGACAACACTCGTGAAGGGCGCGTGCCCGTTCTTCTTGGTGCTGCCAAGATTACATTAATCGTCCTTGCGGGCGCCCTTAGGGCATTATCCCTCTGGGGCTCCTGATGGGTCCGGCCTTGGTGGTCATCAGGGTGATATAAGAGGTGCTTCAGCCTTCCTTCTCGGACCAGCTGGTCCAGATAGCTCCGAAGGTTCCTGCAGTTCTCCGTGGTATGTCTGTGGTCCCTATGGTACTGGCAGTAAAGGTTCTAATTGCGCTTCGTGGATTCTCCCACCATCTTATTCGGCCACCTGAGGTATGTTTTCGATCTTCTCCAGCACCCTGTGTATTGGCTCTCGGAATGTGGCGTGGATAGCCTGTGTGTCGGCCGCTCCAGATTGCCCTGCAAAGTCCCTCCTCGGGCAGGTGCTATTGTATCGGTCCTGTCTGGAATCCTTCCTCTCTTGAGGGATGGCCTTCTCTTTTCCCCTGGCCTACAGCTGGTCTTCCTCCACCCGTTTGTACTCGTCGATCCGATCCACCAGTCGGCGCACACTGATGGCAGGCTTGCCTGTTAGGGACTTCCTTAGGTCATGTCCAGTCGGGAGACCGTTTTTGAAGGTGCCGATGGCGACGTTATCGTACTTGCCCTCTAGTTCATTGTACACCTCCCAATATCGGCCCTATGAGGAAGCTCAGATTGCTGCTTCCCCGGCGCATCCTTCCCCGGTTGGCCCTCGATCAGGTCGAACAGACTAGTTTGAGGTTTCTTCTTGAAACCCATTTTGGCCTGAGAAGAAATCCTTTCTTACAAAATATCCGCTTCGGTCAAGTTGGGGTCGCCTAGATCACCAGAAGGGTCCTCGGGGGGATTAACAATTTTGAAAACACCAAATTCGTCCTCGGATGGACCCAAATCGCAACTTCCTCCTCTCTCTCTGCACTTTCTCCCTCGGCCTCTACAACCTAATGGGATGAAGAAGGGTCTGACAACGGAACACCCTCTGGGACGAGGGATCCTTCGGAGAGGCAGAACCCATGTTCCGTTATGGTGATCTTGTGGAGCCGAGAATCTTTGGCTCTGATCACGTACTTCGAAGCAGAAAATAATTTTTGTAGGGGATTGTACCCTAAAATCTTGTGGGCGGCTTTGACCTGGTTGTCTGCCTTGTTCACGAAGACCTCCGCCCTGAGAACGGCTTGCAAATCCTCCCGGTTGACCAAATGGAAGTGTCGTTCAAAGGCGTGTAGATCTGCAAAAAGAAAGCACATAAATATTAACGACCGGACGATGCAAAATGTGAAAACATAACAAATTAACCCTCCCCTACTCCGAGTACGCCACCTGGCTCCCCCTCTACTGTCGGGCAAGGGAGGCCATCATGCCACTCCCCGGACACGATGAGAAAGTCCTTATTTAACCCATTGCTGGACTCGGGGAGGCACTGAATAAGCCAAACCTTATTGTCCCTTGTCTTCATGTAGTAAGACTTGCCCTTTAGGTGTTGGAGGTTGTAGCACCAATTTACATTGTGATTGGTTAACCTTAACCCCATCTTCTCGTTTAAGACACCCACGTAACCCAAGATCCTGAACACGTTAGTGGCGCAATGGGTATGGGCTAATCGGAAGTGCTTAAGGTAGTCCCTCATCACTGGCCCCATAGGGATTCTTATACCGCCTTCAAGGAAGGCGATTATGGGAATCACTACCTCACCCACCTCCCTCTTGATATACCAATCCCTTTCTTCACAGTACCTCAGGCCCACGTTACTGGGTATCCTATAATCGGCTATTAATTTCTCCATCGCCTCCTCAGACTCAACCAACTTCTTAAACCTACCCATCCTAAAGAGCGGCTGAGAGACTCAGAGAAGAGCGAAAGAAAGAGAGGAATAAGAAAAAAAAAAAAACACGAGATAGAGTAAGAAGAAAACTTACGAAAATGAGGAAAGGCGCCCAGGACAGGCTTTTTATGCTGTGAAGAAACGGGAGTTGGGTTGGAAACTTGACCGGAATCAGGGTGTGTGCACAAAAACTCTTGAATGCAAAAGTAAACAGGCAAATCGGTTCAAATGGGTATTTATACCCTCAATAAAAAATAATTATGCGGGGTTTCCCACCCATAAAAGAAAAGAAATCCCCACCGTTAGATTACCATCATACCGTTGAACGTGGGGAGTATAGAGCCGCCAGAATTTAATATGGGTGCGCGCCGTATATCGAGGCGCCAGAAACGTGCATTGGACAGGTGAAAAAACTCTAGCGTTGACGTAAGAAAAGACTGGACAAGCCATGACAAAGGCCCGAGGACATCAAAATCCTCCTTCCCGTTCGAGGATCTGGACAGCAGGATTTTGAAGGGCTATTGTAGGGCCTAAGAATCCGACAATCCCAACCCACTTCATATTAAGCCCAAGGCCCATGTCGAGGATGAAGAATCGTCTGAGGATGAGCGTAGAAAGCCCAAGTGGCCAAGGAATATCACCGAGGATGATCCTGTTCTCGGACATCCGAGACCACTAAAAGGAAAGGCAGCATGCCACCAAAGGCGGCCTCCCTAAGCACCCTAGGAAAAAGACAAGTATGATGGGCCATCCATGGAAGCATGGTGGAGAAGCAATTCAAGGAGGAACTATCACCTCCACATTAAATGCGCACAACTAACGTTTTGGCCGCATTAATAGAGAAATGACCTCTGAACAGTGCTGCCTTAGTTGCTGCAACTCATAGGAGATTTGGTAAGGCGGCTGATAAAATGGGGTGTCAAAGGGAGGCAGGAATAATCAACAAGTGGAAGAAAGAGATCGTTGGAAGAGGACTATATAATAGGGAAAAATAGATCGTTGAGGGGGGGGGGGGGATTCATATAACCATCCTCATTCAATAATTATTACAAAGCTTCTCGGATTGTGTCGAGAACAAACTTTCTTAGATAATCTCAGTTCACCTATGCTTGATTGTTATGACCATCATATTGACCGTTGTCCACGCACTAAGGTCTAGTTCTTAAACCCATTTTCTACAAATTCATTGTATTGGGCTAGTTGGATCTGAGTCCACTCGTCAGCAGAAGAAGTGCTCAGATCCAGTCCCTACACAAACAATTTTCAAGAAGATGCCTCTCTCAGTTTTTGTTCTCAGAATCCCTAGAGTAATATGATAATATTTTTTTTCTCGTTCTTTGTTCAAACCTTTCTCTCTCTCTCTCTACTATTCCCCTCTCTCCCTCTATAGTGTGATTGGGAATTGTTGGAAAAGGTTTGGTTTTTCACTTTTTGCCTCAATGTTTTTTTTGTCTAGCTTTCTAGCATTTTCAAAATAAACTAAATTTTAGCGTTTTGTAACACATTTAGCATAAAATTTACTTAAAATTATATCTTTGATAAACACTATGCAAAGAAGATACTGAAAATAAGTTTTCACATGACCCTTGCATATGTGTCTATCTCTTTTTTCCATGTTTGTAGCAACTACTGGGTTGTGTGTAGGAAATTCTTGTCATTAAGGACACAAAGTACGTAAAAACATATCAAATATAATAGACCAAACTTAAATATAATTCTTTAGGTATAAAGCACGGTTAAATTCAATGCCAAAATATTGTTTTCAACCCTAAAATTTGCCTAAATTTTGTTCTAGATCTCTAAACTTTTAAAAAAAAAAAAAAAATACAGTTTTTTCATCCATAAACAAAATCAATTTCAGAAGTTCATTTTCATCTCTAAATTATTGAAAATATAAAACAAATAAATTCATTAAATTTTTAAAATTTATGTAAAACAAGAAAAATTCATGTAAACTTTGGAGACAAGAACAAGATTTTGGCATAATTCAACACATGATTGCAATTGCATTGATCAAGTAAGAATAAGTAATTTTATCTCATTCGACAACAATTAAATTTAATGCAATTAATCACACATTTTTCACAAGCCTTGTAACTCAATTTACACTCCCAGGTGTTTCCAACGATGATATGCAAAATTCAAATCCCCCCACCTCCAACTACTAAATTACCACACACAAAAAAAAACAAATCAAGCAATTAATTCATAATATTAATTATAACATTTAATATAATTGAAGTTCATTCCCAAAATATTAACCATAATGAGTATTATACACGAAACATAACATAAAAGCAACAAAAGATTCAAAATGCGAGTAGCACATCACGCGAGGAACTAGTATATTTAATAATTGTGAGGCAAGAATATTTTGAATTCATGTCAATCTGTCTTCATATAGAAGTTTCATTCAGATTCAGCCAGTTCGCTCCACGTATCTCCATAAGACCTAGGCCATAAGTAAATTGGGAAATCATTAAGATTTTTTTTCTTACAAAAAATTAAAAGGAAAATTGTCACAGATATCACATTCTAGTCCAAAAATTTGCATCTTCACAGATCCAAAAAATTTCATGAAACAATAGACCTAATTAAAAGGCATTTGATTTTACCTTAAAAGGAAAAATTCTACAGTCGAACAAGTATATTATGTTTGGTTTAACCGGATCAAGTTTAAAGATTCTTGTGAACAAATTCTAAAGTTACTATGTATACGAATTTGTTAAAATTATAAGACTTACTTAAGATCCTCAGCCAACTCTCCCAAAGTCATAAATTTTGCTGTCCATCCTTTCTTGCGAATTATGTGATGGATTCTAGCTAACCTGTTATAAAAAATTCATTAGAATGAAAATAATAATTGAAACAACAAAATTTAATCAAATTGATTCTGAATAAATACCAAGATGCCAAAAAGGAACATCATGTCAATGCAAAATCTTTATAACAAAAGTCATACAATATATTAACAACCCAATAGGCATAAATAAATAAATGCAAATTCCAAGGGTTTTATTGTATTAATAGGACTTATTTAGTATTTGGATTAGTACTATACTAGTAAGAAACCAAATACTACTAGTACAAGAAAGAGTTTTTTCTCCTTCTCTAAGTAGAGTTCATACAACCTCTTAAATACAGTAAAAACTTATGTTTTCTGCTTTTTTTTTTACAATCCCATAATCCTTTTTAAGCAACCCTAAACCCTGGATACACAAGTTCTCCAAACCCTAAACCCATAACTACTCTACATTGGTAAGTTAAAAATCCAACTGAAAGGTCAAATAGATATATTATGCACCAACTAAACTCCAACGTAAACTCAAAATAGGACCATGAGTATATAAATAATTAGAACATGCAAGCACATGTTGAGATTTCTTTGAATTATATGAAAGCATAGTAAAAACTAAAAACAGACATACTCGGATTTTTTTGCTCGTCTTTCAAACCTGAATGACCAAGATGCAACACAATCAAATTAGTATCAATTCAGTAAAAGCCAACAATTTAAATTAAATTAAAAAGTAAAACCAAAAGCAGAACTTGCCACGAGCTCACTATATCTCCTGAATGGAAAAACACATTCACAATTACCAGAGAATAAACTACAAAAAAAAAAAAAAAAAGAAGAGAGTAGCGGAATTAGTGTTTGGGTTAGGGGAAGAAGAAAAAGCAAAATCCAATTACTACATGAAAAAAAAAAATTTTAATTTTTTTAAAAAAACCTAATCAATTAGCATAAATTCGTACCCATACAGAATCCTCCAAAGAATAAGTGCTCCGTAAATGTAAAATCTTCCATAGAATTCTCCATTGTGTAATTTTAGAGAGATCAATCGTACAAGAAGAATCTGAAACACGATGCAACCCTACTGTTTATTTTATTAGGTTTTGGGGTGGGCGGTGCTGAACATCAACTATTTATTTTATTAGGTTTGGGGGCTTCGGTTTTTTTTATTTTATTTTATTATGGGTTAGGCTAGACTTTAGTAGATTGGGTCAACCTCAGCCCGGTCCATATTTGTGCCATGTCCATTTACGGATGCTATATTTCTTGTGATAAATTAAAGGAAAATACAAGAGATCTAGCTTAAAAGTAAAACACAGACAAAAAAAAGTAAAGGATAAAAACTATCGAAATCGAGTGTAAAAGAATGTAACGTGGCCATAATCAAAACGGAAATAAGAAATTTGATAGGCACGGAAGCCTAGGCGATTGGAAACCTTCGATTTTTATGCAAAAGTGTGTTGTAGATGGTTTAGAGTAGCCTTTTTTATAGACACCCAGAACTAAAACCCTAGCCCTAATTTGTCTTGGTGTGAAATGACATAAATGCCTCCGTTTATCTTTTGGGAGGTGAAATTAAGTTGGGCCTTAGCCCATAGGGATGAGAGGTGGGCCATTTTGTTAAGAGGGAATCGTGGTGGACCTGAATCCATTGGTAACAAAACTGGCCTTGCGATAGAATTTCAGCTTTGTCCAAATGCCAATATTTTGGTGCAGATGTTAAAGGGCCTTCTAATCATAAGGCCTGCCCTCATTTGTAAAATTAGGCTATTAGCACTGTTGATGATAACCCCCAATAAGAATTGGCCACAGTAATCATTTGTAAAAAGAGTTGTAAACAGTAGCATTACTTTGAATTAAGGGTCTGTTTGGGATCAGCATATTTTGTTGAAATTGAAAATTTTTTTGCTGAAAGTACTGTAGATAAAGGTAAAAGTTAACTGAAATAGTACAGCGAAACCCATGAATAGTATCAAAAAGTGCATTGGGGCTAATGAATAATAGCAAAAATAAGCTAAATAGTAAAATAAGTTGACAAAAATAATTCTTGCCAAACACACACTAAATAGTTTTTTTTTTCTTCTTTTGAGAGAAATGTTAGAATTTTATTGAAAAACACCATGGATAAGGATTGGGTAACTCAAGCCCAAAAGCTAGAGTGTGTTCCAAATTTGCAATTATGCTAAGTTAGTACCAAAATTGCATTTTTATGGGTTTTTTATATATTTTTTTAGCCTATTTTTTTTGTTATACATTTTTGAACTTCTCAACCTCCGTTTTGATCAAACGAGATTACATTAGAAACAAGAAAAGCTTATGAGGTCTATCTTTTAAAGGTACTTGATTTTTATCTCTAACTTTCAAATTGAGTGAGATTAAAGCTATGAAAAATAGGGTGAAAAACAAGGTTTAGTAAATAATAATAGTAAAGTATTTTTTATTTTTTTTTTAAATTTATTTTTATTAAATGGAATTTTTAGCAAATTAAGCTCGGCAAAATGAAACTCATCACAAGACCTTTCCACCGACACCTAGTTGAGCCATTTTGAGGTTGTTTGCATCTAATTCAATAAGTCGAATTATAATTAAACTTTAATGATACATTGTCAAATTTAATTTTAAACATTTTTTTCTTCATTTTTTTTTGGCAATATCTTGCTCGTTTTAAGCTCGATTTGGGCCCATGAATTATCAAATTGAAAGGAATTAAATTATTTACAACAATGGCCAAAAATTAACCCAATCAAATGGTCAAATCTTTTTTGCAAAAAATAATCTTAACCCAAAAATGTGAATTTGATCATTTGGGTGAAATTTTGACTTAGTTTTATTGCTGGCCAACTTGGTCAAAGATTGGTTAATAAGGGCATTTTGGTCATTTTGACCTTAAACATGAAAATGGGATAATCTAATGTCTCATTAGGATAAATTCCAACATTTTAACCAATCCTGTGATTAAAACGGTAATTTTTGTGAAAACAATGGGAGTCAAACCTATGTTAAGAAAGGGTAAGCTCTCTTTGGGAGTCAAACCTTAAAGAGAGTAACCTAGAAGTATCCAACATTTGGCTCATAAAATGGCTACAAGTCCACCCAAACTTCAGAACAGCAAATCCCCTTATTGAAACAATCAGTGCAATCACTTTTAGAACAATCTGGTAGTGAAGAAACCAACACATCTTTGAGGATAACAAAAAACTAATCCAATGGAAACACTGATATATGTCTAGCAAATGTTTAATTCACAAGCACTTCAAGGCTTTCAAATCAGGAGAGGTGGCCAAACTAATTCAAGCAAGCAAAAAAGAACAAGCGAATAACCACATCGCAAAAGATTGGCAAGTTTTGCTCCAGCACAAGTTATGCCAACCAGCTACTAGCCAGAGAAGTTGTGCATCAAGCAACATCAGGGTTACAACAAAATGTTTATCTTTGCAAACTGCAGATATAGTAGTGCAGTAATTGAAGGGAGTGACAATATTTCTTGGAATTGTTTAGTTATGACAGAAGACATTCCACATTGGAAGATGTAGAGTGCTAATTTTAATTGTATGGCAGTAGATAGGATAATTAATTTTGAACCAAATCAAACACTGGTCAAATTAGGTGGCATCAATTATTTTTTTTGCTTCTAGTATAGGCTGTGTGAAAGTAATGCTCTTGTGGTTATTCCTTTTCCTTTGATACATAAAGAAAAGATAGATAAAACAGGAGCACCAAAAAAGAACATAAAAAAAATATATAAAAAAAAGTTAAAATAATACTCCCTCCGTCCCATTTTTTTTGTCCTGTTTGAAAAGTCAAACTTTTTAAGGGAACATCATTTATTGTCTTGTCTACCTTTTAAAAATGTATAAGTTTCCAAAACTATCCTTAAAAAAATTTATCAAAAAATTGAATTAGTAAATTAATAGGGGTATAATAGGAACATTAATAAACTAATGACTTTTATTTTTAGAAACAGGACAATATTTTGGGACATCCCAAAATGGAATAGAGGACAAAAAAAATGGGACGGAGGTAGTATTTTTGTTGACAAAACAAAGTAGTTTTTAACTTGTAATGCATTAGAACTTTATTGTTTTAAGTTGAGATGGCATTTAATGGCCATTTCATTAAAGAACATGAATAAAATGGTTTTTTTAATTTTTAATTTTTAACTTCTTTTTTTTTTTTTTTTTTTTGTGAGAGTCAATGCTAGGTATTATTATTATGAAGCTGAAAAATCAGAAATAATAACATGACTAATGTTTGTTGGAACATGCTCCATTCAGACTAACAAAGGAAAAAAAAAATGATTGCTCTCTTGGCTAAAGCATGGGCTGCACAGAAATAATAACATGACTAATGTCTGTTGGAACATGCTCCATTCAAACTAACAAAGGAAAAAAAAATGATTGCTCTCTTGACTAAAGCATGGGTTGCACAATTACCCTGCCGCCTTGTATGAGAGAAAGAAAAAGTTCGAAGTGAACCTACAATAGACACTGTGTCTTTGATAATCTTCCCAATGGATGAATGAGCTCCATCTGCTGACTTCAAGGCCCTCCAAACCACCTCAGAATCTCCTTCAAATTCAGAACCTGATAAGCCCAACTCCACAACAAATTTTGTTGCTCTTCTTGCAGCTAATGCTTCCAGCACCTCCACACAACCCGAGTAATGTATTTTTTCAGCTAAGGCAGCAATCACATCCCCCTTACCATCTCTAACTATAACCCCTATCCCTGCTTCCTCCGTCTCAGCAAACACAGCACCATCATAATTTGTTTTAATCATCCCTTCCCCTGGAGGTTGCCATTTTATAGTTTCCTTTGGTTGCTAAACTTTGGTCTCTTGGATTTTTGATTGAAACTCCGAGAGGTACATTCTTGCTGCTTCAAAAAGTTTATCACTTAGCAACCCTTTCTCATTCAATCTCAGCTTGTTTCTTTGGTTCCACATAAACCAAGCCACCACCCTAAACAACTCTAGTCTCTTTGCCCTCTGTCTAACCTGGTTTATGAGCTCTTGCACGTCCTGAAGATGGGGATGCTCTGTTCGGACCCAGCTGAAACAGGGGTTCCAAACTTCGTTGAGTGACTCACAACTCCAAAGTGCATGAAACGTTGTCTCTTGATCCAAGAGGCAGGCACTACACTTCGCATCATCAAGAATTTTTCTTTTCTTCAGATTAAACTTTGTGGGCAGCGCATTAGAGCAAACTCTCCAAAGAAAAAGCTTGATTTTATTTGGAACATGGAGCTTCCAAATACATTTCCAGAAAGCCGATTTGTGCGATGAGTCCAAGCTAAATGCAACGCTGGAATTGGCTTCCTGACATAACATCTGATATCCTCTCTTAACCGTATACTCCCCATCATGACTATCCGGCCAAATAAGGCGATCTCTCTATTCAGTCCAACACAGTGGAATTGCTTTGATTCGACTTACCTCAAAACTCAAAAAATGCTGGTTTAGCAGATTAATATTCCAAGAATGTGTGCTTGGATTTATGAGGGCGACAACCTGAGCTCCTTGTAATGTCGCTACCTGTGGAGAAACAATCCTAGCAGACCCCTTCCCTGGCAGCCAATTGTCTCTATATATATCTACACTCTTCCCATCTCCTATTCTCCATCTCATACCGATCAAAATCACCTTCCTTGCCTTGAGAATACTTTACCAAGCATAAGAACCGGTGGCTGCTGAGGCTTCAAAAATGGACCCTTTAGGAAAATACTTCGCTTTAAAGATCAGATAAAAAAGAGAGGATTAGTCCTTCAATAGTCCCCACACTTGTTTTGCCAACATTGCATCGTTGAATTTTTCCAAGTCTTTGAAGCCTAACCCACCTTATGATTTAGGCTGGCAAAGAACCTCTTATTTTTTCCAATGAATTTTCCGCTGCTCACCCTTTTACCCCCAAAAGAATTTCCAGATTAGTGCCTCATTTTCATGGCAAAGACCCACCAGTAATTTGAAGCAACCCATTGCGAATGTAGGAATCGCTTGCACCACCGCTTTGAGTAAAATCTCTCTACCTACTTGGGACAATAGCTTCTCCTTCCACCTTTGAAGTTTGCTCCACACTCTTTCTTTAATGAAATTTAGACTTGCTTTCCTATTTCTTCCTACCACCACCAGCAAGCCAAGATAATTCTCATGCTCTTACACCTCTTGTACTTGTAAGAAATCCGAGATTTGGGCCTTTGTGTCTTCATTCACTGCCTTGCTAAAAAAGATGGTTGTCTTTTCCTGGTTTAGCTTTTGACCCGATGCTTGTTCATACAATAGCAGAATATCTTGGATTGCTTGTAAATTTGCCATAGATGCTCTACAAAATAAAAGGCTATCATCTGCAAAAAATAAGTGTGAGATTTTTGGTCCCCTTTTACATAAAGAGAAGCCTCGTATTCTGTCATTAGAGGCTGCTTGCTGTAACATCCTATTCAAGCCTTCTAAATGCAACAAAAAAAGGTATGGAGACAAAGGATCTCCTTGCCTTATACCCCTTAATGGCCTAATATCTCCCTTAGGCTCTCCATTCACCAAAATCGACTAGGACACCGTGCTAATACACTCTAGCACAAGAGACACCCACCTTCCACAAAAAAAACCCAATTTCTCCATAATCTTTCCTAAATAGCTCCACTCCAGCCAGTCATACGCCTTACTCATATCTAACTTCATAGCCATAAAACCCATTTTTTTAGATTTTTGGTTTTTCATATGGTGTAAGGTCTCAAAAGCAACCAAAATATTTTTAGAGATTGCTTTACTAGACTAAAGGCACTTTGAGATTCTGAAATAATGCTAGGTAAAATATTCTTAAGTCTATTTGCTAAAACTTTAGAAATAAGCTTATACAGAATATTACAAAGTGCAATTGGGCGATATTCAGAAACTCTTACCGGACTTTTAACCTTTGGGATGATAGTGATAAAAGTTCAATTAATTGAAGGTGGGATTGAACCTGTGTTGAGGCATGTGAGGACTGCTTCAGCCACTTCATCACCAATAACCGGCCAAAATTGTTGGAAAAACAATGGAGGCATCCCATCAGGTCCTGGAGATTTCAAGGGTTCCATCTAATTTAAGGCAATGTCAACCTCGGCTCTTTCAAAAGGAGCAACAACTCATCGTTCATCTCCTCCGTTACCACCCGTGGAGTAGCTTCTAGAGCTTTCTCAATCCGATTTGGTGAGGATGAAGTGAATAAATTTTGGTAAAAATCCACCGAAATATTTTCTATGCCATTCTCATCCACGCACCTCTCACCCAAATGGTTCTCCAATTCCTCAATTCTATTTCGGCGATACCTATGAGTAGCTCTACTATGGAAATATTAGGTATTTTTATCTCCTTCATGCAGCCAAAATGCTCTAGATCTTTGTTTCCACATTTTCTCTTCTTTTGATAACAAATCATTTATCTCTCTTTTCAACCTTGTCACCTGGTTTATAGACCTCCCTCTTAACGCCTCATCTTCCGCCTTTCTTAGCAACTCTTTTTTTTTTTTTTTTTCCTTCAATAGCCGAGTAATATTCCCAATTGCAACCTAACTCCACCACTTGAGTTGTGCTTGACAATGGCTTATCTTCCCTTCCACCCTAGTCATAGCTTGACCGGGTGCATTGAAAAGCCAAGTGGTTTCTACCGTATCTCTACATCCCTCTTCCTCCAACCATATATGCTCAAAACACCACGGCTTTTGTTGAAGCTTAGGGATACCATTAAGGAAAATAAGAATAGGTTTATGGTCAGATGAACCACACTCCAAATGAATTACCTTAGTTGCAGGAAATTTATCTAGCCATTCCATTGTAGCAATCGCTCTATCCAGCCTCTCCCAAATTGTAAAACCATCTGGATGTCCATTACACCATGTAATAGAGGGTACATATCTAAATTAAATAATGTCACGAGGCACCATTTAAATTTAATTATAAAAATTAAAAAACAATGGTGCTACTATAAAAGAAAATTGAAAAATGAATTCTACACGACTACACTAAAATCTAAGGCACCGTCTTGGTTTTATGAAATTTAAGCTGTCCTTTTGTTTTGAACTACATATACATTCAAGGTATGGGTTTTCATTTCCGTGGAGCTTGCCTCCATTTTTTGTAAAACTTAGACAAGTTCTTGATTTTTCATAAATACTAGTTGCTAACCAGTGCAGTGCACAGGAAGCTATTAAATATGAGTTAGAAGATTATTTCAGTCACACACACATAATCTTCTATTTTTCTTTCCCAATTTTCATACAATACCAACTCTACCTCAAGTTTGAACTCAGTATGATTTCATTTAATCAAAATGTGACCGACGAATCATCTAAGACAACCTAAGACTTCACATACAATAATCGTAGTACAATGCTAACTACCTTAATATTTGCTAACAACTGCTTATTAATCAAAAGTACGTCGAAGAGTATTTTATCACTAAATACAACAACACTTAATTGATACAGCCTTATGCAACACTAGCTCTTGAACAATGTAGCAATCCAATATGACAGACTTGTATACCAACAACGAAAACATAGGAGTGATGCAACTTTAGACTCTAACAGAGATTGTACATTTATCTTTATTAAATGGGATTTTTAATAAATTAAGCTCGTCAAAATGAAACTCTTCACATGACCTTTCCAATGACACCTTATTTGGGCTATTTAAATCATGAACTCCTAAACTAGAGAAGGTGCAAGAATTCTATATGCAATATCCTCTTAAAGAGATTTTTTTTTTTTTTTGGTGAGATCACCACTAACTTTTTTGATGATTCGATAATTGTATTGTGAAGGGGGATTAAACCCTAGATGGCATGGACATATCAAGTGGTTCCAACCAAACATCAAAGTATTTAGGTTGATGCCACCCAATGTACCTTTTATTTTGTAGGTCTTCCTTTGACATGTTATCCATCTGATCATTGGTTCATCTTAAAAAAAAATTATATCTTTTAAATTGTAGTTTTTTCTTTTTTAACACCTTAATTGTGTTTCAATACAAAATTTTAACAAAACATGAAAAAAACATGAAAAATAAGAGCATGTTTGGTAGTTGAATTTAAAAACAAAAAATTGGGGCCCACAAAAAATTTCTTGTTCAATCAATTACATTAAAAAAAAATTGTTATGTAATAATTTTTCTCATTTTTCATCTTACAAACAATTTTCAAGAAGACGCCTCTCTCAATTTTTGTTCTCAAAATCCCTAGAGTTATATGATAATATTTTTTTCTCGTTCTTCGTTCAAACCTCTCTCTCTCTCTCTCTCTACTATTCCCCTATCTCCCTCTATAATGTGAATGGGAATTGTTGGAAAATGTTTAGTTTTTCACTTTTGTCTCAATGTTTTTTTAGTCTAGCTTTCTCGCATTTTCAAAATAAACTAAATTTTAGCTTTTTGTAACACATTTAGCATAAAAATTACTTAAAATTATATCTTTGATAAACACTATGCAAAGAAGATACTAAAAATAATTGAGTTCCAAAAAAAAAAAAAAAAAAAACACTCACTTTTTCTCATGGACCACGGACCACTACGACCAATCTTGAGATCTACCACAAGACCGATCCTGATATCCATCATGCGTCCTCCCGTCTCAATTGTGGGTCTTGTAATTGGTGGCGAGTATTGGGTTTAGTGGTTGGTGTGCTCTAGGTTGTTGAGTTTGCTAGTGCTGTTGTGATCCTCGCCAAAAAAATAAAAATAAAAACAATCATTCATAGAAACACATTACAAACAAGTTTTGAGAAAAAATTCTCAAATCACTACAATTAGATTTTGAAAACACAAGACAGTCACTAGACAGCCCCTAAGTTGTATCAAGTAAATACTCTCGTTTTTTGTTTTGTTTTTTTTTTTTTTTGTTTTGTTTTTTTTGGTATTAGGCATAATCATATGCCACTGCCACCCTTTGACTAATTATTAATTTATTTAAAAATAAAAATAATTAATTAAAAGATAAATTGTTCCACTTGTCCCTCAATCAAACATTGGAGGAGGTGGTACAAACAAACCCTGAGCTTGAGCATTCGTACTAGCTCATTTAAAATAGCATATAGCCTAAAATATTGCCCGTGGAGTATAAAAATCACCCATATTAGATTTTGAGCTGATTATGCAAGATGAGGTTTTGCTACCGTATTTATGCAAATATACAAGTTACTGTAGCTTGTGAAAGACAAATTTTTATTATTTATTTGCATTTTTTGTGTGTGAAAAAAGAAAGTAGATGGTAATTGTCAAGTGTAAAGAGAGAGAAACAATTAAAAGAAATAAGAAAATTGATATTTTAATAACATAAAGTAGATATTAAGACAATCAAATGTTGGTGTATTGAAAAATGATTAGTTAAAAAAATGTAGGTTCTTATTTTAAAATAGAAAAATAATTTTTGCATAAATGTGAATGCTATTTGACTTGTATTTTTGTTTGACAAATAAAGCCAGGCTTATTTGAGACTTCCGTAACAAAGTCCCCAATCCAAATTTCTAACCCATATTCTCTTTGGGCCAAAAACTCATTGTGCAATTGGTTGGTGTTCAGCACTGCAAAGCGCAATGGTGGCACTCAATTACTCAGTGACTTGCAAGTTTCGCTAAAAATAAAATGGGTCATCATGGCATTCCACAAGTTTATGACTTGTAAATTGTAAGTCAGAACTTTCTCAAAAACGATCATGGGCCGTCGGTGAACCTGAACAACTAGGTCCACATAACTCGGTAAGTGTTAAAAATGGTTTAATTTAGACCACATTAGTCTAGCCATTTCTTTTTGTCTTTTTTGAAACCACTAGTCTAGCCATTTCAGTTTTTACTCTCCCCTTCTTAAAAGATAAAAAATAAAGAAGAAGAAGCAGAAAAAGGAGAAAAAAGAGGCATTTACTCTTTACACCTAACTCACCTGCCGTTATTTTGAATTGAGAATTATACTTATTCATCTTTTCTTACTTTTTCATAGGAACTTGTAAATTAAAATTATTTTATAAAATCTTAAATTGATTAAGAAAATATATCATTGCATAATTTGCTTTTGTGATTTCAATTTATATTACAATTTGATGAAGAAGTTATTGCACGTCATTGCTTGAACGTGTAGTGACTTACAAAAAATTTGTCCAACAGTTTCAAATACTGCAAAAAAATAACTCATAGCGTCCTAGTCCACTAGTGACGTGGCTTGTACGTCCAGGTAACTTGGTCTTTACACCTGAGGTCCTCAGGCGGATACCGTTCTTTGCATGTTGTGCTTAATGTCTAAGATATACTATCTAAGCTTCGTGGGACAAGTTCAGAAGAATTTAGGTTCCCAATGGCAATATGTATAATTTTGTTTGATATTCAATTGCATATATTTCAGTGTGTTTTGTAGGATGAATTTAGTGCCCATTATTGTTACCATTTTATTAAGTGCAAATTGATTCTATGAACGTTGCATGGTACATAAGAAAAATTAGACAGATATAATTGCCTGTTGAATTGAAAGCACCATCAGACTCCAACTTTGATAAACAAGCTAATTTTCCTTACAGCAAAGGTTGGTAATGGTATAGTAGGTGGTGCGAGATTTTGAGCTTGCAAAGAACAACAATGGCAGAAGCAATAATAGAAAAGGTGAAGAAGAAGGAAAACTCTTTCTCATAACACACTTAAAACTCTTTCTCACTTAAATCACACGACGCCATTTTGATCTTAGCCTCAAGTTATCGTTGAGCTGAACTAGCCGTTACTCTGAAACCTCTTCTTCTTCTAATTTCAACTTCAAGTCACTGCTCTTCCTCTTCTCAAAAAAAAAAAAAAGTCACTGCTCTTCTTTTTGCTCAAATCTTCACTTGCTTTATCACTACTTTTCTTGAGTCCTTTTATAAGTACTGCTAGGAGATTCAGGGAGATCAAATAGTGAAAGCAATGTTCTTTGAGGGGGTAGAATTCCAAATAAATTAAATTACACTTCTATAGTGCTAAAACCAAAACATAAGTAGCTCACCATTTTGGCCAGTTTTGCCCCATCAACTTGTGTGATATGAGCTACAATATAATCTCAAAAATCTTGGCTACTAGACTCAGACCTCTGCTTAGCAAAATGATAAACCCCGCTCAATCAACCTTTGTGCCAGAAAAGTGGATAGTATAAAATATAGAAATTGCTTAGGAAGTTGTCCATTGTTTCAATTCCACAAAAAAGAAAGAAAGGTATGATTGGATTAAAGCTAGATATTTAAAAAGCATATCATAAAATAGACTGGGATCTTAATATGGCAATTTTGAAGCATTTGACTTCAATCAGATATTCATAAACTGGATTCACTAGTGCATTGTCAATTCACTCACATTCCACACTAAATGATAATAATTGCAATCATTGAAATCAATTAGCTGGAAAGTGAATCATCCAGACTATCATCAATTTTATTTAGCTGAAAGTACGGGAAAAAGACAACACAAAACAACTTGGTGGTAGCTATGGACTCAATGCCTTAGTCCAGAATCCATAATGCAAAAAACAATTTGCCACTTGCAAGTATTAATCGAAAAATCCATAATGCGAAAAAGAAAGTCAATGTGCAACACTTGGTAGCCAATGTAGGGGTGCTCGTGCTTCACCTCAAAAAGCCCATCAGGTCCTGGATCCCAAAAGAGAGACACCAAATAAATTTGTTTGACAATCAAAATCAGAAATAATTAAAGGAAACCAATGAGTAACTAGACCACAGTATCATATTTTATAGCATACAGCCAAGAAGTGATCAAGCCTATGTACCTGACCAATAACAGCCATGGATTTGCTGCAATGGTTTCCCTGGTTGCGATGACAGCATCCATCCTTCCCCTTATCTCTGCCAAATCAGCATTAATATTGTTGACTCCCCTATTAACAATGACCACATTGTGATCAATCTGTTCAACTTTCTGTTCCAGGCTTCCCAGCCTTTTGCAAATTTTGGAAAAGCAATAGGTAGAAAGTCCAAAAGCTAAAATCTGGGTTCCACCCTTAACGTAACCCTTATATTTGGACCACCACAATGCAAAACGAGCAGCTTGAAAGAAAAGACCAGCAGCAGGCCTATATAGAAACAAGAACAACAAAAAAAATAATTCAAATACTTGTCAAATTGGAATTAGAATCTTCCCCCTCTCTCTCCTTGTAAAAAGTTCTAGAACCCTCTCTCTAAATAGATATCTGATCTTTATTGATTGAAGAAGAGTGAATACAATGAATGAATCTATACACTATTGCCATCTATATATACTATCTGAGTAAGCAAAGAAAAATAACTAAGTCTGTGAAGGAGGGAAAATTAATTACAAACAATCCTAATCATCAAGCCACGTGTACAAGCTATAACTGCTGCTTATGTCATGCTTCTATCCACATGGCAGAGTTCCTTCATACTTGTGAACGAAGTGTTCATGATAAGGAACTGATTCAATCACCTCTAACAGCTCTGGACATATCCAGTTGCTCTGAATTTCAATTCCTTGTGTACTGCCCTGTTCTCCATCTCTGTTCTTATATCTGCTAAAAAGCTTGGGTGCATTCCTCCTTACTTTTAACACTCCTCTCCTCAGTTCTCTCACCCGAGCTCTCCAACCAAAGGAAATGGAGCTTCATGACAAACACCAGCAAGAAGAAATAGAAATTACCTAATGAGACCGGATTTTGGAATGTTGCTAATTGGAGGAGTGCTTTTAGGGAGGCCTCCACCAACAATTGAGCCATTTCCTCTGGTTTTCTTACGCTTGAAAATGCCAGTAATAGCCCTCCACGCCAATCGAGCGGACAACCGAGCACTAGCAGACATCTAGTAGTAATTCAAATGCCATCAAAATGATCAATACAACTCAAAAAGAAAATTTAAGAGTAATCAATATAAACAGAATTTTTTGTTAAAACTGAAATGAAAATTTAAGAGTTCTCAATTTAAACAGAGTTATTCTATCAAAATTGAAATGCTATCAAACTGAATAATACAAGTTGAAAAGAAAATTTAAGAGTTCCCAATTTAAACAGAGTTATTCTATCAAAATTGAAATGCTATCAAACTGAATAATACAAGTTGAAAAAAAAATTTAAGAGTTCACCATTTAAACAGAATTATTCAGGTAAAATTGAAATGCCATCAAAATATTAATACTGGTCAAAAAGAAAATTTAAGAGTAATCAATATAAACAGAATCATTTGTTAAAACTGAAATGAAAATTTAAGAGTTCTCAATTTAAACAGAGTTATTCTATCAAAATTGAAATGCTATCAAACTGAATAATACAAGTCAAAAAGAAAATTTAATAAACGGAATTATTCAGGTAAAATTGAAATGCTATCAAAATATTAATACAAGTCAAAAAGAAAATTAAAGAGAGAGAAAGAGTGAGAGAGAACCTGAGACTGAGACGAATTCTTCCGTGATAGGTAAAATTGCAAAGCTATAAAAATGATTAATACAAGTCAGAAAGAAAATTTAAGAGAGAATTCGAGAGAGAGAGAGAGAGAGAGAGAGAAAAAGAGCGAGAAAACATGAGAGTGAGACAGAACCTGAGACTGAGCTGAGACCGAGAGAGAAACTGAGACACAGAGAGGAGCTTGCTTGAGACGCCCCGAAGTGGTTCTGAGGTTGTCCTGAATTTTTCAAATTTAAATATTTTAGCTTGGCGCTAATATGCGGGAGTCGGTTAGATTTTTCTTTTTTTTTTAATAATAATAGTATTCGAAACAAAACAAATAGAGTGCTATTTAAATTAAAATTCCTTTTCTCTAGCTCTTTATATCAAGAGAGTCGATACTTACCGTACCGGCCGGTACGGCCGAAATTCTTTGTACCGGTCAATAAACCGGTACCGAAACACCTTCAAAATGTACAGCCCAAAATACCGGCTTATATCGGACAATACCGGCCGTACCGCAGTATACCGGATGTTTCGGCTGGAAAAGAGAAATTTGGCCGGTACAAAAACTAAAAGAAAAATAGAAGAAATGCATGATTTGAACAAACCCCAGTGCAACAAGTTGCCACCACATTGACATCGCCGATTAGATCTTCTTCTTCTTTTTTCTTTTTCTTTTTTTCCCTTCTCGTCTGTTGTCCTTCTCCACTGCTCTGGTTTCTTCTCTTTTTTGTTGCACGATGAACATTGCTATGTGGTTTCTCTTTCTTTGTTTTTTATCTTATTTGAAATTTCCTAAACCCTTTTCACACGTGACTAACATTGGAAACGTTGAAAAGTTATATTTTTTTAATAAAAGCTGGGCTGAATGGTTCAGCCTTCTTTTTTAGTTTTGAGCCCCACGTTATGTGATGCATTTAATGCATCACATCAATTGAACCTTTTAGTTTTTTTTTTTTTTTTTTTTTGAGCAGCAACTTTTTGGTTTTCAGTATGAAGATATGTACAGCAATGACTTATTATATTAATATATTTTTAAAAAAATGTTTATTATCAATATTATTATTATTGGGAGTGATATTTTAAGTTTGAGATTTGAAATAATTAGTGAAATATCAAATACTACATGAGTTTGAAATTTTATAGTTCTTAATATAATATATATTATATAAAATAGTAGTAAACTCGAAATGTTATACTAGTATTAAATGGTACCGAAATATTTCATTCCATTAATTAAACTGAAATGCTTTCTAGTACGGTATTGACTCCCTTACTTTATATCCTTTAATTCCTTCTAATTAATTTATATAAAATTTAAATCCAAAAAGTAAAGTGAAATAGAAATAGTATAAAAGTAAATATATATATTAGAAATGAGATTCCTCCAGACCAGAGTGGTGCATGTGTTCAGGGAAGGGCATAGGTGCGCTGATACACTTGCAAGACTAGGTAGCAGCATGGCTGTGGAGTTTTTGGTCTTTGATACCCCTCTTAGTCCTAATTTTTTGTATTTTGTTAATGCTGATGCTGCTGGTGTACTATATAATAGGACCTCTAACTCTGTACTCACTGATATAGTGACTTAGTCTTGTATGTATTTTCCCCTTCACCAAAAAAAAATATATATATATATATATATATATTAGAAATGGGATTCAAGTAGTTGAATCGTGAGCAAAAGGTTGACACGTGCCGAAACAAACGACAATTCTTTTGCCATCTAAGGCATTAATTTGCCTACTAAAATATCGCCCGTTTCAACCTAAGACCCCAGCATCACAATTCCATTTTTGTTGGTGCTTGAAACAATTTTGCCTTCTCCATATTACTATATCTCTAAAGCCAATAATTTTATATGAGAAACTATTGAACTCAATCACTTCTTGTCCTTACTCTTCAATTTTCTGTTAAGGTCTATCCTCTACTCAAATTGGAACAGTGATCGATTTCTAGGTTTATTAAAAAAAATTGTGAGTATAATTAATTTAAATAACAGATTTCTAAAAACAAAACAAAAACAATAATTGATTTTTTCCATTTATATAAACAATAGTATAATTATGTGATTTAAATCTTTTTTATTAAATTATGTTTTTCATATATAAATAAATATATATATATATATATATATATATAAAACTATGTATTGTCGTTGAATGCAAAGTACATTATATATTCTATTACATAAAACTTATAAGTGAGTCAAAAGATAAAGCAAAGTGAATTGCACCTAATCAACAATGTCAAAGACAATAAGCAGAACTTGAGTATGATTCTTTAAGTGCAATATATTAAGTTGCTCCTTTTTTTTTAAGAAAAATAAGTTGCTTAATTAAATTAAACACTTGGTTGCGTTGACCAATGAAGTATAAATAATGTTATTTTTCTAAAGAAAATAAAATTTAATGCAATTAATTCATACCCTTGATTATCCTCTCTTTCTAAAAAGAATTAATATTATTAGAGTTAAACCTTAAAAAAAAAAAAAAGTAAAAGAAATGATCTGTCCACAAAATAAAATAAATTTAAAAAAATATTTCAAAATACATCACGCATCACGCAAAGCACCAACTAGTAATTGATAATTAGGTGACAAGTGAGGAACATGATTATTCCAATTTCAAATCAAAATGTCTTCCTTCCTAGGTCCACTTAACTGGAATAAAGCAATTCGCTCCATATACCTTATGTAACTTCTTAATACCTAGGACACAAATAAATAGGGAAATCATTTCGAATATTTTACACAAGAAAAAAAAATGACAGATATCATTTTCTGGTTCAAAAATATGACAGATATCATTTTACACAATTGTGTTTTTTTAGCCTTTATTGTGCAACGAAGGCCAACTATGAAATAATAAAATAAACAAAAGCTTGAATGTAATACATCTTCAAAAATCGAATAAAAATTCATGAACCACCTCATCTAATTCGTATTTAATTTTACATTTTATTTAAAGAAAACAATTCTACAGCCCAACAAGTACATCATGTTTGGTTTGAACGAATCAGTTTGGAGATTCTTGTGACTCGAGCAAATCATAGTGTTACCATGGTGTCTTTCAATATACATGTGTAATGGATTTGTTTAAATTGTAAAACTTACCTAAGTTCCTTAGCCAACTCCAACACAGTCATATGTTTTGCCGCATTTCCCTTCATTGCAATTATATCATGGATTTTGTCTATCCTGTAAAAAAAATGTTTGCATAATAATAATAATAAACCTCAAGGGAGGAAGGAGGAGGGGGGTTTCATTTCATAAAATCTCAATGGAGGTTAGTGTAACATGTTTTTTTTTTTAACTTAATAAGTTACATGTTCACCTAATGAGTCTTGAACATACAAGCTCAACCTTAGTCTTACTTTTTTTAAGGAAAGCAAGTTTCATTTGAACTAGAACTCATTGGCATTTTATTGAATCATTTTTTAAAATAACATGAAATCTCATCAAGGTAAGACCATTTGGACACAATGAGAGAGTAAACATTGGAACATGACCCCACCCATCAAAAGTATCTATTGTGTAATTCAAGGGAACTACTAGTGGGGAATTGGATCCACTCAACTCAGGATTTTAAAGTCCACAACACTCATCCAAAGCCTTTCACCAATAGGAAGCACGTTGATGGTATCCTATTAAATCAACTAAACCCTCAATCTTCAAAACTGTGGTCAATGTGGTCCCTCCATCGGTCCATCCACATCCATTAGTTAATGTCACTAATAATTTTACCATGAGGCATCACCTGATCTAAAAATGCATGGTGTGGTTTTTGAATGACGTTAAAAATAAATCATAGATAAACATATGTAAGACAGATAAATAGCGTTTTCATTTATCACTTCCGCTCTATCCAGTATTTCTATTATCTACTCTATACATCCGAAACCAGAACCAGTGGGCACAAAACTCAATTTAAAATCATAGTAACAAGATTAAAAGACCTACTGGTACCCATCAAAATGAAAACCAAGGTAAGTATAAGGCCAACTAGCTACATTAATGCCTATAAATTTTGGCAGAGTATTGAAATCATCAACAATAATATTATGCACATTGATAAATTAGTACATGCACACATATTGAGTTTAGATGGAGTTTTCTATGAACTATGTATCAATTAATGCATCGTAAAACCAGACAAACTCATATAGTGCAACTGCATCTTTTCCTTTGGCAGACCTGAATGACAAAGATACAATGCAGATTAGCATCATCTCAATAAAGGCCAACATATCCGATCCCACCTTCAATACACATGAAAGTGTCCACATGCAAAACCATTAGATAAATAAGAAATTACACTAAAAGAAATTAAGGAGATACCATGCCAACAACCTGGATTCGTGCCTTTACTGATATGCATTACATTTTCCCTAAAAATGATTTTTTATTTTTTATTTATCTGGGAACTTAGGATAAGTATAAAATAAACCGAAAGATACATGTCAATTAGTTGAGGACTTTTGAGGGTCAGGTGATGAAAGCAAAATTAGTGAAAAGTTGTAAGAAGGATTTAAGGAAGGAGTAAAAAAATTTATCAAGGTCTTTTTCTTACTATTTCTTTCGTTCGTTTTTTAAGATTTAGTCATGTGACTACTTAACTAAAAAATATATTTTCATTCTATGAGAAAAAATCCATATAGCAGAATCTTAATAGGAGAATCTAATAAATAATACTTAAGTACTGTACCTAAGTCTTAAAGAGAGAAATATGAGTTAAAGTTACACTTAGTGTAACTCTTAAAAGGTTACACATTTTTAAGACCATTAATTTGTAATGGATCTAACTATTAAAAAACTCACTTTACCCTCCATAATGAAATAAAAATTCCATTCTCAAAAGTAATAATAACAAAAAATTGCTAAAATAATGTCCTTTCCAATAATTTTGAAAGTCACTAATATAATAATTGTGAACTGTAATAATTAATGATACAAATTATTAAACTCCTATAAATTACTAAAATTAGATTCATGTCTTGCATATTATAAACCAATGCAGGTAAAACCCATGTTCAACCACCCCCACCCCAAAAAAAAAAAATATATATATATATATATATATACACACACATACATATACACACACACACATGTGATGAGGGTTTTTTTTGTAAAAAAAAAAGTGTTTTTATTATATATATATATATATATATATATAATTTTTATTTTGAAAATTTAATTTATAAGTAAATAAAACAATTTGAAAAATCAACAAGGAGTAATCCTATTGTCCGGTAAGCTCATAAAATCAACATAATTGAGTCAAGATTGTTGGTGCATTACACATGCATTCTCATGAAATATATACAGCCTATAAATCCAACTGAAAGGTCTGATATATATATATATATATATATATATGAAGTAAATACATGAAAGCAATGTAAAACTAGTCATACTTGATTTTTTTGGCTTTTCTTTCGAACCTGAATGACCAAGATGCAACAAGGATTAGCATCATCTCAGTAAAGGCAGATAAAATTTAAATAAATAAAACCAATTGTACTTGCCATGAGAACGTTTAAATCTCCTACATTGGCAGCCACAACAGCAAGTCCGATATAATATACTACCAAAAGAAAAATCCATTAAAAGCGGAATTATGGATAGGGGAAGAAGAAAAGGCAAAATCCAATTACACGATAAAAAATAAAAAATAAAAATAAAAACCCTAATCAATTAACATAAATTCGTTCATTCTCAAAAAAAAAAAAAAAAAAACATAAATTCGTACGGAGTTTGAAAGGCATTGTGGAATTTTTGGAGAGCGATGCAACCCCACATAGACGCTAGACCGAGTGTTATTGAGAATCGAGAGTGTGTTAAGTACTTATGTTTGAGGTGGGCGGTGCTAGCCATCAAATATTTATTTGGGGCTGAGATTGGCCCAGGGGCTGAGATTGGGCCAATCTCAGCCCGGTCCATACCTCTGCCCACATCCACACTCCGATCCGTTACATCTATTATGTTTCTTTTTTCTTTTTTTAATACTACTAAAATCCGGGAGGAAACTAAGCACCATGTAGTATTTTCCACATGAAAGAAATAAATTTCTCAGGCAAATAATAAGCATTCCACAAGGCCTTCCAAATATTGGAATTAGGAGCCGAATCAACAACCCACTCAATATTATATGGTGGAGCTTCTCAAAAAAAAAAAAAAAAATCATATGGTAGGAGGCTGAACAGCCCTTTTGTAGGGATAATATGGTGGAAGGTTGTCGAATCAACAACCCACTCAACATAATTCTTAACAACATGCTCACAATTTAGATCTTCAATAGAGAGCATCAAAGCATTCTCAATAATTATTCTTTTCATTATCATTCTCTTCATTTTTTCTTTAATTTGTTCCTTTTTCCAATGCCAACAGTTCCATCTTATATGATCCTTTTTTCCACAATAGAAACATTCTCTTGTTTCCTTAAACTAAGCTCTATCTCTTGATTGTGACCTTTCATTAAATCTAAACCGATCATTATGTCCTTTGCTATTACTTCTACCCCTGTGCTTGAGGTTTAAGGTAGATCCAAACCCTGAGTATTCACCTGCATCTCTCCTATGAACTTCCTTGGCTAGAATCAGATCTTGCATGTCATTACACTTGAGTTTACTATTTCCTGTAGAGTTATTTACTGCCATTCTCATAGCCTCCAAACTATTTGGCAAAGAAGCCAAAATGATCAGTACACAGATCTTATCATCAAAATCAATTTCTACTGAAGACATTTGATTTGTGATGGCGTCAAATTTGTTCAGATGTTGTGCTATTGATGCATTCTCTGCCATATTCATATTGAATAATTTCTTCATCAAATGCTCTGATGTAGGAAAAAATCTACAATTTAATTTTTGTAGTTATTTAATTTTAATATTTTTATGTAAAAAATGCTATTTTAGGTTTAGGTGATTTATTTCCTTGTTTTTGGGTGCTTTTAAGGTTTTTTAGGTCAAATTTGGTTCCTGTTATAGTTAGGTATTAATCAGGAGTTATTTTAGAATATATTTTCTTCTCTGTCAAGTTTTACAGAGTCCTTAAATAGGTCTCTAAGTCCATAAACGTTTTTCATAAACTATTATTAATAAACATAGACTTTTTGTCAAATTATTTTCTGGTAGATTCCAATTTTCTTCCCCTTGTGAATTCAGGGAAACCTCTCGTGGATTTGAGGTTTACTACCAGAAGCTAATAGTTTAGTTTCTATTCCATCAAGAAAGCATCATGTATGCTTTCTTCAGGCTTTTGCGACATTAGTTAGTATCAGAGCCCATTCTTCATCTTTCATAGTTGCAGGTTTCTCCCGCAAAAGTGGCAAATGCAACTTCTTCCCATAGAGGTAGTCCTCGATCTACATCCTACAAAATCCAAAGTCGGTGCCATCGAATTTTTCTATTCCAGACGCCTTTCCTATTTCCTCTACCATTGCTCCCACTCAAATCTTCACCTTAGGCCTTGATACCAATTGTAGGGAATTTACACTAAATTCCCAGATCTGAAATCTTTAGTCACACTCTAAATCCAACAACTACCCATGGTTGTAGATTTGAAATCTTTATATTATTTCTCCTTTTCCCCTTTTCATTTCATCCATTCATTTTTTTTTTTTCTACGCTATCTCCTCCACACATGTCCTATCTCTATCCCCACCCCCTTCTTTTTCTTCTTCTCCCTCATTCAAGTCTCAAGAACAGCACATCCTTTCTCTCTATCTTTTTCTCCAACTTGCTCTCTCTCTTTTTTTTTTTTTTTTTTTTTACTTGATTCCAGAACAGTCATCCCCAACGCAGTCCACATGGGTCATCTTCGTCCCAAAGCAGTTGGCCCAGCCGGAGCTGTCGCTCATCTTCGTCCCCAACGCAGTCTAGATGGGTTAGATGGCTTCTGTTTTCTGTCTTTTGTCTTCTTCTTCTTTTTTTTCTTTTATTGTTATGATTTGATTAATTTTAAAATTGTGTTTCTGAGTTTGTATTGTGATAATCTGATTATGCTTGATTATGCTTGAGTTTAGAGATGTTTGAGAGAAAGATTGTTGTGGTTTTAGCCATTGTGTTTGAGGGCATTTCTGTAAAAGTGCTGTGAAAGCACTTTTCTCTCCACAATTTTTCTCCCGATTTGGGAGGATGAAAATTGTGGGCCTAGGAGAGAAAATTTTCTATCGGGTTTTCCATCCTCAGCATTTTCCCTCCTTTGCCAAACAGTGGAAAACACTGTTTTTCACCCTATTTTCCTCCCTTTGTTTTCCATCCTCCTTATTTTCACCCCAACCAAACACAGTGTTAGGCAAATTGGGACTCCAAGTCACGTGGTTCACTTGGCCACTAAAGTGGGCTGGACCCACAACAAACACAGCCTTGTTCTTATGCAACCATAAAGATAATATGCTGAAAGGAAACGAAATCTTCCACATAAGCCGACGCTTGGGAGAAGAATCAAGACTAGAGCAGTTAAAGTGGAGCCAATCATCAGAGGCATATTAAAGGAGGCCATATAGGCATTAGGGTTTCCCAAATTATTCCAAAAAACTATTGACTCATGGCGGTCACACAACAGGTGAGCAATGGACTCGGAAGCCATAACACATCTTGGTCATAAAGGAGACATATCGATCCCCCTATTGGCTAAAATTTCCCAAACAAGGATATTTTATGGGCACATAACCAAAGAAAACTCTTGTTCTTAGGAATGGCCCTAGCTTTCCAAACCCAAGTTTCAAAGGTGGCCTTCTAGGTAACAGCACAATCAAAATTATCACCAAGCCAAGCTCAAGCTTTTTGGCTTTCCACAAGCTCAATCTCAAACATTATTTTGGGCTTGTCGAGTTCGAACCAAGCTTGAACTTTTGACTTTTGACTTTTAACAAGCTCTAATAATGAGTGACAAGTTGAAAGATTTATCTTCCGTCCCTTCTTATGAGCTCAACGCCTTAAAATGTATACTTGTTATATATTTATGTGGGTGTTATTTCCTTATTACTATACTTAATTTGTATAATTAAGCCATGATTTGCATTAGTCACTATTATTTATCTTTACATAATTTCTTGAATAAGATGTCATTCATTGCGTGTAATTTTCTTCTTCCAGGAAATCATGTGAAAAGGATGAGTTTACAAGAGTCTGTGAGAGAATGGAGGCCAAACTAGAATTAAAAAGGAGCTAAAAGACCATGCTTAAATATCTAAGGAGGTGCAGTTGGAGTGCTTGGGTCATCTACCATGTTTGGAAGCTTCAAATAAGGAAATAAATTGAAGAGGTAGAATCTGAAAAGGAAAAATCAGATTTGAGCACTGATCAGTATTTTGGGTGTATCTCTCTCCTCAAAATTCCAATTGGCACAAAGCCAAATGGGTTGGAACCGTGACTTAAATATCTACAACTTTCTAGTTTTGAATTTTTCAAAATTCACAATTTTTAAAGGCCGAAATTAACTCACAAGTTACTGCTGAAAACTTGGACAAAAATTAAAATAGTAAAAAGTTTTATTTTCTTTGGACACTTTTACATTAGGGTTTTGAATGGAAGCTGGGCAGAACGAATTTCGGCAAAGAAAACCTTGTATTTTCCTTTCTCTAATAGCAGCCTAAACTCTTTGCTAGGGCTAGGAGTTATGTTTCTTCTATACGGTATGAATATTCAATATGATTCTTTCTAGGATTTTATCAACAACATATTTAATTGTTCAATTAGATTTCTTTTGATGTATTAGTTCTTCCATGCTTTCAATAAGTTCAATCATGTTTTTCTTATTGTTTAGATGAATTTCTAATAGTTTCAAATAAAAATCAGGTTTTAAAGTGAATGGGTTTTTTTTCTAAAAACTTTTCTAATCGCATTATTAATCTAGGTTATTATGCGTTCTTGAATTATCTCAGTTCAACCAAATCATAAGTATTTAATTGTATAAGAACAATCAATTATGAAATATATAATTTCTTAGATCACAAAGAATTTCATATTGATATAGGGAAACACCTCGATGCCCTAGTATTTACATTATTGATTTAAATCAGTTTTTATTATTATTCTTGTTAATAATCACCTAGCAAAAGTAATTTTCTTCTTCACCTAAATTGTTGTTTAATTATTTTGTCTTTGAATTTACCCTGCTCCTTATGGTTCGACTTTAGTACTTCGAGAATTATATTGCTACGATCTCCTGCACTTAGGAGTGAGCAAGTAGATATCCATTTTCACAACACATTTTTTACCAGCCCATTTCATGTACTGTATTATATTTTTATTATTTTAAACATGGCCCAAGCCCATGTAACATATTAGGGGAAATTGAGGAAGTGTGGTTTGGAGGGTATGAGTCTGTTTCTTTCAAACCTTTTGCATGAGCCCAACTCATGTGTGCTACCAAGTGGGTAAGGGACACTGGTAGCACTTCAGGCTCATGGAGGAGGTATTGTAACTAAAATTTCCACCCCCAAAAGAGCTTTTATGCTCTTTGTGGACAGGGTTTTTACTTTAGGTTTGGTCACACATTGGGTCCTTGGTGACGTGACTCTTGTGTGCTTATATTTCTAGGGTGGGATGTGTGCATGTGACTCCCTTTTTCTTTTCTTTTTTTATTTTAAGAGTCACCACCAATCATTGGTTTTGTATTAGGTGTAATTGGTCACCTAGAGTCTAATTTATTTTAAGTTACCTAATTAACTAGACCAATTTTAATGGGTTTGTTAATTATGGTAAACCAAAATTCTTTGAACCAAAGATCTTGGACTTGAAAGTTTGGTTACGTGTGGGGAAGGTGTTAGGCACCCAACGCCTATCAGAAAATAGTAATTTATTTCAATTATTAACTTTTTATGAAAAAATAGAATACTTGGCGTTTTGATTTTTTGAAAAGGTTTTTGCAAACAATATACATAGAAAAATATGTGTGTGTGTGTGTGTGTGTGTGTGTAAACATTTACGTATATACAATCAAGGCATATGAGGTATATATATATGTATCATGTGAAAAGGAATACAAGTATACTATACAATAGCATGTGAATATTTATTTATTATATAGATAGCATGTAGATACTAAATACTATACAAAAAAGATAAATTACAATGTAAAAATAAAAAGAGAGAGTTGGACGAGTAGCACCTTGTTGTTATCCACAATTTTCTCATTTTTTATCATGCAAAAAAAAAATGAAATGGTAGGAACAATGTTAGCTTAAAGGGGGGGTTCAAAGACTCAAGGGAATGAGTCTTGAACACAAATCCTTACAATTATTCTAAGAAAAAGGTTTGAAATAAAGAAGTTACAACCTTAATTTTATTATTTTGAAAATGGACATTTTTTGGAAAAGATTTTATTGAGACATCTTGAGAAAAGACATTTTTTATCTAATCATTTTCTTAAAACACATTTATTTTGGAAAACCTTTTTTTTTTTTTTTTTTTTTTTTTGCAAAAATTTGGCCCTCTTCTTTTAGGGCATATTACAACTCACCCACCTGTGGTTTCCTTGAATAAATTGTGCAGTAGATTCAGCCTTAAATAATATCATTTATGTAATAAAACCACCATTTTACAGCAGCAAAGCCCAATAATAATATAGAGAGAGGGGCAAAAAAACAAAACTTTGTAGAAACCCAATTTCAAAAAAAAAAATATATATATATATTTAAGCTCCCAAAGGAAAAGAGCAGATGAATGGAAAAGAAAAAATAAAACTTTCAAGCTCAGTCAAGAACTCACCCCAGAGAGAGAAACCCAAAATGGATCAAAACCCAAACTGTTAACAAAATCAGGTGAATAACGATCAAAACCAATAATCAACGGATCAGTAACTCCACATTCTTCTTGATTTCTTGCTTGAAATTACTCAGAGGATCCCAATCATAAACGGGGTCTAAGATCTCAGGCGGGTAGCATCCTCAGTTTTGAGTGGGTGAGCAAGCGTGAAAAAAGTTTTGGGGAGAGGTGTTTAATCTGTTTTGTGTTTTGATTTTGGCATAAAATGTGTTAGACTAATGGCATGTGGGGGAGGTGGGTTACAGAGCAATAAGCACAGATAGGTAACCACATATAGGTAAGTTGAATTTTGGGCAAACCACAGGAGGTAAGTTGTAATTTATCATTTTTTTAAAACAACTATTTGAAAGCCATTTTTCTTTGATGTGGTAAAAGATGTTTATTGAAAACATGCATCTTTGAAGAATCATCCTTTTTAAAAACGTTTTTGAAAAACATTTTTGACAACATTTTGGAAAAGCGTTTTTTGCAAACATTCATATTTTTAAAATAAAATAAAATAAAACAGATTTTTATTTTTATTTGAAAACAGATTTTTGACAACATTTTTATTTTTATTTAAAAAAATTCCCTTAAAAAAAAAACAGATTTTCTTTTTTATTTGAAAACAGATTTTTTATTTATTTTGAAAACAGTTTTGTAAACAGATTTTTTTTGTTGTTTTGTTTTGAAAACAGTTTAAAAAACAGATTTTTTTTTAATTTAAAAACAATTTTAGGAAACAGGTTTTTTATTTAAAAACAGATTTTTTTTTTTTTTTTTTTACTTTGAAAAGAGATTTTTGTTTGAAAACAGATTTGAAAGCAGATTTTTTTACTTTCAAAACAGTTTTGAAAACAGATTTTATTATTATATTTTTATAAAATTTCAAACTTCCTTTAAATTTTTTTTTTTTAATTTTTATTTTATGAAAACTCTTTTTTGAAAGAAAAATGTGAGAAAAGATTTGAGAAAAGCATTTTCTTAGAATAGCGAGTAGAAAACATTTTCTTATGGCAACATTAATAATGAGAAATGTAAAGAAACAACAATAATAAATTGCAAAGAAAATAAAGTGCAGAAATTTTAAGTTGCAAGAATGTAAAGAGCTGAAATTTAAATGACATAAAAGTAAAGAACATAAAAATAAAGGGCTGAAATATATTGTAAAGGTCGATTAAAAAGGTTTTTTTTTTTATTTTTTTTTATGACTCTCTTAAATAGATTTAATCTCTTTCAAGCTTTATGGGTCCTTCATCATAAGGAAATGGGAGTTCTAAGCCATCAACCATTCCTATAAGACATACACATATTGTGCTTTACTTGAGGTTTAAAAACCATTTAACAAAGATGATAGAAAGTCTTTTTTTAAGGTGTCTAGATATAGTTAGTGTGTGTGTGTGTGTGTGTAGGAGCAATAAAGTAAATGAGGAGAGGGAATGTGCAAGAAATTAAAAGGATAACATAAAATAAAAGGGGATTGGGATTGCTTGAAAGTAAATGGAATGACCAAAAATAAAAGGGGATGGAGATTGCTTGAAAGTAAATGAGATGACATAAAATAAAAGCATTAATAGTAAAATCCCTAGATGCGCCTAGGTGGGATGGGATTTCTTCCCTCTAAGGGTACTTCCCATACATAGCCTAAGAGATGGTTCAATACCCATCTAGGAAAAGAACACAACAATATAAACCAAAAATAATAATATGAACATTTAAATAAAGAGACAGACACAACATGTACAAGAGCATAGTAAAAATAAAGCAACTTTGAAGTACAATAAGCAAGATAAAAGAAATGATTTTATATATATGGAAATGATGTTTACAAGATAATAAAGGGGTGGGATGGGTTTAGTTATTAAGGAACTAATCCATCCCTATAGCCTTACCCACAAAGACTACCAAAGAAAAAAAAAAAGGATGAGGCTTTTTTGTGTAAGGTTTCCAAGAGAGAGAGAGAGAGAGAGAGAGAGAGAATTTTTTTTTGAATTTTCTAAGGCTATTTTTCCAGAATTTTCTTACTTTTTGTAACTTTTCCTCAATTTTTTCTCTCTATTTCTCTTTTTTTCTTTTTTCTTTTTTCTTTTTTCTTTTTTCTACACAAAATTCTCTATTTTTCTTCTACTTTTTCTCAAAAATGGGGGGTGGGGGGGTTATTTATAGAAGATGTGAGGAAATGGGAGCTAGCATTAGTGTATCAAGATACACTAGTGCTAGCCTCCCATTTTTGCCACCTCATCAGCCCTTTTTCGACTTTATCTAATTTCTGGCCCGATCTTCGCGCTACTGTTTGGAAGCCTTTTTGAGCTCCATTATTTTCTTCAAATTTTATATGCATGGAAAGATATTGATGTCTAGTTTCTAACGGTTTTAGCCTTATTTGACTTGGAGCTACGGTCATTGAGATATTGTGCTCGGAAGGAAGGTGATGCAGCGCTAAAAAATTCTGTGAAGTTTTTCCTTAAAAAACTCATATCTTCCAATCTGAAGCAGATATTGTCGAGCCTTTTAGATGAAAATTAGCTAAGATCTTGTTCTTCAAGATGGTCTAGCTCGCTCATTTCAGTTCTCGCCAAATCGGTATAGTTTATTACGCTAAGTCGGGTAAAAAGCTATTAGTTTTTCTTGGAAAAAAAAGTGAGGGTTTTAATTAGGGTTTTCGGTATTTTTGGTTATATCTTATCCGTTTTAACTTTGATTTTAGCCCATAAACTATCATTTTGAATGGAAAAATATGCCCTACAAGATGGTCCAAAATTCAACATGATCCAACAGTCGGATAAAAAATTCAACTTTTTTACCATTACCGGTTAAGGTTTTGGTCTCAATTGCTATAAAATGACTTTTTCAAATGTTGTTACTATTTCCTCAAAAAAAAAAAAAAAAAATGTTGTTACTTTTTGATCTACCATCCAATCATGTTGCATTTATTTTTACCCTTTTTTGAAGTGTGAATTGGGGCCGGACAAAATACGGTATCGACACTCTTGCTGACTATGGCCCAACTTTTCTGCTCTATACTATTTTTGCCTAAAACACATAGCTAACCCTAAATGGCTAGCCTTGTCTTCTATAGCAACCAAATGCAGCCTCTAAGGGCCTCCCATGTCTAGGAAACATCAGTTCATGAATTTAGGCAACTTTATTTCCCAAATTGTGCAAAAAGCAAGCCAACCATTTTATCCAATTAAAGCAAATTTGACCAATAACATCTTTGATTGAGACCTTGGGGTTTAAAGCCTCTTAATAGGGAGTATTTTTAGGCAGAATTTTTCTAACTCCTTTTGCCCTTCAAGATGAAAATACCCTTCGGGTTAAAAGGTCTCCTTCGGGTCAGATAGTAACATGACCCCTTCCATACCCTCCACCCAAACGAACGTTGGGAATAATAGTTCCACTCGTCAGGTTATCTAAGACCAACGAGTGGCTACACCCAATCCCATACCATTGGCGTGCTCTCCACTCTTGCATCCCTATATGAAAAGAACTTGCACACCACGTCCAAAGATCATTCTACATTGTTCTGGTTTGTTTGAACACTGAATTTACCATTTGCTTTTGACATTTTAAAAAACGTTTTTCTTTGTATTGCCTTATCCTTGTACGAAGATGTTTTGAACAGTTTTCATGAAAGATATGTTGTCAAATGATTTTATTCTCGTGTGAGGAATTTTATTACCATTGATTAGAACAATTTTATTCTTGCATGAAGAATGTGTCGTTGAGTTTTTGTATGAAGAATGTTTATCATTGTGGCTTGGATGGTTTTATTCTTACATGAAGAATGTATCGTCGAATGATTTCATTCTCATAAAGAATTTTTTATCATTATTGCTTGGATGATTTTATTCTAACTTGAAGAATGTATTGTTTAATGATTTTATTCTTGTAAAGAATTTTTATCATTGCTGCTTGGACGATCTTATTCTTACATGAAGAATGTATCGTTGAATGATTTTTATTCTCATAAAGAATTTGTATCATTGTTGCTTGGAAAATTTTATTCTTACATGAAGAATGTATTGTTGAATGATTTTATTCTTATAAAGAATTTTTATCATTGTTGCTTGGACAACTTTCTTGGAGTAGCAAAATTCTTTTGGACAAATATTTATGAAGAATTCTATTCTTTTAGAGCATTCATATCAATAATGCTAAAAAATATAGCATTTAGCAACTCAAAACACTACTTTATTTATTTTAACACCCCAATTTATAATATACCCAACATCAAAGGTTTTATATTTTTTAACACTTCATTAAAATATTATTAATTATTTTTTAATTATTTATTATTTTCAATCTCATCTATTCCTCTCTCTTTCTTCCTCTCTCTTTTCGTACGTGTATCTCTCTTCTTCAAAACAAAAAAAAAACCCAACCCACTGCCACCAGCCACCACCACCCACAACCTCAACCCCCAACCACCAAAATCACAAACAAAAACAAACCCAAAACCAAATCACAATCTCAAAACCAATCATATACCTAAAATCAAATCACAAGCTCAAATCCACACCCACTGCCACCACAGCCACCAACCACCACAGCCACAACAATCATAACCATCACCAACGACGAACAAACCCACCCATACCACAACCAACAAAAACCCACCCACCATACCTTAATCCACGAAACCCAAACAACCACCACCATTCCACGCCAATGACCCACAGATCTCCATGCCAATGACCCATGCCGATCTCACCTCAACACTAATGCCCATGCCGATGCCCACGCTGGTCAGAGAGTTTCAAGCTTGGGTTCGGTCTTAGGCATGGGAGAAGGGAAGGGATGGGTTGAGGGAGAGCCAATAGAAAAGATGTGGAAAAGGGGAAGCATGAGAAAGAGAGAAAGAAGGAGAGGCTCAGAGGTTGAGGTATTAAAAAAAATATTTTTTGGTTTTAACATTCAGCTACAGTGAGCTGTTATAGATGGCAACTCACTATATTTAAGTGTCAAAATTTTTAGCATTTGAAAGGTTTTTGATGTAGTGGGTATTTTTGTGTGTTGGTTGTAAAATTGGTTTTTTAGAATTTTTAGCATTCTTGACGTGAATGCTCTTATTCTGCTAACTTCAAAGAGCATGATTTTCTCAACCAAAAAAAAAAAAAAAAAACTTCAAAGAGCATGAACAAATAAAAACACAATTAGTTCAATGCCTATTGATCAATGGTACCTCTAAAGGTGTTCAACATTCCTTGGATGGGGCAACTCTTGCCCATTCATTGCTTCTAGATAATAGCTTCCTCTCCCTCGGTAGCGAACGATCTTATAAGGGCCTTCCCAAGTCAGCCCTAGTATGCCTTGGGTTGGATCCTTTGTTGCTAGTAATACTTTTCGCAACACTAAATCTTCAAGATTAAATCTTCTAAGCTTCACTCTTCGATCATAGTATTTTGCCATCCTTTGCTAGTACCCCGTCATTCATTGAAAGGCATTATCTCGCTTCTCATCCAAACAATCCAAGCTAAGTTTCAGTTCTTTATCATTGTTCTCACTATTGAAGAATTCTTTACTCAGGCTTGCCACTCCCACTTCCATTGGAATAACTGCCTCTATGCTGAAAACAATGTTAAATGGTGGGGGTTCTGGCAATCGTTTGTTATGCCCAATCAACATTCGGCAATTCTTCTTGCCATGTACCTCCTAAATTGTTTAGCCAATATTGCACTATTTAGAAGGAAAGTTTGTCATAGTTTTACTCCTCCAGCTTTTTTTTAGGAAGGCATAGTCTATCCCAACGAACCGTGTAAACACAGTTTCCTAGACCAAATCCCTAGTCTTTCTATTGTTTATTCTGGTTTATTAAAATGAGTAACCATGAGAAAGGCTCAGATATATTTGTACTTAGTCCACTTAGATTATTTTAAAATTTGGAAAGTCTTGGGATAAAAGGAGTTTGGATGCAAAGAATATGAAATTTCAAAGTTTTAATTACTGTCTACAACAATGAAGTACAGTACATTGGTAACCGTCTATTTTTAGATTTAAAATTTGTGGTGAATCATGACTTATATAGGTTAATTATTCTCTACCAGTCATGATCATCCAAGGAAAAAAAATTCAAGTTAAGTACAATAGTAAACGTCTATTTTTGGAGAATTTTTTTTTTAAAAATTTTAAATTAGGCATGGAGAAAGACAAAAGATACAATAGTAAAATGAAGTAAAAAATATATGCTCTCTTTTGTTATCCATTATGTACCTACCATTAGGATCAAACCTTTTGAATAAGCCGTTGTCACCCTCACATCTCATTAACATATTAATTAATTCTTGTCACCCTTGGAATGCTCTTAACTCTAATTGTATGCCATGCTCCAGCTTTCTGAAGAGATTCACCTTCAACATATCCTCCATGAAGGAAATCAGTCCACAGATCTTTTGGAGAGGAAAGGAAACATTTGTAGTGAATCTTTTATATAATGTATTCCAGTCCTCATTATATTTGGTAACAGTTGTTGACTAATGCTTGGAGTGATATGTACCCTAAACTTTGCAATACATATAAAAAAATAAATAAATAAATAAAAAGACCCAATTTTTGGAGTTGTGATCTTACGTTTTTTAAACGCAAGTATATATTTGAAATGTGTTATAATTATATATATATATATATATATATATTTCAACCAATGGTATCCGTCCTTAATATTTTTTTTTTATACTCAGAGACAGAGAACTATTTTCAGATCTCTTATTCGATAATAAATGACTCTACCAACGGAGCTAACAGATACCCAAAATATGTTATAATGTTAGTTGTGATGAATTATGTGTTCTGTACGTTATAATCTGTGTTCCCTTGATAAATAGTAAAACTTATGATTCTTTCATTAATGTTCAAATTTTTAGGCACTACACTGATTAAAAATTTTAAAGCTTTGTTTTCTATTATAAGTGGGTTATTATTATAAATTAAATTGTTTTTTGTATTATAAGTGGGTTATTTATCTTATCTAATATTTAATATAACGTCACTTAAAAGCTTTTTGTTTTTTGCTTGTTACTTTTTGTTTTAGCATTTTTACAAATATACTTACGTTTATTTTTTATTTTTAATAAATAAACTAGCTTTTAGTTTTTTTTTTGTCACAATTTAATAAAAAGCCTATTAGAAACTATATCTTTTAATAAAAACTATGCAAATAAACTACTGCAAACTACGTGATTGCCAAATGAAAAAAAAAAAAAAAAATTTGATTGCAAAATGATATATAAAACAATTTGAAGATGGTAATGGAAACACTATTCAAATAGTTTGAGGATGCAAATAAGTCATAGCAAATAATGTGGAAAATAAATAACTAGAGGTCATAATCCAAATAAACAAGTATCATGGTATTCACTTATAAAGGTGAAACAATTTGGTTTAATTATCTAGAGCTTTGATACGAAAAAAATTTCCCCTCAATGTTAATACCATGTTTCGCTGGACTATCCATATACAGACTAGTCCTTCAAGCAAATTAATAAAACAAAAACAAAAAAAAAAAATTTAACTACAAAATTGGTTGTAGCCTAAAGCTATAACCTTACTCAATAAAATAAAAATTATTACATATTTTGAAAATCTAACTGTTGAATTGCATGTTCTTTACATTCTTAATATACATGTGTAGACGACTAAATTTCTAGTTTGAAATAAATCAAACAAGTAAAAATAGTTTCACAAATACGAATTTGTATTGATAATTGTGTGGTACAATTCTCTCTAATTACAAAAGAGTGATCCTCTGATTCGATCTCCTTGCAAGACTTATTGATTTGGATTTGTGGTAATGTGATTGACTTAAACACAAAATATCCTTCAATTTGGTTGAGGGATGGATCGAAGATTGTTGAAACAGAATTACAATGAATCTTTAGCTATGAGCTTATTAGAAATTCTTTGTTCTTCACGTTCTTCGTATGTTCTTCGTGTTCTTGGTGCGTTCTTCGTCTTTGAAGGTTTGTGGTGGAAGTTCTTCAGTGCTTTAGAGGCTTGAATCCGTAGAGCTTTGTTGATTTGTGATTTGTTGATGTTTTTCGGACACTTTAGGCTTGATTCCCGCAGACTTTTGGATCTAGGCGGATGATTTGGATGATTTCTCTTCGAATGTTCTTCGTATTCGAAGTTGAAGTTCTTGAAGTTCTTGGAGGCTTTAGAGCTTGGTTCCGGCAGAGCTTCTGGACTTCTGAATCTTCTCTGATGCTGCTTGTGCTTTAGATGGCTTGATGTCCTCCTAAATGTCTTAGGAAGGCTTCTATTTGTAGGAGTTTTGGGGTGGATGAGCGACACGTGCCGGAGTCTGATTGGTGACACATGTCACAGTCTGATTGGTCTGCTCATGTCATCTCTTACACGTGCGAGGTTGCTTGGGTCATCGCTTACACGTGCGAGGTTGCTTGGGTCATCACTTACACGTGCGAGGTTGCTTGGGTCATCGCTTACACGTGCGAGGCTGCTTGTGTCATTGCTTGCACGAGCCAATGCATGATTGGTTCTTGCATGACACTTGGCAAATTTCTGTTGGCTTCTGAATGGCAATAGTAAAACCTAGCAGCAGTATGTGGCGCTTTGTAATTGGCTGTATTTTGTGGTCTTGGTAGTGTGACGTGTCAGCTTGTGATAGGTCAGGAATTTTCCCTCTCTACAACATGTCAAATTTTATGTCAATCAAATATAATTTACTATATGATCTATAAACTTATATTTTATACATAATTTTAAACTACAAAAACTAACAATTAAAATAATTTATTAATGGCATAGCTATTGATCTTTAATTTTGAAGAAATTTTGCAAGTATGGAGGGTATAAGAAAAAGATATAATCCAATGGTGGAATTCTGAAAATTCACCTCCTACAAAAATATATTAAGTAAGGTTATAACTTTAGGGTACAATCAATTTTATAACTAAACTTTGTAAAAAAAAAAGGTGCAATTCACTCGGCTAGTTGTAGTGTTACTTTTAAAGGGGTTGACATCAAATGTCATGCCCATCTGGCTATCAAAAGACTCAAAACTTGCGTTTTCTTATGCACCGAGCACAACTGTAACACAAAGTCTAAATTACTAAATACTCCCATGACACTCATAATGGGCTCAGCATTTGGGATTGGAGTTGACGAAACTACCATTGACCTCCAAAATTTGAACCACATAAACTCTAATGTGACGTTTGGCATGAAGTAATGTTTTAGAATTCTCAGGAATGTTTAAAAATTCTCATGTTTGATTGCAAATCATACTAAGGAATTAGATGCCAGAGGTATTTGGATTTCCCCTCAACCCCTTTTTTGTAGAAATGTGAATTCCCTTTAAAATAAGTGGGTATCCAGATTATCAAGCTTAAATGAAATTGTATTTTTTATAAATTAACAATTTTAACCATTTTTCCTTATCATTTAAACAATGGAGATAAAACATAAAACAAATCATCAATATCTTATAGACCTAAATGCTGTCAAATTGTTTTGTTATGGATTAAGCTCTTTTAAAAATTATGGTTAATAATTAATTTTTCTCCTTTTTTATATCCCCTATTTGGGATTGGTTAGATGATAAAGTAAAATAATTTTTTTTTTTTAACAAGATTTCCATAAAGAATAATTATTTTAAATAATTATTTTTGTATTGTACTTGTCATTTTGAAATGTTAGACTATAGTTTTAATGAATTTGTCGTAATTTATAGTTTACATTTTGTTTGTCATTATTTATTTGGAGGATAATTAAAAAAAAAAATTTGATATTGGATTTACAAATCTAAGAATAGTATGAGAAAAATAAATAATTCATTTAAGATTCTTAGGAATAAATCAAACATTATAATAACATTTCTAGGAATCTTATTTGATTTCCAATTAAACCAAACATAGGAATAGTTACATTCCTAGACATCCAAATTGTAAGGCATCACATTCCCAATAATCTGAATGTCAGGAGTAATGTGGATTCCTCCGTACTAAACGCTACCTTAGTCTTCTCTCGTACACAAGTCTTAGTTTTTGAAAAAAGCATGACCAAACACTAAACTTTGAGACTCCAAAAACATAATGACTGCAGTGAGGTTTGGGAGCACAAGACAGCTGAGAATTTGATTCGAAACTCCCAAGGTGGTAACATTGTTCTTTTGTCTAAGATAGAGACTAGAGCTTAGAGAGAGTTGATCCAATGACATTATTATTTTTTCACAATTCAATTTCATATAAATCAATGGTTTAAAATATGAGATTAAGAGTTCAATCCCCACCTACACCAAAAAACCTAATTAGTTTCCAAGTCTAATGATAAAAGGCAATATCATAAGTGAATGCAATAATTTGAAACCGTCTCTTAAAAAACAAAAAAGGTAGATACATCTTGAACCCATCTCATTAATTATTTATAAGTGATGCAATAATTATTTATGTAAGATAATTTTCAATGATTATTTTTATAAGGTATTTAAATCAGAAATTTGAAATACTGCACAAATTGAGTTTCTATGGCAACAAAGTTGAGAATTTTGACAACATATTAAAACAAGGACAGAGATTTTCTACACACAAGCCTACAGTAATTACTGCAAACAAGGACAGGTGTCAAAAAGAGAGAGAGATAGACAAATGCAAGGGTCATGTGCACATGACCCATTTTAAGAGTTAACTTCTCTCTCTCATGTTCAAACGGCACCCACACAAGGAGAAATTATACAATTCTCATGGTGGACCACATCACTTGTTCACCATTCTACAAAAAGACTCTTGCTTGTTTAAAATTGCTGAGTCAATAATTAGTTTATGTTTTAAAAAAATTTCTGACTCAGCAATTTTAAACAAGTGGGAGTCTTTTAGTGGAATGGTGGATAAGCGACGTGGTCCACCATAGGGGCCTTGTAATTTCTCCCACACAAGCCACCCTCTCTCTTTCTCTTCATACCCACCTCTCTTTGCTCTCCTTTCTCTCTCATCCTCCTCTTCCTCCTTTGTTTTTCTCAAGAACCCCACACCGGCAAGAGAATAACGTTTATGACAAGTTGATTTTTTGTTGTTACATTGTTTCTGGGAGAGTTTTATTTTGCATGAGTAGTGTTTGAAAAATTTTAATTATGGTATTGTTGCTTGGTTTTGTTTGGGTTTTGAGGAAATGGGAAGAGACCAATGCTTTTTTATGGATTTTGTTTTCTTTGGTTTGTGAGAGAATGAAGATAATTAAATTTTTTTGTTTTGTTTTGAGGTAATTAGATTTTGAAAGCTTGTTTTTCTTGTTGATTGGATTCATAGAAATTTAGGTGAAGATAAAAGATTTATTTTGCAGTATTGTTTGGTATTGAGGGGTTGCAATGATTCATTTATGAGGAATGCAGTCCCTTTTTTTACGGGTTTTGTGAGGTAATGACAGTTTGATTTTCTGTTTGTTCGGCTTTGAGGGGTTACATTGTTTTGGAGGATCACGTTTATGACAGGTTGATTCTCTTTGCCAGTCTAGAGTTCTTGAGGAAAACAAAGGAGGAGGAGGAGGATTAAGGAGAAAGAGAGAGGGTGGCTTATGTGGGAGCCATGACTGCCTACTGAACATGAAAGAGAAGTTAACTCTTAAAATGGGTCATGTGCACATGACCCTTGCATATGTGTCTCTCTCTTTTTTTCCTGTTTGTAGCAACTGCTGCAGGGATTGTGTGTAGGAAATTCTTGTCATTAAGGACACAAAGTACGTAAAAACTTATCAAATATAATAGACCAAACTTAAATACAATTCTTTAGGTGTAAAGCACGGTTAAATTCAATGCCAAAATATTGTTTTCAACCCTAAAATTTGCATGAATTTTGTTCTAGATCTCTAAACTTTAAATTTTAAAAAAAAAAAAATCATCCATAAACAACATCAATTTCAGAAGTTTGTTTTCATCTCTAAATTATTGAAAATATAAAACAATTAAATTCATTAAATTTTTAAAATTTATGTAAAAAATGAAAAATTCACGTAAACTTTGGAGACAAGAACAACATTTTGGCATAAATTCAACACATGATTGCAATTGCATTGATCAATTAATAAGTACTTTATCTCGTTTGACAACAATTAAATTTAATGCAATTAATCACACATTTTTCACAAGCCTTGTAACTCAATTTACACTCCTAGGTGTTTCCAACGATGATATGCAAAATTCAAATCCCCCCACCTCCAACAACTAAATTACCACCAAAAAAACAAATCAAGCAATTAATTCATAATATTAATTATAACATTTAATATAATTGAAGTTCATTCCCAAAATATTAACCATAATAAGTATCATACATGAAACATAACATAAAAGCAACAAAAGATTCAAAATGCGAGTAGCACATCACGCGAGGAACTAGTATATTTAATAATTGTGAAGCAAGAATATTTTGAATTCATGTCAATCTGTCTTCACATAGAAGTTTCATTCAGATTCAGCCAGTTCGCTCCACGTATCTCCATAAGACCTAGGCCATAAGTAAATTGGGAAATCATTAAGATTTTTTTTTTCTTACAAAAAATTAAAAGGAAAATTGTCACAGATATCACATTCTAGTCCAAAATTTTGCATCTTCACAGATCCAAAAAATTTCATGAAACAATAGACCTAATTAAAAGGCATTTGATTTTACCTTAAAAGGAAAAATTCTACAGTCGAACAAGTATATTATGTTTGGTTTAACCGGATCAAGTTTAAAGATTCTTGTGAACAAATTCTAAAGTTACTATGTATACGAATTTGTTAAAATTGTAAGACTTACTTAAGATCCTCAGCCAACTCTCCCAAAGTCATAAATTTTGCTGTCCATCCTTTCTTGCGAATCATGTGATGGATTCTAGCTAATCAAATTGATTCTGAATAAATACCAAGATGCCAAAAAGGAACATCATGTCAATGCAAAATATTTATAATAAAAGTCATACAATATATTAACAACCCAATAATAGGGCTGTCCACGGGTCGGGTTTGTGCCCAACCCGGAACCGACCCGATCACTTTGGATTTTTCATGCACAGACCCGCCGCCGATAGGCGAACGGAGTCGGTTCGGGTGGTCGGATTTTCATCGGGTACGGATCGGTCCTCGGTCGGTTTCGGGTTGTGAGAAAAGCCGCCGGATTTTCCCAAAAGCCGCCGGATCTGGCGAGACCTGATCGGATCTTGGCAAGATCTCTGCGGATCTCAAAGAGATCAAGCCGATCTCGACATATCTCGAAGAGATCAGGCAGAATCTCTTCGAGATCTCGCCTGAAGTTGAGCGGATCTCCTCAGATCGGATAGAAAATTGACGTTTCCAGGCAGTATACGGTCAGGTCGGTTGAAATCGGTTTCTCAACCTCAAACCCGCCAATCAACCCGCGGTTTTCAGGTTCAGGGAGCAACGATCCGCCATCGACCCGTCACCGGCATCGGGTCGGCCGGTTATCGGGACGGATCGGACGGTTTGGCCGGGTGGGCGAGTCCCGGTTTTGTTTGGACACCCCTACCCAATAGGCATAAAAAAAAAAAAAAAAAAAAATGTAAATTCCAAGGGTTTTATTGTATTAATAGGACTTATCTAGTATTTGGACTAGCACTATACTAGTAAGAAACCAAATACTACTAGTACAAGAAAGAGTTTTTTCTCCTTCTCTAAGTAGAGTTCATACAACCTCTTAAATACAGTAAAAACCTATGTTTTCTGCCTTTTTTTTTTTTACAATCCCATAACCCTTTTTAAGCAACCCTAAACCCTGGATACACAAGTTCTCCAAACCCTAAACTCATAACTACTCTACATTGGTAAGTTATAAATCCAACTGAAAGGTCTAATAGATATATTATGCACCAACTAAACTCCAACGTGAACTCAAAATAGGACCATGAGTATATAAATAATTAGAACATGCAAGCACATGTTGAGATTTCTTTGAATTATATGAAAGCATAGTAAAAACTAAAAGCAGACATACTCGGATTTTTTTGCTTGTCTTTCAAACCTGTATGACCAAGATGCAACACAATCAAATTAGGATCAACTCAGTAAAAGCCAACAATTTAAATTAAATTAAAAAAGTAAAACCAAAAGCAAAACTTGCCACGAGCTCACTATATCTCCCGAATGGAAAAACACATTCACAATTACCAGAGAATAAACTACCAAAAAAAAAAAATTTAGCGGAATTAGTGTTTGGGTTAGGGGAAGAAGAAAAGGCAAAATCCAATTACTACATGACATAATGAAAAAAAAACAAAACCCTAATCAATTAGCATAAATACGTACCTATACAGAAACAATCCACCAATAATTGCTCAGTAAAAGTAAAATCCTCCATAGAATCCTCCATCGTGTAATTTTAGAGAGATCAATCGTACAAGAAGAATCTGAAACACAATGCAACCCTACTGTTTATTTTATTAGGTTTTGGGGTGGGCGGTGCTGAACATCAACTATTTATTTTATTAGGTTGGGGGCCTTCGGTTTTTATTTATTCATTTATTATTTTATAGCTTAGGCCAGACCTTAGTAGATTGGGTCAACCTCAGCCCGGTCCATATTTGTGCCATGTCCATTTACGGATGCTATATTTCTTGTATATATATATATATATATATATATTTCTTGTGATAAATTAAAGGAAAATACAAGAGATCTAGCTTAAAAGTAAAACAAACTTGTTCGTGGCCATAATCAAAACGGAAATAAGAAATTTGATAGGCACGGAAGCAAGCCTAGGCGATTGGAAACTTCGATTTTTATGCAAAAGTGTGTTGTAGTCAAAATACGATGGTTTAGAGTAGCTTTTTTTTATAGACCCCCAGAACTAAAACCCTGGCCCTAATTTGTCTTGGTGTGAAATGACATAAATGCCTCCGTTTATCTTTTAGGAGGTGAAATTGAGTTGGGCCTTAGCCCGAAAGGATGAGAGGTGGGCCATTTTGTTAAGAGGGAATCGTGGTGGACCTGAATCCATTGGTAACAAAACTGGCCTTGGGATAGAATTTCAGCTTTGTCCAAATGCCAATATTTTGGTGCAGATCTTAAAGGGCCTTCTAATCATAAGGCCTGCCCTCATTTGTGATATTAGGCTCTTAGCACTGTTGATGATAACCCCCAATAAGAATTGGCTGCACTAATCATTTGTAAAAAGTGTTGTAAAATAATTTGTTACAATAGAATTACTTTAAATTAAGGGTTTGTTTGAAATCTGTTTATTTTGTTGAAACACAAAACTTTTTGTTGAAAGTATTATAAATAAAAGTAAAAGTAAAAGTTAGCTAAAATAGTAAAGCGGGACTCATAATAGTACCAAAAAGTACAGTGAAACCCATAAATAATAATAATAATAAGTTAAATAGTAAAATAAGTTGACAAAAATAATTTTTACCAAACACACACTAAATAGTTTTTTTTTTTCTTCTTTTGAGAGAAATGTTAGAATTTTTTTGAATAACATCATGGATAAGGATTGGGTAACTCAAGCCCAAGTTTTCTCCAAATTTGCAATTATGCTAAGTTAGTACCGAAATTGCATTTTTATGGCCGAAATTGCATTTTTATGGGTTTTTAATATATTTTTTTAGCCTTTTTTTTTTTTTTGGTTATACATTTTTGAACTTCTCGACCTTCGTTTTGATCAAATGAGATTTCATTAGAAACAAGAAAAGCTTATGAGGTCTATTTTAAAGGTACTTGATTTTTATCTCTAACTTTCAAATTGAGTGAGATTAAAGCTATAAAAAATAGGGTGAAAAACAAGGTTTAATAAATAATCATAGTAAAGTATTTTTTATTTTTTTGTAAATTTATTTTTATTAAATGGAATTTTTAGCAAATTAAGCTCATCAAAATGAAACTCATCACAAGACCTTTCCACCGACACCTATTTGGGCCATATTGAGGTTGTTTGCATCTAATTCAATAAGTTGAATTATAATTAAACTTTTATGATACATTGTCAAATTTAATTTTAAACATTTTTTTTGTTTTCTTCTTCTTCTTCTTCTTTTTTATTTTTGTGCAATATCATGCTCGTTTTAAGCTCAATCTGAGCATCAAATTGAAAGGAATTAAATTATTTACGACAATAGCCAAAAATTAACCCAATCAAATGGTCAGATCTTTTTTGCAAAAAATAATCTTAACCCAAAAATGTGAATTTGATCATTTGGGTGAAATTTTGACTTAGTTTTATTGCTGGCCAACTTGGTCAAAGATTGGTTAATAAGGGCATTTTGGTCATTTTGACTTTAAACATGAAAAATGGGATAATCTAATGTCTCATTAGGATAAATTCCGACTTTTTAAGCAATCTTGTGATTAAAAGTTAAAATGGTAAATTTTGTGAAAACAATGGGAGTCAAACCTATGTTAAGAAAGGGTAAGCTCTCTTTGGGAGTCAAACCTTAAAGAGAGTACCCTGGAAGTATCCAACATTTGGCTCATAAAATAGCTACAAGTCTACCCAAACTTCAGAACAGCAAATCCCCTTGTTGAAAGAATCATTGCAATCACTTTCAGAACAATCTGGTAGTGAAGAAACCAACACATCTTTCAGGATAACAAAAAATTAATCCAATGGAAGCACTGATATATGTCTAGCAAATGTTTAATTGACAAGCACTTCAAGGCTTTCAAATCAAGAGAGGTGGCCAAACCAATTCAAGCAAGCAAAAAAGAACAAGAGGAGAACCAAATTGCAAAAGATTGGCAAGTTTTGCTCCAGCACAAGGTATGCCAACCTGCTACTAGCCAGAGAAGCTGTTCATCAAGCAACATCTAAGGGTTACAACAAAATGGTTATCTTTGCAAACTGCAAATATAGTAGTGCAGTAATTGAAGGGAGTGACAATATTTCTTGGAATTGTTTAGTTATGACAGAAGACATTCCACATTGGAAGATGTAGAGTGCTAATTTTAATTGTATGGCAGTAGATAGGATAATTTTGAACCAAATCAGACATTGGTCAAATTAGGTGGCATCAATTATTTTTTTGCTCCTAGTATAGGCTGTGTGAAAATAATGTTCTTGTCGTAATTCCTTTTCTTTTGATACATAAAGAAAAGATAGATAAAACAGGAGCACCAAAAAATTACATAAAAATAAATAAAAATAAAAGTTAAAATAATATTTTTGTTGACAAAACAAAGTAGTTTTAAACTTGTAATGCATTAGAACTTTATTTTTTTTTTTTTTTTTTTTTTTTTTGGGAGAAAGAAGACCATGACTTTTTATTAAGTAAATCTAGCTAAATCAGCTTGGATAATAGCAAAAATTGTGGTGGAACATCCTCCATCCATACAAGAAAGTCTGGGATATGCGCAACATATCTGGCCAGACTGTGAGAACGTTATTACCTTCTCTCCTAACATAAGAGTAATGTAATTGATTAAAAAAACTAGAAAGTGGACGTATGTCGTCTAAAAACACTCCACAGTAAGACAACACCTCAGAATCAATGGACAACCGTGTCATTAGATTTTTTGAATCCCCTTCAAGGATTAAATTGGTAAAACCAATATCCAAAGCAAACGGGAGAGCAAACCATGCAGCTAAGGATTCAATCTCTTCTGGCTTGTACACCTGTGGAATTTGTTTCAACATAGATACCAAAAATGATCCATTACAATCACGAGCAACGACCCCAACCCCAGACTTGTTCACATCAAAGAAAACTGCATCGTCGAAGTTTATTTTCACAAGACCCGTTGGTGGGGGCTTCCCTCGAGCACAGGGCAAAGGTGTACGAGGTTGAGGAAAAGGATTGATGTCTAGGAACTCTGCCAATTTGCCTTTACTTTCCTGCGCTAGCTGCTGCAAAAAGCACCCAAGTTGTTGCACACAGGTTTTGTTCCTTTGAGTCCAAATCCCCCAAATCGTGAAAGCAAAGAGTTCAGGTTGTTTTTGCATCTGCAAAATCCATCACAGCAGCTCCCTAAAGTCCAGAAACTGCCTGGATGATTGCATGTCCAGAAATCAGTAGCTACCCACATAGAATCGAGCATCGGGCATGACCAAAGTGCATGAAGTGTATTTTCTGCAGCAATGCAGCACCTGTCACAGTGTGGGTCGGTGACCACTGTTCTACGCTCTAAATTATACTTTGTTGGGAGTGAGTTCCGGCAAGCTCACCACTAAAAAATTTTCACCTTATTCGGTAAATGGAGCGACCATAGTCCCTTCCAAAGGTGTTTTTCCTGTTCGTCGTCAACCTAATGCCCCAGTTCATTCTCGTCCTTCAGGAACCGATATCCAGATTTGCATTTGTAGAATCCATCAGTCGTCCAAGACCAGAAAAGTGTATCATCTGTTTCAATTTGTGCAAGAGGGATAACTTTTATTAACTCAGCCTCCTGTGGACAAAAAATCCCATCGATAAACTCATGATTCCATTGTCTCTGTTCTGTCTCAATTAAAATGTCCACCGTGGCCTCCTCTAATGAGGGGATTGAAGGTGATAAGAGCAAAGGTGGATGTTTCCTTGGCAACCAGTGGTGTCGCCAAATTTTGACAGATTTTCCATTTCCAATGCACCATCCAGCCCCCTTTAGGAGCACATCTCTACCCTGCAAAATACTTCTCCAAGCATAGGAGCCCGATCTTGAATCCTTTGCCTCCATGATTGTGCAATTTGGGAAAAACCTTGCTTTGAATACCTTTAAAAAAAGAGAGTTTGTATTTTCTAGCAATTTTCAAGCCTGTTTTGCCAACAAAGAGTCGTTGAACATCGTCAAATCTCGAAACCCGATTCCTCCCACTGTTTTTGATTTTGTCAACAAATCTCATTTCACCCAATGGATTTTTTTTCGGTCTCCACGATGGCCCCAAAAGAATTTTTTAATCAAGGCTTCAATGTCATTACATAATGTTAGAGGAAGCTTAAAACATCCCATGGTAAAGGTTGGGATAGCTTGAATGACTAACTTCAAAAGCACTTCACGACCTCCTTGTGATAATAGCTTTCCCTCCCAACCTTGCAGCTTCCGCCAAATTTTTTTCTTTTATGTAATTAAAACTCTCCTTCTTCCTCCTCCCCACCAGTGAAGGAAGGCCAAGCTATTTTTCATACTTTGTGATTTCTTGCAGCCGCATAGCCATTTTGATATCTTGCTTCATGGTCTCAGATGTAGCCTTGCTAAAGAAAATGTCTGTCTTGTTTTTGTTTATTTTTTGTCTTGAAGCTTTCTCGTAGGATTCCAAAATTTGGATTACATGTTCACATTCTTCTAAAGACGCCCTGCAAAATAAAATACTATAATCTGCAAATAACAGATGGGTTAGTTCAGGTGTTCTCTGCACAAAGAGTATCCCTTAATATCACCCCTTCTTGCTACACTATTGATAAGCCCATTCAACCCTTCCGTACAAAGCAGAAAAAGAAAAGGAGAAAATGGGTCCCCTTGTCTAATTCCCCTTGAAGGATACACCAATCCCTTTGGTTCCCCATTAATTAGAACAGAATAGGATACAGTCTTAACACACACCATCATCAACTCTACCCATTTTTCACAAAAACCCATCTTCGTCATTAAATTTTCCAAAAATGACCATTTCACCCTACCATAGGCTTTGCTTATATCAAGTTTGAGAGCCATAAAGCTATTCTCATTGGAGTTATAATTTCTCATGCTATGAAGGGTCTCAAAAGCCACTAGTACATTATCAGTGATAAGGCAATCCTTTATGAAGGCAAATTGGTGATCAGTAATGATTGTAGGCAGCAATTTTTTTAGACTATTGGCTAATACTTTTGAAAAAATCTTATACAGCACATTGCACAAGCTAATAGGATGGTATTCAATAACAAACCCGGGATTTTTTTTTTTCTTTAGAATGAAAGCAAGGAATGTATGGTTAACAGGATGAGGCAAAGTACATGAATTTAGCCAAGAGATGATTGAACTAATGACATCTTGATTCACCGTGTGCCAGAAATGTTGATAAAACAAAGGAGGCATCCCATCAGGACCGGGTGCTTTAAGTGGGGCCATTTGTTTCAAAGCTGCTACTACCTCATGTTCCATGAATTCACCAGTTAACAACTGATTCATCTCATCAGTTATGACATGTGGTATAGTCTCCAAAGTGGTGACTTGATCAATTGGATTGGAAGTGGTGAACAAATCCTGATAGTTATTTAGAATAACTGCCTCTATGTCTTCAAGTTTGTGCTGCCAAATGTTGTGCCCATCCCTTATGCCTCCAATAATATTTTTCCTATGTCTCTGCGTTGCTTTGGTATAGAAAAATTTTGTATTGCTATCACCATTGGTCAGCCAAAGTATTCGGGATCGTTGTTTCCACATTCGGGCTTCTCTATCCAAGAGGATATTAATTTCATGTTTGAGTTCTCCAACTCGAAAATTCATACCATTCCTCACCGCTTCCATTTAAGCCTGAACTAGCAGTTTCCGCTTCTTTTGTAACTCCAATCTAACATTCCCAAAAACATTATGATTCCACCACTCTAAATCTTTCCCACACCTCTCTACTATATGCATTACTTCTAGAGCATCCAAGTTAACGGCTTCATCCATTAATTGCTCGCTTATAGCGTCCCTTGGGTTCTCAGTGTTGTGCGCTATTGCCTGAGCTTTGTAATTCACCTTCACCGATTTAGTCCTACTCCCTGACTTCGAAGATACTCCCAACTTCGTCTTGTAAAGACCTAGAACGAAGAGCACTGCTTTTCTTGAAGAAACAAAAGGCGAAGCGCTAAGCTTTGGACTGAACTGTTTTTGATCCTCAAACAAAGTGCCTTCGCTTTCCAACCATAACATGCAGTCCCTATCATCATGACCTAATTTCCCACACCAATAGCAAATGTTTGGGAGACGCTCATACTTAAAGGTAATCCACGTTGATTTCCCATTCTCCGTTGAAATTATCCAACCCCGGCGAAGAGGCAAAGAGACATCCCTCAACACTCTCACCCTCACGAAATTTTCGCCCTCAGTTTCAGTAGGGTTGTCGGACTGGATGACTTGCCCGAGCACTTCACAAATTCTTCCAGTAGCTTTCACATTCATATAGTGATATGGTAGTCCGTGCACTTGCACCCAAAATAGTGTTTTTTCAAAACTCAGGTCTTCCACCACCGTGCTTTTATCATAGCGTTGCATGATCACTAGATGCTTGTCAAAACTCCACGTTTTGGCATTAAGTACCTTTGTTACATCCGCATCAGTATCAAAGACAAACAAGTCTCTGTGTTCCCTAATATTGCGAATCTGGAATCCATTTCGAAGTCACTAGAGAGGAGTAAACGCTCTAGCTATTGCGTCCATGTTGAGGGGTCGCCTTGTCAGAAACTTTGTTGCTATTATGTGATCTTGAGAACTAACTTCGCTCTCTAGACAACATCTAGACCCCTCTCTTTCTGACAGCGTAAGCTTTGTCCAATTATGCGTACGTCAATTCCTCCATTGTAGCCATGTTTAATTGTACGAAGAAGAAATAAGATAAAGAAAAAAGAAAAACTGTTTCCCAAATCCCCTGAAAAAAAAAAAAAAAAAACAAACAAACAAACAAACAAACAAACAAACAAACAAAACCAACTATTCCCCAAATTAACACTGTTAATACGTGGAAAAACAACTAGACTTCAAAGTGAAGGGATGGCAATTCTACATTTAATGGTCATTTCATTAAAGAACATGAATAAAATGGTTTTTTTTTTAATTTTTAACTTTATAATGGGTACATATCTAAATTAAATAATGTCATGAGACACCATTTAAATCTAAATTATAAAAATTATAAAACAATGACGCTACTATAAAAGAAAATTGAAAAATGAATTCTACACTAAAATCTAAGGCACTGTCTTGATATTATGAAATTTAAGCTGTCCTTTTGTTTTGAACTACATATACATTCAAGGTATAGGTTTTCAATTCCGTGGAGCTTGCCTCCATTTTTTGTAAAACTTAGACAAGTTCTTGGTTTTTCATAAATACTAGTTGCTAACCCGTGCAGTGCACGGGAAGCTATAAAATATGAGTTAGAAGATTATTTCAGTCACACGCACATAATCTTCTATTTTTCTTTCCCCATTTTCATACAATACCAACTCTGCCTCAAGCTTGAACTCAGTATGATTTCATTAATCAGAATGTGACATACGAATTGTCTAAGACAACCTAAGACTTCACATACAGTAATCCTAGTACAATGCTAACTACCTTAATATTTTCTAACAACTACTTATTAATTAAAAGTACGTCAATGAGTATTTTATCACTGTTGAGGACTGTTTTTTCAGCCCACGTCGCATTACTTCATTGGCAACCCATGCCACATCAACATATTATTGATTTTTTGGGTAAATCTCTTTAAAATCCAAAATAAGCTCATATCTCATTCAACTAGATGGATTGGGCTCACATGGCCCACGAGATCCTTACTTCAAGAGGCGGATTCATGATCCACATTTCCTCTTCATCAATTGGGATCATAACCCCACAACATCATCAACATCAACATATGGATCGGGCTTAAGTAATGAATCAAAACTTACGGCCCATATTACCTCTCTTACACTCATGGCAAGCGGCTTCTTCAACAAGAGCCCATATTTATACAAAATGACAAGAAAACCCGAGGTACGTCATCTCATCTTCGGCTTATGATCCAAGCTTATAAGTCTCTTTGGAGAAACTTTGGGAGTCATGGTTTGGAGGGCCAAGAGGTGTGTTCAGCAATGTTCCAGCGGGTCAAAGTTGATAAAAGAGACATGTTGTTTGACGTGTCTTCTCTAACTCCCTGAGCTCTGATGAGTCCGTGTGTAGCAGGTAACATATGGTAAGCATCTCTTATCACATAGCATTTTAGATTATAAAATTCCCCATTGCTCTTTTCCTAAAACTTAATATTTATCATGTGACAAATACTCAATATCCCCAACCATCTGACTGCTGGGGAAATAACTGTTCATTCAATCCCCAACTATTGCTATACAAATTTAGAAACTTCATTATATCATTCTACATAAACTACACTACTTATTTTGGCTAAAATCCAACTCAAACACGTGGCCTAATCTAATTGGCTATCTTTTATCTCTCTCTATACAAAATATTCATGATATCTCTAATACTCAGCTGCTATCTGCCACAATTAGACCATATATTTATCTGCTAGCTGCTAGAGCAGAGCATTAAACACTCTTCTTGCTTACCAAGATTATGTCACAACATAATGAGACCTTGACTAAATCTCTAATGCTTCATTGACTTTCAACCGATCCTTCTATTACTTGCTAGAAATGTGTTGTAATGGAACCTTAGACCAAAAACACAAACACCCGAAAAGAAAAGCATTTCCAATTGAACCCTAGTAGTGTATTCAGCACTTGACACCTGGTTGGAAGTTATATCATCAGCCATTTAATGTTAAAATCCCAGCAGCCAGCTGCTATACCCAAAATAGCAAGATAATCTTGAAAGAGATCTTACTATTTTTCAGCAAAATCTATGAAATGACCTCTCCAACAATCTGAAATGACCCATCTGACCACATTGGCTTCTGCCTAAAACAAACAGCTATCTCATGATAGCTGTCACAACTTTTCCTGACAATTGGAACAGCTTTTTCATGATAGCTGTCACAGCTTTTCTTGACAGCTAGGACAACCTTTTCAGAACAGCTGTGACAGCTGACCCAGCAGGCTGAGCATTACTGATTTTTTCACTTTTGGCTAAAACTAAAACTAAAACTAATTATTGAAACTATCTTTTTCTTGCCAAAATACCTTTCTTTTTTGTTCCTCTTTCCCCAGCAACTCTTACTCGAAACAACAAAAATACCATAAAGCTAAACCTACCATTTTTGGCCAAATCTTAAGATGGATTCTCTAAAAATTCATTGCAATTTGGGACAAATTTTGGCTGATATTCTTTACTAAAATACCCTTTTAAACTCAGCTCTAAAGGGGACCCTTCATGAACACCTCAAAGGGGGACACCAAGAGAGATTCATAAACTTCTAAATTCTCTCCGTCTAATCATCTTCAAAAGCTCTTAATGAAGTGCTGAACTTCTGAGTTTTTAGTTTCCAAATTAGGAACTAAACTCTTTATACCTTAGCTCATAGATGCCCTTTATAAGCCTTCATACAATCCCAGCAGAAAATCTCAGTAGCTTCGCTAAACACACTACAATACTATTACTCTCTTATACTCATCATCTCACTATCCATATTCTGAAAATACATATATCTTACTGCCCATATCTCTAAACATCTCTTTCTTCTTTTCTCTTACACAATCTCATACATACTTACTACACCATTACATATAACACACCATAACTCTTCTAAGCTCCACTCTCATACTCTCTCACTCTGAAATTCTACTGTTTTGCTGACCATAAACACATCTCTATACTCTTTTCTTACAAAATCTTTCCTCTTGGAAAGCAATCTCTAAAACTTTTCTAGCGGTTATAATCTCACATTTTTACTATCTTTAACCTCCATATCTCTCATACTTCCATATATCATATACTACATCCCACAAAACATCTATATCTTTTACCATCTCCATACTTCTCAAGAGATATCGAACACTCATACTAAAAGCCCCTCTCATGGAAGGCATGAACTTCTATTACTAAAACCCTTCTCCTAAAAGGCACCAAGATCTCATATCAAAGCCCTTCTCTTAGAAGGCACAACTACTTCTTACATAAAACCCTTCTCTTAGAAGGCACATATACTCCATACAAAAGCCCTTCTCATGGAAGGCAACACTATTCATAACTTCACAAAAATTAAAAGAATATTGTCAAAGGGAAAATTCATTTAAGTGCATGATAAGAGGGGAAAGCTTAACCAGCCCCTACACACAGTCGGATATACTCTCTCTCCCTCTAGTTGCACCTATTTTTCCCCTTAATCTTGAAGTTGTCATGGCAAACTGTCTCTCTACTACTGGGGTCACTCTGCTAGGACATTATCAGCTCACAGAAGCTGTACAACTAGGGCTACAAACCATACAAAGATAAGTGACTTTGCTTCCTTATCTTTAAACTAACATCATTGTATTGAGTATATGATTGCTTCACGTTTAAATATATATTACTTTATTCCAACCACTATTACAACTATTAACCAAGACTTGAACTCATTTAAATGTATGATAAGAAGGGCAAGCTTAACTAGCCTCTACCGCTGGCATTCTGCTAGAATCCTATTAGTTTAGTGATGCTATATAGCTGGAGTTATAAACCATACAAAGATAAGTGACTTTGCTTCCATATCTTTAGATCTACATCATTGATTCCATGCTTACTTCACCTTTAAATACAAATTACTTTTTTTCAACTACTAATCAAAGCTATCATATCAAACACATATTACATATTTACTCAACCATTATCGTGATTCTTAGATTTTGGCCTTAATAATTTTGTAGGCTTAAAAATACGCCGGTAGCTATTGGACCACATGGCCTAAATGTTGAGTTCCGGGCGCAACCCCAAAAAGAACCTAAGCCTAGTAAGGTCATCCCTCCAATGGATCACACGTGGCTAGGCAACCGAAAAAGGCCCCCGAACAATCACTAAATACAACAACACTTAATTGATACAACCTTATGCAATAGTAGCTCTTGAACAATGTAGAAATCCAATATGACAGACTTGTATACCAACAACGGGAACATATGAGTGGTGCAACTTTAGACTCTAACAGATATTGTACATTTATTTTTATTAAATGGGATTTTTAGTAAATTAGAGGGTGTTTAGTATATGCACTTAAAAACTGAAAACATGTGTTTGAAAACATGTGTAGAAATACGTGTGAGTGAAAAAGTTTTAGAAATACGTATAATGTTGTTTAAAAACTGAAAACATGTGTTTGAGTGGGTGTATCAAATGGGGCCTTAAGCTCGTCAAAATGAAACTCTTCGTAAGACCTTTCCAACGACACCTTATTTTGGTTATTTAAATCATGAACTCCTAAACTAGAGAAGGTGTAAGAATTCTATCTGCAATATCCTCTTAAAGAAGGTTTTTTTTTTTTTTTTTTTTTTTTTTTTTTTTTTTTTTGGTGTTTGTGAGATCACCACTAACATTTTTGATGATTCGATAATTGTAATGTGAAGGGGGATTAAACCTTAGATGTCATGGACATATCAGGTGGTTCCAACCAAACATCAAAGTATTTAGGTTGATGCCACCCAATGTACCTTTTATTTTGCAGGTCTTCCTTTGACATGTTAGCCATCTGATCATTGGTTCATCTTAAAAAAAAAAAAAAAAAAATGTATATCTTTTAAATTGTAGTTTTTTTTTAACACCTTAATTGTGTTTCAATACAAAATTTTAACAAAACATTTTTAAAAACATGAAAAATAAGAGCATGTTTGGTAGCTGAATTTTAAAAAAAAAAAAATTTGGAGCCCACAAAAAATTTCTTGTTCGATCAATTATATTTAAAAAAATTTTATGTAATAATTTTTCTCATTTTTCATCTTACAAATTGTGGGACCTAAGAATCCGACGATCCCAGCCCACTTCATATTAAGCGCAAGGCCCACGCCGAGGATGAAGAATCGTCCGAGGGTGAGCATAGAAAGCCCAAGTGGCCAAGGAATATCGCCGAGATCGATCCTGTTCTCAGACATCCGAGACCACAGAAAGGAAAGGCAGCACACCACTAAAGGCAGCACCCAGTATGATGGGTCATCCATGGAAGCATGGTGAAGAAGCAATTCAAGGAGGAACTGTCACCTCCACATTAAATGCGCACAACTAACGTTCTGGCCGCATTAATGGAGAAATGACCTCTGAACAGTGTTGCCTTAGTTGTTACAACTAACAGGAGATTTGGTAAGGTGGCTGATGGGATGGGTAGTCAAAGGGAGGCAGAGATGATCAACAAGTGGAAGAAAGACATCGTTGGAGGAGGACTATATAATAGGAAAAAACAGATCATTGGGGGAGGGGGGGATTCATGTAACCATCCTCATTCAATAATTATTACAAAGCTCCTCGGATTGTGCCGAGAACAAACTTTCTTAGATAATCTCAATTCATCTATGCTTAATTGTTATGACCATCATATTGACCGTTGTCCACGCACTAAGGCCTAGTTCTTAAACCTATTCTCTACAAGTTCATTGTATTGGGCTAGTTGGATCTGAGTCCACTCGTCAGCAGAAGAAGTGCTCAGATCCAGTCCTTACAATTGGCGCTGCCTGTGGGAAGAACTTGTGCATTAGTGAGTGCAACAGTCAATCGTGGTAGGATCGAGCTCCCATCAGTAAGGGTCCCTGAAGAGGGTCATTTTAGTAGTCCCCTCAAGTATACGCTTCGAGGCATTGACCACGCGGAAAGGATTGCTAAATGAGGCACGATCCTGGGGGCTTCTGGCATCAAGTATGCACCCCATGCATCTAACAAGGGGCTAGCTCTCGCGGGTCTGGCAGCCCGGAAGGAATATGTTGATTTCCTGGAACCTTTTGATGTGGTTAAACGAAACCTTAGTCAGGCCGGGTCCTCGAACCTCCTACTTCGGGAAGTTCAACGCACGCTGGCAACATTCTTTGACGACTGCGCAACCAGCGGTATAGAGCACATGGTTATGATCCTGATTGTTCCTACGTTGTTAGCTTATTTAAAGTTAGCAGCTGAGTGCTGCCATCAACTTCGTTAAAGCCGAGAAGACAATTTTTCGCTACCGTCAACAACACCAATTCCAAGTCCCATTGAAGGGAAAAACAACAACACACTCACTCATAAAATAATTGTTGCAGAGAATTGATAGATTCAGAAAGTAAAGCAAGTAAAAAGTGCAGCCTTTTTATTAAATAAAGTAAAAGTACATCATACACCAAATGGCCTAGGCAAGCTTGCTCTAAAGCTAACTACAGAAACAGAGGCCTAGGCAGGCTTGTTCTAAAGCTAACTATAAAAAGAGAGGCTGAGGCAGGCTTGTTTTAAGGCTACCAACAGCGATCAAGCCAGTATGGATGGTACCGGCGATGAGAAAGGAGAAAAAGCGAAAGCGCCTGATGGCCCTATCCTAGGACGTTCCCATGGTCCTCTCCCAGTTTCATGATAATTAAGCATTGGAGGCGGCAACACCTGGGCATCAACCGTTCCACGATCTTGCAAACCTCCATCGGCAAGTGAACTAGACGCGAATCACTACCAGCTTGAAGGGCAAGCAAAAACACATGCTGGAGAAAAAGGTTATATTTCTCACGAACCACTCTCCTAACCGCAAAGTGTCCTACCATCAAGGGGAGACCCAAACTTCGTCGCACCAAAAGTCTGACGCAATTCAGGCCCGCTTCGGCTCTCGGCTGAATAAAGAGAGCCTTTTTCCTTGCTCGGTTGAAAGGTAGGAACACCTTTGGCCTCCGCTTCCTTCGCCTCAATTGCGTCGTTTAGGATCTGGGCAGCATTCTTGGCTTCCTTGCCCTCGCCCTTGCCCAGGGCCACCCCATTTCCCTAGGCCTCGATCACAATCTTGGTAAAGTTCTTGGAAATGCCTAGAGGGTTGAGAACTTAGGGTTCCTGTGGAACTCAATGATTTGTAAATTGTGAGAGAACGATCCCCCCCAGAGCGCCTTATATAGAAGGAGAAGACAGGTGGAAATTAATTCGCGCGGAGTTCAAAGGAAGAATTATAACCGATATTAACTCTGACCAATTCCCAAAGAAGCCACCAACCGTTGGATCTGCGTTAATCCACAAAGATATTAATAAGGGTGTGCCTCACGTACCGAAACGTCAAGTACGTAACTCAAACAGCGAAAAGACGCCTTGTAATCAGAAGTAGCGAAAGATTGGCGCAATGAGGCTACTGTTACATGTGAGGATGGAAGGCCAAAACCGCCCTCGTCCAGGTCAATGTTGGGCTAAGGGCCCAGTCTGAAGAAGAACCTCTCCTCAGCAAGCCAAGGCCAAGACTGTTATCACTTCAAAAGCAAACTTTCCAACGCTGAGGACAAGTTCCTTCACTCCAAGCAGTAACGATTAAGCACTGGACAGAACCAAGTTCTTGCATGGTCCTTGGACTCAAACCTATGGGGAAACTAATTACTTCAAAAAATTAAGTACTAGATAGAACCAAGGTCTTGCATGGTCCTCGGACTCAAACCTATGGGAAAACTAGTTACTTCAGAAAACTAAGTACTAGACAGAACCAAGGTCTTGCATGGTTCTCGAACTCAAACCTATGGGGAAACAAGTTACTTCAGAAAACTAAGTACTAGATAGAACCAAGGTCTTGCATGGTCTTCGAAATCAAACCTATTGGGAAACTAGTTACTTCAGAAAATTAAGTACTAGACAGAACCAAGGTATTGCATGGTCCTCCGACTCAAACCTATGGGGAAACTAGTTACTTCACAAGACTAAGTACTAGACAGAACCAAAGTCTTGCATGGTCCTCGGACTCAAACCTGTAGGGAAACTAGCTACTTTCAACAAAATGGAGCGCGAGCATTCACCTAAGTTGCAAGCGCAACCAGAGGGGAGTCTAGTGCCTCGGATCACTTACCCCAGCCTACTTCGATAAAAATGCGAAGCGAACGCGAACCCACGAGCATCACTTAAAGCTCTTCAGTGCTGAAATGAACTCTTAGGCTCAGCAAGTTTATGAAGGGCGTATGTTTGTATAAAGTGTACGTTGTGAAACAGAATCCTTTGTGATTCATCTAAAGGGGAAACCGGTTGCATTGTTGAGACTGTTCAATTTTCGGTTAAAACCTGAAGGCAAAATTTACATCATGGGTCCATCATTTTCAATTATCCAAGTACTACTAGCACACCACTAGGATTAATCGAGTATTGAGTAAGGCATTAAAGCATGATAAATAAAGGGAAACGTCATTCGAAGAAATAAACGCAGACGATTGGATATATTACACAAAAAATAGTTTCATTACAATATCACCAAGAGAAAAAATAAAATAAAATGAAAAGAAAAGAAGACTATAATGGCCCCAGTTGACAAAATAAGATAGCCCGTCAAGATGGCCTACTTGTTCAACTTGATAGACAGCTTGTCCTTGGGGGTCTGCCAAGAGGTCTCGTCTAATGCCTTGGGATCCTAGCTCGGAGGGGCAACTTCAGAGGACTCTTTCTTAGCAGGAGAAGCCTAAGAATCAGCAGGTGTGGCTTGGGAGTCAGCAGGAGGCTTCACCACATCCTGGGGCACTTCTTGATTACTGGTTTCTTCTTGATTACTGGTTTCTTCTTTCTCCAACGTCCCTTGGTGCTCAGTCTCCTCGGAAGGCTTATCAGTTGAAGTTAGATCCTTGGCAGCACCAGCTTGGCCTTCGTTTGTCGCTTTGGAGGCGGTGACAGCTTCAGAGTTGGCGGAGGCAGCCTCACGAATGGCGAGGGGGTAGTACACTCTCTCGGCCCTCCTAAGCTCAAACGAGGCCTCAACCCCAGCTTGGTTAAGGGTCTCATTCCAAGTCTGGGAGCAGTAGAGTCTGCATACCTCAGGTACTTGAGCCTTAAGATTAGCCTCGGTCTCAGCCACTCCCGCAGCAAACGCCTCCTCCTCCGCTTGCTCCTTAAAGCTTTCAGCCTCTGTCCTTGCAAACTCAACCTCTACTTTAGCCCTCAAGGCCTTGTCCCTGGCCCACTCAGCGACACCTCTGGCCCCTTTTGCCTCTGCCAGTTTCTTCTTCAGGTCGACAATATGCTCCTTGGCAATTTGCAACTGACGCTCAACTTCCAGCAGGCGCCTCGTCTGGTCCTCCCCCTGTTTTTTAGCACCAGCTAAGCCGGATACCGCACTGTCTCTGGCCCTCGTCATCTCGTTCAGCTCCTCCCTTGCCTTCTTAAGATCAGCCTCGGAGTTCTTAAGGGTATTCGCGGCATCCAAGTACTTGTCGCACTCCTGATCCAGGGCCTTGCTCTGGTTATTGGCCTCCTCCTCTAACCTAAAAGTGGCATGGACAGCCTGCCAATCAAAACAAGCACACAGTAAGTTGGGAACTAAGGAACAAAATTCAACAAAGGCACAAGTGTTAGAGGTCTTACCATACCCAGGTACCTTTTGAGACTAAAGACAACCTCCTGCCTCCTCAAGCCCCCCGGCTCGGTCATGTCGGTGGGGAGTAGCAGGGACCTCTCTAGGGCATCGGCCACGTAAGTGCTTTCGCCCCCTTAGAAGTCCCTAAGGGAGGCGTCGTCCATTAGGGGCTCCTCATGAAGCATGGCGGCAGGCAGCTAGGCCTGGAGCTCGGACTGCCGGGCGACCTCCTTTTCCTTGCCCTGATGCTCGATCCTCAGCTGCTTGGAAGGCCGGCGAGCTTCATCTTCCTCTTGGGAGGAACGAGACCTCCTCCCGTCCATTGGGTCATTGCCTTTAGAGGGCCTCTTCCTCTTCAAATCAATGTACTCGGTTCGAGGAGCCAAGGTCGGCTGAGCAGAGGACGACCTAGTCTGTGTAGGTAAAGACTTAGGTGGGGGAGGAGGAAGCTCAGATTGCTGCTTCCCCGGCGCATCCTTCCCCAGCTGGCCCTCGATCAAGTCGAATAGACTGGTTTGAGGTTTCTTCTTGAAACCCATTTCGGCCTGAGAAGAAATCCCTTCTTAAAAAATATCTGCTTCGATCAAGTTGGGGTCGCCTAGATCACCAGAAGAGTCCTCAAGCGGATTAACAATTTTGAAAACACCAAATTCGTCCTCGGACAGACCCAAATCGCAACTTCCTCCTCTCTCTCTGCACTTTCTCCCTCGGCCTCTACAACCTGATGGGATGAAGAAGGGCCTAACAACGGAACACCCTCTGGGACGGGGGATCCTTCAGAGAGGTAGAACGCATGTTCCGTTACGGTGATCTTGTGGAGCCGAGGATCTTTGGCTCTAATCACGTACTTCGAAGTAGAAAATGATTTCTGTAGGGGATTGTACCCTAAAATCTTGTAGGCAGCTTTGACCTGGTTATTCGCCTTGTTCACAAAGACCTCCACCCCGAGAACGGCTTGCAAATCCTCCCGGTTGACCAAATGGAAGTGTCGTTCAAAGGCGTGTGGATCTGCAAAAAGAAAGCACATTAATATTAACGACCGGACGATGCAAACTGTGAAAACATAACAAATTAACCCTCCCCTACTTCGAGTACACCACCTGGCTCCCCCTCTACTGTCGGGCAAGGGAGGCCATCGTACCACTCCCCGGACATGATGAGAAAGTCCTTATTTAACCCCTTGCTAGACTCGGGGAGGCACTGAATAAGCTGAACATTATTGTCCCTTGTCTTCATGTAGTAAGACTTGCCCTTTAGGTGTTGGAGGTTGTAGCACCAATTTACGTTGTGATTGGTTAACCTTAACCCCATCTTCTCGTTTAAGGCATCCACGCAACCCAGGATCCTGAACACATTAGTGGCGCACTGGGTAGGGGCTAATCGGAAGTGCCTAAAGTAGTCCCTCATCACTGGCCCCATAGGGATTCTTATACCACCTTCAAGGAAGGCGATTATGGGAATTACTACCTCACCCACCTCCCTCTTGATATACCAATCCCCCTTTTCACAGTACCTCAGGCCCACGTTACTGGGTATCCTATAATCGCGATTAATTTCTCCATCGCCTCCTCAGACTCAACCAACTTCTTAAACCTACCCTTCCTAAAGAACGGCTAAGAGACTCAGGGAAAAGCGAAAGAAAGAGAGGAATAAGAAAGAAAAAAAAAACACGAGATAAAGTAAGAAGAAAACTTACGGAAATGAGGAAAGGCACCCAGGACAGGCTTTTTATGTTGTGAAGAGATGCGAGTTGGGTTGGAGACTTGACCGGATTCAGGGTGTGTGCGCAAAAACTCTTGAATACAAAAGTAAACAGGCAAATCGGTTCAAATGGGTATTTATACCCTCAATAAAAAACAACTATGCGGGGTTTCCCGCCCATAAAAGAAAAGAAATCTCCACCATTAGATTACCATCATACCGTTGAACGTGGAGAGTATAGAGCCGCCAGAATTTAATATGGGTGCGCGCCGTATATCGAGGCGCCAAAAACGTGCATTGGACAGGTGAAAAGACTCTAGCATTGACGTAAGATAAGACTAGACAAGCCATGACAAAGGCCCGAGGACATCAAAATCCTCCTTCCCGTCCGAGGATCTGGACAGCAGGATTTTGAGGGGCTATTATAGGGCCTAAGAATCCGACGATCCCAGCCCACTTCATATTAAGCCCAAGGTCCATGCCGAGGATGAAGAATCGTCCGAGGATGAGCGTAGAAAGCCCAAGTGGCCAAGGAATATCACCGAGGACGATCCTATTCTCGGACATCCGAAACCACCAAAAGGAAAGGCAGCACGCCACCAAAGGCGGCCTCCCTAAGCACCCTAGGAAAAAGACAAGTATGATGGGCAATCCATGGAAGCATGGTGGAGGAGCAATTCAAGGAGGAACTGTCACCTCCACATTAAATGCGCACAACTAACGTTCTGGCCGCATTAATGGAGAAATGACCTCTAAACAGTGCTGCCTTAGTTGCTGCAACTCATAGGAGGTTTGGTAAGGCGGCTGATAGGATGGGTAGTTAGAGGGAGGCAAGGATGATCAACAAGTGGAAGAAATAGATCGTTAGAAGAGGACTATATAATAGGGAAAAATAGATCGTTGGGGTGGGGGGGGGGGGGGGGGTTCATGTAACCATCCTCATTCAATAATCATTACAAAGCCTCTCGGATTGTGCCGAGAACAAACTTTCTTAGATAATCTCAGTTCACCTATGCTTGATTGTTATGACCATCATATTAATCGTTGTACACGCACTAAGGTCTAGTTCTTAAACCCATTTTCTACAAATTCATTGTATTGGGCTAGTTGGATCTGAGTCCACTCGTCAGCAGAAGAAGTGCTCAGATCCAGTCCCTACACAAACAATTTTCAAGAAGATGCCTCTCTCAGTTTTTGTTCTCAAAATCCCTAGAGTAATATGATAATATTTTTTTTCTCGTTCTTTGTTCAAACCTTTCTCTCTCACTCTCTCTACTATTCCCCTCTCTCCCTCTATAGTGTGATTGGGAATTGTTGGAAAAGGTTTAGTTTTTCACTTTTTGCCTCAATGTTTTTTTAGTCTAGCTTTCTAGCATTTTAAAAATAAACTAAATTTTAGCTTTTTGTAACACATTTAGCATAAAATTTACTTAAAATTATATCTTTGATAAATACTATGCGAAGAAGATACTGAAAATAAGTTTTCACATGACCCTTGCATATGTGTCTATCTCTTTTTTCCCTGTTTGTAGCAACTATTGCAGGGGTTGTGTGTAGGAAATTCTTGTCATTAAGGACACAAAGTACATAAAAACATATCAAATATAATAGACCAAACTTAAATACAATTCTTTAGGTATAAAGCACGGTTAAATTCAATGCCAAAATATTGTTTTCAACCCTAAAATTTGCCTAAATTTTGTTCTAGATCTCTAAACTTTAAATAAATAAATAAAAAAATACAGTTTTTTCATCCATAAACAAAATCAATTTCAGAAGTTCATTTTCATCTCTAAATTATTGAAAATATAAAACAATTAAATTCATTAAATTTTTAAAATTTATGTAAAACATGAAAAATTCATGTAAACTTTGGAGACAAGAACAAGTTTTTGGCATAATTCAACATATGATTGCAATTGCATTGACCAATTAAGAATAAGTAATTTTATCTCGTTCGACAACAATTAAATTTAATGCAATTAATCACACATTTTTCACAAGCCTTGTAATTCAATTTACACTCCCAGGTGTTTCCAACGATGATATGCAAAATTCAAATCCCCCCACCTCCAACTACTAAATTGCCACACACAAAAAAAACAAATCAAGCAATTAATTCATAATATTAATTATAACATTTAATATAATTGAAGTTCATTCCCAAAATATTAACCATAATGAGTATTATACATGAAACATAACATAAAAGCAACAAAAGATTCAAAATGCGAGTAGCACATCACGCGAGGAACTAGTTTATTTAATAATTGTGAAGCAAGAATATTTTGAATTCATGTCAGTCTGTCTTCATATAGAAGTTTCATTCAGATTCAGCCAGTTCGCTCCACGTATCTCCATAAGACCTAGGCCATAAGTAAATTGGGAAATCATTAAGATTTTTTTTCTTACAAAAAATTAAAAAGAAAATTGTCACAGATATCACATTCTAGTCCAAAAGTTTGCATCTTCACCGATCCAAAAAATTTCATGAAACAATAGATCTAATTAAAAGGCATTTGATTTTACCCTAAAGGGAAAAATTCTACAGTCGAACAAGTATATTATGTTCGATTTAACCGGATCAAGTTTAAAGATTCTTGTGAACAAATTCTAAAGTTACTATGTATACGAATTTGTTAAAATTGTAAGACTTACTTAAGATCCTCAGCCAACTCTCCCAAAGTCATAAATTTTGCTGTCCATCCTTTCTTGCGAATTATGTGATGGATTCTAGCTAACCTGTTATAAAAAATTCATTAGAATGAAAATAATAATTGAAACAACAAAATTTAATCAAATTGATTCTGAATAAATACCAAGATGCCAAAAAGGAACATCATGTCAATGCAAAATCTTTATAACAAAAGTCATACAATATATTAACAACCCAATAGGCATAAATAAATAAATGCAAATTCCAAGGGTTTTATTGTATTAATAGGACTTATTTAGCATTTGGACTAGTACTATACTAGTAAGAAACCAAATACTACTAGTACAAGAAAGAGTTTTTTCTCCTTCTATAAGTAGAGTTCATACAACCTCTTAAATACAGTAAAAACTTATGTCTTCTGCTTTTTTTCTTACAATCCCATAATCCTTTTTAAGCAACCCTAAACCCTGGATACACAAGTTCTCCAAACCCTAAACCCATAACTACTCTACATTGGTAAGTTATAAATCCAACTGAAAGGTCAAATAGATATATTATGCACCAACTAAACTCCAACGTAAACTCAAAATAGGACCATGAGTATATAAATAATTAGAACATGCAAGCACATGTTGAGATTTCTTTGAATTATATGAAAGCATAGTAAAAACTAAAAACAGACATACTCGGATTTTTTTGCTCGTCTTTCAAACCTGAATGACCAAGATGCAACACAATCAAATTAGTATCAATTCAGTAAAAGCCAACAATTTAAATTAAATTAAAAAGTAAAACCAAAAGCAGAACTTGCCACGAGCTCACTATATCTCCTGAATGGAAAAACACATTCACAATTACCAGAGAATAAACTACAAAAAAAAAAAAAAAAAGAAGAGAGTAGCGGAATTAGTGTTTGGGTTAGGGGAAGAAGAAAAAGCAAAATCCAATTACTACATGAAAAAAAAAAATTTTAATTTTTTTAAAAAAACCTAATCAATTAGCATAAATTCGTACCCATACAGAATCCTCCAAAGAATAAGTGCTCCGTAAATGTAAAATCTTCCATAGAATTCTCCATTGTGTAATTTTAGAGAGATCAATCGTACAAGAAGAATCTGAAACACGATGCAACCCTACTGTTTATTTTATTAGGTTTTGGGGTGGGCGGTGCTGAACATCAACTATTTATTTTATTAGGTTTGGGGGCTTCGGTTTTTTTTATTTTATTTTATTATGGGTTAGGCTAGACTTTAGTAGATTGGGTCAACCTCAGCCCGGTCCATATTTGTGCCATGTCCATTTACGGATGCTATATTTCTTGTGATAAATTAAAGGAAAATACAAGAGATCTAGCTTAAAAGTAAAACACAGACAAAAAAAAGTAAAGGATAAAAACTATCGAAATCGAGTGTAAAAGAATGTAACGTGGCCATAATCAAAACGGAAATAAGAAATTTGATAGGCACGGAAGCCTAGGCGATTGGAAACCTTCGATTTTTATGCAAAAGTGTGTTGTAGATGGTTTAGAGTAGCCTTTTTTATAGACACCCAGAACTAAAACCCTAGCCCTAATTTGTCTTGGTGTGAAATGACATAAATGCCTCCGTTTATCTTTTGGGAGGTGAAATTAAGTTGGGCCTTAGCCCATAGGGATGAGAGGTGGGCCATTTTGTTAAGAGGGAATCGTGGTGGACCTGAATCCATTGGTAACAAAACTGGCCTTGCGATAGAATTTCAGCTTTGTCCAAATGCCAATATTTTGGTGCAGATGTTAAAGGGCCTTCTAATCATAAGGCCTGCCCTCATTTGTAAAATTAGGCTATTAGCACTGTTGATGATAACCCCCAATAAGAATTGGCCACAGTAATCATTTGTAAAAAGAGTTGTAAACAGTAGCATTACTTTGAATTAAGGGTCTGTTTGGGATCAGCATATTTTGTTGAAATTGAAAATTTTTTTGCTGAAAGTACTGTAGATAAAGGTAAAAGTTAACTGAAATAGTACAGCGGAACCCATGAATAGTATCAAAAAGTGCATTGGGGCTAATGAATAATAGCAAAAATAAGCTAAATAGTAAAATAAGTTGACAAAAATAATTCTTGCCAAACACACACTAAATAGTTTTTTTTTTCTTCTTTTGAGAGAAATGTTAGAATTTTATTGAAAAACACCATGGATAAGGATTGGGGAACTCAAGCCCAAAAGCTAGAGTGTGTTCCAAATTTGCAATTATGCTAAGGTAGTACCGAAATTGCATTTTTATGGGTTTTTTATATATTTTTTTAGCCTATTTTTTTTGTTATACATTTTTGAACTTCTCAACCTCCGTTTTGATCAAACGAGATTACATTAGAAACAAGAAAAGCTTATGAGGTCTATCTTTTAAAGGTACTTGATTTTTATCTCTACCTTGCAAATTGAGTGAGATTAAAGCTATGAAAAATAGGGTGAAAAACAAGGTTTAGTAAATAATAATAGTAAAGTATTTTTTAATTTTTTTTTAATTTTTTTTTATTAAATGGAATTTTTAGCAAATTAAGCTCGTCAAAATGAAACTCATCACAAGACCTTTCCACCGACACCTATTTGAGCCATTTTGAGGTTGTTTGCATCTAATTCAATAAGTCAAATTATAATTAAACTTTAATGATACATTGTCAAATTTAATTTTAAACATATTTTTTTTCATTTTTTTTGGCAATATCTTGCTCGTTTTAAGCTCGATTTGGGCCCATGAATTATCAAATTGAAAGGAATTAAATTATTTACAACAATGGCCAAAAATTAACCCAATCAAATGGTCAGATCTTTTTTGCAAAAAATAATCTTAACCCAAAAATGTGAATTTGATCATTTGAGTGAAATTTTTACTTAGTTTTATTGCTGGCCAACTTGGTCAAAGATTGGTTAATAAGGGCATTTTGGTCATTTTGACCTTAAACATGAAAATGGGATAATCTAATGTCTCATTAGGATAAATTCCAACATTTTAACCAATCTTGTGATTAAAACGGTAATTTTTGTGAAAACAATGGGAGTCAAACCTATGTTAAGAAAGGGTAAGCTCTCTTTGGGAGTCAAACCTTAAAGAGAGTAACCTGGAAGTATCCAACATTTGGCTCATAAAATGGCTACAAGTCGACCCAAACTTCAGAACAGCAAATCCCCTTATTGAAACAATCATTGCAATCACTTTTAGAACAATCTAGTAGTGAAGAAACCAACACATCTTTGAGGATAACAAAAAAATAATCCAATGGAAACACTGATATATGTCTAGCAAATGTTTAATTCACAAGCACTTCAAGGCTTTCAAATCAGGAGAGGTGGCCAAACTAATTCAAGCAAGCAAAAAAGAACAAGCGAAGAACCACATCGCAAAAGATTGGCAAGTTTTGCTCCAGCACAAGGTATGCCAACCTGCTACTAGCCAAAGAAGTTATGCATCAAGCAACATCTAAGGGTTACAACAAAATGGTTATCTTTGCAAACTGCAGATATAGTAGTGCAGTAATTGAAGGGAGTGACAATATTTCTTGGAATTGTTTAGTTATGACAGAAGACATTCCACATTGGAAGATGTAGAGTGCTAATTTTAATTGTATGGCAGTAGATAGGATAATTAATTTTGAACCAAATCAAACACTGGTCAAATTAGGTGGCATCAATTATTTTTTTTGCTTCTAGTATAGGCTGTGTGAAAGTAATGCTCTTGTGGTTATTCCTTTTCCTTTGATACATAAAGAAAAGATAGATAAAACAGGAGCACCAAGAAAGAACATCAAAAAAAATAAAATAAAAAAAGTTAAAATAATATTTTTGTTGACAAAACAAAGTAGTTTTAAACTTGTAATGCATTAGAACTTTATTGTTTTAAGTTGAGATGGCATTTAATGGCCATTTCATTAAAGAACATGAATAAAATGGTTTTTTTAATTTTTAATTTTTAACTTTTTTTTTTTTTTTGGTGAGAGTCAATGCTGGGTATTATTATAACTAGCCGCGAACCTGCGCGTTGCGCATGATAATTATTTTTATGGTAGTTCTATTAAATTTTTTTATGCAATTTAAACTAATTTAATAAAGAGTAATGTATTGTGTAATTATATTTTTATTTAGTATAAGAATAATCATAAATTTAATATAGGAACAATCATAAATCATAAATTTAAAAATTTTTGTCATACTAAAATGAAAAAAAATACAATTTTTCTCAAAAATTCAAAAGGCAAGTTAACGAAAATATTTATTTTTTAATAAAAATTATTTATAACATCTTGTGAATCATTAAAAAAAATATAAAATTTGGAAATTATTCTTTTAGTTTTAAACAAACTTTCTCAAACTTATTTTTTCTGCCTACAATCCAAAACACTGAAAAAAGTAACTAAAAAATTAATAAAAATTAACTATGATTAATTGGACCAATTAGGAAAACAATTTGTTGTTTATAATCTATTAAGGTTATTTTCTTTGCAGAAATTGTAATTTCGTCCACCCAATAATTTTGTCTCTCATCCAATAATTTTTGTTTAGCCAACCTTTGCTTTTCTCTAAATAAATAGCATTATAGAGTACTTCTAGTTCTAATACAATTATTAAGAGTACTTTGTCCACCACAAAGTATTAAAAAAGAAACAAAAATGATTAAAGTCTCATAGTGTAACATCAAAATTGAGCACTATAAAAATCATGCTATCAAATTACAATAACTACCAAATTAAATTGTCCAAATTATGCTATGTAGTAGAATAATATTATATTTTTATATTTAATCCTTTATAACGCAATAGGATAACATTTAACAATCAAAGAGAGAGAAAAAAAAAAAAAAAACAACAACAACAATTAAAAAAAAAAAAAAACTGAATCACATTAACCTAAAGTAGATTAAAGAATATAAAAAATGATCAACCTAAAGCGAAGATGCAAGAAAAATAAAAAATAAATAAAAATCCACTCAAAAATTGTGTGTGTGTGTGTGAGAGAGAGAGAGAGAGAGAGAGAGAGAGAGAGAACCTTTTTTTTGTAAGAGAAAATTATGCATAGAATGAAAGAGATAGTGACAAATTTATAGTAAAATGGTGTGAATAAGAAGAGACAAAAATAGAGGAAGATGAACGGAAATATGAAGAATGATATTAATGTAAAGAGTAATGGGGAGATGAGAAGATGAGGGAAGGAGAAAGGTTGGAGAAGTAGTGGGGAGATGAAAAGGTATGGGAGGGAGAAAGGTTGGAGAAGTGTAAATATGAAATAAAAAAAAAATATTAAAAATAATTATAAGAAAATGGAAAAAAAAAAAAAAAAAAAAAAAAAGATAATGACATGGACGCTGACGTGGCTCAACGTGAGCGTAGCAGCATTAAATGCTACGCTTCAGCTTTTAGTAATATATAGATGAAGCTAAAAAATCAGAAATAATAACATGACTAATGTCTGTTGGAACATGCTCCATTCAGACTAACAAAGGGAAAAAAAAAATGATTGCTCTCTTGGCTAAAGCATGGGCTGCACAAAAATAATAACATGACTAATGTCTGTTGGAACATGCTCCATTCAGACTAACAAAGGGGAAAAAAAAAATGATTGCTCTCTTGGCTAAAGCATGGGCTGCACAAAAATAATAACATGACTAATGTCTGTTGGAACATGCTCCATTCAGACTAACAAAGGAAAAAAAATGATTGCTCTCTTGGCTAAAGCATGGGCTGCACAATTACCCTGCCGCCTTATATAAAAGAAAGAAAAAGTTCGAAGTGAACCAATAGACACTGTCTCTTTGATAATCTTCCCAATGGATGAATGAGCTCCATCTGCTGACTTCAAGGCCCTCCAAACCACCTCGGAATCTCCTTCAAATTCAGAACCTGATAAGCCCAACTCCACAACAAATTTTGTTTCTCTTCTTGCAGCTAATGCTTCCAGCACCTCCACAGAACCCGAGTAATGTATTTTTTCAGCTAAGGCAGCAATCACATCCCCCTTACCATCTCTAACTATAACCCCTATCCCTGCTTCCTCTGTCTCAGCAAACACAGCACCATCATAATTTGTTTTAATCATCCCTTCCCCTGGAGGTCGCCATTTTATAGTTTCCTTTGGTTGCTAAACTTTGGTCTCTTGGATTTTTGATTGAAACTCCGAGAGGTACATTCTTGCTGCTTCAAAAAGTTTATCACTTAGCAACCCTTTCTCATTCAATCTCAGCTTGTTTCTTTGGTTCCACATAAACCAAGCCACCACCCCAAACAACTCTAGTCTCTTTGCCCTTTGTCTAACCTGGTTTATGAGCTCTTGCATGTCCTGAAGATGGGGATGCTCTATTCGGACCCAACTGAAACAGGGGTTCCAAACTTTGTTGAGTGACTCACAACTCCAAAGTGCATGAAACGGTGTCTCCTGATCCAAGAGGCAGGCACTACACTTCGCATCCTCAAGAATTTTTCTTTTCTTTAGATTAACCATTATGGGCAGCGCATTAGAGCAAACTCTCCAAAGAAAAAGCTTGATTTTATTTGGAACATGGAGCTTCCAAATACATTTCCAGAAAGCCGATTTGTGCGATGAGTCCGAGCTAAATGCAACGCTGGAATTGGCTTCCTGACACAACATCTGATATCCTGTCTTAACCGTATACTCCCCATCATGACTATCCGGCCAAATAAGGCGATCTCTCTATTCAGTCCAGCACAGTGGAATTGCTTTGATTCGACTTACCTCAAAACTCAAAAAATGCTAGTTTAGCAGATTAATATTCCAAGAATGTGTGCTTGGATTTATGAGGGCAGCAACCTGAGCTCCTTGTAATGTCACTACCTGTGGAGAAACAATCCTAGCAGACCCCTTCCCTCGCAGCCAATTGTCTCTATATATATCTACACTCTTCCCATCTCCTATTCTCCATCTCATACCGATCAAAATCACCTTCCTTGCCTTGAGAATACTTTACCAAGCATAAGAACCGGTGGCTGCTGAGGCTTCAAAAATGGACCCCTTAGGAAAATACTTCGCTTTAAAGACCAGATAAAAAAGAGAGGATTAGTCCTTCAATAGTCCCCACACCTATTTTGCCAACATTGCATTGTTGAATTTTTCCAAGTCTTTGAAGCCTAACCCACCTTATGATTTAGGCTGGCAAAGGACCTCTCATTTTTTCCAATGAATTTTCCGCTGCTCACCCTTTTACCCCCAAAAGAATTTCCAAATTAGTGCCTCATTTTCATGGCAAAGACCCACCAGTAATTTGAAGCAACCCATTGCGAATGTAGGAATTGCTTGTACCACCGCTTTGAGTAAAATCTCTCTACCTACTTGGGACAATAGCTTCTCCTTCCACCCTTGAAGTGTGCTCCACACTCTTTCTTTAATGAAATTTAGACTTGCTTTCCTATTTCATCCTACCACCGCCAGCAAGCCAAGATAATTCTCATGCTCTTACACCTCTTGTACTTGTAAGAAATCCGAGATTTGGGCCTTTGTGTCTTCATTCACTGCCTTGCTAAAAAAGATGGTTGTCTTTTCCCGGTTTAGCTTTTGACCCGATGCTTGTTCATACAGTAGCAGAATATCTTGGATTGCTTGTAAATCTACCATAGATGCTCTACAAAATAAAAGGCTATCATCTGCAAAAAATAAGTGTGAGATTTTTGGTCCCCTTTTACATAAAGAGAAGCCCCGTATTCTGTCATTAGAGGCTGCCTGCTGTAACATCCTATTCAAGCCTTCTGAACGCAACAAAAAAAAGGTATGGAGACAAAGGATCTCCTTGCCTTATACCCCTTAATGGCCTAATATCTCCCTTAGGCTCTCCATTCACCAAAATCAAATAGGACACCGTGCTAATACACTCTAGCACAAGAGACACCCACCTTCCACAAAAACACCCAATTTCTCCATAATCTTCCCTAAATAGCTCCACTCCAGCCTGTCATACGCCTTACTCATATCTAACTTCATAGCCATAAAACCCATTTTTTTAGATTTTTGGTTTTTCATATGGTGTAAGGTCTCAAAAGCAACCAAAATATTTTCAGAGATTGCTTTACTAGACTAAAGGCACTTTGAGATTCTGAAATAATGCTAGGTAAAATATTCTTAAGTCTGTTTGCTAAAACTTTAGAAATAAGCTTATACAGAATATTACAAAGTGCAATTAGGCTATATTCAGAAACTCTTACCGGACTTTTAACCTTTGGGATGATAGTGATAAAAGTTCGATTAATTGAAGGTGGGATTGAACCTGTGTTGAGGCATGTGAGGACTGCTTCAGGCACTTCATCACTAATAACCGGCCAAAATTGTTGAAAAAACAATGGAGGCATCCCATCAGGTCCTGGAGATTTCAAGGTTTCCATCTAATTTAAGGCAATGTCAATCTCGGCTCTCTCAAAAGGAGCAACAAGCTCATGGTTCATCTCCTCTATTACCACCCGTGGAGCAGCTTCTAGAGCTTTCTCAATCCGATTTGGTGAGGATGAAGTGAATAAATTTTGGTAAAAATCCACCGAAATATTTTCTATGCCATTCTCATCCCCGCACCTCTCACCCAAATGGTTCTCCAATTCCTCAATTCTATTTCGGCGATACCTATAAGTAGCTCTACTATGGAAATATTAGGTATTTTTATCTCCTTCATGCAGCCAAAATGCTCTAGATTTTTGTTTCCACATTTTCTCTTCTTTTGATAACAAATCATTTATCTCTCTTTTCAACCTTGTCACCTGGTTTATAGACCTCCCTCTTAACGCCTCATCTTCCGCCTTTCTTAGCAACTCTTTTTTTTTTTTTTTTCCGTCAATAGTCAAGTAATATTCCCAATTGCAACCTGACTCCACCACTTGAGTTGTGCATGACAATGGCTTATCTTCCCTTCCACCCTAGTCATAGCTTGACCGAGTGCAATGAAAAGCCAAGCCGCTTCTACCGTATCTCTACATCCCTTTTCCTCCAACCATATATGCTCAAAACGCCACGGCTTTTGTCGAAGCTTAGGGATACCATTAAGGAAAATAAGAATAGGTTTATGGTCAGATGAACCACACTCCAAATGAATTACCTTAGTTGCAGGAAATTTATCTAGCCATTCCATTGTAGCAACCACTCTATCCAACCTCTCCCAAATTGTAAAACCATCTGGATGTCCATTACACCATGTAATAGAGGGTACATATCTAAATTAAATAATGTCACGAGGCACCATTTAAATCTAAATTATAAAAATTAAAAAACAATGATGCTACTATAAAAGAAAATTGAAAAATGAATTCTACACGACTACACTAAAATCTAAGGCACCGTCTTGGTTTTATGAAATTTAAGTTGTCCTTTTGTTTTGAACTACATATACATTCAAGGTATGGGTTTTCATTTCCGTGGAGCTTGCCTCCATTTTTTGTAAAACTTAGACAAGTTCTTGATTTTTCATAAATACTAGTTGCTAACCGGTGCAGTGCACAGGAAGCTATTAAATATGAGTTAGAAGATTATTTCAGTCACACACACATAATCTTCTATTTTTCTTTCCCAATTTTCATACAATACCAACTCTACCTCAAGTTTGAACTCAGTATGATTTCATTTAATCAAAATGTGACCGACGAATCATCTAAGACAACCTAAGACTTCACATACAATAATCGTAGTACAATGCTAACTACCTTAATATTTGCTAACAACTGCTTATTAATCAAAAGTACGTCGAAGAGTATTTTATCACTAAATACAACAACACTTAATTGATACAGCCTTATGCAACACTAGCTCTTGAACAATGTAGCAATCCAATATGACAGACTTGTATACCAACAACGAAAACATAGGAGTGGTGCAACTTTAGACTCTAACAGAGATTGTACATTTATCTTTATTAAATGGGATTTTTAATAAATTAAGCTCGTCAAAATGAAACTCTTCACATGACCTTTCCAATGACACCTTATTTGGGCTATTTAAATCATGAACTCCTAAACTAGAGAAGGTGCAAGAATTCTATATGCAATATCCTCTTAAAGAGATTTTTTTTTTTTTTTTTTTTTTGGTGAGATCACCACTAACTTTTTTGATGATTCGATAATTGTATTGTGAAGGGGGATTAAACCCTAGATGGCATGGACATATCAAGTGGTTCCAACCAAACATCAAAGTATTTAGGTTGATGCCACCCAATGTACCTTTTATTTTGTAGGTCTTCCTTTGACATGTTATCCATCTGATCATTGGTTCATCTTAAAAAAAAAAATTATATCTTTTAAATTGTAGTTTTTTTCTTTTTTAACACCTTAATTGTGTTTCAATACAAAATTTTAACAAAACATTTTAAAAAACATGAAAAATAAGAGCATGTTTGGTAGCTGAATTTAAAAACAAAAAATTGGGGCCCACAAAAAATTTCTTGTTCAATCAATTACATTAAAAAAAAATTGTTATGTAATAATTTTTCTCATTTTTCATCTTACAAACAATTTTCAAGAAGACGCCCCTCTCAATTTTTGTTCTCAAAATCCCTAGAGTTATATGATAATATTTTTTTTCTCGTTCTTCATTCAAACCTTTCTCTCTCTCTCTCTACTATTCCCCTATCTCCCTCTATAATGTGAATGAGAATTGTTGGAAAATGTTTAGTTTTTCACTTTTTGTCTCAATGTCTTTTTAGTCTAGCTTTCTCGCATTTTCAAAATAAACTAAATTTTAGCTTTTTGTAACACATTTAGCATAAAAATTACTTAAAATTATATCTTTGATAAACACTATGCAAAGAAGATACTAAAAATAATTAAGTTCCCAAAAAAAAAAAAACACTCACTTTTTCTCATGGACCACGGACCACTACGACCAATCTTGAGATCTACCACAAGAACGATCCTGATATCCATCATGCGTCCTCCCGTCTGAATTGTGGGTCTTGTAATTGGTGGCGAGTATTGGGTTTAGTGGTTGGTGTGCTCTAGGTTGTTGAGTTTGCTAGTGCTGTTGTGATCCTCGCCAAAAAAATAAAAATAAAAACAATCATTCATAGAAACACATTACAAACAAGTTTTGAGAAAAAATTCTCAAATCACTACAATTAGATTTTGAAAACACAAGACAGTCACTAGACAGCTCCTAAGTTGTATCAAGCAAATACTCTCTTTTTTTGTTTTGTTTTGTTTTTGTTTTGTTTTTATTTGGTATTAGGCATAATCATATGCCACTGCCACCCTTTGACTAATTATTAATTTATTTAAAAATAAAAATAAAAATAATTAATTAAAAGATAAATTGTTCCACTTGTCCCTCAATCAAACATTGGAGGAGGTGGTACAAACAAACCCTGAGCTTGAGCATTCATACTAGCTCATTTAAAATAGCATATAGCCTAAAATATTGCCCGTGGAGTATAAAAATCACCCATATTAGATTTTGAGCTGATTATGCAAGATGAGGTTTTGCTACCGTATTTATGCAAATATACAAGTTACTGTAGCTTGTGAAAGACAAATTTTTATTATTTGTTTGCATTTTTTTTGTGTGAAAAAAGAAAGTAGATGGTAATTGTCAAGTGTAAAGAGAGAGAAACAATTAAAAGAAATAAGAAAATTGATATTTTAATAACATAAAGTAGATATTAAGACAATCAAATGTTGGTGTATTGAAAAATGATTAGTTAAAAAAATGAAGGTTCTTATTTTAAAATAGAAAAATAATTTTTGCATAAATGTGAATGCTATTTGACTTGTATTTTTGTTTGACAAATAAAGCCAGGCTTATTTGAGACTTCCGTAACAAAGTCCCCAATCCAAATTTCTAACCCATATTCTCTTTGGGCCAAAAACTCATTGTGCAGTTGGTTGGTGTTCAGCACTGCAAAGCGCAATGGTGGCACTCAATTACTCAGTGACTTGCAAGTTTCGCTAAAAATAAAATGGGTCATCATGGCATTCCATAAGTTTATGACTTGTAAGTTGTAAGTCAGAACTTTCTCAAAAACGATCATGGGCCGTCGGTGAACCTGAACAACTAGGTCCACATAACTCGGTAAGTGTTAAAAATGGTTTAATTTAGACCACATTAGTCTAGCCATTTCTTTTTGTCTTTTTTGAAACCATTAGTCTAGCCATTTCAGTTTTTACTCTCCCCTTCTTAAAAGATAAAAAATAAAGAAGAAGCAGAAAAAGGAGAAAAAAGAGGCATTTACTCTTTACACCTAACTCACCTGCCGTTATTTTGAATTGAGAATTTTACTTTTTCATCTTTTCTTACTTTTTCATAGGAACTTGTAAATTAAAATAATTTTATAAAATCTTAAATTGATTAAGAAATTATATCATTGCATAATTTGTTTTTGTGATTTCAATTTATGTTACAATTTAATGAAGAAGTCATTGCACGTCATTGCATGAACGTGCAGTGACTTACAAAAAATTTGTCCAACAGTTTTAAATACTACAAAAAAAAATAACTCATAGCGTCCTAGTCCACTGGTGACGTGGCTTGTACGTCCAGGTAAAGTGGTCTTTACACCTGAGGTCCTCAGGCGGATACCGTTCTTTGCATGTTGTGCTTAATATCTAAGATATACTATCTAAGCTTCGTGGGACAAGTTCAGGAGAATTTAGGTTCCCAATGGCAATATGTATAATTTTGTTTGATATTCAATTGCATATATTTCAGTGTGTTTTATAGGATGAATTTAGTGCCCATTATTGTTACCATTTTATTAAGTGCAAATTGATTCTATGAATGTTGCATGGTACATAAGAAAAATTAGACAGATATAATTGCCTGTTGAAAGCACCATCAGACTCCAACTTTGATAAACAAGCTAATTTTCCTTACAGCAAAGGTTGGTAATGGTATAGTAGGTGGTGCGAGATTTTGAGCTTGCAAAGAACAACAATGGCAGAAGCAATAATAGAAAAGGTGAAGAAGAAGAAAAACTCTTTCTCATAACACACTTAAAACTCTTTCTCACTTAAGTCACACGACACCATTTTGATCTTAGCCTCAAGTTACCGTTGAGCTGAACTAGCCGTTACTCTGAAACCTCTTCTTCTTCTAATTTCAACTTCAAGTCACTGCTCTTCCTCTTCTCAAAAAAAAAAAAAAAAGTCACTGCTCTTCTTTTTGCTCAAATCTTCACTTGCTTTATCACTACTTTTCTTGAGTCCTTTTATAAGTACTGCTAGGAGATTCAGGGAGATCAAATAGTGAAAGCAATGTTCTTTGAGGGGGAAGAATTCCAAATAAATTAAATTACACTTTTATAGTGCTAAAACCAAAACATAAGTAGCTCACCATTTTGGCCAGTTTTGCCCCATCAACTTGTGTGATGTGAGCTACAATATAATCTCAAAAATCTTGGCTACTAGACTCAGACCTCTGCTTAGCAAAATGATAAACCCCGCTCAATCAACCTTTGTGCCAGAAAAGTGGATAATATAAAATATAGAAATTGCTTAGGAAGTTGTCCATTGTTTCAATTCCACAAAAAAGAAAGAAAGGTATGATTGGATTAAAGCTAGATATTTAAAAAGCATATCATAAAATGGACTGGGATCTTAATATGGCAATTTTGAGGCATTTGACTTCAATCAGATATTCATAAACTGGATTCACTAGTGCATTTCAACTGTCAACTGTCAAGCACAGATTATTGCTCAGTGGTAGTTGTTTCTAAAGTTTGATCCCAAGGAGACCTCATCTTGCTCTACATGTTCATCTTATGTAAAGAGGTCCTCTCTAGGTTGATTAATAGGGCTGTACAGAAGGAAGTGTCAAGGAGGTTAGCAGTGCTCGATCATGTTTTGCAATTACTCACATACTATATAGTTTATACTAATGATGAATTACTCTTTTGGGGAGCAAAAATAGCAGAGTTTGACCCAACTGATCTCTTGTATAAACACTTATGGTGCTTGTTCTGGAAAAAACGTGAGCCTAGAGAAGTTAGGGTGCTTCTTCTCTAATGGCGTGCACAATTAGTTCAAGAAGAGCTTAGAACGCAGGTATGACCTGAGACAACTCTCAACTCAAAATACTTATTAGGGCTGCCAGTTTATGTAGTCAGGCCGGTTATCCCTCGTCTTTTCCAGCTTGTTAGCCATTTAAACAGTCAACGGCTATTGGTAATTTGATCTTTTCTGGCTTTTTAGCCATTCTAAAATTAGTCTTGTTCCAGACCAAACTCCCCTGGCCAGTCCTGTTCTAGACGGACCAGACCTCTTGTCAATTCACTCACATTCCACACTAAATGATAATAATTGCAATCATTGAAATCAATTAGCTGGAAAGTGAATCATCCAGACTATCATCAATTTTATTTAGCTGAAAGTACGGGAAAAAGACAACACAAAACAACTTGGTGGTAGCTATGGACTCAATGCCTTAGTCCAGAATCCATAATGCAAAAAACAATTTGCCACTTGCAAGTATTAATCGAAAAATCCATAATGCGAAAAAGAAAGTCAATGTGCAACACTTGGTAGCCAATGTAGGGGTGCTCGTGCTTCACCTCAAAAAGCCCATCAGGTCCTGGATCCCAAAAGAGAGACACCAAATAAATTTGTTTGACAATCAAAATCAGAAATAATTAAAGGAAACCAATGAGTAACTAGACCACAGTATCATATTTTATAGCATACAGCCAAGAAATGATCAAGCCTATGTACCTGACCAATAACAGCCATGGATTTGCTGCAATGGTTTCCCTGGTTGCGATGACAGCATCCATCCTTCCCCTTATCTCTGCCAAATCAGCATTAATATTGTTGACTCCCCTATTAACAATGACCACATTGCGATCAATCTGTTCAACTTTCTGTTCCAGGCTTCCCAGCCTTTTGCAAATTTTGGAAAAGCAATAGGTAGAAAGTCCAAAAGCTAAAATCTGGGTTCCACCCTTAACGTAACCCTTATATTTGGACCACCACAATGCAAAACGAGCAGCTTGAAAGAAAAGACCAGCAGCAGGCCTATATAGAAACAAGAACAACAAAAAAAATAATTCAAATACTTGTCAAATTGGAATTAGAATCTTCCCCCTCTCTCTCCTTGTAAAAAGTTCTAGAACCCTCTCTCTAAATAGATATCTGATCTTTATTGATTGAAGAAGAGTGAATACAATGAATGAATCTATACACTATTGCTATCTATATATACTATCTGAGTAAGCAAAGAAAAATAACTAAGTCTGTGAAGGAGGGAAAATTAATTACAAACAATCCTAATCATCAAGCCACGTGTACAAGCTATAACTGCTGCTTATGTCATGCTTCTATCCACATGGCAGAGTTCTTTCATACTTGTGAATGAAGTGTTCATGATAAGGAACTGATTCAATCACCTCTAACAGCTCTGGACATATCCAGTTGCTCTGAATTTCAATTCCTTGTGTACTGCCCTGTTCTCCATCTCTGTTCTTATATCTGCTAAAAAGCTTGGGTGCATTCCTCCTTACTTTTAACACTCCTCTCCTCAGTTCTCTCACCCGAGCTCTCCAACCAAAGGAAATGGAGCTTCATGACAAACACCAGCAAGAAGAAATAGAAATTACCTAATGAGACCGGATTTTGGAATGTTGCTAATTGGAGGAGTGCTTTTAGGGAGGCCTCCACCAACAATTGAGCCATTTCCTCTGGTTTTCTTACGCTTGAAAATGCCAGTAATAGCCCTCCACGCCAATCGAGCGGACAACCGAGCACTAGCAGACATCTAGTAGTAATTCAAATGCCATCAAAATGATCAATACAACTCAAAAAGAAAATTTAAGAGTAATCAATATAAACAGAATTTTTTGTTAAAACTGAAATGAAAATTTAAGAGTTCTCAATTTAAACAGAGTTATTCTATCAAAATTGAAATGCTATCAAACTGAATAATACAAGTTGAAAAGAAAATTTAAGAGTTCCCAATTTAAACAGAGTTATTCTATCAAAATTGAAATGCTATCAAACTGAATAATACAAGTTGAAAAGAAAATTTAAGAGTTCACCATTTAAACAGAATTATTCAGGTAAAATTGAAATGCTATCAAAATATTAATACTGGTCAAAAAGAAAATTTAAGAGTAATCAATATAAACAGAATCATTTGTTAAAACTGAAATGAAAATTTAAGAGTTCTCAATTTAAACAGAGTTATTCTATCAAAATTGAAATGCTATCAAACTGAATAATACAAGTCAAAAAGAAAATTTAATAAACGGAATTATTCAGGTAAAATTGAAATGCTATCAAAATATTAATACAAGTCAAAAAGAAAATTAAAGAGAGAGAAAGAGTGAGAGAGAACCTGAGACTGAGACGAATTCTTCCGTGATAGGTAAAATTGCAAAGCTATAAAAATGATTAATACAAGTCAGAAAGAAAATTTAAGAGAGAATTCGAGAGAGAGAGAGAGAGAAAAAGAGAGAGAGAACATGAGAGTGAGACAGAACCTGAGACTGAGCTGAGACCGAGAGAGAAACTGAGACAGAGAGAGGAGCTTGCTTGAGACGCCCCGAAGTGGTTCTGAGGTTGTCCTGAATTTTTCAAATTTAAATATTTTAGCTTGGCGCTAATATGCGGGAGTCGGTTAGATTTTTCTTTTTTTTTTTCTTTTTTTTTAATAATAATAGTATTCGAAACAAAACAAATAGAGTGCTATTTAAATTAAAATTCCTTTTCTCTAGCTCTTTATATCAAGAAAGTCGATACTTACCGTACCGGCCGGTACGGCCGGAATTCTTCGTACCGGTCAATAAACCGGTACCGAAACACCTTCAAAATGTACAGCTCAAAATACCGGCTTATATCGGACAATACCGGCCGTACCGCAGTATACCGGATGTTTCGGCTGGAAAAGAGAAATTTGGCCGGTACAAAAACTAAAAGAAAAATAGAAGAAATGCATGATTTGAACAAACCCCAGTGCAACAAGTTGCCACCACATTGACATCGCCGATTAGATCTTCTTCTTCTTTTTTCTTTTTCTTTTTTTCCCTTCTCGTCTGTTGTCCTTCTCCACTGCTCTGGTTTCTTCTCTTTTTTGTTGCACGATGAACATTACTATGTGGTTTCTCTTTCTTTGCTTTTTATCTTATTTGAAATTTCCTAAGCCCTTTTCACACGTGACTAACCTTGGAAACGTTGAAAAGTTATATTTTTTTAATAAAAGCTGGGCTGAATGGTTCAGCCTTCTTTTTTAGTTTTGAGCCCCACGTTATGTGATGCATTAAATGCATCACATCAATTGAACCTTTTAGTTTTTTTTTTTTTTTTTTTTTTTTGGGCAGCAACTTTTTGGTTTTCAATATGAAGATATGTACAGCAATGACTTATTATATTAATATATTCTTAAAAAATGTTTATTATCAGTATTATTATTATTATTGGGAGTGATATTTTAAGTTTGAGATTTGAAATAATGAGTGGAATATCAAATATGAGTTTGAAATTTTATAGTTCTTAATATAATATATATTATATAAAATAGTAGTAAACTCGAAATGATACACTGGTATTAAACGGTATCGAAATATTTCATTTCATTAATTAAACTGAAATGGTCTCCAGTACGGTATTGACTCCCTTACTTTATATTCTTTAATTTCTTCTAATTAATTTATATAAAATTTAAATCCAAAAAGTAAAGTGAAATAGAAATAGTATAAAAGTAAATACATATATATATATATATTAGAAATGAGGTTCCTCCATGCCAGAGTGGTGCATGTGTTCAGGGAAGGGCATAGGTGCGCTGATACACTTGCAAGACTAGGTAGCAGCATGGCTGTGGAGTTTTTGGTCTTTGATACCCCTCCTAGTCCTAATGTTTTGTATTTTGTTAATACTGATGTTGCTGGTGTACTATATAATAGGACCTCTGACTCTGTACTCACTGATATAGTGACTTAGTCCTGTATGTATTTTCCCCTTCACCAAAAAAAAAAAATATATATATATATATATATATTAGAAATGGGATTCAAGTGGTTGAATCGTGAGCAAAAGGTTGACACATGCCGAAACAAACGACAATTCTTTTGCCATCTAAGGCATTAATTTGTCTACTAAAATATCGCCCGTTTCAACCTAAGACCCCAGCATCACAATTCCATTTTTGTTGGTGCTTGAAACAATTTTGCCTTCTCCATATTACTATGTCTCTAAAGCCAATAATTTTATATGAGAAACTATTGAACTCAATCACTTCCTGTCCTTACTCTTCAATTTTCTGTTAAGGTCTATCCTCTACTCAAATTGGAACAGTGATCAATTTCTAGGTTTATTAAAAAAAATTGTGAGTATAATTAATTTAAATAACAGATTTCTAAAAACAAAACAAAAACAATAATTGATTTTTTTCCATTTATATAAACAATAGTATAATTATGTGATTTAAATCTTTTTTATTAAATTATGTTTTTCATATATAAATAAATATATATATATATATATCTCTATGTATTGTCGTTGAATGCAAAGTACATTATATATTTTATTACATAAAACTTATAAAAATTGAAAATACTTTTAAGTAACACATGTAGTATTTAACCTACAAATTTTACATTATATTTTTACAAAATAATTATATTAAATTTTCCCATGAATTGCATAAGTCAAAATGTCCATGCTCATTTTGTAATCAAGGTGCCTACAACCACACCCAAATCCACAATTAGTTTCACAACTTGCTTAGGTGTCAGATTTTAGTATTTACATAGGACCAGTGTGGGTACTTGATGAAAAAAAAATTAGGTACACCAATCACAATTCACAAGGTGATACTTAAACATGTTGTGGATTTAGATGTAGAGTTGAGTGTGTCTCTAGGATTTACTTTTGCAATATTTCCTTTAGTCTCCGTAGTTTCAATTATTACGTTTTATACCCCAAAAAAATTTATTTTTGATCAATTTGGTTACTAAATTGATATAGCACTTAACTCTAGGGCTTATAGCTCTACTTCATAAAACCATGCCAAATGGGCATTACATCTTACAATGTAGCATGCAGATTCAACAGACGCAAGAAGTTCATAGCAACCTTCACTAATAAAATTATCGCCAAAGCATAGCTATTGTAATCAGTGCATTAGACTCAATGAACATTTGGTCAATAATATAAGAAGCAGGGTCCAGTAAGAAAAATAACAGCAGATCCCAAGCCGAATTTAGGTACCTATAGTATAAGATCTTACGAACCTACATTACCTACCAACAGTTCAGTCTCACCAAAATAGCATGAGTACTTTATATTGTCTTTGTGAAGATAATAGCACAAGCCACTTTCTAGAAGCAACAAAAATGAAGTTGAAATTTATCTACCAGATAATGCAGGGGAAAATTTAAGATTGCATTCACAATTGACAATCTTCTCAGTAAAGTCTACCCTAAATTAAATACAGAATCGCGGAAAAAGGACATTGGAAACTCATGAAAAAAAAAATACTAAAACTGTATTATCTTATATCATGTGATTAGATTTAAGAACTTCTCTTTGTTGACCTTTTCATATTCATCTTCTCGGGCCTTTAGACTTGCTCTCTAATCTTTGCAACAGTCTTATTTGCTACATCAATCTTTGCCTTGATCTTATCGATATTTTCATTGCAGATTGCTTTCCTCAAATCTGCCATGGTAGCCTCTATATTTTTTGCAACCTTAGAAGGAATCATGTCCCGGTATTCACCCAAGATTTTTAATGTCAATCAAAGTTTTTCTATCCTGATATCTTTGAGCATGCATTTTAGCCTCTCTAATGTACCTGCATAGTCCAGCGTGTTATCATAAGCACTGACAGCAGACAAGCATCAAAGTTGGGCTGTCTTGGATCTCCTTCAGAAGTTCACTATGACCTTCCATCTCATCATCAGTCTGCAATGCTTACCCATGATGAAACAGAACAGGAAAATACCTTTAAACCCAAACAAGTATCTGTATATTCAGTTGAACAACCGTCTGTTTGTTTGTTAAGAAACGTAGCAAAATTAACAAAATTAGAGACTTAAAGCGTGAAATTTAATTGCTTGTGCCCACTATTTGGTAAATTTGGTAAAACTCGACTTTTTTTTTTTTATAGAAACTAAACTAACCTATAAAATCAGGTTGAAAATATCTTATTTCTTTGCTTTTCCTACAAAAACAAAGCATAATTACAAATATATGAAAGATAAAGCCATTGCTCTACCTTATTGAGTTTTCTTCTTAGGGAAATCAATTGCTGCTTCATGGTAGGATCGCCTTCTACTGCTCTGCATCCGCCCGCAAACAGCGCTGATTGTAGAAGCTTTCCCTATACTTTTTCCACTCCTCCCTAGTCACCAAATACTTCCTCTATTTATTTGTCTGCGGCTTCTTATTCACAAAGACCTCAACAATCTTATCAATGAATTGATTTATAGTGTAACCCTCTTCAACCTCAATCTCTACTTGCTCTTCCACTTGAGCTGTGGCTATGTTACTTGCTTGAATGCATGAACATCATTTTTTTTTTCCTTTTTGCTTTTTCTTAGAGACCCACAAAAATGAACTACAAATAGCAATTAAGAACCACCCATAAAACCCAATATACCAAAAACACTAACAAACTCTTAACCTTTCTTCAGTTGTCCATAAAACCTTGGAAAGCAATATGTAGCAGTAGTAGTCAATCATTGATTTTTATGCATTATTAAGTTCGGTCAGTAACTTAGACACAAATGTGTATCACAAACGTATACATCTAGCGAAAATTGTAAATGCATTGACAAAGAAAATTTTAAGAGATAAACATTAGAACTCCAAAGGGAAAGGGTAATTTTCCTGCAAAACATTGGAACATTGCATGCACTAAAAGGACAAACCAGACATGCATACAAACAGTATAAGTTCAACATAACAAATTTCCAGTTTAATATATTGCCCTGATTTCCACATAATTTCAAAAATGTACAGTTTACAACACTATCAGGGTTTGTTTGGTATAGCTTATTTTTCAGCTTTTTGAAAGTGGAGTTGTTTGAAATAGTTGTACTTCAAAAAATAATTTACTACGCTGATAAAAATGTGAAGCGGCCAAAATGTCCATGCTCATTTTGTAATACTTCCCTTGGTTTGGCCTGTTACAGTTTAGTCTCCAAAGTTTCAATTATCATGTTTATACCCTGAACATTTAAATTTTTGATCAATTTGGTTACTAAATTGATATAACACTCAACTCCATGGCTTAAAGCACCACTTCAGACAAGCATGCCAAATAGCCAATAAATCTTACAATGTAGCATGCAGATTAGGAGATATAAAAAGGTTCTAGTAACCTTCACTAATAACATTATCGCCAAAACATAATTGTTGCAACCAAACCAATGCATTAGACCCAATGAAATATTCTGTCAACAATATAAGAAGCAGGGTCCAGTAACAAAGTAACAGCAGATCCCAAGCCAAATTTAGGCACTATAGTATAAGATCTTCTGAACCTATGTTGCCATTAGTCCAGTTTCGCCAAGATAGCATGAGTACTTCCTATTGTATTTGTGAAAATAATAGCAGAAGCCACTTCAAGATGCAGCAAAAATGAATTCAAAATTGATTCTAATGCATTCAATTTTAATGCGGGGCCAATTTAAGATTGCATTCACAAATGACAATCTTCTCAATAAATTCTCATGTAAAGTCTACCCTAAATTAACTACAGAACCACTGAAAAAGGATTTTGGAAACTCATGAAAAAAATAATTGTATTATCTTATATCATGTGATCTGATTTAAGAACTTCTATTTGTTGACCTCTTCATATTCTTCTTCTGGGGGCTGCTCATCACCCTGATATCCTCCCGAGGACGATCTTCCTGAGCCTTTAGACATGTGCTCTCCAATCTTTGTAACAGCTTTATTTGCAGCATCAACCTTTACCTTGATCTCATCGATATTTTCATTGGACATTGCTTTCCTCAGATCCACAACGGCAGCCTCTATTTCTGATGCAACCTCAGTAGGAATCTTGTCCCTGTACTCACCCAAGCTCTTTTCGATGCTGTATATGGTTGTGTCAGCGCTATTTTTAATATCAATCAAAGTTTTTCTATCCTGATCTCTTTGAGCATGCATCTCAGCCTCCCTGACCATCTTTTCAATCTCAACCTCAGAGAGCCCTCCAGAGGATCGGATTGTAATCTGCTGTTCTTTACCTATTGACTTATCCTTGGCAGAAACTGTAACAATTCCATTTGCATCAATATCAAACATCACCTCAATTTGTGGCATGCCTCTAGGTGCAGGAGGAAGACCAACTAGCTCAAACTCACCCAAAAGCTTGTTGTCAGCTGCCATTTCACGCTCACCTTGGAGAACTTTGATTCCTACCTGAGTTTGATTGTCTGCAGCGGTAGAGAAAACCTGAGACACAAATGCATGAAAATCAAAATTTAAACCTTATCTTCATACAGCTAGGCGCAACACAGTGTTCAAGTACACTAGCAAAAACAAACACTTAAAGAAAATAAGAATTAAAAGCAAAACGTTGATAAGATAACCTCCTTTTCTTAGAATCCAGTCTCCTAAAAATGGCATTGGCATGCCCTGCCAAAGGTTGGGTTAATCTATGCATTCTAAATACAACTGTCTATCTACTAATTTTACAACATATATGAGTATATATAGTCTTCTCCTCAAGCAGACAGGTCAAATAATTATGTTACAGTATTAACTTTTTAATTTAAGTCTACTACTTCTCAGTTCTCACCCTGATCCTAGTTTTCTGGAATTTGCATTTTAGTGGATAAACTGACCTGTGACTTCTTGGTAGGGATGGTTGTGTTCCTGTTGATCAACCTCGTAAAGATGCCTCCAAGAGTTTCAATGCCAAGTGATAAAGGAGTCACATCCAACAGAAGCAACTCCTTAACATCTCCACGAAGAATACCACCTTGAATTGCAGCTCCCATAGCAACTGCCTCATCAGGATTTACTCCTTTGCTTGGGGGCTTCCCAAAGATTTGTGTAACTATCTCTTGTACCTTGGGAACACGGGTCATCCCTCCCACAAGAAGAACTTCATTCACATCCTTGACTGATATCCCAGCATCCTTTACACAGTTGTTGCATGGATTTTTGGTCCTCTCAATCAAGTGATCCACCAAAGTCTCAAACTTTGATCTGGTCAGCGTGATATTAAAATGTTTAGCACCAGAAGCATCGGCAGTTATAAATGGAAGGTTGATATCAGTCTGACTTGTAGATGAGAGTTCTATCTTAGCCTTTTCAGCTGCTTCCCGAAGCCTCTGCAGTGCCATCTTGTCCTTTGAAAGATCAATCTCGTCAGTTCTCTTAAACTCATTCACCAAGAATTCTAGAAGTGCACTGTCAAAGTCCTCCCCTCCCAAAAAAGTATCTCCATTTGTAGCTTTGACCTGTTAAAAAGACTATTAGCTGACTCATTTACGATGAAGAAACAACATAGCAAAAATTGAGTAATGCATACCTCAAAGACACCATTTGATATTTCCAGGATTGAAACATCAAAAGTTCCACCTCCAAGATCAAAAACAGCTACAAGGCCTTCTTTGTTGTTTAGCCCATAAGACAGTGCAGCAGCAGTTGGTTCATTAATGATTCTTTGAACGTCTAGACCAGCAATTCGTCCAGCATCCTTTGTTGCTTGCCTCTGTGCATCATTAAAATAAGCTGGAACAGTGATCACAGCTTTAGAAACTGTTTTACCAAGGTATGCCTCAGCAGTTTCTTTCATCTTGGTAAGAACAAATGCCCCAATCTGTTCTGGAGAGTACTGCTTTCCATTGGCTTCAAGCCAAGCATCTCCAGCAGGACCTCTAACAATCTTATAAGGCACCATCTTCATTTCTTTTTGTATTTGAGGATCATCAAATCGTCTCCCTATGAGACGTTTGGTACCAGAAAATGTGTTGGATGGGTTGGTCACACCCTGACGTTTGGCTGGGGTTCCCACAATCAGCTCTCCTTTCTTGTCAAAGGCAACCACTGATGGTGTGGTTCGAGCACCTTCAGCATTCTCAATAACTTTGGGATTCTGCAGAAAATATCAGTGATATAGCCAAAGAAAATTATAATGGAAAATTAACAATAAGGAAGGAAATTAATTTTTTTACATAACCAAAAAAGTTAAAATGAAGATGAACAAACCTTTCCCTCCATAACTGAAACACATGAATTGGTGGTACCCAAGTCAATACCAACAACATCGCTGCCAATGGGCCTAGAGCTGTGTATGGTTTAAAATAAAATCATCAAAGAAGCTTGCATTGGAAACATACAATAAACTGCAGAAAGAAGAGATATACATACCTAAAGTGTCTTGCCAAGGATGCCCATTTGTTAACAAAAGGAGAGGTAGCAAATGATGTCTTCGCACTGCCGCCTATGAACTGTGGGAGTAACAAGGCGCAAAAAGATTTTTATGATCAAAATAGTCACATGCATGAGACTAAGCAAAACATGGATTAATAAAAATAACATTAGGATATGTAAAACCTTACACATATTTGAGAAAAAATATAACTCAATTGAATAATGTAACTATGAAGAATGCATTTGTTAACTAAAAAAGAAAATAAATAACAGATTCCAAAATTAAAACATCATCAACAACAAGAAATCAACTACAATGACTAATCCGATTACAATCTATCATCGAATAGATTTCAAGATAGGAACTTTTTAGTTTTCTTCACTTTCCCAGCAAAAAAAAACAGAGGATTTCCATTCTGTAACAACGACAAAAGGGGGGAAAAAAGAATAAAGGAAGAGAACTTACGGATCTGCAAGCTGCTAAAGAAGAAGTTCCAAGCTTCTGATGCTTTAGAGACCGAAGAAGCACAGAAGTGGCCATAACTGAACAACTGGTTGACTAGAATGTGGGGTTTAAGAATCGGGTTTTAGAGCATGAGAAAGAGAGAGAATCGTATGGTGCTTTTGCAATGGGTTTTAAAGACAAGGCATGAAAGTTTTCTTGGGCAACACGAATAACAGAAGTACACAGGAGTGAGGCAAAAGTTATTACCATATAAAAATGATGAGAATATTGACCACAAATATTTTTTTTAACCTTAATTGGGGCTATTGAATTTATGGGTGTAATTTGAGCACAATTATTACTTGAAAATTATTTTATGCAATAAACTAGCTGTCAAACTGTGAATCATATTGTATATCATATCGTATATTATCTTATATTGTAAGATACACAAATATTTAATAAAATTTATATAATATTATATATATATATATATATATATATAAACACATATAAAGGGTATATTCATTAGAAATTTTAAATATATTCAACTAATTATTAATTTATTAATCACTAATGTAGTAATATTTAACAAGCTAACTAAATATAAACACATATATAAAGGGTATATTCATTAGAAATTTTGAATATATTCAACTAATGACTAATTTATTAATCACTTATGTAATAATATTTAACAAGTTAACTAAATAAATCAAACTAGCATGTGTTTATAACATACACATTCAAATTAATTCAACTCAAAAGTGATGTGCCTTTGTGTTAGAACACTTTCTCATTTTCTCTCTCCCTTGTGTGTGTGTATGTTTGTTTCTCAAAAAAAAAAAAAAAAATTGATAATACATTACAAATCACCCATAATAATAATTTATTTTCATCATATTCATCATCTTGTCTAATCAACTCCATCTCAAGTCGATGTTATCATCATGTTTATCATTTTGCAAGCTTATCTATTCATTGAAATTTTCTTCTTCATCATCAATATTTAATATCGCTTCTTGTTCTTTTATTTTAATAATTTAAAAAAAAAAATTCTTCTTGGCATTCTAGTTTCTTAGACTTATAAGAATAATGACAAAAAAAAAAAAAAATTATATTCTCAATTAATAATTTATTCATAGTATAGAAAATAAATTTGTAAATATGAAAGTGAAGTATAAATGTGTATCCCAAAATTTGTAGGAGAAAGAGGGGGAAAAAAATTATGGACATGTTATTTTATTAGGCTAAATTAAGTAACCTAATAATTCTGTGTTAAAAACAAGTCTAATAACTTGTTAGATTCAAATTAAAATACAATTTTTTTATTAAAAAAAAAAAACTCATTTTAAGCATATGTCTATGTATCGTACGATGCATACGATTTTACATGAAACGCACACTATATCGTACGATTCATGAGCACTTCTGATACACCCTTATGATACGTAACTTTTTACACACGATACGATACATATCGCGTATCATACGATACTGATAATTATTTAGGTACCAATTGGAATTTGGACCGGTAATTGGCTCAATGAACCGAACACCTTCAAAGTCTTATCTCAACCAAATACACTGCCAACACAAGCAAAGGTTAGTGCTCTCATTGATCCCCTAACATGTGAATGGCAAGCTAAGCTTGTGAAGAAAATTTTTATTCCAATCAATGCTTAAGGTATTCTTAAATTACCCTTCAGTGCTCACTTGCCAATGGATATATTATTATATTGAGCTACAAGGTGAATGTGGATGGGGCGGTTTTTGCTTAGTCTCGACAGGTAAGTGTAGGTGTGGAAATTTGAGATCATGAGGGCAGAGTTACAGTTACTTTAAGTAGAAGATTTCATCAACCGTTAGGGCTGCTAGAGATGGAAGTGAAAGCCATGGAGGTATGAGTGTCTTTTGCTTAGGATGTTGGTCTAAAAGATGTGGTCTTTGAATGTGATTCTAAGATAGTAGCTGATACTCTTTTGGGATAATACACACCACCTGTGGTTGTCTCAAAGGGTAGCTTTGAAGCTCCTAGATTTCCGATCAATAAAAGTCTCCCATCTAAAGCGTCATGGCAACATACCAACTCAAATTTTGGCTAAATATGTGAATGATATAGATAATAGTGATAATTATGTAATGTGAATAGAGGAAAATAGGTCACTGATTGAGTCAGCTATTACTCATGATGTACTGAATTTATCTTCATCTTAATAAAGTTACAAGGTGAATGTGGATAGGATGGTTTTTGCTTAGTCTCGACAGGCGAGTGTAGGTGTGGTAATTTGAGATCATGAGGGCAGAGTTACGGCTACTTTAAGTAGAAGATTTCATCAACCGTTTGGGCCGCTGGAGATTGAAGCGAAAGCCATGGAGGTATGAGTATCTTTTGCTTGGGATGTTGATCTAAAAGATGTGGTCTTTGAATGTGATTCTAAGATAGTAGCTAATACTCTTTTGGGTTAATACACACCACCTATGGTTGTCTTAAACATTCTAGCTAGGGTAGCTCTGAAGCTCCTCGATTTCCGATCAATAAAAGTCTCCCATGTAAAGCATCAAGGCAACATACCAGCACATATTTTGGCGAAATATGTGAATGATATAAATAATAGTGATAATTATGTAATGTGAATAGAGGAAAATCTGTCATTGACTGAGTCAGTTATTACTCATGATGTACTGAATTTATCTTCATCTTAATAAAGTTACAAGGTGAATGTGGATGGGACGGTTTTTGCTTAGTCTTGACAGGCGAGTGTAGGTGTGGTAATTTGAGATCATAAGGGCAGAGTTACCGGCTACTTTAAGTAGAAGATTTCATCAACCGTTGGGGCCGCTGGAGATTGAAGCAAAAGCCATGGAGATATGAGTGTCTTTTGCTTGGGATGTTGGTCTAAAAGATGTGGTCTTTGAATGTGATTCTAATATAGTAGCTGATATTCTTTTGGCATAATACACACCACCTGTGATTGTCTCAAACATTCTAGCTAGGGTAGCTATGAAGCTCCTATATTTCCGATCAATAAAAGTCTCCCATGTAAAGCATCAAGGCAACATACCAGCTCATATTTTGGCGAAGTATGTGAATGATATAGATAATAGTGATAATTATGTAATGTGAATAGAGAAAAATCCACCACTGATTGAGTCAGCTATTATTCATGATGTACTGAATTTATCTTCGTCTTAAAAAAGTTGCAAGTTTTTCATATTAAAAAAAAAAGTATTAGGTATCTTGGACATTTATGTATATTAAATATAAATGTACTTTAAAGGGTTATTGGAGGTGTAATAGAATATGAAATCACAGTATCTTTTTTTAATGGTTGATGAGAACTTTGAGGTAAAGATTTTTTATTTTTAGACTTCGAAATTTGTGTATTGTTATTTGTAGAAAAAGAAAAAGAAAAATATGCTCCCTGCAGGCTTATGATTGTGTTAAAATTTGTTTTTTTTTTTTTTTAAATCCAACTTAAAATACTAACAATCAATCAAATTATAAAACTACTATGGTTATGTAATGTATTATAAACTTGATTTAAAACTCTAATATTACTATTTTCGTGTGTGTTCTAATAAGTATTACTGTTTACTAAAAATAAAAAAAAAATAAAAAACCCCAAAACATCCACACACACACACACACACATATATATAATTAATAGCCTAAAACAGAAGTTTAGAGAAATGGGAAATTATTGTGTACTCTTAAAATATCATAAATGCGTATTCTCTACTCTCACATAAATGGTAGATCCTACTAATTAAATTTATGGTAAGACCCACTATTCCTGTGAGAGATGAGAATATACATTTATAGTACTCCGAAAGTACTTAATAATTTTCCTAAAAAAATTATGTCATGTCTATTACTTCCTAATAACTTACAACACAATTCCTATCATGTAGGATGGTAAACACGACTTGCTTGTAGAATTTATTGGAGCACGCATACGATATAATTTTGTATTTATCAATACTCATGGATTGTTGATTTATCTTAAACGAATTACAATTTGCATTTAACATATGCTTGAATTTTCCAAGATTAATTATTATTTGTAATATTTCTTTCACTATAAAATTAAATCCCGCACAAGGCAGGTTTAACACTAGTCAAACTCCCTCAAGTCAGACTTAGGCAAATCTATCGGGAAGCCAATAAAAATGCAGACATGTTAGCCAAAACAGGATGCCTTTAACGTGAAGATTTTGTTGTTTTTTATGCCAATAAATATGGAAACTTCTCTTTTGTTAAGCTTTGATGTTTATGGTTTGTACGGTAATAGAATGTCTACCTCTCTTGTGTCTTTTGGATGGTTTTTTTTTTTTTTTTTAATCTCCTTATTACCAACAAATAAGAATTATTAAAAATAAAGTAGAGAAAGTAAAGAGTAAAAATCAGTAAAAATGTGAGAATCGATAAAGCAAGTAAGCTTATTTATTTATTTATGAATTTCTATCTAAGGAATGCAAGCTTCAATCAAGCTTGAGAGGAGAGCATCTATAAATTAATTAATTATTTCTATTTTTTGAAAAACGCGCGCGCACACACACAACAGAGAAAGAAAATAGTTATAACACAAATTCACATCATGAATTCTTCTCAAAAGTCATGGTAACTTTTAAGGGGGAGTGAAGCAAGTTATGCTACACAGAATACATTTTTTTAAGCAACGTGGGATAATTATCACTTTTTTTTAGAAACAAACACACACACTTAAGGAAGAGGAAAAAAGGTTTAACACAAAGGCATAAATTAATTTAATTTTCATTAATTTCTCGTTCTCTCAAAAATAGTTTACATTATTCAAATTATTTTCAAATCAACTGTATGGTATATTAAAAAAATCATATAGAGATAAAGAAGCTAAAAAAGAAAGATATGGACAATCCGAAAGATATACTTTAGTGAAAGAGTTACACCAAGATGAGATTAATGAAAGAGTTAGAGCATTCGCATAACTTCGTGTATAATAGAAAGATGTATAGAATTTATATAGTTTTGCTTAAAAATGACCCACATTAGTTTTTATATAATTGTGTAAATTTACAAAGTTTGCTACAGTAATCATGTAAATTTATACTAACATTATTCATTTGTATTTCATTGTTTATTATTTCTTTACGTGTAAAGGAAGAAAATAAATGGTGGTTGTTGTGTGTGAAGAAAGAGAAACGATTTTAAAAAATAAAAATAAAATTGATATTTTAATAAAATGTTGAATATATATATATATATATATATATTGCAAAAATTGATGGGAATGGTCTAACATCAATATCAAATTAACAAAAGAGTTAAATATATTTAGCAAAAAAAAAAAAAAGAGGCATTACTAAAGTATACCATAAGGCATACATTAAAGAATTATTAAAGAAATTTTTTTTATAAAAAAATGATTAATTTATTTGACATTTTCTTTCAAATCCCATTATTTTGTCTTGTCTATTTTATCTTTATTCTTAAATATGCAATCCAATTTTGTTGAGTAGCCTAATGATTCTTTCTTTTTCTTTTTCTTTTTTTCTTTTAGAAATCTTTTTTTTTTTAATTATATTTGTAATAATTTTATTCTTTTTTTAATTTAATTTTTTTTTAATTTATGTATATTGTAGGGCCAGAATTTGTAGCCCAAGCCCAAAAGGTAAGGGATTGGAGCCCAATAAGCCCACTACAATGAATTTGTAGAGAGTGGCTGAAAGAGCTGGGCTGGTTGTGAATTAAACAACGCTCAATAAAGATTCAACAGATTAATCAGTGAAAGAACAACTTGAAATGTAAATAAATTGACGTCCGAAGAGACAAACTTTTGTGTATTATTGATTGAAAGGTGAATACAGTTCTTAGAGCTATAGTAAAATCGTTCTTCTCCTCTTCTTCCTTTTTTCCGGTCCCCTTCATCAGAGGCCTCTTCCATTTATATAGTTTTCTTCTAAGCCATCTTCATCGTACACTTGTTGTTCATCTAAGCATTCACTTGAATACATGTCACATCAGGTATCTTCTTTAGTTCCCCATGAGTGGTGGTAGCTGAGGTTGCACCGTTCAGGGGTCTTCTCCACATAAATGCGGCCAGAAAAGTTGCTGCAGTGCATTAAACACGGTGGTAGCAGCTTTTTCTTTTAGATATTTCTCCGTTCTTATCATCTCCATACATGCCCGAAGCTTATCCTTATCATTGAAATCGCTAGGAATATCACTCGAACATCCCAAGTATCTGCTTGACTGAAACTCTTTATATCCGAGGAGAATACACTCTTCGGACTACTGATGTTCTCTTCGGCACATATTCCTCAATCATTTCTAGGTATATCTCTCCCACATGGACTCTTTATCACTCATTTTCTTCTCTTCGGACACACCGTAATCTTCAAATAAGGCACTAGGCCCAATACATAATGCTAGGCTTTTACCCCCACATATATATATATATATATATATATATATTTTTGATAACAAGTCTATATTTTTTAGTTAGAAATCTATGTTTTTTTTTAAAAAATTTATTTTAGAAATATATGCCATTTTTTTTTTGTATTATATTTGAACTAATTCTATTTTTTTTAATTTTCTTTTTTCAATTTGTATTATATATATTTTTTTATTTCTTTTAAATTTATTTTAGAAATCTAAACCTTTTTTTTTGTATTATATTTGTACTAATTCTATTCTTTTTGTTTTTTTTTTAAATTGTATTATATTTTTACTCTCTCTCTCTCTCTCTCTCTCTCTCTCTCTCTCTCTATATATATATATATATATATTTTAATGATAACAAGTCTATATTTTTTATGATTTTTTTTGTTTTCTTAAATTTATTTTTGAAATCTACCCTTTTTTTTATTATATTTGTACTAATTTTATTCTTTTTTTTTAATTTGTATTATATTTTTACTAACTCTCTCTCTCTCTCTCTCTCTATATATATATATATTGATAACAAGTCTATATTTTTTAGTTAGAAATCTATGTTTTTTTTTTTTTTTTTTTTAATTATTTTAGAAATCTATGCCTCTTTTTTTTTGTATTATATTTGTACTACTTCTATTCTTTTTTTTTTTAATTTGCCTTTTATCTCAAAAAAAAAAAAAAAAGAATTGCCTTTTTTTACTTGTATTATATTTTTACTAATTCTATACTTTTTAGTTAGAAATCTGTGCTTTTGTTTTTTGTTTTTTTAGAAACCTATACTTCTTTTTGGGAATTATATTTAAACTAATTATATGTTTTTTATTCCATAATCAGTTGATTAATGTGTACATATCCAAGAATATTAATAAAAAAAAATGTACATCCCCATTCCATGGAACACATGTAACATGTTATGTTAAGTTTAAATTATTATATAACTTTAGAATTGTATCATTTGTTTTTCTTTCAAAATATAAGTATAATGTCTATAATAGAGAAACTTGAAAATTAAGTTAAATTAACCTATACTTCTTTGTTTGTATTTTTTACCCCAAAACTAAAGAGTTTGGATCAAATAGAATAAAATTTCATACTTTTCAACCCAAAAATTAAGAATAAATATATAAATTTTGAGCCCGAAACTAAAAAGAAAACCTACAAAAAAATCAATTTAAGGCCCAATTAGTCCAAAATAGACCGAATGGACCAATGAGGACTAAAATAGACCGATTGGACCGAATGAAACCAAACCAAATGGACCAAAGTGGACCGAATAAAATTTGTTTATAATGTTGTTGATGTGAAACTAACTAATCATGTCACTTTGTAAATTTTTTTTAGATAGTAAACGATATCATCTAAATGTTCTTTTACTATTAATTTTTTTTTTTTTTTTTGAGAAATACTATTAAAAATTTAAATGAAAACTATGGGGGATTTTTTCCCGGCGCAAGCTCTTTGTCCGCTTTAGGGAGCCAAGCCCGCACGGTTTTGTTCTCAAGCGACATGGGAGGTCAGGATTTTCACCTTTGAGACTTGACACCTTAGTCCCATATCGGCAAGAAAAGCGCCCCACTCATGCTTTATATGCCCTTGGAGCTTGCATGAGTGTACCACACACGCGGGAAAAAATCCCCCACAAAAACATTCATAAGATGTATTATATTATTTAAAAGATTGTGTTGTTTGATTAACATTAATTTCAAAAAATGCTTAAATAACTTCATGTACTTAATACATTTGGACAAAATAATTAAATTTATTTATTTAGTTATTTAGTAATAGATTTTACATTTGAAATGGATTGAAGTGGATGTAGTAACAATAAATATTACACTTACTTTTAGATTTATATATATATATATATATAGAGAGAGAGAGAGAGAGAGATTTTCCTCAACCAAAATATATATATATATATATATTATCACTCAACAATTAATTATTTCTTAATTATTATTAGAGTTAAAAAAAAAAAAAAAAAAAAAAAAGGGGAGGTAGTGGTTTAAGGCTCCGATTGGTAGATTAAGGCTCCAATTGGTAACGGTGTTTAAACAATGAAAACTATTATTTAAATTTTAAACACCACAACACGTATTTTCACATACTTTTTTACTCACACGTATTTTCACAAAACTTAAACAACGTTACTAGAAATCTCTTACCAGCCCTAAACCACTACCTCCCCTTTTTTTTTTCCTCCCCTCCATCAGCATACAGTAAATTGAAAATGATGATGCCGAAAAAATCACTAGTGAGCCACACGATATTCGCACACTCTAAACAGCACCTGCACAACACAAAAGCTGAAGACTTTAAGAGGAGTATCGGTGTGGTACCGGCCAAATACCCTCTGAATATCAAGTTAGAACTTCTCACAACTCTAAAGTGCTAGAGCGGGGTCAATTATACGTACCTCGATTTGTGAGGGTATTGCGGCTTTTATAGTAGTAGAGGGTTGACCATCTCTTCCTTGGGCTAGAAGTCCTTTCCTTATAGGAAATCTCATGAGCATATATTACAAAATCCTTTCCTTGTAGGAGACTAACATTGAGCGTGGGATACAAGTCATTTCCATATATACTCATGCATGGTGGCCAAGTAAAGATTTTATTATAACCGTCAACTTCAGGACCGTCAACTTATCTTATTCCCTTCAGCCATATCGGCATCAGCCTTTCGATGGAGTTTGCCCCTTGAGCAGGCTTCCTTCCATCTTTGTCCAACCACATCACTGTCCGTCAGCTTTAGGGTCTTCATTTTTTTATAGCTTACTCCGTCAACCTAAGCTGTAAACTTCATTCCATGAGCAAAGCCAACGGGTTAAATTTGGAGCGCCCTGCATGCTATAATTTTACTTATCAGTTGCCTCTACTACAAATCCCTGGGTTATGGAGTTATATTTTTTGTTTGCTCACTTTCACTTTGGCTAGGAGAGAGAAAATGATTCAAAGGCGATTCCTCGAGCAGCCATTATTAAATGCTCGGACACATGGCATATTCTGGTTGGCTCCACTTCTGGACAAGGGCGTCACTTCGTCTTCCGTGCATTTCCCCTTTATATATAACCCACCTCTCCCCCTCATTTTTCCTATTTCATCTTTACTGATTCCTGGAGAGAAGACTCGTCGCCTTTGTTCCGTTAATTCTCCTATATCGTCGCCTGTGTTGCTGCCGTCGCTTCTATAACCGTCACCCATTTTGAGAAACTTGTGAGTTCTTTTTCTTTCTTTGTATATGCTTTATTTCGATTGATTTCTTTATAGCAAGGTCATCATCTTAGGTGCTTAGAATAAATCCGTCACTTGTAGGTAGTCAGATGTCAAGTGACGCGTCGAGTGATCAGTCGTCGGTCCGCGATGGAGCAGGTTACAACGAGGTATTTGGTTCAGGTTATGAGTCCAGGAGCATTTCCTAGTCGTCAGAGAGGGAGACGTCAGCCCAATCTCCTCACGGAGACAAAGGTCAAGAGGAGGTAGTTGGTGAGGAGGGTGAAGTTGAGGTGGAAGAAGAAAGGGATAGTGACGGAGATGAAGGTGACGAGGAGTCCTGTGAGGGAACTTTAGGAAGTCCTGGAGGTAGCCGTCCCTAAATCCTTCCTGAGGAATGGGCCGTCAATAAATTTTTACCAAAAATGAGTGAAAAGGTCTTCAAAGAGTTGTGCATCCGTTTCCAAATCCCAGACCACATTCCTATCCGTCTCCCCAAGGAAAATGACAAGTGCTATACGGGAAGAACCGCAAACGTTGGTATGTATGATGCCATGTTCGCTGTGGGGCTTAGGCTGCCCCTGACGGCCATGCACCGTCAGTTGGCTAACTTTCTGGGGTTGTCTATTAGTCAGATTGCTCCAAATTCATGGAGGATCTTTATAAGTGCTGAAATCTTATGGGGCCGTCTGAGTGGAGGACACCGTCAACTTTCTTTAGAAGAATTCTTCTACTGTTATAGACCCCAGCACCTTTCTTCCTCTAAGGGAATGTACCATTTTGCCGTCAGGGAGAGGGAGTTGAAATTAGTGTCTGAGATGCCAGATTCAAATAGAGATTGGAAGAGTAGATACTTTTTTGTTAAAGGGACGGACTGGGTGTACCGTCAGGAAGAATAGGAGACGATGCCCTGGGGTTATTTTGATAATACTTGGGCTTTCGTCAGGGATTCAGGTTTTAGCTGACAGCTCTTAGCCCCGTCAGCTTCTACATATACTTGTTTATCTATTTTTTAATTGACTTAACGCCGTCAGCTTTTTTGTCTTTTCAGTCAACACTCGCTCTCTTATAACTGAAGAACAGAGGGATTTTATCCGTCGGGTTCTAGAGATTCCTTTAGATGAGCGAAAGTGTCGAGATTTGATTACCCTTGACACTCTTCACGCATACTGCAGGGGTCCTGAACCGACATCTGAAGCTCGCAAGTTAGAAGAATTTTCTTGCCGTCGTGAGTAGTTTGTTCATATGGTCCCGTCACTTTTAGTTAGAACCGTCAATTTTTCTCATATTTGTCTGTTACCTTTGCAGAGATGGAGGTAGTTAAGCAACGGATAAGGGCTGCCACTGCCCATCAAAAGGAGAAGAAGAGGGCAAAGGGGGAGTTGACATCCTCGTCAGCCCCCAAAACAGTCACTAAAGGTTCCTTGAAAAGGAAACCCGACAGGAAAAATGGCCGTCCCCTTAAGAAGGTGGCCGTTACTTCTGAAAATGAGCCCCTAAAGAAGTCACCCTCCAAATCAGGCTACGGAGCAGGAAAGGGGGTGATGACTTCTTCTGGTCATATCCTGGAAGGGCCCCATTGCCTACTGACGCACAAGGATTATGCTGTCGAAGAGGTAGAATCGCTCATAAAACCGATGGACATAGACCCTTGTGCTTTGTTGGGGACGGAGGAATTGGGGGCGTCAGCTTTGTTTGACCTAGTACGGGTAGGCCGTCTCCCCTAGCTAGCTTTCCTCTTCTCTTCTTCTTGTTTATTGACTGATAGCTGTGTCCTTCTTAGGCCTTAGTACGTGTAAAAGCGCTCCAGGACCGGTGTGTGGCCAAGGAAGGTGTCGTCACTCGCGTTAGTAAACACAATACTAACTTGTTGAACCAGCAGGCACAGTATAAGGATGTCGTCCATCTCCTGAACGTTGAGCTGAAAGAGACAAAGCAGAAGTTGGAAGAGGCGGGTCGTCAGAAGGAGAAGTTAGAACAAGAGCTGACGACCTTTCGTAAGCAGGTGGAGGTGGCTGGGGCTGACACGGTCTAGAAATTCAAGGCGTTAGATTCCTTCATCGATTCCTGTGGTGGATACTATGGTACTGGATTCGATGACTGCCTTAAGCAAGTTGCGGCAGCCTTTCTTGAGTTGGATTTATCTGGGATCACTTTGGATGACGCCCCACCGATGACGCCTGCTAATGACGCAGTCGTTGTTGAAGGTGACGACTCCGAGGATGCCCCTCCACATGAAGGTAGTGGCGTTGTTTTGGCCCAACCCGCTACGAATCCTCCCGTCACTACTTCCAACCCTTCTATTGAGGTTCTAGACGTGGAAAATCCTACTGTTCAAAAGACTCCGAGTGATACTCCTGCTGCCCAGCCATAGTTTCTCTTGTTTTCTTCTTCTTTTTACATATTTCGTTTAATTTGCAAACAATGTTTCTAAGTGCTCCTTTGTTTTTTGGGGTGTCTGTTTGTAAGTGATGTTTGTTGATGTTTGATAACCGTCGTTTTTCGATCATGTATGTATTTGTCATTTATCTTTGTGCTTTTCTTTCTGAGGGGCGTTTGCTTTGTAGACTCAACAGTTATTTTGTAGACGTAGGCTGGGCCCGTCAGCCTAGTCATGGATAATGATTTAATGGTACTGATTAGTTGTTTTTTATGCATGATTATGGATGTTTATTTTTATGATGCTGTCAGCCTATTGAAGCCGTCAACTTCAATGACCATTTTTGTACGCAGGATGCACTAGTGGAGCCGTCAGCTCAAGTGCCTTGTCTATTTTATTAAGTCTATTTATGATGTCGTCAGCTTCATCGACTAATTTTACACAATGGGCGTTCTTAGTGGAGTTGTCAGGTCCAGTGACCTTGTCTACTTTATTAAGTAATGGGCTCGTCTCTTTTTTTGACTAACGAACCCTTTTGTCCCTTTAAGGGATTTTAATCATCTTTTCATTCTTCTGGGGTGAAGTCGTCCGCGTAATGGGCTAATGTTGGACTTGTTCATTTTAAGGGTATGATAAGTCCGTTGACTTACTAAGCTTTTTATTTATTATGGACTGGACTGTTGATGAGCCCGTCACTTGTACAGGACCGTTAATTTTACAGCCTTGTCCATATTATGGACTTGGTGAGCTCATGTTTTCACAATCTCGTCACTTTGATGAGACCGTCAGCTTTGAGGGCTGATGTCATCCCTTTGGGACAATTTGTGGAGCCCATCAACCTTGATTTCTGAAACTTTTTATCCCTTTGGGATATTTATAGAGCCCGTCAACTTTTGATTGCTGACTTTTTCATCTCTTTAGGATATTTATAGAGCCCGTCAGCTTTTGATTGCTGACTTTTTCGTCCCTTTGGGACAAATTGACGCTATGTAGTTTTTGGATAGTAAAGCTATCTGCTTCTTATGGATTTGTCTGTCCTACGGGCTTATAGTCACCTACTTTTGTAGACTTAAGGTCGTCCACTTTTTAGGGACTTAGACTCTTCTTGAGGTCGTCCAAAATAAAAAAACATCAGTTGTTTTGAATAAACTCCTCTTATTGCCATGCATTTATAGAAAAAGGTAGTTTTAAAGAAAAGAAAACCTGCCCCTTGGGCTTATTGTAGCAAAAACTAAAATGATAAATTTGAGGAGTATATCTAAAATTCGCTGCGATAAACTATAAATGAAAGGGGGTGTTTTTCTTCACGTCGCCATCTCTATTGGTAGTACTTCCGTAAGTGTTCAGCATTCCAAGGATTGGCAGCTTCCGTCCGTCAAGCGTCTCCAGGTGGTAGGTGCCCTTCCTCTACCATGCTGTGACTCAGTAAGGTCCTTCCCAATTTAAGCCGAGTTTTCCTTAAGGCGGGTCTCTTGCAGCGCCCATGACTTTCCTTAGAACGAGATCTCCAACCTGGAAGTTTCTGTGTAGGACCCCCGGGAATTGTAGTGCTTGACCATGCGATCCTGGTACCTCGCGAGCCTTTGTTCTGCTATTGCCCTAACTTCGTCTACTAGATCGAGCTGTAGACGTATAGCTTCTTCGTTCTTGCTCTTGTTGTGTGCCCTGTAGCTTGTGAGTCCGACTTCGGCTGGGATGATCGCTTCGTTCCCGTATGTTAGTCGGAATGATGTCTCTCCTATGGGTGTCCTCGCCATCGTCCTATACGCCCAAAGTATGCTTGGCAGCTCTTTAGGCCATATGTCCTTTGCCCCCTCAAGTCGAGTCTTAATAATCTTGAGCAAGGATCGGTACGTGACTTCGACCTGTCCGTTAGCTTGAGGGTGGGCGGGGGAGGAGTAGTGGTTCCTTATCCCCAACTACGAGCAAAAGTCCCGGAAGGAGCCGTTGTCGAATTGCTTTCCGTTGTCCGAGACTAAGACCCTAGGGATGCCAAACCTGCATATGATACATCTCCAGACGAAACTCTATACGTTCTTCTCCGTAATTGTGGCCAAGGCTTCAGCTTCCACCCATTTCGTAAAGTAGTCGATGCCCACTACCAGAAACTTCAGCTCTCGTATTGCCGTAAGGAATGGCCCCATGATGTTTAGTCCCCATTGAGCGAACGGTCATGGTGCCGTCATCGGGGTAAGTTCTTCGGGTGGTTGTCTGATAACATTGCTAAACCTTTGGCACTTGTCGCAGGTCTTTACATAAGCCTCGGCATCCTTCTGCATGGTTGGCCAAAAGTACCCTGCTTGCACTAGCTTGTGCACTAATGATCTCGACCCTGAGTGGTTTTCGCAGATTCCCTCATGTACCTCTCTCATGACGTAGTCTGCTTCTTCAGGACCTAAGCATCTTAGGTATGGGCGGGAGAAACCTCTTTTGTATAAGACGTCTCTTATCAGGACGAATCTCGCTACTTGGACCTTCAGCTTTCTTGCAGCTTCCTTTTCGTTTGGCAATACACCGTTCTTCAAGTAAGAGACTAACGGCGTGGTCCAATTACTTTCGGAGCTTATTTCCTGCATATCAGTGGAGAGAGCTTAACAAAAGATAGTACATTATTCATGGTGGTCATATGTTCGGCCGAGGCGGCTTTGGCCAAGCAGTCGGCTTGCTCGTTTTCTCCCCGAGGGATTTGTATGATTTTCGCCTTCAGCTTATCTACCCTCTTCTTTGCTTGGTCCAGATAGCTCTTCATTCTTTCACCCCGACACTCGTAGTCCCCATTTATCTAGTTGGTAACGACCTAAGAATCGTAGTAAATGACCACATTCGCGGCTCCTGCAGCTTTGGCGAGATTAAGCCCTGCTATTAAAGCCTCATACTCTGCTTTATTGTTGGTAGTAAGGAAATCAAGGCGAACCATACATTCGACCGCGTCCCCTTCGGGTGACAGTAATACGATGCCGGCTCCCCCAGCCTGCCTGTTAGATGATCCGTCTACATGTATGCTCCACTGAAGAGACTTTTCTGCCCCCCTGTCCTCGCCATTTGTGAACTCTACTATGAAATCTGCGACAATCTGTCCTTTAATGGCGGTTCGTGGGCGATACTGGACGTCGAACTCGCTCAACCTTATAGCCCATAGTGCCAATTGGCCAGCAGCTTCAGGGTTGCTCATTGCCCGCCACAAGGGCTTGTCAGTTAGGACGGTCACCGTGTGGGCTTGAAAATACGGCTTGAGTTTGCGTGCTGTCGTAACTAATGCGAAGGCGAGTTTCTCCATGGGCGGGTATCTTTCTTCGGCACCGCAAAGCACCCGACTGGCTTAGTACATGGGCTTCTGCACTCTTTCTTCTTCTCTGACCAGGGCGGCGCTGATGGCTGCAGGGGAGACGGCCAGATAGAGGAAAAGCTCCTCACCGAGCTACGAGGGACTTAGTAATGGCGGGGAAGAGAGATAGGCTTTTAACTCCTCAAACGCTTGTTGACACTCGACAGTCCACTCAAAAGATTTCTTCAGTGTGCGAAAGAAGGGTAAGCATTTATCTGTTGCTCTTGACACAAATCTATTCAACACAGCTATTTTGCCGTTGAGACTTTGTACTTCCTTCACATTCTTTGGTGGTGTCATCTCCATTATGGCCCGGATCTTGTCCGGGTTAGCCTTGATCCCTCTCTGCGACTCCATGAACCCTAGGAATTTTCCTGCCGTCACTCCGAAGGCGCATTTTTCTAGATTAAGCTTCATGTTGTAAAAGCGAAGAGTGTCGAACGTTTCCTTGAGGTCTTCCAAATGATCTTCCTCCCTTCAGTTTTTCACCAGCATATCGTCAACGTAGACTTAGACATTTCTCCCAATCTGCTGCGCGAACATCTTGTTCATAAGCCTCTAATATGTCGCGCCTACATTTTTTAAGCCGAATGGCATCACTTTATAACAGAAGAGTCATTGACTAGTTATGAATGAGGTTTTCTCTTGATCAGCTTTGTGCATTCGAATTTGATTGTAACCAGAGAAAGCATCCATGAAGCTTAACAGCTTGTGCTAGGTCATAGAGTCTACTAGAATGTCGACCTGTGGGAGGGGATAGCTGTCTTTGGGGCATGCTTTGTTCAGGTCGGTGAAGTCCACACACATCCTCCACTTTCCGTTGGCTTTCTTCACCATTATCACGTTTGCTAACTAATCGGGATAGTACACCTCCCTAATGAAGCCTGCTTCTTGTAGCTTACCGACTTCTTCTGCTATCGCTTAGTCTCGTTCTTGGGCAAAGACTTGCTTCTTCGGTCGGAAAGATGGGTAGGATGGCGACACATTCAGCCTATGTACCATGACTGAAGGGTCAAATCCTGGCATATCCTCATGGTTCCAGACAAACACGTCCTGATTTTCCTTAAGGAAGGTTACGAGTGCTGAGCGAATCGCTGGGCTGGCGAGAGTACCAATCCTGGTGGATCTGTCCACCCTGGAGCTATCGAGGGGCATCTCCTCGAGCCTCTCCACGGGTTCTCTACCCCCGCCTGTTGTTCTTCTATACTCATGGTCTGCAAATGGTCATCTATTTCCAGCATCGCAACATAGCATTCGCGCGCAGCTATTTGGTCCCCTCGCAATTCTCCTACTCCGTACTCAGTAGGGAATTTGATCATCAAGTGATAGGTCGAAGCTACGGCCTTCCAAGAGTTAAGGGTGGGTCGTCTTATAATGGCATTGTAGGCAAAGGAGCAATCGACCACGAGGAATGTAACATCCTTAGTGACTTGTTGGGGGTAATCTCCAATTGTAACCGGTAATGTGACCACGCTAAGGGGGTACACTTTGGTTCCTCCGAACTTGACGAGTGGAGCGTTAGTTGGGGTTAATCGCTCTCTACTGATCCACATCTATTAGAATGCTGAGTAGTAGAGAATATCTGCGGAACTCCCGTTGTCGACTAAGACCTGGTACATGTTATAGTCTTCTACCTGGATGCTAACGACAAGCGCGTCATCATACGGATGGTGGAGACTTCAGGCGTCCTCTTCTGAAAAGCCAATGAGTGGGTTGTCGACTCGCAGCATCTTCAGGATGGCACCGGTGAGCTAAACATTCTGGACCATTCTAAGACAAGTCTTCCGAGCCCTTTTCGATAAGCCGCTGGCAGTCGTGCCCCTACAATCATCCTTATGTCTCCTAAGGGCTGTCTCGAACGCTCATTATCTCGTCGGGGAGCTTGCTCCTGAGGGAGCAGGTCTGCCCTTTCCTTGCTAACGAACTTCTGCAACTTCCCTTGCCTAATGAGGGCTTCAATCTGCTGTTTCAAGTCATAGCAGTTAGCTGTGTCATGTCTGTGGTCGCGGAGATGCAGTTAACTAAGGAAATGATGGATCTTATGATGAACGCCCTTAAAGGACAGGTGTCTAGCAAACTCGACGATTTGGTTCACCAGATCGATTCGCCGTTCACTACATCTGTCAACTCCTTCCCCCCGCCACAGAAGTTTCGCATGCCACAAATTGAGAGCTACGATGGAGCCAAGGACCTGCTTGATCATCCAGAGACCTTTAAGACCTTTAAACATCTTCAAGGAGTAGTAAACGAGATCATGTGTAGGGTTTTCCCTACAACGCTGAAGGGCCCGGCGAGAATTTGGTTCAGCCGGCTGCCACCCAACTCCATCAGCACTTTCAAAGAGCTGAGCGCCCAATTCACGTCGCACTTTATTGGAGGGCACCGATACAAGAAGTCCACTGCATGCTTGATGAGTATCAAGCAACGAGAAGATGAAACGTTGAGATCTTACATAGCCTACTTTAATAAAGAAGCACTCTCAATCGACGAGGCCGACGACAAAATACTCGTAGCAGCATTTACGAATAGGCTGAAGAAGGGTAAGTTCTTATTTTCACTATATAAGAATGACCTGAAAACTATGTCGGATGTGCTTTATAGGGCCACTAAGTACATGAATGCCAAAGACGCTCTACTAGCTCGCAAGGAAAAGCCCAAGAAGAGAGAAATGAGTGTTAGTAGTGGTACACTCATGGTTGCTCCAAGGGCTTATAAACCATGGGTAGAGCGCATCTTTAGGCGATGTGGGACAATCCCACCCCTTCAGAACAAAACCTTGCGGGCTTAGCTCCCCAAAGAGGACAATCAGCTTGCGGGGTTGAACAAAAATTCTCCCCACAGACGGCGCCAACTGATAATGCTGAAAAAACCACTAGTGAGCCACATGATACTCGCACACTCTAAACAGCACCTGCACAACACAAAAGCTGAAGACCTTAAGAGGAGTACCGGTGTGGTACCGGCCAAATACCCTCCGAAGGTCAAGTTAGAACTTATTACAACTCTAAAGTGTTAGAGCGGGGTCAATTATACGTACCTCAATTTGTGAGGGTATTGGGGCTTTTATAGTAGTAGAGGGTTGACCATCTCTTCCTTGGACTAGAAGTCCTTTCCTTATAGGAAACCTCATGAGCGTATATTACGGAATTCTTTCCTTGTAGGAGACTAACATTGAGCGTGGGATACAAGTCATTTCCTTATATACTCATGCGTGGTGGCCAAGCAAAGATTTTATTAGAACCGTCAGCTTCAGGACCGTCAACTTATCTTATTCCCTTCAGCCATATCGGAGTTAGCCCCTTGAGCAGGCTTCCTTCCATCTTTGTCCAACCACATCACTGTTCATCAGCTTTAGGATCTTCAATTTTTTATAGCTTACTCCATTAGCCTAAGCTGTAGACTTCATTCCATGAGCAAAGCCGACGGGTTAAATTTGGAGCGCCCTGCATGCTATAATTTTACTTATCAGAAAATACATAAATCTATGGATGAGTTTAAGTGAGCTCGATATAGTTACCGGACTTGACATGGGGTGGTGTTCCGAGCTACGATTATTGGTACTACATAACTCTTATTTGTACTAGCTGTCTTTGTACTACTACTACAAAGAAAAAAGTACAGACCAAGGACAAACAAACAAATCACTGTTTCGTACAAGGAAAAGAAAACACCAAAGTCGCAAAAGCTGGTGTCATGTATGCGTGGATGCTTGCTGGTCCATCCTTTAGGTCCAAAGTTGTTCACCATTTTCAGTGTTCTGTTCTGTTTCCATATTTCATATGTGGGATCAGTGGGTCACTGTCTGTTGTCGTGTATTGTGCCATGTTATTGCCCACCTTAAGTTGCACCTAATAACTAGCAAAAATTATTGATAAAAACCAAATTTCCATTGAAGTTAAGAATATGTTTTGTCCGTGCTTCTTCGAAAATGGAGGGCAAAAAGATCAAATGTATGATGTAGTAATTTCCAAGTTATGTAATATTGCACGCAATAGATGATGTTCATCCGTTGATGTAGATTATATTTTTGTTTTTTGGTCTGACTTTTCATATTTGATATTTTCAAAGAAGAGCCAGAGAAATATCTGTGTCCGACTCTTCTCATCCCTTAATAAAAAATTAAAAAACAAAGGATTTATTTGGGGAGGAAAATGAAGAAGAGAGAACTATGAGGATAATGACATAAATGGACACGCAGGACCTTAACTTTGAAAACTAATTCAGATTTTGAAAATTAACTTCTAACATTATATCCAGAGCCAGATAAATTTATATGCATTTTTTTTGTCAGTATTACACGTGACATTAGAAGAATTTATTTTTTAGAATACTAAGTATTTAATACACAGACGAGAAAATAAGAAAATGTCTTTATAACATTAGAAAAATTAAATTCTTATTATTGTTTTAAATTTATGAATTTCTCGAAGCTATAGATGGACACTCAATTTCTGATCATGTTGAATTGTCAAATTTATGAATTATTAAGCATTATTTTCAAATGAATTCATCGTTGACACTCAACTTATTATGCTCTAATTACAACTTAACATATTATTTAGTGTAAAATTGGTTGTGTCCCCTAAACTTATTGGAAGATTATTGTGTATTCTATAGCACAAAGTACCATATCCCAATAAGCCCCCAATTGAAACATTAGTAAGAAAAAGTATCTCCTAAAGCCACTCCATGGAAGAAGCCTCTTACGAACTTGTAGTTACTATATTATACTTCAAGAGTGCAATAAATGCAAACACTCTCTTCTTACATAATAGTGGTCCTACTAATTAAATTCACGATGAAATTTATTATTCATGTGAGAAAAAAAGAGTAAGCATTTATTCTAGTCTCAAAATATTCTATAATTTCCCTTATGCGAACTCCATGGGTTTCATATCACATTTATGTTTTTAAAAAATACACACACATTTGCAACAGACCCAAACCTCAGGCCTTATTATTATTATTATTATTATTATTATTATTATTATTGACATAAAAAAATGATTTAACCACTTAAAATTTTAGTAAGTTTCAAACTTTCAATTAACTCAATTTGTAAAGTTTTTTTGTATAAGAGTCTTGAATTTGAATTCCACCTACTATTTGATGTTTTGATTCGATGATAAATAGCTTGTAAGTCCTACTTTCAAATCTTATGGTTTCTAATAATAATAATAATAATAAATTTAATGAATTGAAGGTAATTGCACATAGAAGTTATTTTCCTTTTAAAACAATATAGAAGTTATTTTAAGTAATTGCATTTGAGCGTATTTCATACGCGATACATAAATTATGTGTGACACTACTCCAATCATGTCATTTAATCACAATATCTATGAGTATAATAATTGAAGATATAATATGAAATTAACAAAGATTTAAAGTTAGTTAGATTAGTGCACTAAACACATTAGGATATAAACATGTGTCCAATTTTGGATACATGTCCATTTCCTAACATGTTCAGTGAATCAGTGCACTAGAGACAATCCCAACCCATTGGAAAGGAGGTTAAACTCTAAAATGCTCCTTTATTATTATTATTATTATTATTATTATTATTATTATTTAATAAAAAAGGCATTTGGCTGCGGTAACAAGAACAAAAAGAGTTTTGAATTCCATCAAGCCTTTGTAGTATTTTAGAAAATTTGAAATTATAACTTTTAAGTAAAAGTTTTGCAATTTGCAATTTATGTTATATAATTCAGAGTTTCAAAGAATTATTTATTGGAATCTAGAAAACATTCAAATCACTGAAAAGTTTTTTAATTTGAATTTTATATGCGAAATCTCTCATACTAAACTTTACTTACCAACATTTTAATTTCATATACCCTCTTTTTGAAAAAATATATTGTGGTGGATGGGGTAAATTGTGATCAAAGGGGTACTAACTCACAAGTCACAAATATTTATCCTTGACAAACCATTTATTGTAGGCGGAAATACCATTTTCGTCCCTACATTTTCACGTGATTCTCACTTTGGTCCCTAACTTTTTTTTTCACCGATTTTAGTCTCTATTCTAGAAAACGCGTCTCGTTTTTGTCCCTACTATTAGTGCCCTTACGGCAAAATCCTAAGTGGCAGACAGAAGTTGACGTGGCGCTAATGTGGCAATTAAAATATTATTAAAAAATATTATTTGGCTTTTTTATGCCACGTCAGCATTTTAATTTTTTTTTAAAAGCCATGTCAGAAAATTTTAAAAAATAAATTTAATTAAAAAAAACCTTAAATTTAATTTAATTAAAAATTTTAATTAAAAAAATTTCTTAATGTTCTTAGTGTTCTTCAACTTGTTCTTCATTTTACAACTTGTTCTTCGTATTCTTCCCAAATCAAACCCAGCATCCACGAACTTAAACCCATCACAAGATCACAAACCCAGCAGCTCAAGAAATTAGTTAAATTAATTTTTTTCTTTTTTTTGGAAGAACCCGAAGAACTCAAGTCAGTGTTCTTCCAAAACCCAAAAAAAAGAAAATGTATAAAATTTTCCTTCAATCAAAATAAACCCAAACTCAAAAATTCTCAACGAACAAACTGACAAACAAAACCCAGCATCCACGAACTCAAACCCATCACAAGATCACAAACCCAACAGCCCAAGAAATTAGTTAAATTAATTTTTTCTTTTTTTTTGGAAGAACCCGAAGAACTCAGGTCATTGTTCTTCATTTTCTTGGTTCATATTGTTAAAATTCTCCTTCAATCAAAATAAACCCAAACTACCAACCACCAGGTTCTCTCTCATCCTCAGGTTCTCTCTTCCTGCAAACCACCAAAGCCATCGAGCCACTCATCACTCTCGGGTTTGTCGACGTGATTTGTCTCCAGTGACGCCGCTACTCCTCGACGACTCGACCTCCATCGTCGTCGACTCACCCACCGATTCTCGATCAGGATTTTTTTAACAGCTAGCTGGGTTTGTGGGTTGCGGTGGGTAGCTGGGTTTGTGGGTTGTGGTAGGTAGCTAGGTTTTTGGGTGGCTGTGGTTTGGTTTGTGGGTTGTGATGGGTGGCTGAGATTTGGGGTGGGTTATTCATGGCTTTTCACTTTGGGTTCTTCATGAATTTTCTGGTAAATTGCTATGGGTGATTCACGCTTTTCACTTTGGGTTCTCTTCTAAAAAAAATTATGGTAAGGTGATTCCCGGTTTGAGTTTTGGGAATGATAATTTATGGTTTGATTCAGGGGTTGGGTTTTGTTTGTCATTTGAGTTTGTTCGTTGAGAATTTTTGAGTTTGGGTTTATTTTGATTGAAGGAAAATTTTATACATTTTCTTTTTTTTGGGTTTTGGAAGAACACTGACCTGAGTTCTTCGGGTTCTTCCAAAAAAAAGAAAAAAATTAATTTAACTAATTTCTTGGGCTGCTAGGTTTGTGATCTTGTGATGGGTTTAAGTTCGTGGATGCTGGGTTTGATTTGGAAAGAATACGAAGAACAAGTTGTAAAATGAAGAACAAGTTGAAGAACACTAAGAACATTAAGAAATTTTTTTTAATTAAAATTTTTAATTAAATTGAATTTAAGGTTTTTTTTTTAATTTAATTTATTTTTTAAAATTTTCTGACATGGCTTTTAAAAAAAAAATTAAAATGCTGACGTGGAATAAAAAAAAGCCAAATAATATTTTTTAATAATATTTTAATTGCCACATTAGCGCCACGTCAGCTTCCGTCTGCCACTTAGGATTTTGCTGTTAGGGCACTAATAGTAGGGACAAAAACGAGACGCGTTTTCCAGAATATGGACTAAAATCGGTGAAAAAAAAAAGTTAGGGACCAAAGTGAAAATCGCGTGAAAACGTAGGGACGAAAATAGTATTTCTGCCTTTATTGTAATTAGTTGATAATCTAGATGATGTGCAGTGCATAAAACATTTTGTAAAAAATTATATTATGTCCTATGTATAATATTTATTACATTTGATAATATTTGAGAAATCAACTTCAGTTATACACGTCATTAGAAAAGAGAGGATAATTAAGAATATAAACCAATTGCTCCAATGAATTCACAAATGTTTCATTATTATTTTTTTTTTTTGTTTCATTATTTCCACTTATTTAAGCGTACAATTATCTTCTAATTCTTACTAGGGTGTAATTAAATTTACTTTTATATTTAAATGAACTATGTTTTAATTGTTGCTAAAGTAACTCAATTTGATCTACAATTTCTTAATCTAAATAAATTGCTTTTTTCATATATATAAATCTGATAAAAATAACCATAAAAATTCATTTTCATATAACTAATTAGTACACCATGCCACCATCTATATATAATTAACAGGTGAAAATAAATGCATTTACACTCAATTTAATTATATAGCACAGATTTAGAGTACAATGTTGATTCCGCGTGTGTGTATATATAAATATATCGTATGTCATTAAAAAAAAAAATTAGGATTACTATAATTTTTAGAAATGAACATATTATTTTGGTGAATTCACATATTTAATTATTTCATCCAATTTAAGTATACAATTACTTATATATTTTTTATTGCACGCGTCTTATTAAATTTTTATTCTTCCTTTTGATTATTATTTTTTAATTTTTTCCCAAAAAAAACACGAAGTAAAATGACATATTGCATATCAAAATTATTGTAAATTTTATAAAAATAACCATATAAATTATTTTTATATAAAAATTAGCATACCATATAATTAATACATCAAATTAATGCATTATCACATTAAAACATGGAAATTAATTATAAATTATTATAGATAAATAAAACCTATTGATTAATATAAATTAATAGTAACATTTGTATATAGATTATAGATTAGCACATAAATAGATTCAAATTGGAGTGAGGATAATTTGGTCACCTAAAAAAAAATTGTACTGTACCAAGGACCACTATAAATATCTGATCCAAAACACACATATATTTGACCAAAGTTCTCAAAGCAAAGCAAAGAAGGTGTTAGTAATTTAATTCTGCTTCAATTATTTGAAACTCTTACTTTTTAATTCAATAATTACGTGTTAGTTCATTTTAATATTTACGGAGATATAGCTCTGTTTGGTTACCGAGAAAATTTGACCAAAGAAACAGTGTGTAAGGTTTACTCCTCGGTGAATTTTCGTTGTTGTTTTCAATCACGCGGAAATAAAATAATAAGACCTTTTTCAAACCTGAATTTTTTTTCATTTTGATTCTGAATTTTTGTTTCTCGGCGACGAAACAGTTGGGTAAGAGTTTTATTAACTTTCTCTTTCAAATTATATAACTTTGTTGCTCTTGATGCTGATTCTTTTATATCTGGTATCGTATTTTTACATATGATTTGGATCTTTAACTTCAAGTTCCAATTTGTGAGTTTGTGACTTTGTTTGCTCTTTGCGAGTACTTCTCTTTGCTTTAATTTCTCTGATCATTAGCCCTTGTTCTGTAAATGATTAATGTTTGGCCGATTGAAAAGAATATAGTTGAATATGAACATTGATACCCAATTTGAAGCTAAACAAGAGTTAAGGATTTATTTTGGGAGCTATTTATGTATTGGGAACTTTGATTCATATGTACAATTAGCTATTACATGAATTCATGAGCAATGCTTCCTCCTCTCTACTAATTCATTGGTGGGATTCACCAATAAATTTCCTTTCTTGTCTATTTCGGTTTTAAGATTCAAGTTCATAATATTCCTAGTGTCATTGATCATATGAATTTTGAGTTTTAATTGTATCATGTAGTTGTTAAAAGTTGTCTTTTTGTTTGGTTAGAATTGTGAGAATGGAAGTGAAGCAAGAGTTTGAGTGGAATGAAGCACAAAAGATTGTGATAAGTGTAGACCTTGTGGCTGCAGCCAAACTGCAGCTTCAGTTCCTTGCCGCTGTTGATAGGAATCGTTACCTCTATGAAGGCCCTGCCCTTGAATGGGCCATCTGTAGGTAATGCATTCTAAGAAATAGTTTTTTGGATTTTGCTGCTTGGTTTCAACTAATATGACTAATATACATCAATCTTTGAGTTTTTGGGGTTTTCTATGTTGGGGCAGTAATGGTGTAAGTTTTTGGATTGTAGGCTCTTCTCTGTTTTGGGTTTCTGGTGTTCTTAGTATTGTTATTGTTTATTTTGATTTGGTTTATTGTGCTTAATTTGTCAAGAAAAACGGAGATAGCTTATGAGCTATAGTATGTGAAGGTTTATGCATTCCTCCTATTAAGGGGAAGAAGGATTGAATTCATGGACTAAACAGTCAATACAACATAGAAGAATTTTTTATAATATTATGCATTGGGTAAAATGAAGTACAATTCCTTAGGTGAAGTACATTAGGTCCCCAATTGAATTCAAACACATATAACTGCAATAAATTTAATTGTCATTGCAAAAGGTAACATTGTTTGTGTTTTATTGATCGATGCAACGATGTGTCTAAATTTAATTAGAGAACCTAATGTACTGCACCTAAGAACTTGTACTTAAGTTTTTCTTTTATGCATTTTATTCTTTCACCCTTTAGTGTATGCATTTAGAGTCCTTCTACATGTAACTCAAATAGAAGTTATGAATTATGAATATGCTGATTTCAGGTATAATGCTTGTTGGCTTCCCTTGCTTGCTAAGCATTCCAAGTCCCAGATTTCTGAAGGGCCTTTGGTTGTGCCTCTTGATTGTGAATGGATTTGGCATTGTCACAGGCTTAATCCAGTAGGCTTCTGAACTTAAAACATATAAATTCAGTATCCATTTTCTATTCTTTGCTCAATGGAGTTAGATTACTAAGCTCTTTTTTTTCTTTTTCTTTTTCTTTTTTTCCTGCTTTTTTTGTGGTTTTGTTATTAAGGTACAATACAAAACTGACTGCGAGAAACTTTATGGAAGAATCCTTGACAACTCTAATGTTGTGTCTTCTGTTCAAGGAAATTGTAAAAGGCAAACTGAAGAAATTTGGAATAGAATGTATCCAGAAGAGCCCTACAACTTCAACATAACTCGTGCATTGTCAGAAAATGTCTCTCAGATGCTTTCTGGATTGGAAAAATATACAAAATATGATCTGGTTTCAGCTGTAAAAAGGCAGAGTCCTTTCTTTTACCAGGTATGATGAGCTTTTTCTATTTTCTATTTTTATTTTGTGAAGTGTAGCCAATATATTTGAGTGAATTATTCAAATTGAGGTCAGGTCTTTCTTCATAATTTCTTCAGATTCTGATTAAAAAATAAACTGAATGCTTCTTGGAATTGCTATTTCAATTGTTTAACAATATGACAGGATAATGTGATGCCTTGTATTGAAATTGTTCTTAATTATTAATCCTTATCTGGGAGGCATGATATGAAAGTAAGTCTGTATATAATTCCATAATGTGGGTGTTACAAGGAACTTTTGTGTCTGAGACTTAATTTTAGACATGAAATCAGATAATTGGTGCTCTTAGGCTTTGTCTTAAGTAGGATAAAGTGATAAGTTTTTTATAATTAATGTAAAGTGCCAACCCTTACAATGTAAGTTAACTGGTTGGAAACACTGTATAATATTTAGGTAATCTACCTTTGTTGTTCCAAAATTATAATTAATATTTTGTATATTGTCATTATTGCTTCAAAGATTCATGCAGCAACTCAAACATGTTACTTGATGTATATCCTCTGGATTTTCAAATTTTAACTTATTTCCTTTCACATATTTGTGACAGGTATCCAGACCCCATATGAATGATGGTCTCTTTCTTGAAGGAGCTGTCGCTAGATATAAAGGATTTTTGCATCTAATTAAGAGCAACAGGGATAAGTCCATAAAATGCTTTTGCGTTCCCACATATGACATTGATCTTATCTGGCACACTCACCAGTTGCACCCTGTATCTTATTGTAATGATCTCATTAAACTACTTGGAAAGGTGTTGGAGCATGATGACATGGACTCAGATAGAACGAAAGGGAAGAAGCTTGATGTTGGGTTTTCTGTAACCACCAAGCAGTGGGAAGAGGCATTTGGTACACGGTATTGGAGAGCAGGGGCAATGTACAGGGGCACTGCGCCATCTCCTGTTACAACCACTCCTTTCTTATCTGACATGACTGGCAAGGAGGTAGTTGCATCCAAGGAGTTTCAGAAAATAATTCAGTTTCCACAGCTGAAGGTTGTGGAGGTAATCTCTGATCACCTCTTTTAGGCCATCTCCAAAATGTGGTATTTTTGTAGTATCTATCAGTTGCATGCCATTAAATCTCTCTCTCTCTCTCTCAATATATATATTTATGTTTTCTATTTTCTTTCTATTTCTTAGCCAGTATAAAAATACAGCAAATGGTTTTCTACTCTTGGAGCTTAAAATGTTACTGGATGAAGTTAAAGTGAAGCTATATAATATTAGGTTCATAAAGTTTCTTTTTAGAGTATTCTAGGATTTTTCACTGAAAAGTTCTATAATTACATGGGGCAGGATTATTATTATTTAAGATAATTTATAAATTATTTTTAATGACTCAAAATTATGCAATAAAATTCAATTACTACTAAATTCAGTACTAGCACTTTTAATAAAAGTATGAATTTTCAGCCGCTTGTCTGGTTGTCAATCCTGAGATTTGGTGCTAGTAATGAACTGCTTATTGCTTCTGTTTCTATCTAAAGAATCTTCATGCGTTAAATAAAGGTATATGCAGCTGAGCTACTATTATTGAAACAACTCTAACGTTTCCTATTTTATTTTCTTCCTAATTCCTTTTTCCAGGTCCTTTTGGAGTTTGTTGGAGTTAAGAACTTACCAGAGGGTCATAAAGGAAGTCTGTCTGTCTCATTTTGTAAGATACAGCCTGATTCACTCTTTAATGCTAAGCGGAAACTGAGTATTTTGTCAGAGTCTGGAGAGAAACATGTTGCTTCTTTTCAATGTGAACCGACAGGAGAGCTTCTGTTTGAACTCATATCCCATTCAACTTCCAACTTACCCATAACAAGGGCTCCCAAAATATTGGGTTCTGCTTCACTCTCTCTTCAAGACTTTCTGGAACCAGTCTCTAAACTTTCAGTGGAAAAATGGTTGGAGTTGGTGCCAAGTTCTAGCAATGTGATCACGAAACCAATCTGCCTTCGTGTTTCTGTCTCTTTCACTGTTCCGTCTCCGGCACCATGTGTGTTTCAAATGATTTGTTCTCGACCATTTTCAAAAAATTCTTGTTTTTTCCCTCTTCCTGGAAAGGTTCAGCATGCCAAGAGATTGACGCATGTCACTGATGAAACTGGTGCAGAAGTCATAAGCCTCCAAATGAGGTACATTTTTTTCTTTCACAACTTCTGCTAGATAAGACTTAAAGCTACCTGCCAACTCTTTGTATGTGGTTATATATGTCTTTTTGTGTATATAGGTGTGTGGCAGATGGCATATGTTTGCATGACTATACTGCTTATGACTTATGAGTGCATTCATGCTTGTATGTTAGTCACGTTAGTGACCTTGTAACCTATATTGTTAATGTAGGGATGTTACTGTTTCTTGGTAGGTTGAGAGTATGTCCAGCAATCATGAATCATTGCCTGTGCAAACTTGGACTGGTGATTATTATTATTTTTTCACTTCTTCAGAATAAAAACCCTTGAGCAAGAACACACACACAGACATAAATTTCAAACCCATAATGTTGGGCATTCTATCTCCACTTTTTAGTTCATGTGAGAGGAAGTTGAGGCTAGAATATATCATTCTATTTCCCAATTTACAGATCATTTCCTGTACCCAACAAGTCAGAGTTGCAACCATACAATCTGTATTATATGGTTGATTGAAATTAAATATATGGGCCATTTATTTTTGTATAAACTTCTGATTGTAATCATACAATTTTCAAGGTTGAAGCATGCTCATGTATAAAAGCTGTTTATGCCAGCATTGGTTCATTAACCCCATTTTAAATAAGTTGCTTCCAAAGAAACCTTTTAATTACCAATCATACCATCTCTTATCTTATGCAAGAGCATAGTGTCAGCTAACATGTCAGCAATGTGAAGGAAAACTGTCAGTCAGTTTAGGTTTCCATCTTTTTTATTGTTATTAATATTTGGTCAAAGTTGTTTTTCTTACTTGTCAGCAATGTGGAAGACAATTAACAGTCAGTTTGTGCATCCAAGTATCTTTTTATTGTCATTAATATCGGGTCAGATTTATTCATAGGATCTTGTTGGTAATTATATAGCTAGTAATCTATAATTTAGGAGTTGTCTATTGACTATCTAGTAAATTGTATTTGCTTCGGACATTGTCATGCATTTATTGTAAGCATTGCTTACTCATACATTGTATTTACCTATAAATATCTATGAGAAATGTAAAGAAGATAGAGTGTGTTAAATCACCGATTGTCCTAAAAGCTTAAACTATTAGGAAATTGTGAATTTAATCACTTAACCATAATTCTAATAAACCCCCCCCCCCCCTCTCTTGTGCCTAAACTTCCTCTTAATAAGTGGGAGCCCAACACGGGGTATTTTAAACATTTTAAATGGGAGGTAGAGTAAAGACAAGGATCGAACTAATGATCTCCTGCTTTGATATCATGTTAAATTACCGATTGTCCCAAAAACTTAAGCTATTAGGAAATGGTGAATTTAATCACTTATACTTAATTCTAATAGAGTGTTTTTAATTCAGAAAAGTGTTCTCAAGTGTGTCTTGCTTTGTTGTTGAGTGATTCCTTCTGTCATTGTGGCTTGTTTGCATTGAGTGTTATCCACAATTAGTAGCATTAAGTAGTATGAGCTACCCCTGGTTGAGTGGCATCATGAGACTATCATTTTTTCCCTTAGTTGAATCTTTTGGATTAAACCATCCCCACGGGTCTCAGCCTGCATCAGTATCCAAACTTAGATCTATGAAAGTGAGAAATTAAGCTTGTGTGGAGATTTTTAGTAGTTGCAGTTATGAAAGGAACATGTAATCTAGATTTGATTTACTCAAAACTAGGTTCTACATATTCTCGACTTACTAATGTATTTTGTGTAGAGTCTGTAGACTGCTGCAATTTTCTATAATAATTAAGTGATCCTTCCAAGTTGAGGCAATAATCATTAGAATATTTTTAAAATATTTTATAATTCACTGGTGGTTTTAGATGCTATAAAATATTTTGAAGCTGTGAATAATGATCATGCTGCTTTGAAATGCACTTCAGGGACTCAAAGGACAAGGTGAAGGAAAACTGCATTCCAAGGAAGGAAGTAATTGGTATTACAACTTCTGGTGAAACACTCACTCTTGCAGAGGCTGCTGGGACTGGGTGGTCATTAATGGATTCTCAGTGGTCCCTTTACCTTCAAAAGAAATCCAGTTTAGATGGTCATCTCTTTGAGCTCATGGGCAGTAGAATGGTATGCATAATCTCTGGTTCCTAATTATCTCTCATTTAGGTCGTTTAGGACTTTGCACAAACATGTTCCTTTCGGTAGAATGGCTTTTGAAATGGTCAGAAATTATGAATAAGAGTTGTCTTGACTTTCTGATTGTCAGTCAGTTTTATCAGTATATTAATATATTTTTGTGGAAACTATGAAATGGAACACATTGGGTGATAGACCAGTGCTTGCTTTAGCTAATGTGACACCCTACTCCGTCTGTTTATCAATTCAGTTTCAAAATGCATTTTTTCAAAGTACAACTTTCTTAAACTTCACTTTTTTCTAAGTGCAACGTTTTTAAATTTCAATTTTTTCTTAGTACAGCTTTTTCAAACAAACTCCATGTTCAAAAATGTTGGTGCCAAAAACTGGACATTTGTGAAATTATGTGAATTAGGGCAATATGTTAAACTGACATTTGCGACATTATGTGAAAATTTGGGCAATATGTTAACCTGGAACTTTTTTCTTGATCTTACACTTATGTTTTGCAGGAAAATTACCCTTTTTTTTTAGTGTTCTAATGTTTATATATTACAATTTTCTTTGGTGATGCATTTGCAATATTCGCTAGATGTATATGTTTGCGATACACTTTTGTCTGAGCTATTGTACCCTAATGTATAGCATTTATCAAGTTATATATACATAATTGCCTGCAGGGTAAGTATTGAAGTGCCTCCTCTGAAGTTTTGTCTGGTGAATTTATATTATTGCTACAGGTAAAAATTTTCCCAGGAAGAAAGCTGGAGTATGAACCCAAACATTGTGAGAAGCATAGAAATGAACAGGACTTTATGACAGCAGTTGAATTCTCTAAGGAAGATCCATATGGCAAAGCAGTGGCATTGCTTGACTTGAAATCTGGATTTTTGAGGGTAAAAAGCTGCCAACTATCTTCTTTCTTTTTTCTTTTTTGACAAAAGAGCGTCTGAAATTCAGGATCTTTTTTTTAATTAAATAGGTAAAGGAAGACTGGATGTTGGTGCCTGGAATTACATCCGCATTTATACTTACTGATATATTTAAGAAGGGAGGATATCACGGATTAACTGTGAATTGCAAAAATTTGGAGATGCATGGTCAAACCGAAGAAGTAGATGAAGTCCATGAGGGCAAAAAAGCCAAACTGACCACTTCTGTAGCAAGTGAAGTAGAGTTGAATGTAGATGTGGCTGAAGGAAATGCTGCAATACCTGAAAAAGTCAGCTTGTCCAGTGGGGGTTGTGGGGGAGGGTGTGGTAGTGGGTGTGGCAGCGGGTGTGGTGGTGGATGTGGGAGCATGATGAAGAGTGGTGGATGCGGTGGGTGTGGCAGTGGCTGTGGTGGTTGCGGTGGGGGGTGTGGAAATTTGATAAAGAGTGGTGGATGTGGTGGGTGTGGTTCTGGTGGTTGTGGCGGCTGTGGAAACATGGTGAAGAGTGGTGGCTGTGGTGGTTGTGGCAGTAATCCTTCAAATGAAAATAAAGCTTGTAATTCATGCACGGATGATTACCCAAAGGAAACAACCATCTATGTCAATGAGGCAGTAGCAGCTTGATGCTTATGAGCATGATGGAAGATTCAAGAACTTCAAGCTAATTTAAGTTCTTATTTATGTGTCATAGTTTCTTTATGTACGGGGTTGCATCAAGAACAGTGTCTGGTCAATACAAGTATCTTCAAATCATCAAATTATTTGGTTTGGAGCATCACCGCGGTGCTCCTTTGGTGTACTATATCTGTGTGAAATATTTGCTCATGCAAAATAAATTGTGGAGTTTACTGTATGTTGATTGCATTACAGACAATTCCGATTGTAAAACTGAAATATATACTCGTATTGTATTATAAGCTTTGTGCTGAACCGAGTTTATAAGAATAATAGTATTTAGTATACCGTAATATCGAGGGAAGAAAAGTGAGAAACTGCGTGGAGAGAAAATGGAAGACTGAACAAGCTTACTAATTTTGGGTACAAATTCAATAAAAAGATATTGAGTGATTTTTTTTTTTTTTTTTTTTGGAGAATGGTATTGAGTGATTTTTTTTTTTTTTTGGAGAATGATATTGAGTAAATTTATAGTTAATGGCTACAACTAATTTTGTATCCATTAATCTTTAAGATTGAGATCATCAACCTTAATTTTTTTTTTAATTTAAAAATGGCTTAATAATGCTAGTGGAGGCTAACTCATTTGATAACACATGCTTGAGTGCCTAACAACTTTCCAGGCCCAAACCTAAACTAAGGACTTGGGGTTTGGTTAATTTAAACCACTGAGATGGATTAAAGTTGGTTCTCAAACTTATAATTTGGTGTCATTTCCATTCTCCAACCTAGCCTTAAGATAGTAGTGCATTCTCGTGCCAAGTCTATGATGGGCCCATACTAGACAACACTCATATTCTATTTAGATACCGCTTATTTTACTAAAAATTGAAAACTGAAAATACTGTAGCAAAATAATTTTTAAATATGTGAATAATACTATGGGACCCAGTTTTAAAGTTTTTTTTTTTCTAATAAAGTACTTGCGGGTCCTGTAAACAGTGCACGGGATCCACTAGAAAAGCATAATTTTGCTTTCTCTTTCTACATAGGACCCACAATGCACGTGAAACGCTTTTTCCCCAAAAAAAAAAAAAAATGAAATGCAGACACAGTGCTTTTCAGCCCTATCCAAACGAAGGCTCATTCCTTTTTTTTTCTTTTTTTTCTTTTTTTGGGGATAGGAGACAACACTCATTCTTAGCTAGTCACATGGCGAGCATTAGTGGTATTTAAATGTCACATTGGTTTTGTGACACTCACACTAGTATGACCCTATTTTTTTAATGTACAAAAAAAGAAAGGGCTTTAACATACTTTCTAACCTCTTTCTTTCGTATTTCTTTTAGGACAAATAAAAGAATAAATGAAACATTTGAAAATAATTTTTGAATAATACATAAACTCTTAGGCTTATAGTTTGGTTATTAATAATAATAATATACTTGTCCAACAATTTCACAAAAGAAGAAAAGAAAAGGCACATGCTTGTTATACATAAAACATGAAATAAAGTTAATTCACCAATAAAAATAATTATGAATTTGGATTAGTTTTTGGTTGAAAGCTTATTTACTTGCTAATAGCTAGTTAAAGTATAATTATACTTTAATGGCCTGTTTGGAAGTTTAGAGAGGGAGGAGAGTAGACGGGAGTAGACGGGAATGGTTCCCCTTCACCTTGTTTGGAAGTTTTTAAAATTAGTAAGGGGGAAGGAAGTAATTAGCCCTTCCCCTTATTTGGATGTTTAAAAAATTAGGATGGAAAGGAGAGGAAATGATTAAAATAGACAAATTTACCCCTATTTAAAAATGGACTTGCAACATTGGTTTATGATTAATTTGTTAGATTAAATAATTATGACTATAGCATGCAATAGAACACCCTTTCCAAATAACAATAAATATCAAAAAAATTAGTTAGTTGTCACGTTTCAAAAGAATGCTGTAAAGTAGCATCTCGAGTGTCTAAAATTCGAGTTTTTAGGTCTCGATTTGTAAGCGAATGGGTCTGATGTGAAAAAAAATCTACGTGGAACTCGAGTTTCATTAATTGCAGGAAAATGAGGCTATAGGGATTTAAAACGTCACTATAGGGTTTAAAAACGCCACTATAGGGCTCCCTGAACCTGGTATGGGGTGATCACACTTATAAAAAAAATTTGCAGGAAAATGCCACTATAGGGCTCCCTGAAATTTTGCATGAAACTCAAGTCTTAAAGACTCAAGATCTATGTGGCATTTTCAGTCCAAGTCATCCAGCCAAACACTCCAAAGCGAGTCTTTGGGACTCGAGTTTTAATATGAATCTCGAGTTTCTAAAACTCGAGATGTTATTTTTCTTAAAACTTTGAAACGTTGCCTAACTTACTACATAGAACCCCCTCATCGGTCTACTCTGCAAATTCCCTCCATACAATATTTTTTTTTTTTAATTTTTTTTTCTAATGTGAATTAAATAATCAACATTGGTCTATGATTAAATATTTTTTCTGCTTTTTTAGTATACTAAAAAAAACCATCCTTAATTGATAATAATTAAAATAAGAAAAAAAATGTTTGGTTTGTTTGTTTACTGAAAAAATCAACAAAATATTGAATTTTGAGTATTTCTTTCATTCATTATTATTATTTTTAATATATATTTTTTTTTATTTTGCTTAGTACATGAATTTAATTTTTTGAGGATTCGGGGAAGAATTGAGACCCAAAAAACAAAAAAAGTTAGGGAGAGTGACTGAATTAAGTCAAAAAATAAGATCCTACTATGTAATTTAAATTCAAGTGTTTGCCCACTTACTATTCAGAAAAGAAAGCAACTCAAAATTCTCAAGAGAATATTCCTGCTAAATACTAAGCAATAGCACACAAATTTCAACTAAAACAAATGACAATAATTTCTTTAAAAAATGCAGAATTTCACACTGAAATATTTTTTTTCATGACCATACTTATCCTTTTAGGAACCAATGCCACTTTGAATCATGACATGAGATACTGGAATTTGCCAAACATAGAGCCCATTGAGAATGCCTTGTCCACCTAATTAATAAAGCAAAATCTTTTTTTTTTTTTTTTTAATAGAACAAGGTCTAAAACTTTCAATAAAAAATATCAAGATTCAAGTGGTCTAGCAACTAAGGCAAGTCCAGACCAGGCCAAAAAAGAGAGCCTAATCAGATTAGGCTCTCTTTTTTGGCCTAATAAATAATTTTTATTAGAAACAATTTTTATTGTCAGCTTGTAGTGCTATATGGCACTGATTTGATAACGACCTCATATTAAACAGACAAAGATGTATGAACAAAATTCCAACTCAAATCTAGCAATCAATGAACTTCTTGTGGAATACAATTCCTTTGAAAAACAAATTGAATTTATGACGATGCACATTTTATAAAACTCCATTTAGCAATCAAATAAGCTTCACACAACTATCTCTAGAAGCTTAATATGTCAGAAAGGACCACTAATAGTTCCTGTTTATTATAGAGTACATATTTAGCATTCACAAATCCAATCAATTGTATGGCTTGCAGCTTACAGGATCTAGTTAAGGGAATCGGATGCTGTTAGAATTCACATAAGTTGTTGCTGAATAACTTGAAATATCTATATTCATAAGCACCTCATATAAGATGCATTTCAAGTTTATTCACTAATGAACAAGCCGGTATACGTGATGGCAGCTGATTTTATTGAGAAGCAAATTCAAATTGCAGTCCAGGAATTACAGAAACACTATAACAGTCAACTTAACTCTATCAAGCACCACAATATTTCCTATTATCAACTTGTATTTAATAAGATGTTGATTTGACAACAGCCATTTTATCAAACAGACAAAGATGAATAAACAAAACTACAACTCAAGTCCAGCAATCAGTGACCCGGCTACCCTCACTTGTTGGAATGAGACCAAGACAAACACGATCAGCAACACCCTGCATGCAGAAAATCAAAAAGAATCAATCAGAGCAGTCCATCTTCTTGTACATTAATGCATGAAAGAGCATATGAAAGGGTTCTGCAATAGACCTGACTCCACTGAAATACAACATTTTACTGATAAAAAAAAGTTAATAGACCTGACTCTATACTCCTAGATACAGTGCGGTAGAGATTCAAAAAAACACTCATTAAGTAAAATAGCGGAAAGATAAGAAAAAATTATAAGGGAAAAAAACTCTCTAAAGCAAGAACTTAGAATTGATATTTGTACTGGTCTCATTGTCAGTCTCTGGTCACAAATCAGTGGATCCTTCTTTAATGTTATTGGTCCTGTTAATGGGTGATTTGTTTTGTTGGGGAACAGTTCAATATTATAATAGTTTGCTTGGTAATTTATGAAAGAACTTTATTATTGATGAAACCTGCAGATTATGTATTGTTATGTATAGTTATTCGAATAACTAAACTGATGGTACACTACTCCCTTCGCTTCACAGCTTATAAGGCAGCAAGTGGGGGGGTTTTCCTTCGATGTGGGACTCCTAGGGAAACCATCCGAGAACGTTGCCAAGCATGCCTAGGACGTTGCCATGCATGCCTAGGACGTTGCAAAGCCGTCCGAGGACAGCCTAGGACGTTGAAGGACATGCCGAGGATGCAGTGTAAAAGGCAACAAGGCAAAAAGCCCTTGGCCCGAAGATCCGTACATCCTAGGTACCCACAGCAATATTGTAAATTTTTTTACAATATTGCTACAGTGCAATTCTAAACATAGAATTGTACTGTAGCAAGTATTGTAAAAAAATAATAATATTTTATTTGGAAGAAAACTGAAAATAAGAGAGAGGAGGGAGATGGGAGAGAAGATATAATTTTGAGATATATTATTTTATTGTATAGATATATTATTTTAATGAATGAAAGAGGGAAATAGAAGTTTGAGATGTAGAGGTATTGTAAAATGGTATGGTATAATGATAAAGTGGCTTTTTAGAATTGTAAAATAGAGTAGCATTGGAATTTTCCAATGCTAATGCTCTTACAGATTTTGTTTTTAACGTTACAAAACATTGTAATTTTTTTAATATAATAAGGGTAAATTAGATAATTTACTTGGTAAATAATTTATGTACTTTACTCCCTCCAAATCTCTCAAATTTGAGATAATTAAAAATGGGAGGCTTGAGGGAGTTAAAACTTGAAACCCCTCCAAACCCCTCCCCCTCCTTCCTTAAAAAACTTCTAAACAAACTAATTGGATTACTCTCTCTCCCTCTACTCTACTCCCCTTCCTTTTTTAAACATCCAAACAAGCCATAAATAATTGAGATTTTAAAAAGTTATGCATAAACAAATAAACTTAAAAGTAAAAGATTTATATTCGACAAATGCACAACTTTTCATCAACAATGCAAAAAATCTAATATAATTTTAGTATATATACATTGAAAATGAGCCAATAAAAAAATAAATTTATAATTTATAATGGATGCTTGGTGAGTAGGTCGAGTTCGGATTCAACTTGGTTGAGTTAGGTTAATTTCAATAATAGGTAAAGACTAGTTAAACTAAAACAAGTTGTTATTCCTACCTATGTCTTTTCTTTTTCTTTTTCTTTTGGGATAATTACACTTTACTCATCTGTGGTTTGCCTCTAATTCTATGTGCCTACCCGTGGTTCAAATTTTGACACTTTGCCCACCTGTGATTGTCACCATTTATGTGTCGTGTACTCACCTCTCCCTCATCGTTACTCTAACACAGAAATATGTAAAAACTCACTCTCATCCAGATCAAAACACTCTCACTCAAATTTTAAACATGAAAAACATACCAAAATTTTGAAACTTAAGTTGGCTCACTAAACCCAGAACATGAAGATTAACCAAAAACTAAACCTAGATTTTTCTGTTTTTCATGTTCAAACTAATTGTACCCAAACTAAACCAACAATCATGTTTTGGGTTTAGTGAGTCTGAAGAAAAGTAGAACATACCCAAAAATTAAACCCAAAAATTAATATTTCTCATTCCACACAGCCCCACACCAAAAACCCATATCAAACCTGATCCACAATCACCTAACAAGCGACAAGCCCAGATCGCCACTGTCATCAAAGCCTCGCATTTGTGAGCAATGACAATCCTCTCTCTCTCTCTCTTCTCTGGATGACGATTTTTTTCCTCTCTCTAATTTTTTTTTTTTTTAATCTTCGGTTTAATTAGTTTTTGCTCTCTCTTTTGTTGTGCAAGACGCTGCAACAATACTCTCTTGTTGTGTGAACGTAGCTTACCAAAGAAAGAAGAGTGGATTTGCCATTGATATTATGAATCTTGTTTTGAGTTTCTTACGCGGTATTTACTTATATATATATATATATATATATATATATATATATCTCTCTCTGCAATTGTTAAAGGAAACTCTCAGGAATCTTATTTGCCATTTTTGGTATAAATTGTGGATTCTGGTTTTGGCGGATCTGAGACTGATTTTGTGGATAAATTATTTTCCCTATAGTTCATTTTTGTTGATACGATTTCAAAAATGGAATTGTCTTGTTTGTGCGTTTTTTTTTTTTTTTGATACGTTTGTGCGTTTTTTAAGTGCGAAGAACTGAATTTATTTATTTTTCTATAATTAGAACATTTTGATTGAATTTTTTGCTATTGATTTTTCTTTTTGGGATGAGTTTTTTAGTATGAGAAATATTAATTTTTGGGTTTAATTTTTGGTTAATCTTCAAGATTTCTGGGTTTAGTTTTTGGGTATGTTCTTCTACTTTTTTTCAGACTTACTAAACTCAGAACATGATTGTGGGTTTAGTTTGGGTACAATTAGTTTGAACATGAAAAACAGAAAAATCTGGGTTTAGTTTTTGGTTAATCTTCATGTTCTGGGTTTAGTGAGCCAACTCAAGTTTCAAAATTTGGGTATGTTCTTCATGTTCTTCATGTTTAAGATTTGAGTAAGAGTGTTTTGATCTGGATGGGAGTGAGTTTTTACATATTTCTGTGTTAGAGTAACGGTGAGGGAGAGGTGGGTACACAGCACATAAACGGTGACAATCACAGGTAGGCAAAGTGTCAAAATTTGAACCACGGGTAGGCACATAGAATTACAGGTGGGTAAAGTATAATTATCTATTTTCTTTTTTTTGTAATTTAATGGATGCAAATCCAATTTCATCAAGTTCAATTACACATTCCTCTCACAAAAATTTCAAGCCCATATAAAGCTTGAATTGAATAAAGCTCAAGTTAACGATGCTATTACATGGAACAATTACTTTTTAAAGATTGATATTGAAAGTGAAAAATTTTTCTTTTAATTGTAGACCTTGGATCAGAAATTCTTTTAAACTTTTTTTGCTATTTACTTATTTAATTTTTCTCTCTTACATGCATGATGCCTAAAGTACATATTTACATGATATGGAAGGATTGAGTTCGAATGATGCAATAACTTTCATTGGTTAAAATTGAAAGTTGATAACTTTCAAAATAAAATAAATAAATAAATAATAATAATAACAATAACAGAAGTTCAAAAGTGAAAGTTTTTTTAAAAAATTGTTAGGATGGGGTAACTCCCTAATTGCACTAGGTGCAGTACCCTAGTCACTAGCATGACACGCTCCCTGTCACCATAAATACATTCAAATTTCAACGGATAACTTATACTATAATGGATCTAACTAATTATTGGGCAAATTTCAAATTATTTTGGCTAAAGTTCCCAAGTCCCCAAGTCCCTGTACCATCTGCCACCATTTCTATGAGTTGGACCCCATGGTTTTGAAAAAAACCTACAGGTCAGTCTCTTGCAATAATTTGTAGTTCTCGGGTTTGCAGCCTAAATTGACCATTGTAGCCTTTCTCGTCAGTGTCATGACTCATGATTCCATTAAATCCACCCTAAATTTAATTAATAAAATTCAACATTATAGTATAAAAGAAGAAGAAAAGATATTACCAGACATTTTAATATATATATATATATATATATATAGTTGTATAACTAGTTAATTACTCATTCCATCCCAAATTTTTTTTTTTTTTTTTTTGTAATGAATACAACTTATTCCAAAAACTTTTTTAATAAGATGTTATTGATGAATAATTTTTTTCACATACATTTGTTATTGACATCACTTTTATTTTCATTACTTACAACTTATCATTTCAATACATTGTGAAAAATATTTTATTGAAAGTTAAAACTCTACATTTATTCAAATAAAAAATGATAAATTGAAAAAATTAAATAATTTATGTTGATGAATCATGTTTGGGTAGGATCTATTAACTACACAAATCGACATGAGCACTATTTATATAATATTTTACATAATATTTGTGTACCAGTTGATACGGCATAACACTTAACATACTTAATAAATATGTCGTGTAAGATTGACAAATGCATGACTAATCTCGATAAATTATTAGGTCCATCTAGAGAATTGTTGAAGTGATCCTCCCAACCAATGAAATAATGTCACTTATACAAATGTGTGAGTCAAATTCATAATCAATACAAGAACTAAAAATAATAAAAAAAATCATTAGGTGATGTCACATTTGCATAAATGACAACATTTTATTAGTTAAAAAGATAAGGAAGACCACTTCAACAGTCTTTCTGATGGACCTAATAATTTCTCGACTAATCTCAACTTGTTTAATTAATATGACATAAAAATTAAATATTATGAATAACAAACACTGTAACATAAATTATAATAATTATAAAAACAATAGATCTTATAAAAATTATATTTCATAATATCAATTAAAATATTAATAATATATTATATAAACGTTCTTATTTGAACCTAAAAATAAGTTTAACTAATTTTCATTTTGAGTAAAGGGAACAGGGCATCATATAAAAAACTATTGATTCACCGTTCAAATTCACTTAATTTTTTAATTTTATATTTAAAATTCAGAGTTATAATGAACAAAAAAAACATTTGTTTGTATAGATTAAATAAGTTAATACTATCAAAATAAATCAACTTGTCTTGACACAAAAAAATAAATCGGGTAATTGAAGATTACAGATAATTAACATTATGAGCTTATTAGTCATGCCCAAATTGATGTTTCCAACCATTTTAACACGAATCCGATTACATTAAAAACTACTCGATTCCAATTACATTAAAAACTACTAACAATCTCCGCGTAATGTTGGTGCAATGGTTACTTTGCAAGTATTAAATGCTTATAAAGTACGAAAAGAAAAGACCGAAATTCAAGTCTCTAGAAATAAAGTTCACACACATATACTCTTAAATTAAACTATAGTAAAATTTCTATCTTGTATTAAAAAATAAATAACAAAAAAATTGAGTCAAATACTTGTGTTGTGTTCCTCGCCACAAATCATAGTGGATGCTTACAAAAAAATTTTAATTTCAGTTAAATAACCCTCTCAAACGGACCCTAATTATCCATTTGGTTTAAGTTTATTTCCTCACCTTTTTAGTTTTTATGTACCATTTTTTAAAATTTCTTTTATTTATTTATTTATTTTTTATATGTACCACAGGCACAGTTAGTCAAACCTATTGATTATGAAAGTTTATTACTACTAGCGATTCACGAGATCTGTGCGAAACAGAATTGGAGTCGTTCCTTCATCCACAACCCCAAAAAATAAAAAATAAAAAAAAGTTCGAAAAAATAGCAACCCAACAATCCAGATAAAAGCTAAAATTGATGAATAGAGTCTGAGAAGTAAGTACTACACCACAATGATGAAGATAGACAAGCACTAGCCCGAACTAAAAAGTAAAAACATAAGTTTTGCTCCAAAAAAAAAGAGAGTAAAAACATAAGCACGCATGGTAATCCAATAAGAACACGCTGAAGCATTACCCTACAATTATATATATTTATAGGAGGTGAAATTATTCTTGGTTGATTAGCAGATAAAGAGAATGGAAGGGTCGCAGCAACACTCGTCAATAAGGCAACAGCAACATAAAGCCGCTAGACTGTAACAAAACATTTAACCAAAACCCCATCAGACATAATAAAGAATGGAATTTTTGTCGCATAAAAATGATTGTAAAATTATACTTTCTAAGAGAGAGAGAGAGAGAGATATATAATTCAGACACATGAATGGATAGCTAGAGTAGAGACATATATTTACCATCCCTCAAGGAAACCAGGTTCCCTCCTAGGTGGTGGAGCTGCATATTGTGGCGGTGCCATCACTGGGGGTCCTTGATAATAACCTGGGATGGATTGGGAAGATTATTAACTCATTAACCCCACCAATCATGGGGGCAAATAAAATATATAAATTGATTAAAATCTAAAAGAGAAAAGGTAAAGGCATGCACTGGTTTTATTATATTCCAAAGAAGCAAAAATTAAAAACCCAAAAGTGCAGAATTTATTTTTCAAAACTAAAATCAAATTATTATACAAAAGGCCATCTTAGATTATGAGCATATTGTGTCTAAAGAAATATATCCAGATAAGTTAAAAACACAGTATCAAAATAATTTTTAAAATTATGAATAATACCGTAAACCCTTTTTTTTTTCCGAATAATGAGACTATGGGTCCATAAACCGTGTGTAAACAGTACTGTGCGTGAACAGTAATCAACATACATAAACAGTGCTAGTTGTCCCCCTGAAACGCGTGAAAAAAAAAAAAAAAAAAAAAAAAAAAACCGCAGGAAACCCAGTCGCAGGAAACGCCGGATACAAACCCCACCATAGTTTCAAAGAAAATTAAAGACAGTCCCTATTGCAAATCCCAAAAACTAAACTTTCAGAGCTTTCCCACCTAATACCAAGAAAAATAAAAAATTAGAAAACTGGTGATTATACTAAGGTAAGTTTACCAAGTAAATATATTTTCTCTCTATCTTAGTAATCAGATAGTGTTTCAAGTTCCAAGCCAATATAAAATTAAGTGTTTCAAGTTTCAACCCCTACTTCAATAAATCAAGAAAAATAAAAGCACAGGCTGTAATCTCAGAATAAAAGAACGAAAACAGAAAATAAGTAAATACTAATAAACAAATTAAAGAAGGTGGTACAAACTGGTTAAAAAAATTAGGAGAAAAGATTAACTAGGAGTTAAGGAAAAGGCTAAAGAGCATACCTTGAGCAGGGTAGGGATATGCATACTTAGGATCGCTCATCTCTGCTTAGTCAACAATAACACAGATACAAAGACCAAGCTTTCTACTCTGAAAAACAGGCCGAACTAAAGAGATAACGAAACTGGGAGTTTTCTGGAGGCGAGGAGAGTCTTATTTCTGGAGTCTCCTCCAAGTCAATATTACGTGGCAATTAATTGATAAAATTATATACGTGCACGTCATAAAAAAAAAAATATATGTATATATATATATATATATATACACACACATGCGTATACATTTAGTTAATTAAAACCGATTTGGGTTTGTTCTTAGGTGTACTGAATTTATTGGGATTTTTTTATTAAAAATAAAAAATTTATTGTAATTTAGATAAGTGTCAAATAAATGTTACGTGTTCATATCTCAATAAAGTTTTAGTGCACAATAATATTGAATTTGTCTAATTTTAACGAGTCTAGTGCACAAATATCTGGACCAACTCTAACCTTATTTGTAATGTCAACTAATTATTTAGTACTTGTTTGGATACAGCTGTTAGCATCTGCGTTTTGGCCTTTTTCTTTTCTTTTTTTTTAGAAGAGTGTTTCATGTGATTGTGTACTGTTCAGTAGGTTTGTTCAATGGGTCATGTGTACTGTTCACGAGACTCACAAGTACTTTATTCAAAAAAAAATAAAAAATAAAACTGGGTCTCATAATATTATGCACATATTTAAAAATTATTTTTTTACAGTATTTTCAATTTTCAACTTTTAACAAAATAAGTTGTATCCAAACAGATCTTTAGTAAGTTTTTTTTGGTTTTTTGAAAAGGAAATATTAGTAAGTTAGCGATTGGTTTAAACAAAACTTCTCTTTTTTTTTTTTTTTTTTCAAAGAATATTATGAAAAGGAGTAGTAAACTTTTGACGCACAGAGTCACAAACACACCAAATCCACGTACATACGTATCCCACTTATTTCGTTGGTTATTTATTTGTGTTGTGGAAAAAGTTTGTTCCTCTTTCTTTTTCTCTCTCTTACTTTCCAACTCTTTCAGAAATTATTTGGGCACTCCAGCATTTTTAATATATATAAAACGAGCACTTTTCCTCCTTGGCCAAACATGCATAATATGCTATCCTGGTTTGTTTGATGGAGCTACAGTTTGGGGGAATACAGTGGAGTTGGTATTTGGTGAGAATAGCAAACATCACAGCAGAACACGTGTCAAATGTACATGACTTGTCCTCTTTATTACAACAGGTGGCAGATTGGACGGTGATCTCATCTGGGGCCTTTTGCTGAGGACCGCTGGTCACTTCTAGTTTCTTGCAGAAGAGAGAGTGCCCCAAATAAAGAAAATTCTGGTAACACAACCCACATATATGATTAGTTTTAGTGGGGGCCTGACAGCTCACCAAAGCCCCTTTTTTTACGACATAACATTAATACCCTAATGGATACAATTTATTGTTACTGAAAGTTGCTGAAAACTGTTTGTTGCTGAAAATACTGTAGCAAAATAATTTTTAAATGTGTAAATAGTATCGTGGAACCCATGTTTAATATTTTTTAATACATAAACAGTATATGAACAGTGCGTGAACAGTGTACACACTGTTTATGCACAGTAAATTTTGTCCCTCCCAGTCAACAAGTGCGGCCAAAAAAAAAAAAAGTAAAACGCAACTTAACTTTGAGCAGCAAAACCTGCTATCCAAACGCAGTCATAGCTTTGCAGCCGGGTCGTGGGCCTCGGGCCCATGGGTGGGTCATATTAATTTATTATTGGCCCCTAAATTGAAATTTTGAAAATTTATTTTATTAATGAGTGAAATTTGTCAAAATTCTTGTAATTCAACCAGTGAACACTTCCTAATATTTTTAATGAAAACTTATTAAATTATCAAAAAGCAATAGAGATTCTCTTTACATTGAAAATTTATGATATTCTCAACAAAAGAGAAAAGAAAATTTATAATATTATCAAGAATTTGATGTAAATAGTATCTTAATTAAAGGCAACACAATGATGCGTTAAGAACAATTCATGAGCCTTAAGCATGCAAAAGCCCTTCTTTATGATTCAAGGAACAACACACGAATTTTTCATAAATAGTATCTTAAATTCTTAATTAAAGGGAGCCTCTTTAAGAACAATTCATGAACCTTAAGCGTGCAGAAACCCTTTTTTTATGATTCAAGGAACAGCACAATTGATTGGTAGTTAGTTCCTTCTCCCTTAAGAATAAAACCTACTTATAAAAAAAGGCAAAAAGAAAAATGACCCTTCAAATTCTTCCTCCAACTAATAGTAGGTGGTTCCTTTTGTAACATAAGATTTATGATTTGACATAACAAAATGATCTTTCATGGTATGATATAGCCAAATATATCTAGTGATTTGGTGAAAAAGGAACTATTCTTCTATCTAAAAAGAAAAATGCAAAATACACAACGTATTTTACAATTTTTTTTTTCATAAATTTCTATGATGATAAGTTGGGATTAATGAGAATATAGATCTACCACCACCATAATTTTTTTATGCACCAATTATACACAGTTTATTTCGTCAATAAATTATGAAAAACATATGAAAGAGATTGTATACACAAATTTATTTAAAACAAATAGATGGAAACAACTCGATGAGAATACTCGATTCCCAGGAAGGTCTATTCCCCAGAAAATTGCATTTATTGGTTCAAGACTTCAAGTTGTTCCTAATTGTCAAAAAGGATAGTAGTTATCTGGGTGAGTGTATTACTTTCGGTCATATATACATTGATACTTGATAGAGACTTCTTCTAATTATTCTAATTCTTTCTCTTTCTTTCATTTTTCTCCACACGTTATCATTTGACTTGTGAACTTATTGGAAGGCAATTTTCTTTCTTTCTTTCTTTTTAATTTATTTGTTTGATATATAAATGATAGTACACTAAAGGAAGAAGAGGGGATTTGAATTTTTTGTTAAAAACACAATGCATCAGTTAAGTTACTAGACACTTAGCTTATTTGGAGGCCATCTGATTTGAGACCAAATTTGGTTTACTATTTTAATTAAAAGATGACATTGGTCCTCTTCCCTTGCAATAGTCTTTTTCTATTTTAAGTGAAATATAGAGAATTTATTTCAAAGTTTTTTTTTTTTTTTTAGTTCACATAGCATTTGTCATTCAAAATTTTAAATAAATTGACATATTATATATATATATATATATAGATTTATAATATTTTATTTGAATTATGAATGAATCTATTTAAAATCGATACCACCTTATTCTTATGTGATGTATATAGTAAATAAGCGAGGTACCTCGAACTGCCATTAAAAAAAGGGTTTTTTTTTGGGGGGTGGGGGTGGGGATGGATTTGGGGACCACATAAAAAACTCATGTTTGTATGGTCCAAAAAAATTGTATATATTTGATACATAAAATAAAATCTTTTTCCATAAAACATAGAAATGCATAAAATAATTAATTGATTCAAAAGGGATGTGAAAATAGAAAAGAAAAAAGAGATACAAAATGCTCATTTTCTGTTAGGGGGGGTGCAGCTGGTCGTGGGGCTAAAAGGAAATGGAGACCCTTTACTCTTTAGAATCTTTTACTCTGGCCGTTCACTTTATAATTAGTCTGTCTTTGCCTCTTTGGGTTACTTTAAACTCCACGGCCCCCACACAAGCAATTTCAAAGTGAGAGTAAGAAAATAAGGAGTAAGATCTGGTGCAATAGTTTAGGGTATTTTATTTGATGTAATAGCTCTTAAAGGTTGAGATTAAGAATTTAAAAAAAAAAAAAAAATCAACGACATTCAATTGTAACCATTAAATAAAAATAGTTGGATAAAGTAAAAATATAAAAAGTGGTAAAAAAAAGTTTTGTAAGTGAGAATAGAGTAATTGCACCCGATTACGATCCAAACAATACCCAATTTAAAATGATGGCCTTTTGATTTTATTTTTTTTGTAAATTGTTGGCATTCTTTTTTTTACCCCAACTCCATGCAAAGTTATCAAAGTTTGTTGGATGTCTTCTTTTCTCGTTTTTTAGCTATTCATTTTGTTATTTAATGTTCAATTGCTTTGTTTATTTATTTATTTTTATTTTTATATATCCATAGTTGAACTTGAGGGTGTGGAGATTTAGATCCTAATATTAAAGAGTTGTCAAACAATTAAGCTACAAGACTTTAGGTCAATTCATTATTTATTAGATAAGAAAAAAAAAGTGTGCACCCTATTATAATATCTGAAATTATTAATGAGCATTTTCTTAATATTAATGTCTCTTGATTTACGTAAATTAGATATCAAAATAGTGAGCAATGTTACATAAATAAACTATTTTATAATATTTTTACAAACTGTTGATATGACAAATTTTGTATTAGTTCTCATACGAACTTACTACTAATATTATATTTTTATTTACTAATAATCATCTATCACATTAGAAGTTATAAAAAAGTTTATGATTTTAACATTTTTCTAGAATAAAAGATATCATGCATGTCATGTCATACCAATTAGCTGTATAAACGGAGGAAAGTAGAAAACTCCAGAATTCAGTTTAGGTGAAAGGCGAAGTCCAAAATGATGTAGCACATTTTGATTTTGATTTTTTTTTTTTTTTTTTATAAGAATGTAGCACATCCTTGATTAAATGAAATGGTAGATTAGTTTCTATAAAAATTAATCTTTAACTAAAGAAATGTAATTTTTATAATATTTTCACAATAAATCTTAAGTGTCAGGCTATTATGAGTTATTATTAATAGACGAAAAAATAATTTCAATGATAGGTTCAAATTAGAATCAATAACAACTTATCACTTATGATTTGTTGTGAAAATATTATGGACGAAACACCTCTCTTAAGTAGAAGATATAAAATTAAAGTTGTTTGACTTGTAATTGAACTCATGATATAGTGTCATATAAACTTTTATAATTTTACAATTTTACACTGTCATGATTTAATTTACTTTAAATTTTATTCTATTTTATAAACCCGATAAGAATCTTAGTACATCATTTTTTTTAAAATAGTAGAATATATAAACAATTATAAAAAATGAGAAATGCTAGAATATATAGTTCCATCATCCTTGCATAAACATTATTATAATAAATGTCAATTAATAAAAATCAAAATTATTAAATTTCATATATAAAAATAAATAAATAAAAGAGAAATAAAAATCATATTGCGTTAGATTTTTTTTTTTTTTTTTTTTTTTTGGTGTATTGCATGAATTATTGCTTAGTTCAAAAAAAAAAAAAGCCAAAGTCACTTGTGGGGTCAAAATTTTGTAGCCCAAGCCCAAAAGGTATGGATTATGAGCCCAATGAACCCAAAACAATGAATTTGTAGAGAGTGGGTGAAAGAGCTAGGCAGATCGTGAATTAAATAAGAGTTAATTATGGTATTAAAGAGTGAATTAACATAAAAACACACTCGAAGGTTATACAAATTGTCGTCCGAAGAGATGTATTATTGATTAAAAGGTGATTACAACTCTTAGAGCTACAGTAAAGTTGTTTTTTTTCCTTCTTTGTCTCTTTTTTCTCCGCCCCTTATTATCAGAGGCCTCTTCCCTTTATATAGCATCATTCCCCTTCATCTTCATCGTCCACTTGGTCTTCATCTAAGCGTCCACTTAAGTATATGTCATGTCAAGTCTCCTTTTTAGCTTTCTGTGAGTGGTGGTAGCTGAAGTTACACTATTCAGGGGTCTTCTTCACATAAATGCGGCCAGAAAAGTAGCTGCAATGCATTAAACACGGTTGTAGCAGCTTTTTCCTTTAGATATTTCTTCGTTTTTATCATCTCCAGACATGCTCAGAGCTTATCTTCATCGTTGGAACTGTTAGGAAGATCATTCAGACCTTCCAAACATTTGATTGATCAAGACTATTTGTATCCGAGGATAAAAACCTCTTCGGACAACTGATGACCTCTTCGGAATGCATTTCTCATTCACTTCCAAGTATGTTTCTCCCACATGGACCCCTTTCCAGATATTTTCCTCTCTTTGGACACCCAGTAGTCTTCGAATAGGGCCCCAGGCCCAATACATGAGGTTGGGCTTTTATCCCCCACAATAGCCCCTCAAAATTTTAGTTTTTCCCTCGCATCCAAGGAGAAAAAATAGGATTTTGACTTGTCACGAAATAAAAGCTTGAAAAATCACACAAATATCTGGATTTACACGTGTGGGCATAGATGCAAGCGCTTCATTATTGCTGTTGTTGTTTCAATATTCCCAAAGCGCTATTAATTACTCCAAGCGTCGTTTTGTCTCTGGTATCCAACGGTAGACTACTAATCCAACGGACGTGGTTCTTCCTTGAAATCTGGGCGAGATGACTCCTGCCCCTTCCTTTGTCCCCATATATAAAGCCTTAGAGGAAGTTATTTCCTCTTTACTTTGCAAATTCTCAGATTATCCGGCGAACTCAAGCATTCGAATCCACCAAGCTCTTCCAAGCAGCAGTCCTAGTTTTTCCCAGAGTCTAAGAATCTTTCTGCGAGTTCGAGAATCATTCTCCGATTTAGTTCGTGTAAGTTCTTCTCTACTCAAACCTTCCGTCCTCTCTTCGACCAGCCTCCTCGGCCTTCGAATAGTCATTCCTGAGTTACCACGTTTAGTATTTCCTTCTTTCCAGTTAGTGGAGATGGGTAGATTTCAATATATGGTGGATAGTCCCGCCCAAATAGAGGAGTTTAAGGCGACATACCGCATACCTCAAAATGTGGGTTTGAGGTATTGTCTTCCAGAAAAAATACTAACAGATCGGAAAACGGGCGAAGTGGTAATCCCCATCATTGCTTTTCTGGAAGAGGGGATGACTATCCCTATGGGTCCCATTACCAGTAATTACCTCCGAAACAATAGGCTTAGTCCTGAACAATGTGCGCCCAACGTCTTTAGGATCTTAGGGGCAGTTGATTATTTGAACCGTCATCTAGGGTTGGGACTCACCTGGCTCGACGTGGTACATATGTATGAATGCCACAGCCAAAAAGGGGCAAGGTATTATCTTAAATCCCGGTCCGACGTTGTTAGGCTCGTCTCTTGCCTTCCTAAATCTAACAAAGGGATGAAAGACGACTATGTGATCGTCTCGGGCGCATGGCATGACGGCTTTCATTGCCCAACCAAGCCAGGAGAACCAGGTAAGATATCCTAGATTTAGGTTTACTAATAGTAGATTTAGGATCTCCACTTTCCAGCAATTCTGTATTTTATTATTGTTATTTATTATTATTATTATTTTTTTTTATCATTCCTTTCAATTTTTTAACTAAGTTCTGCTGTGATGTTGACAGATAAAAAACCACGTTTCTCCTCGGCTAAGCCTTACAAACGTTGCCGCCCTCAATTATCTGCTACGCTCAGAAATTTTTGTAAGTGAAGACAGACAACTCTGGTCGGTTCCGCTTATTCTTGGGTACCCAGCGAAACCGAAGGATTTTCAACCAGTCGGCAACGTGATAAGACAGGGAGACTATCGAATCAACCGCATAGACGTTGCTCGGAAGGATTTTTTAGCTCCGTTCGACCTTGCGCCCGTGCCATATCCAAATCCCCAGGGTGTGCCACTGCTTCTCCAGCTAATTCAACAGGTTCCTTTTGAACCAATTGCAGCAGAAGAAAGAGTCGCCTCCTCAGCCTCTTCGCTTGAAGAACAAATTGATAAGTTTAGATTTGAAGGGGACGTTTCAAGAGAGGTCCGAGTGATACAAGTTTCTGACGTCGAGGAGGAAACTGACAGGCAGTCTAGTGTTCGCCCTCCTGTTTTAATAACTACCCTTCCAGAGGACTCTTCGGAGGCAGAAGACATGGCGTATTTAAGAAGCATAATGAAGAATAGAGGCAAAAAAGCTGAACCCAAAGGGACCAGTCCGTCTCAATCGACTATGAGCCTTCCTCTACCACCCCCTCAGGCTCCTGATCTCGGCCTGAAGTCATTGCCAGGTCTGAAAAAGAAAAGGCCCCTTGTTGCCACGAAGGAAGGGGAGGTGGTTCCCCTAAAAGGGACCAAGCAGCAAAAAGTGGTGAAAGACCACCGGAGCAAGAGGGCCTTATCTACTGAGAGCCGAGAGGACCCTCTTGTTGGTGACGTGCGCCGAGGGCCGCGCACATGGTCCCCCAAATTGGAATTGGATGATGCTGCCATTCCTTGGGACACCTCCCTTAGAAACTACAATGGGGGGAAAGCAGGTGTAGTTGCTGAGGCCTTGGAGCAACCATTGCTCCTCCCCCGAGACATGGATTCTTATAGGCGCTTCAGCCAGTACGAACTCTTCTTGTCCCTAAAAAGGGATTTAGCCATGGTAAGTGAGTTAATCCATATTTTCATTTTAGGATGTCGCTTGTCCTTTTTCTTTTTTTTATGTTGACTTTTTCATTCTGCTGTGCAGATTACTCATCAAGTCTTTATGGCGGAAGAGTGGAACAAAAGACATATATTGAAGCCCAAGCAAAGGCCCACTCTCGGTCCGAGGTAGAAAAGTCCTTGGGCAGTCTGAAGGAAGAATATTTTCAACTATCTGAGCAGTTCAAGGAGATTACCAAGCAAAGGAATAGCCTTGATGAGGTCCTGAAGAATGCTGAGAAGCAGGCCGAAGACCAACGCCAGCTGCTGAATTTAACCGAGATCAATCTAGCAACAGAGAAAGCGCTGGTGAGTGATTTTCGAGCTGAACTTCAGAAAGCCAAGGAAACTGCCAAACGGGCTCAGAAGGATGCTCAGCTGGCCAAAGAAGCAGTCGAGGCTGAAAGAAAAGCAACATATTAGCTGGGTGGTGTGGGGGAGACCCAAGTCAATCTCACTGAGCAGTTTGCCTCGGTTAGCCGAGACTACTGCGACATAACTTCGGGGAAGGCAATGGATACTGCTGGGGTCCCTGTGGACTCAACTCTGAGATTGCCTGGGAGCATATATTACGATCTGGATATTCGCGAAATCCCAGAAGCTCCAAAGCAACCCCCAGTCAGCCAGACCCCTCCTGCTCCTACTGAAGCACCCAAAGAGTCTGAGGGTACTCAGGAAAAGGATAAAGAACAAGTCCTAGACGCTGTTGCTGCTCAGCCCGATCAGACAGTTGATCCTTCGGCCACTCAGACAAAGACTTAAATATTTAGTAGTTTTTCTTCAGTATTTGTATTGTTATATAGTTAGTTTTTTTTATGTAAGGACTTGTATACCATTCTATTTTGATCAATGAAATCCTCTCTTTTACTTTTTATGTCCTTGTTGCCTGTATCATAAGGCTCACTATCATTGCAAAGAAATATAACTTGTGAGCATAGTAGTGTAGGTCAACTTAACCGTGATATCAAGCTGATAAAGCAAATAATCTTAAATTAATACAGAAAAGTGTGGTTTATATAAGAATTATTAGTAAGTAATGAAAGCAATAAGTGATATGGAAGTTTCATAGGCTTTCTTGAAGGTGTGCAAAGCATATTTTTAACTAAGGAGTCCTGCTGTGAATTAGAGTCAAATACATCCAATAATTTCAGGCATAATTCATTATAAAGTTAAATTTCAATAATAATAACTGTATGGAGATGTTGACTAACCAATATCATATGGTCCAAAGACTACAGGCATGCAAAGGAGTGCCAACCCAAATCATCTAGTTCGAGGACTACAGGCATGATTGGATTTAAGTTTAAACACCGATAGAACCTGTGAAAGAGTGTTAACTAACCCAAATCATATGGTCCGAGGACTACAGGCATGATTGGATTTAAGTTTAAACACCGATAGAACCTGTGAAGGAGTGTTAACTAACCCAAATCATCTGGTCCGAGAACTACATGCATGATTGGATTTAAGTTTAAACACCGATAGAACCTGTGAAGGAGTGTTAACTAACCTAAATCATCTTGTCCGAGGACTACAGGCATGATTGGATTTAAGTTTAAACACCGATAAAACCTATGAATGAGTGTTAACTAACCCAAATCATCTGATCCGAGGACTACAAGCATGATTGGATTTAAGTTTAAACACCGATAGAACCTGTGAAGGAATGTTAACTAACCCAAATCATCTGATCTAAGGACTACATGCATGATTGGATTTAAGTTTAAACACCGATAAAACCTGTGAAGGAGTGTTAACTAACCCAAATCATCTGGTCCGAGTACTACAGGCATGATTGGATTTAAGTTTAAATACCGATAGAACCTGTGAAGGAGTGTTAACTAACCCAAATCATCTTGTCCGAGGACTATAGGCATGATTGGATTTAAGTTTAAACACTTATAGAACCTGTGAAGGATTGTTAACTAACCCAAATCATCTGGTCCGAGGACTACAAGCATGATTGGATTTAGTTTAAACATCGATAGAACCTGTGAAGGAGTGTTAACTAACCCAAATCATCTGATCCGAGGACTACAAGTATGATTGGATTTAAGTTTAAACACCGATAGAACCTGTGAAGGAGTGTTAACTAACCCAAATCATCTGGTCCGAGGACTACAGGCATGATTGGATTTAAGTTTAAACACCGATAGAACCTGTGAAGCAGTGTTAACTAACCCAAATCATCTGGTCCGAGGACTACAGGCATGATTGGATTTAAGTTTAAACACTTAGAAAACTCCTCACATAAAGAATCGGCATATTGATTGAAGAAAATATTCGATTAATAATTGTACCTTTTGAGGTTATTTACATTCTAGGGGCATGGTATTACATGACTATCCAGGTCTTCTAAGAAATACACCCCAATGTCAGCCTCTGAAGTAATACGATATGGCCCTTCCCAATTGGGTCCTAACTTTCCCCAAGCTGGGTTCTTTGCGGTGTCGACAACTTTCCTCAGTACCAAATTACTAGGTTCTAGAGGCCTTAGCCTTACGTTGGCATCATAGCCCTGCCTGAGCTTTTGTTGGTAATGTGCCAGTCGGACCATTGCATTTTCCCTCATTTCATCAATCAGGTCCAAACTCTTCTCTAACTGCTCATTGTTTCCGGTCGGACTGAACGAACTGGTTTTCAGTGTTGGAAACCCAGTTTCCAAAGGTATGATAGCTTCAGCCCCATAGGTCATTGAGAAGGGGGTTTCTCTAGTAGATCTGCGAGGCGTAGTTCTGTAGGCCCAAAGTACATGTAGCAATTCTTCCATCCACTTGCCCTTCGCATCGTCTAGCCTTTTCTTTAAGCCATTTACTATGACCTTGTTAATAACTTCTGCTTGCCCATTACCCTAAAGATAAGCAAGAGTGGAGTATTGGTTTATAATTCCCAACTCGCTACAATAATTCCTGAATGCTTTGCTGTCAAACTGTAAGCCGTTATCTGAAATGAGAGTATGAGGAACCCCAAATCGAGTGACAAATTTCTATACATCCACGTCTCTGATGTTGGCCAGAGGTTCAACCTCGACCCATTTGGTGAAATAGTCAGTGCCGACCAGAAGGTATTTCCTGTTTCCTGCAACCTTAGGGAATGGTCTCATGATATCTAAGCCCCATTAGGCGAAAGGCTATGGGCTGGATAGTGGATTAAGAGTTCTCCCTGATTGATGAATGTTTGTGGCAAACTGCTGACATTGATCGCACTTTTTAACGTACTCGTGGGCGTCCTTTTGCATGTTCGGCCACCAATAACCTTGAGTAATGGCTTGGTGAGCCAAGGACCTACCTCCGGTGTGGCTCCCATAGATTCCTTCATGCAATTCCTCTAGTAGCAACTCAGCCGCTTCAGGATGCATGCATAACAAGTACGGTCCTGAATAGGAGCGTTTGTATAATTTCTGGTCCTCGGATAGTTAGAATCTGGTCGCCTTCCTTCGAATTTTGTCAGCTTCTCCCCTTTCTTCAGTCAAAATATCTTCTTTCAATAATTTAATTATAGGATCCATCGAGCAGAGCTCGGTCCTGACTTGGTGAACTTGGACTACCTCTTTTCTTGCTTCGGTAGGCCCATGCAAGTCCTCGAAGAGGATGACCCTCGGCAAATCTTGCGCCGAAGAAGTAGCGAGAGTGGCCAAAGAATCAGCATGTGCATTACCACTTCTGGGGATGTGCAGTAAACTGAAAAATTCGAACTTCGACCGCAAACATTTAACTTGGCTCAAGTATCCCTGCATTCTTTCATCCTTCGCCTCAAACTCGCCTTGTACTTAACCCACAACTAACCTTGAGTCCGAGAAAAACTCCACTGCCTTTCCTCCCATTCTTCGAACCATAGCCATTCCCATCAGTAGGGCTTCATACTCCGCCTCATTATTTGTTGCCGAGAAATCCAGTCGTAATGACTTTTCAATGATGATTCTTTCGGGGGATATCATCACTAACCCCACTCCAGAACCTTTCTGGTTTGCTGCGCCATCCACGTACACTTCCCAATGGGAGGGGCCTTGTTGAGAAACCATGCCAACCGATTTTTCATCCATATCCGATGTCGGCGTTACTTCTTCTAATGGGGGCTCCGTGAACTCAGCTACCAAATTCGCAAGTACCTGACCCTTGACCGATGTGCGAGGCATGTATTTGATATTGAAAGCCCCCAAGATCGTACCCCATTTAACAATCCTTCCAGTGTAGTCCGCACTTCGGAGTATAGCCCTGAGTGGGAGTTGAGTGAGGACAATGACCGTATGAGCCTGGAAATAGTGAGGTAGCTTTCGTGTACCAAGCACTACTGTTAGGATAGCCTTCTCTAGCGGCAAATAACGGATCTCGATTTCATGCAGTGACTTATGCAATAAACTGGTCTTTGCACACCACAATCTGCTTGTATCAACACCAAGCTCACAGCATAGGGAGCTACAGTAATGTAGGCGAACAAGACTTCATCTGGCTCAAGACTGGACATGATTGGTGGCTGAGCTAGATAATCTTTAAGCTGCTGAAAGGCCACAGCACATTCTTCAGTCCACTCGAATCCCTTCCATTTGTTGATCAGAGAGAAGAAGGGCCGACACCTGTCTGCTGATCTAGAGATAAATCGATTCAGGGCAGCAGTCATTCCAGTCAGTTTCTGAACTTCCTTGGGATTCCGAGGAGCTTGTAAATTATTGATGGCCTTTATCTGGTCGGGGTTAACCTCAATTCCCCTATGAGTCACCATGTACCCCAAAAACTTACCTGACCCCACACCAAATGAGCACTTGGAAGGGTTTAGGCGCAGCTTGTACTTCCTAAGAACTTCAAAGGTACTTTCAAGGTCCTTCACATGTTTGGCAACAATTTTGCTCTTCACTACCATGTCATCTATGTAAATTTCAATATTTTTACCCAGTTGTGGTTCAAACATCCTCGTCATCATTCTTTGGTAGGTAGATCCTGCATTTTTCAGACCAAATGGCATCACCTTATAGTGGTAATTACCAATAGGAGTGACAAAATCAGTTTTCTCTTGATCCTCTAGGGCTAGTGATATCTGATGGTAACCTTGGAAAGCATCCAAGAAACTCATCCGAGGATGGCCAACAGTAGCATCCACAAGTTGATCAATTTTTGGCATAGGGAATGGATCATTAGGACAAGCCTTATTTAAGTCAGTGAAGTCTACACAAACTCACCATTTCCCCTTTTTCTTCTTTACTACCACAGTATTCGCTAACCACTCCGGGTAAAAAACTTCTTTAATAGGTCCAGCTTGTTTGAGCTTTGCTACCTTTTCTCTCACTGCATCTGCATGCTCCTTAGATGGGCGCCGAGGAGGCTGCTTCTTAGGGATAATCAATGGATTGACTTTAAGATGGTGACAAATGAATTGGGGATCCACTCCTGGGCTTCGTAAGTATCCCAGGCGAATACGTCAAGGTTTCTTTTTAGGAATTCTACTAACTCCTCCTTCTCCTATAGAGGTAGCTGAGATCCAACTTGGAAGAATTTTTCTGGTTTGTCTCCGATGATAACTTTTGTCAAATCTTCGCACCTAGCACTCTCTTCTGTATATTTGACGGGCAATACCCGAGATTTTAACTGTTATAAACCCCTCTCGGCCTTAGACGAGTACTCTGCTTCAGGCTTGTGTTGGATGGCAGCCACTAAGCACTGTCTGGTTGCGGACTGATTTCCTCGGATCTCACAAACTTGTCCTTCACATGGATACTTGACTTTCTGATGCAAAGTAGAGGAAACAGCCCCTAGCGTATGGAGCCAAGGTTTGGCTACAATCGCCGTATAGGGTGAGTATACATCTACAACTATGAAATCCACATCTACCACCTTTGAGCCGGTCTGCACAGGTAATCGTATCTGGTATTTCAGGGTGACAATTCTTCCTTCAAAACTCACTAGGGGGGAATTGTATGGCGTTAAGTTCTAAGGTTTTAGGCCTAGCCTCTTGTAGAGATCAGGGTACATTATCTCTACCGCGCTACCCTGGTCCACCATTACCCTCTTCACATCATACCCTTCAATTCTGAGGGTGATTACTAAAGCGTCATCATAGGGCTGGATAGTCCCAATCTTGTCCTCGTCCGAGAATCCTATAACCAATGGAGCATCCGACTTAGCTTTCTTCGGACCTTGGCCGAAATCCCCTGCGGGTGATCAGACTATTGACATAACCTTCGATGGCTAGGATCCTGTTCTTCCCGGTGCGGCGAAGACGACGTTAATAGTTCCCAATGGCGGCTTTGAAGAGTCATCTCTTCGGGGCCCTGAACTCATCTGCCCTCATTGGCCACTGGAATGGTGCAAAAGGTGTCTTAGTTTACCTTCACCGACCAGTTGATCCAAATGATCCCACAGGCTCCTGCAATCCTCTATGGTATGCCCATGGTCTTGATGGTACTGACAGTAGAGATTATGATTACGCCTTTCAGGATTTCCCACCATTTTATTCGGCCACCTGAAGAATGGCTCGTTCTTGATCTTTTCCAAAACCTGGTGTACTGGTTCTTTAAATACAGTGTTGACTGCTTGAGGATTTGTTGATCCTGATTGCCCAGCAAAATCTCTCCGCGGTTTGCTACTATTGTAACGGTCCGACCTGAAATCCCTCTTCTCTTGGGGGATAACCTTGTCCTTTCCCTTACCTTGCTACTGGTCTTCTTCGACTCTTTTATATTTTTCAATACAGTCTATGAGCTGACGCATGTTAGTAACTGGTTTACCAGATAAGGACGTCCTTAGACCGTGATCAGTAGGGAGGCCGAGCTTGAACGTGCTGAGGGCCATTCCATCAAAGTTGCCCTCTATATCATTAAACATCTCCCAATACCTATCTGAATATGTCTTTAAGGTCTCACCTTCCTGCATGCTCAAGGATAGCAGTGAAGATAAGGGCCTGGCCACTTTTCGACATGTGACAAAACGGGAACCAAAAGCTTGAGTGAGCTTCTTGAAGGAGTTGATGGAGTTTTCTTCCAGGCTGTTAAACCACCTCATTGCAACCGGTCCAAGGCTGGAGGGAAAGACCTTGCACATCAGAGTTTCGTCTCTAGAGTAGACAACCATCCTTTGATTAAAGTGGCTCACATGTTCCACAGGGTCCGTCTTACCATTATAGATGGTGAACGTCGGCTGGTTGAAACACCAAGCACGTCTCGCTTCTTCCATCCTACATGTAAAAGGTGACTTAGAGATTTGATTCAAAGCCCTGCTCATAGCATCATTCCCTACTCCTCCGCTTGATGGGCTTCGTAGTTGCTTCTTATGATGATGCTCTTCTTCATAGGAAAAGGATTCACTAGCTGGTGTTCAGGATTTCTGCTTGTAAATGACGTCATGTTCGTCATCGGAATCTTCATCAGAGTGTGAAGAAATCCATTTCCTCTTTGCATGGTGCAACTCCCTTTTTAGCTTTTCGATTTCTAGTTGCAAATTTTGGTTTTCCTCTGCATGAGATACGCGACTTCCTCCATGCGGCTGGCTTCGACCAGTATGCGCAGTGTGCACGCTTCCTTCACAATCTTGTCTCCGCTCCAAATTAAGGAAAGGGTCTACGTGTTGAGATGCCCTAGATTCTGCTGGTTGTTGTTCTGATTCGGCCATTATCAACTGTTGTTTTCACTCCTGCACAAGCTCTCCCCACAGACGGCGCCAATTGTGGGGTCAAAATTTTGTAGCCCAAGCCCAAAAAGTATGGATTATGAGCTCAATGAACCAAAAACAATGAATTTGTAGAGAGTGGGTGAAAGAGCTGGGCAGATCGTGAATTAAACAAGAGTTAATTATGGTATTAAAGAGTGAATTAACATAAAAATACACTCGAAGATTATACAAATTGTCGTCCGAAGAGATGTATTATTGATTAAAGGGTGATTACAACTCTTAGAGTTACAATAAAGTTGTTTTTTCCTTCTTTGTCTCTTTTTTCTCCGCCCCTTATTATCAGAGGCCTCTTCCTTTTATATAGCATCCTTCCCCTTCATCTTCATCGTCCACTTGGTCTTCATCTAATCGTCCACTTGAGTATATGTCATGTCAAGTCTCCTTTTTAGCTTTCTGTGAGTGGTGGTAGCTAAGATTACACTGTTCAGGGGTCTTCTCCACATAAATGCGGCTAGAAAAGTAGCTGCAACGCATTAAACACGGTTGTAGCAGCTTTTCCCTTTAGATATTTCTTTGTCCTTATCATCTCCAGACATGCTCAGAGCTTATCTTCGTCGTTGGAACTGTTAGGAAGATCATTCGGACCTTCCAAACATTTGATTGATCAAGACTATTCATATCCGAGGATAAAAACCTTTTCCGACAACTGATGACTTCTTCGGAATGCATTCCTCATTCACTTCCAGATATGTTTCTCCCACATGGACCATTTCCCAGATATTTTCCTCTCTTCGGACATCCAGTAGTCTTCGAATAGGGTCCCAGGCCCAATACATGAGGTTGGACTTTTATCCCCCACATCACTTATATAATTATGAATTTATGATGAGTAATTGTGTAAAGATATTGCTCATAAATGGATTGATATTCCCAAATCCCAAGTAGAGTTTTAAATCAATGATTTTATTAATGTATGTACTAAGAGTGAAAACATAATAAATTATTTTAAAAATTTTTTTATGAAAAAGTGAAAAAATTACTAACTTTTTTAACAACTTTTTAATTCTTTATAATAAAATATTTTAAAAAATAATTAATTAATATATACCCTAAAAACATACATTAACCGAAACCTTAAATTAATACTAATGGTTGTTTATTATGATGACTTTAGCAAAAAGTGCCTTTGTACTTTGTAGGCGTTTTAGAGATAAGATACGCTTTGGCTATGGAAGAAAAATCCAAAACTGTTTATCCTTTGACAGCAATAGGAGACCACTTTTAATAAAAGCTATTACTCCTCAAAATGGACTTCTGCTCTGTTCACACGAATAAAGTTTTCAATCATTTTCGAACGCTTGCTCAAAAAAAAAAAAAAAAAAAAAAAAAAAAAAATCATTTTCGAACGGTTTGCTAAATTACTTTTTTTTTTTTCTTCACCATGTCAATTATGTTTTCCTTTTACTTTTTTTTTAATGTCCTTTTTTGCAAAAATCGTATCAAAATCAATTATTATTTGAACTCTTCAATTAAAAAATGCATAGGAAGTCTTTATTGTATTTTTATTATTAGGAGTTGGATAAATAAGTAAGGGTGGGCTAATTGTTAAGTTAAATGTGGGTGGGTTAATTTATTAGTTTAGTTTTTGAATAATCTTTATCTACTTGTAAATAATAAATATAAAAAAACAGGCAAAGAAAATATTAAGAGCGGTATTGGTCAAGAAGAAAGACTTCAAATTTGATGATAGGTTAGCATTACATTGTATTAGTATCTTGACTGAATTTGTTAGCATTATATTGTGCATAACAAGATCTCATAACATATTCAAAACAAAAGAGGTGTCTACCCACCATAATTCAATTTTTTGCAGTGAAAAAATTATTCAAGCAGTCCTCGTCCATATTTTCTATCCCCAAAATGAAATGAGATTTTAGAAAAATAAAATAAAATAAATTATATAAGAATTAATATCTTATGTCAAGATCCTTGTAGCTCTTTTTTTTTTTTGGGAGAAACAAGAGCCTTGTAGTTCTTGATATTTCTAAATGAGACAACTAGATTCAAATTCCCCTTCTCCATCAAAGTTAATTCATCAATTTGTAATTTAAAAAGTTGATATTCAGCAAAACCTGCCATATTTGCTGGGAATAGAAGTACTGCATACCACAAATATTTGCATAATGCAGATTTCATTTCCAATTATCAAATATTCCATGATACAAAGTGAGAAGTTCCTGAGTTCGCATTAATTTCCATGGATTATCATAATGATTAAACAAAGTGAGAAGTCCTTATACTCAACAAGAACAGCTTATGACAAGCAAATTAAGCTGGATTACAGTTCATTCTTGTCTTCTCTTTCCTTTCCCCCTTCCATAAGAATTTAATCTGCTTAATCTTCTAGAATATGTCTCATGGCTTAAAGAACTATTGCCATGATACACCAGAACGGCATTAACACTACCAAAAGATCATCCAGATTAGTATAAAGACAGTCAAATGTATCATTTTATCCCTTAATGAGGAAAAAATTAATAACTGAATACATTTTGGACATTACCTTTTCCACTCTAGCAAGCATTGCAGGTGACAAGAGTTTAGACAACCATGATTCTCTTGTGAAATTCAATCTCATTTACCTTTTCAAATCATTTGGTTTTCAGGTCCCTATCCAATATCCATGTCCAAGGCCATTGATTTTTGCATCATTTTCATGGTCTTAGTTTCAAGTTCTGGGCTCCCATCATGTACTTTATGCATTTAAATAGTTAAATTCAATCGATAACACTTGGTATATATTTACAACAACAAACAATCCAGAACCTGGAAGCCAATGAAATATTAACTTCGTTATCTGAAAGTGTATCAAATGACACCATATTTCCTTTCGAATAATGTCATGCTTCTCACCCCCCAAAAATAAAGTCCATGCTTCAATAACAAGATTGATGCTTATTTCCAATAACAGGTGCAATTTTGAATTATAATAGGCCTCAATCAGTTTCAATTGAAATAAAATGTTCCAAATCTCCCAACATTAGTTTATGCTTACCCAAGGGCAATATCATTTTTCCATGATCATTTGCAAAGCTAAGATGTTGACAAGGATCTACTAAGATGCTTGTTTTAGTAGATCCATGTGACAAGGTATGCACACGATTAAATCCAACTAGCTGTTTAACTGGAGTGCCTTTAAATTTTTTTGGCACTTCAGAGAACAACATCACAACATGGCTTCCATCCATATCACCCAGGTTCATAACAGAAATTTGCACAGAAAATCTTAGTGAATTGCAAGATTCCACCTCATCAATGTGAATAAAACCAAGTTCATCTCCTACCTCATGCAGTACATTTTTGCTGGAATCAGACTTGAGAGATCCCGATAAACTTATTTTGTTTGGTGCTGATAAGAACTTGTAGGTATAATTGGTGTAGCTTAGGCCTTGTCCAAATCCATAGACTCTATGTCCAGTGTAAAATCTGTAGGTTCTTCCAGGATAATCACGAGAAGGATCAGCGCGCAAGTTCATATCATTCATGGGTATGCTGGTGAATGCCTCAGGATACCAAGTCATTGGTAGTCTTCCACCTGTTATTCACATCCAAATATTACAACAAACTTCTGCATTAAAAATTTTGAAGTATTTAGCTTCTGCAGAGCAAGAGACAATCTTAAATCATTTTACACAGCAATATAAAAAAAGTAAACCTCTGTCATGGCATTTACAGTTGAGTCTGCCTCCGAATCATGTGAGAATTGCAGAGACTGACTCATTTCATTACCACTTGGTTATTATTTCTGGCCATAATAGAATGGCGGAAAAGAATACATGTGGCTGACCCTAATAATTTGTTGAGAATTCATAGTTGACCCCAATATTTTGGGACTAAGGTTTAATAATATTGTGTTGGTTATTGCTTCTGTACTTCTGGCAGTGATACTATTCAGGAGGATCGATTCATAAGTTTAGATGTTATGCTAAGGATAATTTATGATCTTGAGGTGCATACATATTCCTTTAAAACAAATTTAAAGTTTCTGATACCAACCAGGATTATAATCTCCAAAGATGACTTCTGCAAGTGCTTTTCCTCCAGCTTCACCAGGGTAACCAATCCAGAGAATGCTTGCAATGCATGGATCTTCTTCCGCAAATGATACATCAAGGGGTCCACCACCAGTAAGAACTAGAATCACAGGTTTTTTACTTGCAGCGGCCACAGAGGATACAAGGGCCTTCTGTTTACCAGGCAAAAGCAGACTAACTCGGTCATGATCTTCTGTTTCTTGGGACAAATCCAGCCCAGCAACTATGATAACAAAATCAGCCTCTTCGGCAGTATGAATTGCTTCATCAAATCCATTATCAAAATCACAAGATACATTAAAGCAACCTTTTGCATAAGATGTCTTCTTTATGTATGCCTGAAATCCCTCAGAAAGGCTCTTTGGGTTGCAAGGAATTCCTACACAATTAATAAACCACCAAAAAGCCTTTAGATCAGTTTCCAATATGAAGTTCTATTTTCATTTTTTTTATTTATAGTTCTAAACATTTTAAAGCTGCACAATTGAGAAGCATCAACAAATATAAGCATTAACATTGAGCATAGTTCAGAAATATATATATATATATATTGAATGGGGGAAGGAGGGGCATGCTGTAGTCAAAGAGAAGGGTCTGTGATAAATCACAATCCATATGTAGTCATTCATACAGTTCCCAAAATCGGATAACTAACTTGTGAATTAGTACTTAATCTGCTTCCAAGAAAGCAATTGCTTGTGAGCAATAAATCAGAAAACAGATTTTGGAAATGTACAAAAAACCATAAATAAAATCTTAGCATGATCAATGAAAACTTTGATGAACCCATTAACTACGCACTTAAATCATAATAGAAACCATACCAGTGTAGCCACCGCCAAGTAGGCTTGCATTGTTTGCCATTGGACCTATAACAGCTATCGAAGTGACAACATTTCTATCTAAAGGCAGGAACTTTTTGTCATTTTTCAGAAGAACAATTCCCTGCCTTGCTGCTTCAAGTGCCAGTGTCTTATGCTTGGAGTTACAGACATCTTGAGGTCCCAAATTTCCAAATTTTCCTTTCCTGGGGTCTCCGTCAAACAGCCCAAGACGGAGTTGAACCAAGAAAAGATTGAGAAGAGCTCTATCTATGTCTGCTTCCTTCACCTTCCCTTTTTCAATAGCAGATTTTGTATTTCGGAGCATGTATGTTCCACAATTTATATCCGTTCCTACAATTAGACCATATATTGTAACTTTTGCAGGGAAAGATCCACTAATTGGATTTGTCACTACAAATTGTGAACTATAATCAAAATTAACAGTTATAAAGACCTGCTTTTAGGACATCAGCAATTGCATCCTCTGCGGTTTTTGTGTAATTCTGATATTCAAAAACTGTGGCCACAGCATCACAGTCTGAGGTGATATATCTGTATGTAATGCCACCAATGGGTATGCCTATGAATCTTCTACAATCATATTTGAATGTGCAATTTTATCATTCATATCAAATAAAGAGCTCTTAAAAAAGCTTTACCCGTTGAAGTCCCATTCAGATCGAGCTTTTTGTAGGAGATCTCCTCGCGCACACGCAGGAACTCCATTAATTGCATTGTAAGAACACATTAAGCAGCTTGCTTTGCCTTGTTGAATGCAGCAACGAAATGGCGGCTGATAAGTGTCCTCCAAATCTTGCTTAGAAACCTACCAACCAAAGTGATATCAATCAAAGCTAAAACAAACTAAACCCAGTTGAAATTAACTTACATACTATTACAAAAAACAAGAATAATAAGTCTTACCACAGCATTGAAGCTATATCTACTAAAATTGTGCCACTTTTCTAAGTCATAAGCATTGAAATGCTTACAACAAGCAGAGACCATTAGTCTTTCACTCCCATCATCCCCTTTCAACACTCTTTTCCATCCAGACCCATCTCTGCGTTGACCTTTCCATTTCCCACCTTGAAAGCCCCTCACAAACTCCACAGCATAAGCTGAAGCGACCATAGGGTCTTCCCCTGGTGTCTCTTGGCCTCTCCCCCATCTGGGGTCCCTGAAAATGTTGATAGTAGGTGCCCAAAATGTCAACCCAGCTTGACCAACATTGTACATCGCTCTAGCCTCAACAGCAATGGCCGATCCAATGGAGAACCAAAGGCTTCTATTGAAAGAAGCGACTGTGCCAAGGACTTGAGGGAAGTTGGTGGCAGAAGGTATGGTGCCAGAGAAGGAAACTCCAGGGCCATTGGTGGCAATACCATGGAGTGATTCAGACCACCATTCATAGGCGGGTATGCCGAGCCTTTTGATGCCAGTGAAGTTGTTTGTGAGATGTTGGATCTTTTCTGGGAGTGTGAGGAGAGAGATGAGGTACTGAGCTCTGGTAGTGATGGGAAGGGAAGTGTTGCAGAAGGGATAGGAGTTATGGTGGTGTGGCTGGCATGGGAACTCAGGCTGTGGATTTGATGTGGAGATTGAGCTGTAGAATTGGAGGAATAGTAGGAAAACAAAGAATACGAATCTCTGCTGGGAACGCATCTAGGACCAGGTGAGGTTGTACTTAGACTCACCGCAGGTTGTTGTCTTATTTTTTTTTAAGATCGACACTTTTGGGTACTTTTTTGGTTTAGACTTTAAACATGATCTATATACTATTAATTAAGTCGTTACAAGATAGATCAATTTTATCCAAAGCCAGCAAAGAGACCAAGAATTATTCAAAATAAGGAGAATAAGTCTAAGAGTTAAACAACACCAATTTTAGCTAAAGCAAACATTAGCATTTTACTAACTAATATTCTGAATACCGCTTCAGAACAGATTCAGTTTATCCATTAGAATGGAAGATTTTAGTACCGACATACTTAAACTTATCATTTCGAGGATGTTGCTAAAGTTATGAATATATTACGAAACTTTATATACCTAAGTCTGCATCAAATGGTTTCTTAAATATATATATATATATATATATGTGCATTACATGATATTATTATACCATATTAAATTATTAATTCAAAATCAAATAGTATACACTCTTAATGTCATTGATACATAATATAAGTACATAATATGTCATATATGAGTATATATATGTGTGTATATATATTAATGAAGAAAAATGCTATAAGTGGGTAAAGTAAACAAGAAAAACACGTTATTAAAGGAAAAATAATAATAATAATAAAATGTCATATTTAAGTGAAGTAATCAAAAAAATGAGTTTGGGAAAAAAATAATGATTTGTTTACATACCGGCCAAAATTATCATACCGGGTGAAATTTAGTGGAATTAATCGAAATAGGTGGAATGAAGCGGAATGAGCCAAAATTTAAAACAAGATGGAATAGAGGAGTGATTCGTACTGGCTAACTAATTGGAATGACAAATTATAGTCATTTTAGGTGGAATAGGATAAAATTTGAAAATTATGAATTATTAAATAGTTACAAACACAAAATTACTTGACTTTGTCAAAAGTTAGCAAAGATTCCACCACAGGCGGTGGATCATTCAAATTAAGAGAGTCTAAAAGTTGTACAATACTAATTTTAACTAAATTGTCAGTACATTTATTAACTTCTCTGAAAATATAAGTCATGGTGGATTTAAAGAAGTTTCTCATCAAGTTCTTGCAATCAGATCAGATTAGAGGGTTCCAACATGAGGTTAATAGATGAGAACTTCAACATCCATTTCAACATTATTGTTGTTAAATCCCATCTTAAAGGCCTAGAGTTCTGTATGATCCTAGAAATGGTCCCTAAATCCCTTGTAAAACCCAAGATCCAATCACCATCACTATTACAAAGGACAACACCTCCACCAGCCATCTTGGAGCTCCCCATTACCAATCCATCAGGGTTGAGCTTCACCCATCCTTATAAGGAATAATTCCATTTCACTTGTACCTGGGTTCTTGGTGGTTTGTTAAAGCTATTTGCTACAATTGCATAAGACTCTGCTCCTTTCTTTATAAAGTGGGAGTGGATGTTGTTCTTAGCCTTTCCAATTTGGAACAATACTATATTTATGTGAAGCCAAATAAGCCATATGGCTTGAGGAAACAAAATCTTCCAAGGGATATGAGTTTGCTTTAAATTATCTTCAAATTCACAAATCCTTTTCAACCGGTTCAAAAGAGGCTGCCCAAAAAAATCATGCCTAGTATCATGGATACCTAGAGCTTCCTAAACTTTTTTGGCCACTCTCAAAAGATGAGTAATAGACTTGGTTTATAATCCACGCAGATCACAAGTGGGGTTAAAGATTAAAACCCTTTGAACCTAAAACTTCTCTTGTAGGAATGCCATGATGAGAGCAATGCCAAAAAAATTTATTCTTAGTGTAGTACGGTTTTTCCAAACCCACAAGCTAGGAGAAGCCTCTAGGTTCAAAAGAGTTAAATCTTTTGCAAGCAAGTAGGCTCATTAAGGAGAAGGACCCATCTTTGGAGAAAGCCCATATTAGTTTATCATCCTGACCCGGGCTTGAAGCAAGGAGGGGATACCTTCTATTTCCTGTATAACTCTTTTAAGCAAGATGGAGACACCCCAATTCCAGAGACAATAAAATCCGTGACTGAGAGGTTCAATTTGGTTCCTTAAAGGCCTAATGACAGCCAGAAATCACCCCACAGGCAAGCAAAATCTCCATTAGAAATGGACCATTTTAAGCATTTATTGAGAACTAATACCTCCATCTTTGCACGCTGTCCAAATACAAGATATGCAGGCAACCATACCTCCTTCCTTTTTCACTGATTCTAGATTGAGTAAGGTACTTTTTAATTAGCATTTGGACCCATGGAGCTTCAAAGTCCTATGCCATTCTCCAACACAGTTTGACAAGAATGGCAGAGTTCCGGTCCTTGAGCAAATTCACTTTATTCCACACAAGTATTTGTTGGAACTTGGAAAAAGATCTTTTGACTAATAGTTTTTTATTTTTTAAATGGAAATAAATGTTACTTTTATGGGAAAAAAATAAATGTATTTACCCCCATTTAATTCGTAGCAATAAATATATTGAGATAGAAAGTTCAAAGTGTATACTTCTACACACAAAAAAATTAAATTATATATTTAGTAATGTTAGTCACTCATTCTTTTTCTTTTTCTTTTTTTATAAAAAATTTCTTAAAATAGTTTATTAATGTATGCTCTAAGAGCATATATTTCTAAATTCATATATATATATATATATATGGCAATGAATTAATTAATGTTTTGATATGTGTTCTTTCATCCGTGCTTCTATAAGGAATGCATGGAATTTTGATCTTCTCTTTAATGAAATTTGATATTTATCAAAAATATTTTGATATAAATGCGCTAATGTGAGAGGTAAAAGGCTTCAAATTTTACTACAAATAACTTTCAAATTGATATAGCAATATTGTCTCCAAAAAAAATAAAAATTATGTGATAATAAATATAATTGGTACCACTTCAATAAGTAAATAGATGAGTACTTCAATTCTTCTTTTTTCTTTTTTATTGGTGGCACATCATTTCTTTCTTTCTTTTCTTTTTTCCTTTTTTATGGGAAGCGGCACATCATTTGGTGAGACTTATCTAGTAAATTTGGGTTTAATTACCATTTTGGTTTATAACATTTGTTTTATGTGTTAAAATGATCCCTAAAATTTTACTATTTTAGTATTGTGAAGTTAAAATGGTCCCTAAATATTTAGGTGGTATAAAATATAATATTTTAATATCATCATTAGTCAGAAACTGCTTTAACACAGCACCAAAATATTAAAGACTAAACTGGCACATTCAAATGTTACGGATCATTTTGACACATAAGGCAAAATTTAGTGACCAAAACGATAATCACTTCTAAATTTTGTAGTCTTTCCACCATCACTCAAGATGAAATATTTCAATTCTTTTTTTTTTTTTAATTCAATACTTACAATGGGGGAGGAGGACTTGAACCTTAAATGTCTTTGTTGGAAACATGGGAGGTGCCAATTGAGTCACAAGACTTTTGACACTTATTTTTTAAGAAACGTGACATATGACACAAATTTAAGCTTTTGCACCCTAGGTTTTCTTTTTTGGTTTTTTTTTTACACTACATTTATTTCAAATAAATTGTTTATAATAACTTTATATCACTATTAGAAAAATAATCATATAAATTCTTCTCCTGTAGATAAGTAATACATTAAAATAAATGTATTTACTCTATTAACACATGACAATGTTAATTGGTTTTAGTGAGCTCAATTAGTATAATTTCTTATTGTTAAATAAAAGAGATGAGATTCAAATCTCATCTACACCAAAAACTAATTGGTGTCTGAGTCTGATAATAGAAGACAAAAACATGATAGATTGAAACTCTCTCTCTCTCTCTCTCTCTCAAACAAATCAATGCAATTGCAGGTTCAAAGTACCCAACATGATATTACACATTAAAGTAAGGTTTTTACCCAACACGATTAAAGATCAAACGATTAAGGAACTTGTAATTTGATATAGCGGAGCAATTATAGCAATAATTTACTTGTACATGAAAATTTAGTCACCTCCACCTTTTACATAAGTTTTTAGTGTGCCATTTAACATTTGTCTTCGATTTCCATGTTAATCAGCCTAATTTATTTTGGGTTGTGGGCTTGTGGGAGTCTAATTTGTTGAAACAAATAATGACCTCGTCCTGGGCTGCATAACCGTTCCTCAAATTGTGGGCTATTATTTGGCTTCTCACTGATTATGTATGTCTGTATTCGACCTCAGATTTGGGCCTCAACACAAGCCCAGCTAACTTTACTGTCTAACATATGGACTTGGATGGGCTGAAGATTTAATTGTGTCCGCTAATAATATTTCAGTGACTCTACATCAACAAGCTTGACAAGCACTCTCTCTCTCAGCCTCTGTACCAATCTCTGCTCATAAAATCCCATGACCGATAATATATAGTGAATTGAACTTAAAATCTCTAAAATTATGTCATGCCTCACATCAATGAGTCCACCGTTAGATACCTCGTAGAGTTTTATTTTTAACTTCTCTTAGTAACTTGTAAATTGTGGGTTGTTGCCTTTCCACTCACGCCAAAGTTAATTTTGAGTCGTTTAATTTGCTAAAAAACGCTGAAACAGTAAGACACTAAGGGAGGGAGAGGTCTATTCCATTAGGTATCTTGTCAATTGCAGAGATGCAAGACAGATTTGACTTTCAGTTTTGGAATATATACAGAAGTATCAATCTTGACGCTAGCAGACAGTAGAATTTACGAACCTCTCATGCTCCTATACTACATGGTCCTGGTCCTTCAAACTCATTTAAAAGTCCAGTGCTCTGTCTAGATTAGATCACCATAGTGCTCAGCTGAATCAATGTATTAAAACCAAACATAGGACTCGCAAATCTGACATAATGACTAGCATGGGATCAAACATCGTCGTCATGTCACATTCTTTCTACAGAACAAACAAAGCCTCCAAGGCTGAGAACAACAAATTAGACAATAATGGGAAGGTGGACCTGAACATGTACAAATTTCTCCAACCCATTTGTATGAAACATCTTCATCACCTACTGTCGTTTGTGATGCCGGCACCAAACGTAAAGCTTATCCAATAACCTTCTAAGTCATTTCATTTGAATGGAAATATTTGGCTTCAATAAAGTTATAACTAGCCGAAGCCCTACTTAAGCAACAAAATATATTCTCAGAAGTTAATCTTAGTAATAAATTATGATGAAGCCAAACATCTGGTTGGATAAGTTTTTATTTGCCTTATCCTTAGTATAATTATGCAATTGTTTATATAGATTGACATCATATATGTATGTTTTCAATGAATTTATATAAATATATGATGACATTATTAGGTAATCAAGAGTAACTGAGTTAGAGGAATGACTTTTGAATTTAAACTGAAGATAATTAGAGTACGTCTTTAGTAACTTCAACACGTGAATATATATTGGCGTAAACTGAAATTGAAGTTTTAACAAGATTGGAAAAGGTTAAAAGAAGATAAAGTTCATGGCCCGGGATGAGTTTAGGTTTTTAAGTATGCTAGAACCCTAGCTAGATAACACTCCACCACAAGAATGTGGTTGAGGTGTGCCATGCACTAATGACATTGATAAAATTCTTCCTTTGGTTAATAACACTGTCGTGAGAAAAACAAAATGAAAAAGGTGAAGTAAGGGCTAAATACAAAAAATATAATTGAGGTTTTGGAAGACAGACAGTCACACGTGTCCAATTGAAAGTTGTTATACTTAAAGAGCTCTCGGCTTTGATCTCCTAAAGAAACCAACTCATCCATCAGCTAGACATGATCATTACCAAGGTTTGGGACCATCTTCAAAGAGTACTTTTTGCAAGTAGAATGATCACTAATGGACTCCCATGGGTTTTGTGAAATGTGATTAATATAAAAATAAAAATGAAGGTGAAGGTGAAGGTGAAGGTGAAGGTGAAAAGAAATAAATAGTGCTTCATCATTTGACTTGTAAAGATTCAATCATATTGGACGTCCTAACATATATAGCCCACTTTGACTTCATTAAAAGGCAATTACTACGTACTGGGGCTGCTTTTACTTTTATCAATCACCACAATGATGATATGCTATAAAGTTTGACAAAGGAAAATATTATTTTCATCATTACCAATTAAGAATATGCACGTTAGATTCTGGTGCTTCTGGAAAATTTTCTTCAAAAGCTGCAGCTACAACTACAGCCTCTCTCAGCTGCAAGCATTAATATTACATGCTCAATTTATATATAGTATGCCCTAATAGCCAGATATTGACTGACTTCAGATGCATTGATAGCCTTTTAGTGCATGATGGGTTGATTACCAAGAATTTCTCAATGCCAATGCAGAGGTTGTCTGGCTAATTAGGAAGGACAACTTTCTGTGGATCAAAGTTCTTGAGAAGTATAAGCTACTTTTAAAGGACAACTACCTTTAGTAGCTAAGTGGTGTTTATTTTTCATTATAAAATGAAATTTAGCAGATAAAAGTTTAACTGCTTGCCTAATTAAAATTCAGACTCCCCCTTATCAAACATCCATGTCCTGAACAAACTGCAATTACTTCAAATAATCAAGTTGTTTTTCAAAGTGCGAAGTCCTTACAAGATGGACATGTCTATAACCAGTTTGCACTTTGCAGCCTTCTACATATACAACGGTTTTAAATCCAATACATCTTACCTATCAATCTAGCCTTTGCCATTACTGCATTGGACAAAATAAGTTAAGTAACTCTGCCTCATTCTTCCTCCTCCCCAACAATGGAGCAAATTATAGTAGCGATTTTCAGCCAAAAAATAGAGTAGTGATACGAATTTTCTCATGGGGACAAAACATACCATATTTGATGTAGAACATGCAACAGACTTTTCTTGTGCAAAGAGATCGTCAAAAGTCAGTGCACAAGAAATTCAAGATATAGAAAAGTACCTATAGAAATTATCAGCAACAATTATGGAATTGCAAGAAAATTGGAGATGTGAAGGGAAACAGTGTTAGGATCACAACTCGTCACCATCCATTGGTCATGACTAAGGCCGCTTTTCTGGCAAATTCTCATTTAGCCCCTAACATATGTCTTTCTTTTAGTAGTATTTATCTTATTTAATTTTTAGTTTAGAAGTCAGAATAAGATCTTATCTGTTTTTGGAGATTTTTTAGAGACAGTGTTTTTCATTTTGGCAATTATCTCAATTTTGTTATTTTTGGCAAAAATTACTATTTTGCCATCTAATCTTGTGATTAGCGTGAATTAGAGTTTTCTGGGTGTTTTTCTAGTTACCTTATGGTTTTCTTTTTACTATTTAAACACATTGCATCTTTAAATATTAACCAGATTTATCTTTTGTCTATTATTTCTCTCTAATAGATTCCAGAACTTTTTCTCCTTGTAAATTCAAGGACCCTCATTTATTCGAAGAACCCTCGTGGATTCAAGGTTGCTTTTCAAAAGCAAACATACTTTGTTTCTTATATTTTAGAAGTAAATGTGTCTGCTTCTTATTGCTTCTACACCCTACATCAATATTTATATAACTTATGTGGATTTTCATTCAATAAGGCCAACTTATGTATTTTGCTATGTTATTGGAAACACACAATAAGTTTGAATGAATTGTCACACACAAAATCAATGGATGTATTGTATGTATTATTTTTATATAATGTAGAGTATAAAATAAGGCTTGAAACATATAAAGAATATATCATTTCAAAAGTGCTAGGAAGATAAGTACCAAGAAAAAAAAAAAAAAACGCCCCCTTCAAGTTTAAAGGGTTTGCGGAGTAGAACTTCAACTTGTCATGTAGGAATAAATATCGGGGAAGAGAGTTCCTATTGGTCATGAGATCAACTAACTGATCTTTAGTAGAGATGAAACGAACTTTCAGAGCATGGTGGGCAACTTCGTCCTGAATAAAGTGGAAATCAATCTCAACATGCTTCGTATGAGCATGAAATACAGAATTGGAAGCAAAATAAATGGTCTCAATGTTGTCACACAAAAGGATTGAAGCATCAGTAAGCACCACACTAAGGTCGAATAGTAAGGATCAAAACCATGAAATTTTAGTTACATTATCTGCTAATGCTTAATTTGTATTTAGACTTAGTTGAGGAACGAACAAAATCGATCATGTAACTTTCTAGAGGATCAAGAAATGAGATTGTGACCTAGAAAGCTTGCATAATTGTCAATAGAGCATCAATCATCCACATAGTTGGCCCCTATCTACATCCAAAAATTATTGAAGTTGCAACAATGAGTGTATGTAACTCCCATATGGAAGGGACCTGATACCATTATTTGAGGAAATAAGATCTTGGGGAGCCTCCAATTGAATAATTAATATAATATATAAAATCACTACCTAACGCGAAAGATTTAAGCGTATTGAATTTAGACCCAATTATATTATATTAACCATTCACCATTGTCATTAATATTCAATGTGAAATTTCACTCACATGTGTATTCCCAACAAAATGCTTTGAGATAAACAAACTAAGATCCGTGGTTTGATTGAGACATTAAAGAAGGCATGGGTTTGTGCATGAACTGACATACCTTGTTGAAGGCAAAATCTGTCAGATAGGTGTGGTCATGTATTGCAAGGCACCCATTTGCACTCTAGAACATTGAAGTTAGGTAATGGAGGAACCAACACCTATGTCTAGTGGGGGAACCATGATTTTACTTCGGGGGTAAATTTAAAAGATACAGTTGAAGATAAAATTAATACTAAAAGTTTTAATAAATTTTAATATATATATATATATATATAATATAATATGTAATTTTCATACAAAATGTAATATAACATAAATTATATTTATATTTGATTTTTCATATCTACCTTTAATTTACACAATTGCCCTCGACAGTTTTTCATTTTTTTTTAAATCACTTCATGATTTTTTTCATTTTAGATAATTTGATTTCTTAAAATAAATTGTGGAAATCAATTGATGTAAAAGTTTTAAAATTTTAACAATATGCTTCGAAATATGTATACTCAATGTCTTGATTGCTTAAAAAATTTGTAGAATTCAACCTTTCTTTCTCTATTCTTTTGATTATTTAAAATTTAGATTTATAACAAAAACTTAGAGTTTGAAAAGATGAGAAAGTCAATAAATTAATTGAAAATGTTAGTGAAAGGTTGGAGACATTAGGGACTTATTGCCGTAAATAAGACAGAAGCATTAATTTTTTTTAAAAAATTTATTTTGATTTTAAAGTATAATGCCCGCTATTTTGAGTTCCAAGTATTGTGATTGAATTTTAGTTGTAATAAAAGACTATTATTTTTATGGTAAAGAAGAAAAAAAAAAGATTTTCTATTTGTCAAGGGGGCAAGCTAACATTACAATTATAAATGAGATCTTACTGGATTGTAGCAGTAAGGTCACTCTGCCACTTACAATACCTTGTCGTGTATTTAAGTCATCTGTAAAGGATTCTATCCACCACTCAGTGAGAATTATACTTCAAGGTAGTCCACGTAACTCTTCTGCCTCGTGGACTTAGCCAAAGACACGTGCATTTGGGGGCTTAGGATATAGTACTACGTATATAATGAGGTTTGGGGGAAGTGGGTGGGGGACACCTTATACATAATAACAAGAAGCTCAAGATTTTACTCATTTACAATTTTGACTTGATTCCAAAACACTTACTAGTCTTCAATTTACTCATTTTTAATCGTTATATGGGCCTATGGGAATGTCAATTACCCAAAATCTAAGGCTACTAACCACTGTATTATTATTTTGTACGATAGTTTGGTAGTTTTTCTTTTTTTGGGAGAAAAATGCAGCATTAGTTGATATAGCTGGCCTGCCGTGCTGGGTGGGGAAGACCTAACTACCACAATGATTGTATTTTAAATGTTGAAGTCTTAGTTTATTTATGATATATAATGGACATTGCGGACGATTAAAATTTAAAACCAACCCTACATGTGGGATCAAAAATGTCCCTTTCTCATCCATTAGGCATTATTACTGAAGAAGCATTATTTTCCATTCTGAATTGCATTCCGACCAAATAACTTTGCTCCATTGGGAACTAAACTGCAACGTTGATTGCATGAATATTCAACTAGTTATCAACTTGAATCAATTGGCTAGAATAGGCTGCACTTAATTCTTAGTTAATAAGTTTGCTATATCAAATTTTCACTTAATTTAGTGATGTAATTAACAAGCTAGACAGCCAGAGTAAAGTACTGCTTAAATCCCAAAATCTTCGAGTATGGCTATTACACTTTTTTGATGAGTTCTCTCTTTGTACGCAAAAGATGGGGGGACACGGAAGGATTGATGATAAAAAATCTTTCCCATCTCAACCCAAATACAACATGAAATCATTCTTGTATTCTAGCTTAAATGGTGAAATTTAAATTCGAAGAGAATCGTCTTCTTGCGGTTGTTCTTACACAAAGCATTTATATCCCTTCAAAAGTACTCATCTTAATTTGCATATATATATATATATATATATTAATATATATATATATGACAGACATCTTTTCATGTACAAGACCCTTCCAGATTTGACTATTGAGAGAGCACACTCTCTCTGTAAAATATCAAATTCCAGAACAATATTGTCAAAAAAATTCGGAGACGTGATGAACTTTTTTCTCAAATGGCATGAGAAGTGAGAGAAGTAGTATTTGTTACTGTTAGTTTTATTACACGTCTTTTGATGTGCACATTCTTTTGGGTCAGCCCTCGTTTTCTTGTGCTGAAATGACCCGTGAGAGATGTCACAACCTCTTTTCATTTTCCATTCAGACCCAACAACGTACCCATTTTAGACCAAACCACCACCCCCCACCTCTCTACAGATTTAGGAACAATTTTTCATCACCACGCGCCACCAAAGACGTGAACTGCTAATCGAAAAATAATCTAATTACCACTTTATACTATACCAACTATGGTAAAATGTGAATATATGATTAGTCTTCATTTTTTTATTTATTTTTTTATGTAGAGCAGAATGTTATGGCTTTCTTGGACTCTCACGTGTGCTTGAAATCAATGCGCAAGGCAAAAAAGCACAAATAGAAATCATGTGCCTCTGAATTGAAGTCGCATGAAATTTGACAGGCTGAAGTGAAACGGTCTTCTGAGTAATAGTTATTACTTTGCTATGTGGTACCCCTTGAAAATGGCGAATTCCTTCATTTATGCCCTAAAAATTATGATTTTACCGTTTATAGTAATATTTGTTTCTTTAATAACTTTTTACTTAAAAGTCATAATAAGGTCTCGCTTGTTTTGGGACGACCTTTAAGGTCAGTAGTTTATGATTCTATATTTAACTCAATTTTGCCTTTTTTTGTAAATTTTGGTATTTTGTTACCTAATCGCTAATTAATGTGAATTAGGGTGTTAGACGTTTTTCTTAGTATTTATATGTTTTGGTTCTGCTTGTTTTGAGATGACCCTTTAGGTCAATAGTTTATAATTCTGCATTTAACTCAATTTTGCCATTTTTGGTAAATTTTGGTATTTTGTTACCTAATCGCATAATTAATGTCAATTAGGGTGTTAAACGTTTTTCTTAATATTTATATGTTTTGTAACCGTCAAAGGTAAATCAGACCATTATCAATAAACAAAGAAGTTTTTTCAAATTTTATTCTGGTAGATTCTAGTTTTTATCTCCTTGTGGATTCAAAAAAACTCTTCATAGATTCGAGGTTTACTACCAAAAACTAACAGTTTAGTTTATGTTTCATCAAAAAGAGTATCGTGTGTGCTTTCTTCAAGCTTCCACGACATCATTTTTTTACAAATTTCTTTGATTAGCAAAAAATTAGTTAGTTTCTAATTTTCTATTGGTTTTTTTTTTTTTTTGGCTACATTACAAATTATATCCTCTAATTTTATCTAAAATTAAATTTAGCTTTTTAACTTTACTTTTGTTTAATTTAGTTTTCTAACTTTCAATTTTATTTAATTCAATAATTTTTTAAAGATTCCTAAACAATGCCTAAAAATGATGTCATTTTAAGACACTTAATGGCAACCTATCTAATAAAAGTGGACAAAAAGCCTTAATTAAATAAACTTGAAAATTATAAGAAATAAAATAGAAATAAAATTAGAGAACTAAATTAAATTTTAAACAAAATTAGATGATGCAATTTATAATTCATCCTATTTTTTCTATACTAATTGATGTTGTGGTGTTGTGGCTTTTTTTTTTTGGTCAAATATTCTGTTTTTGCAAGAAAAAATTATTGAAAAAACTCTACCCAAACTCATTTATTTATGTAGCACATTTTTAAAATTTGAATTTGCTAAACTCAAGTATCAAGTGAACAAGTTCAAGTTTCACTTATCTTAAAACGTTTTTAATTATGAAGCATTGTTTATTTTTTGGTTCATAATACATTAAATTCAAGTTTAACAAACTCAAGTGAAAAAAAAAAAATTCTAAAACCTCAGCTTTATTTGCAATGCTACATATATGACTTTTTATGTAAAGAATGTGAATGCACGTAAGTAGGTGTGACGTGGGCACAACTGACACGAGTCATACGAGGCTCATGCAGAAGGCCGGTCTGAACAGTACATATTTAACAGAGAGAATCGATGTGGGACCTTAGTCAAAGGAAAAAAGCAAACAAAAGCGAATGAAAAAAGCGGTTTTGAGGTTCATATTGTGGGCGCTGCCTGTTGGATTGATCATAAAATCAAATTTAAAATCCCATGCAAAAGCAAAATGACAAGTAGTAAAACAGAAACAAGAAAAACAAAAACAAAATAGCTACTATATACGTCCCACTGTGTAGTGTGAAATGTGTTGTACGACTACCACACACACATTTCCTCGCAGCGAAAAAACAAAAACCACTCTCTCTATTTATGTGATAGTTGTGCTCAGTTCTAAAATCGCCGCGGTTTTTCATGCATCATTTTTTCTCTTTAGTCCTTATCTAAGTCTACGTACGCACGTATGATTGATTAATTACTCACTCTCGTGATCTTGTCACAAGGTCTTGCCCTTTCAGCGCAAATGCCAATGCAACTATGTCTATGATATAAAGACTTTTGGATTCTTACTCATTTTGTTTGATTTTTCTCATAAACATATTAGGAAATAAAAATTTGTTGCACTTATGTTCGTTTACATTTATTTATTTTATAAAATTCTTCTTCTTCACATGTTGTTGTTTACATTAAAATAGCATATCTATGTTAAAAGAAAAAAAAATTTTAATTTTGTGGTATATACTCGTGTGTGTAAATGTAAAAACTATTTCAAATCCACAACATCACAAATGCTACTAAACACTGAAAGTTTTTCACTCAGAATGCCTAGCTTGATTTTTGGGGGGTGGGGGTGGTGGTGGTGGGAATCATCAGTGATGACATAGAGAATCGAGTTGGGGGTTTCTCAAGAAAAAAAAAATGGTATTGCTATCAGCATTTCAGCAAAATTGTGGGCCTTGCGTGATGGCTTCCATCGGTGTCAAAACCTTCATTTATCCGTTGTTGGGATAAAACTAGATGCTAAAGCTATAGTTAGCTGGCCTGATTGAAAATCCTAAATCCGTAATATTGTTTCTTCTATTGTGAATGATTGCGTGCAATTGGTTTCTTAGCTTCTCTGCCCCTCTCCCCCTCCTAGTGCAGTTTACTTTTGTGAAGCTAACAAATGTGTAGATGACCTAGCTAGAACGTACACGCATCTACATAAATATTCTATTTTATATGATAGTACGCTTGTGGATTTGTTAAATAATCTGGATTCAGTTTTGATTGGGTTGTATGTTAATAGGCATTTTCTTAAGACCTTTATCAAACCTTATAATAAAAATTCACCTTATCCACTTTTCACTTTCTCCAAGTTAATCTATATATATAATAATAGGTAAAGTAGAGAGAAAATCCGATTAAATTTCAAATTGGAATTCAATTAAAGTCTAATTTTGCGCTACGTATCTTATCTAATCTAAATTTTAGAATTTTGTACCAAGTGAGTTAATTTAGTGTAAAAATTGAATTTCAATTAGAGTTTAATTTTGTGCCACGTGTCTCATCTAATCTAAATTTTTAAATTTTTGTGCCAAATTAGTTAATTTAGTGTAGAAAACGAGGAGTTCAATATAATAAACCATAAAAAACACAATCATATAACTAAAAAAAATTCAAATTTATAAGTCATATATATATATATATATATATTAATAGGTAAAGTTTAAAGAAAATTGAATTAGAATTTGAAATTATAATCCAATTGTGCACCATGTGTCTAAATTTATGTGGGAACTACACCATAATTATCCACTTAAACTTGTGCCATGTGTCTACTTAAGTTTTTTAATCTTTGTGTCAAGTAATTTAATGAGTGCAAAATACTAAGAATCTAATATTAATGAACTATAAAATTTTAAAAAAAAATCACATATACTCAATAAAAATCACCACATGTTTCTCAAAAAATAAATAAAATAAAAATCACCACATAACAAAAATCACCACACACTCTATCTTATTAAAAATTAGAAAAAAATGATCATAAGAAGTGTGGGGATAAGAATCCAAATTTGTATATTGGGTCTTGGGCCTTGGGCCTTATCTGAGAACGTGGATATGTCTAAGGATGAATAAATGATTAGGAGAGGCCCTAAAGTTGAGAATCACGTAAGGAAAGAATGGAGGAATATAGTCCGAGGAGTATCTCATTCTCAGATATGATAAATATCGGTCAAGCATGCATTTGGGCAATTTAGGTGATCTTTCAGGGAGTTCCAACGATCAGGATGAACCTCATGCACGGACAAAGGTGATAAAAACACAGAAATATCTAAAAGAAAAACTGTTACCACCGCATTAAATACATGCAGCAACTTTTCTGGCTAGATTTATATAGAGAAGACCTCTGAACAGTACAGTCTTAACTACCACCCTTCACAGAAAGCCAAAGAAGATGTCTAATGGGATATGTACTCGAATGAAGGTTTAGATGATTAACAAGTGTACGATCAAGATAGCCTAAAAGGAACTATATAATGTAAAAGACATTTCATAAGAGGGGGATCATAAAAAATAGGGAGAAGGAAGAGAAAAAGAATTACTGTAGCACTAAGAGCTGTGTTAGCTTTTTGAACTATTGGATTAATTCATAATTCATCTCCTCGGACAATCATTTCATCGAGTTTTAAGTGTGTTTTCGTGCTTGTTTTTCTTGTAAATCCTTACTAGTCGTTGTCCAATTTGCAAAAAGCCCAGCTGTTTCATCCACTCTCTACAAATTTATTGTACTTGGCTCATTAGGCCTATGTCCCACATCCTTAAGATTTGGGCTACAAATCGTGACCCTACAAAAAGTATTAAATTTAGGTAAGAATTTTAATATGTGACTAAATACGTTTACTTTAAAAAAAATAATTTGACTAATTATCTATATTTGATGATAAAAATTGTGTTTAATTTTAAATATATCTATATGTATGCATGAATGCATGTGTTACATACTTTAAAAAAAATTAATTTGCCTAATTATTTATATTTTTATAATAAAAATTTTGTTTAATTTTAAATACATCCATGCGTTTGCATGGAGTTACATGCTAGTTACTTAATAAAAGAAACACGAGTAATTAAAACTCACCTCCTTTCCAATTTCGTGCAATAACGATCTTATGGTGTTCTTCAATATAATCGCATCCTCTACTTTATGATTCAAAGAAGTAGTCACTAACATATATGATGCATCCTATAAATAAAATAATAATTAAAAAAAAATCATGGAAAATTTTAACAATTTTTTATTTTATTTTTATGAATGATGCACACAAAATAAAAAGGTAAAATCATAAAATTCATAGTAGAGATGCGACGTTACAAATTAGATTTTTTTAGAAAAGACCAAACAGAACTCAATCAAAATATGTTTATTGCTAGATTATTTTATTCAGTGAGTTCCAGTTTGTTTTAACTAACATATTAAAAAAACTAAATTATAATGTTGATGTTGGACTCTCCAAAGCTTACGTGAAACAAATAAAAAATCAACCAAAAAGTCAAAATCTTCCATTGTTTGTTTAGTGTTGGGTTGTTGTATCTATTGACTTCTAATTTGCAATTGACATGTAACGAAAATAAACATAAAAGTTTTATATTGTAATGATGATGTGGAATGATGTGAGCGTATTTGCATAATAAAGGGTAAACAAAATATCTAAAGAATTTATTATTATTATAATATATATATATATATATATAGAGAGAGAGAGAGAGAGAGAGAGAGAGACTTATAAATGCCATAATTGTGAGTAATTATACAATATCCCGATGGTACAATAATGTCATACGCATATGAGAATTAGGATGAAATTTATTATTCATATGAGAAGAATGAATACAATATTATTGTACTTTTGATTCTCTAAGCATTGTATAATTTTACTTGAAATGTTTAGAAAAGTTTGGGAAAAACTTTTTAATTTAATTATGTCCACCAAAATGAAAAAATGGTTTGATTTATCTCTAGTATTTTTTTTAACTGAACATATCTTTTTGTTTTAAATATACAATTGTAAGTGGTAGTGGGTTTTAATCTCCACCTTTTATTTAGTTAGTGGATGATGTAACAGTTTTTTATTAAAACAAAAGGAGATTCCAGTTAAAAAGTATTGGAGGTAAATCAAACCCAATAAAAAATTTTGTTAAAAATTTGTGATTGAAAGAAGGCTAGACAAGATGCTTTCTAATAATCATTAAGTCTAGTGAAATTCCAAGCAACCTACAGGGTGATGCTTACAGACACCATAAGAATACATCACACTCAAGGCCAAATCTTTGCCTAGGTTGCTTAGGCCATTGCCTAAAGTCTCCAAAAATGGAAAAGACTTCAAAATTGTGAGTTAATAATAAGTTTAAAGCAAAAAATGGAAAGAAAGTATAGGTGGACTATGTACTGTCTTCCCCACTCCAAAGAATACCCCAAAAAAGTTGGCAAGTAGAAATAAAATCTAATCGAAAACCCTTTTTTTCTTTTTCTTTTTTTTTTAAGAAAAAGAAACAAAAAAGAACAATGTTAAGAGTGTTTTGAATTATTATCTACAATCAATTTTCCCTAATAGATTAAAGCTTCAATTTTTGTTAGCCTATCTTCCACATAGTTTGTTGTCAAAATTAGCACACAATCTCCTATACGGTTATACACAAAACAATCTCTCCATCCCTCTTCTGGCTATCTCTCTCTCTCAATACCAAAATCAAAATTGTATATTAGATTTCGACTTTCCTTTACCATGCATCACCTTAATCCAGGTAAGGAAAAATACCTTTTTTTTTTAAAAAAAAAATTCTTTTTATTAAAAATTATATTTCAACTTTCCTTCACTATTCATCGCCTTAATGTGAAGAAAAACTCATTTTTTTAAATAAATAAATAAATAAAACTACAAAACATAGTTTAATTAGTGAAAGGATAAACTAGTTTGTAGTTTTTTGCCATCAACTTTTGCAAAATATTAGTTTGTTCTGGAATATAATTTCTAGCGTGAAGGCTTTTTGGTTAGGGTAGTCATTTGTTCACTAACAATTTCGGTAATTAGTATTCATCATGGAATAAATTCTATATAGATTTAAAAAAAACATAAATTAAATACAGGTTATTATATTTTGCTACAAAATTGGGATACAATAATTTTACCATATTCCTGTATTTAACTCCTTTTTTTTTTTTTTTTTTATGAGCAGGTGGTAGATTATTTTGGAAAATTAATAATCCTAACTATATTTGGGATGCATTACTCTCAGATAATCCTAACCAAAACTATCTGGTCTAATCCTATTAAATAGAGAAAATGGACTATCATAACTTGCCGTTTAAGTAAGGAAAATCGAAGTTTGCCTAAATAGTATATATATATATATATATATATAGTCTATACAAAGTAAACTTTTTTTTGTGGGGGGGGGGGGGTGTTGGAGCTAAGCTACAATTACGTCCATCTAAGATCTTATAACATGATCTTATATATAATATGATGTCGACTTAAATACTTTAATGTTTTAACTAAACAGTATACATTAACTTTTTTATTTATATAATTCATGTGCAACTACAATTATTTCTCTTTTTGCTTTCAATCAAAAAGTTTGATAATTTTTTTTTTAATGTATATTTTCGTCAACTGATATAATGAGTCCTATGCACCAACTACTGGATTAAAGCCAAATATACGAGGGAAGGTGTTCTCTGTGCATGCCTTGCTGAAACCATAAGCCAAAACATGAAGTGCCTGACAATGATATTTAATTAATTACCTTTATATTGGTTTTCTGATAAGAATTTGTTTGAACGGATCAACTAGTGCACAGATCTAATAGTTGTACAAAGGTATCAAACATTTGCAATCTATTCATCAATAAAATGCTAAAATTACTATTAATTTGTGATTTGTATCACATTAATAATATATATAATAAACAAATGTCAGAATAACTTTTATAATTATTAATGATTATATGAGTTTCTAAAATTTATATGACTTACTACTTTACTAGTTATTGTTGCTCTCTCAATTTCATAATGTGAACGGTTAAAGTTTTTTTTTTGTTCATAATAAGTTTTAAAGTTTAAACAAAAATAGATATAGTGACAAAAAAAATGGAAAAGAAAATAAAAAGATATCAAATTATATTTAATTGAGTAATGCATGATAAAGATCACATCAATGCATGAACAGTGTGTTAAAGTTAACAGACAGAATAATGAAGAACTATATATATATATATATATAGATTTTATAAGAAGGAATTATATATACCATCTATTTTTTTAAAAGTAGTTTGGCGCATAGTGGAATTTTTGTTGGTTGCTTAAACAGTAGAGCATATGAGTCATCTGTCCTTGTCTCCTGCCGATTATGTTCACGCTGTCGGGGTAACTCTTTGTCGAATACTCTTCTTGATACGTGTGTTTGGCATCATTTATAGTGTGTGAACAGTACGTTAATTGCACAAATTATTTTTGTGCTAATCAAAAAAGATACTGTATAAGCTTAGAACATATACAATAGTTTTTCCAAAATTCTAACCGAAATTTTACATTAAAAAAATCCTTTTTTTTTTAATACATATAGTAAATACATTTTTCTCTATTATTTTGTAATTACAACTAAAGTTTTCCGATACATACACTCTGCCAAGTTAGTACATAGAAACCAAATCAAAACTTAACATCATCACATAACATATCATCAAGTTGTGTCAAAGTTTATATCGTATGCAAGAATTATAACATTAAAGTATTTATGAATTTGATCAAAATACCCAATAGCTCACACACTGGCACTACAGATAGTAGTCATGCGAATATCCAGCGAGCAATTCAAACCCTAGTTTTTCTTTTTTTTAGGGGAATTCAAACCCTAGTTACCACATGAGGAAAATCAACACCTAATAATTGCCTTGCCGATAGCTAAAACAAAATCCATGTTGACCAAACCTCCATTTCACCCAAAACAATTCACAACTAACATTCACGAAGAAAAGCCACCAACCACCATGAATAGCCACCGCCATACCCATAAAGGAAAATTAGCAAATTCATAAAAGCACAAGATCAAGCCACCCATTTAAAACTATTTCTTATCAATAAAAATTAATCCAAATTGTCTTACCAATTACATTGTTAACGTAAGTATAAACTTCAATGAAAAATTTACCATTTTCTAAATAAATAAAAAGTTGTGCCATTTCAATAGATTTTTATAATTATTAAATTTTCATAACTGATTTGAAAATTGCAATAAACATTAATAATTTTTTTTTTTTTTGAGAAGGAACATTAATAAATTAATTGTATAACAGTTGAAAAAAATTATAGCACCAAGTAAAAACTATAAGTAAACAAACAAGTTAACAAAGTACCTCAATTTTCTTGTTTTATATATATATATATATATATATAACTTAGATGGAAAAATCAGAGGGAATAATGATCTCGATCATTCTAATTCTATCATGAAATTTTTCTCCTTTTAATCAATTCAAACCAACCATCTATTTTAAGTGATTTAAGCCATGGTCAAGTGTATTATTGTAAGAAGTTTTTTTTTTTTTTAGTTCTAGTTTGATTGACTCTTGAGAATAATTATTCAGTATTTCAGAAGTAATATTTCATTTTATTTTTTATGCTGGAATTTTTTGATTGCTTGAGACAATAAAGTTAAGGGAGAAGAATCAGGGAAATTATTGTGTACTCTCGGAGTACCATAAATGCGTACTCCCTCGTCTCACATGAATGGTGGGTCCCATTAATTAAATTTATGGTGGGATCCACCATTCATATGAGAGAGAGGACTACGCATTTATGGTACTCAGGGAGTACCTAATAATTTTCCAAAAGAACCATGTGGTCCATGTTAGGAGAAATTATAAGATCCTCATGGTGAACAAGTGACGTAGTTCACCGTTCTACTAAAAGACTCCCACTTGTGTAAAATTACTGAGTTAAAAAAAATTTTAAAACAAAAACTGATTACTAACTCAGCAATTTTAAGTAAATGAGAGTCTTTTAGTGGAATGATGAATAAGTGACGTGGTCCACCAGAGGACTGTATAATTTCTCCCATGTTAGAGGTGAAGAGGGGATCAATGCGAATGATTAAAGGTCCGATTACATTACTGCAATATGGACATGTGCTCATTAAAGAACACATTACTAGGCACAGTAAGTAATTAACTCCTCCTGTCCCCTGAAATTCAAGAACTTGACTGTATCAGCTTATCAATTAGAGCTCCATTTGCAACATTCATTAGCTGGGAGCTAATTAATGTAATTATGATCTCTTAAAGCCTTTTCTTTTTGGAAGGATTATTCTCTTAAAGCTAGTGCAGCGTCTCCCTTCTTTAACCATTATTGTCCCCTCACAAAATAAAAGTCTTTCATTAATGATATAAACAAGTAGTACTAATAATGATAATTCATGATGGCATAACAAATTTAAGATGCTGTTGCACAGTTTGTGTGTTTGCCCACTGCCCAAACCAAGTGCCGACTGCCGAGCTCACCAACCGCACTGCATTGTCAAGCCAAGTGATTTTATGGTGTTTTTCCTTCTTACCTTTCAATTCCATCTGATTACTGCTAATAACTACTGGGCCATCCTTCGCATTTTGCATGGTTTAATAAGTCACAATTGGAGTTACTCGCTCTTATCAATGGTAATTTTGCTAATAAAATCGCATTACATGCAGTACACTTTTTCCAATAGAACTTTTTTTGAGAAAGTTTTTCCAATAGAACTTGATCCAAAAGAAGTCCTTATTATAAGCTAATTATATAAATAATGAGGAAGCAATTAGATAGTGTTGGGAAAAGAAACACCTTAGAGACAGTTAATATAACATATGAAAACACTTAGTACCACACTTGCCTTTCGGCTTTGATACTACTTTTTGGAGAGAGAAACGTCTTGGGCAGATTCTTTGAGTGGTTAATATAACATATAAAAACACTACTTAACCTAAAAAGTTTAAGCCTTATTATGACTTTTATGAGTATGAATTCAACTATGTTATATTAACTATACTTTTTTTTTATTAGTATCCAATGTGAGACTTTATTACTTAACCAACCACACTACTCACATGTGAATATTCCAACAACTAGTATGTGCCAAAAAAGCTACTTGTCTCATAGAATAATATAATACCAACATTAATTAGGTATTTAATTATAGGCATTGTATGCTAGCAATTTTTAGTTACGAGATCTATATAAAAAATAATAAAAATAAAAATCACTTTTAATCTCAATCTTGATTAGGATCAGAAGCTTTTTTAAGTTTTTAATTTTTTACCTTTTAAACTTTTCATCTCATAACACCATGGTAATTGCATCGTGCAATTATTGCATGAGATCCAAATCTCACTCATTAATTAACTATTGCATGGTGCAATAGCTGGATCCTCCGGTAACAATGCTAGCAATTCTCTAAGTGACGTAGCCATTTTATTCGTTTCCACATTCTTACAGGCTTCGTCTAGGCCATTTTCACACATTTTTTTTTTTTTTGCAAGTGATGTAGTAATTCTCCGGTAACCCAGGCTTCGTTTTCATGAATGACTAATAATATATATTTTTTAGAAGGTGATGGCTAGCTCCTCCACAGGCTAGACATTTCATGTTTCTAATAATGCAGAAATCACCGGAGGTCCTTTTAATTAACAGTGATTTCAACCCTAGTTATTAAATCCGTACCAAACTACTGATTAAACCATGAAACTTGTGAACCAAAGCATTATCCTGAATGGTTTGGTATAAAATACCAGATTCGCAATACCGGATTTGCAATGACCTATCATCAAACTGTGTAAACCAACAGATCACATAGGTTAATCTTTTTAACCCGTGCATAGATAAAAGAAAAAAAAAATACCGTGTGTATCTGTGAAAAAACTCAAAAATACTTAACTAAACTACTGAAGTCATTGAACTTTAAAGTCATTAATTGTATTTGAAGATTTAAATAATTTTGTTATGCTCTAGGGTTTAATGATTAAGCTAAAAATTTCTTTTGAATTTCTATGATATATGTTGTTTCAAGACTTTTGGACTATACAACTTGGTTATTTGATGAGATGTGTTTTTTTTTCCTCTAACTTTATGTGATATGATGTAATTTATTTTATTGGTATAATTTATTAATTTACCTAAATGTAGTATTTTTATTTTATTTTAGTTTCTTTTTATAATTATAAAATATACTAATTAATTAATAAATTTATAACTCAACCAATGAACCACTGGTTGAAACAATAAACCAATTCTTTAGCTGGATCAATCTCCAGTACGGTTTGATAACTATGATTTCGACAATACTTGCAATGCATGCTTAGTTTTGTTTTTTGTTTTTTTTTTTTCAAAGCCTAATGTATGCTTAGTATCAAAGTCAATGCATTTTCTCAGCAGCCTTAAGTTAGTAAAGTAATAAATGAAGCTTAAGTAACTATTCAAGTAACTCTACTTTATTATTTGAGGGTTAATGCACATGAACAAGTATAAAAAGGCTTAGTTGGCCATTCTTTTATGTACGAAAGACAATGATTTGTAGTAGTATCTTCAAAATATTTTTTTATGACGTTTTATATTTTTCATAAAAGTGATATCAAAATTTTTCTAAAAAGATTAATTAACAATTGCCCTAAGAATACCTATTAACGTGAACTTCTATATATATATATATATATATATAATTCATTTTCTCCATTATCATGAAGACATCATCTTATTTCACTAAACCCCAGTATATTTTAGTATTAGAGCCTAAGAGCCATCTTACAACATGTTAGGTTTAAAATTATTATGTGTTGCCAACCCATTTCCAAAACCTTGTCCAATTATATTTTGAGTTGTAAGATCGGTTGATGATTGAAAAAGCACATCGAGCTATGTATGCATTTTTGGATTAGGAGTATTTTCTTGAGCTTCAAAAAAGCAATATTGTGCGGCACAATCTTCAGAAAAACTATGTGGCAGCTAAACAGCTTCATCTCAAGCAATTTGGTTATGAAAATTTTTGGAAGACATTAGGATGAAACAGGAAAGAGTTACAAAGATACGTTGCGACAAGAAGTTCACTATTTAGAATGTTGTTAGCCATGAATGCACAGAGCACATATCCATCAAATACCACTTTATACAAGAAGCAATTGAAAATGACAAGATAGAACTAATATATTATGGGTCATATTAACGGATACCCTTAGAGCAATTGTTAATAGGGCGTGGCTTCTGTCCAGTGCACTGAAGGCACTGGATCCATTGCAATCATGACACATGTTCGAAAATAAACACGTGTCATGATCACAACAGGTCCAGTGTCACAGGACACTGGACAGAAACCACACCCTTGTTAATAAACCATAATAAAAAAGTTTTAACACCACTTTTATGAGAAATATAAAAGGCTATCAACAATATTTATTATTTTATCATTCTCTCAAAAAAAATGTTCCTAAAAATAGTTCATAAACCAATACTCTAAGGGTATTGGTTAACATTTCTCATATATTATAAGCAAATGATCAAATTGTTGACAATTTCACAAAGGCGCTTTCCAATGAAAATTTTATTCACTTAAAAGAAATGCTCAAGTTAGTCAGAAAATGCTTTAAGTGGGAGTGTTGAAACTAATTAATGCATTTATAGCTATCTTAAGTTAGTAAAGTAATAAATGAAGTTCGTGTAATTATTCATTGAACTCTACTTTATTGTTTAAGGGCAGTTCGTGAACAAGCAAATGTATGAAAAAAAAAACATAATTGATCATTGCTTTATGCATGTACGGAATATAATAATTTGTAATAGCATTCAAGAAATATACTCATTCCACTAAATTGATTTTTTATTTTTTATTTTTTGGGGAGGGGGGATAGGTTTGGGGATTTTTTTTTTTTTTTTTTTTTTAAGCTCCTCTTTTCTTATGGTTTGTCAAGTGCAGTGTCAGAATTTTTATTCCTTAATTAAATGAATAGAGAATTTTATCGTTAGTAGTGTCTATATAACCTTTTTCTTAAATGTTTTTCTTTTCTCTTGCTCGGATTATTGAAAAAATTAATATAACATCCATTTTTTTATTGGTAAGCAAACTGAGTTAACAAAGAAAACCCATTCATTACAAAGAAGTACAGGACTAGCCAGACATTGGTCCCAAGACCAATCTACAGGCAATTTGAACATTGTTTTTATGATGAGAAAAATTGATGAACAATCAACCCACATAGTGGGAAAGTATGAGACAATGACACAGTCTCATAAAATTATCCTCTCATAATATGTAAGATCCAAAGACCATTTTATAAGATAATGTTTTCCTAATTAGAGTATTAGATGTGAGATCATCATGGATTTATTGCTATGAGAGAGAAAAAAAAGAATAAAAACAATATGAGGTGCATTAATTATGTTAATCAATAAGTAATTTTTAAACCACTTAAATGATAGGAACTAAGAAGCCGCCGTGGCCTATCACCTTGTGAGTCTAAGGTTGTAGGTTGAAGTAGTGATTAGTTCCATCAAGTACACTGAACACTTGCAAGTTTTATTTGTCTAATTTTGATTATATACCCAAAAAAATCAGTAAGTAATTTTTAAGATGTTATTTAGACATACAAAAGGAACCTGTAGTCATCTCGCGTTAAAAATAAATAAATTTTTTCTAAATGTCTATTATGCTAAGTTACTAGAATAAGGTTTCTCTCCAAAACTAGTTTGGAGAGACATCTTTCAAACTCCTCTTATATCTTTTTATTTGATGTAAATTTTGAAAATTTAAGAGTTAAATTGCATATTCTTTTTATTAACATTTGTGTCAAATTTTATTCAAATCGAATATTATTTACTATTTGCTCAATAAACTTATTTATATACATACTTTTAGACCACAAAATTTTGAAATTTAAACATTTAATAAATGATATAACTATTAATTTTTTATTATCTTGATAAAATTTTGTAAGTATAAAAGATATAATAAAAATATTAAATTTAACTATTACAAAATTTTAAAATTCTTATCTAATAAAAAAAAATACGATAGAAGGTTGAAGAAGTTTTCCAAATACGAACTCCATGGGTCAAAGGTTTCAGGGAATTGGAATTAAAAATATTAAACTTGTCCAATTGATAATTTCGGTGAAAAAGATATTAATCAACCTAGAGAGAGTTAATCAAAAAAAAAAATCAACCTAAAGAGAGAGAGAGAGAGAGAAAGGTACCAAAAGTAGATTCCATTTCCATCTTAGGCTGGCTCTAGGTGCTACTACATACAAAACTCACTGTAATGAACACAATGCATTTTCTTTATGAAAAATGGACCCAGGCTTATAATAAAATGTTTTTATATATACTCTTCAACTTGGTGCAGCTTCGTGTTATTAATAAGTCTCTCTTTCTCACTAAGACTCTCTTTTGGAGGACTATTTCTTTCACCACTTTATAATAAGATCTGTGTTTGAGAGAGAGAGAGAGAGATGGAGCTCACACAACATGGTTTCTTGGAGGAGTTGCTGGCTCCAAGAAGAGACACTTGGAGTGCTTTTTCTAATGGAGTGAACGAGTTGTTCCCTAATGGGTGGAACTTCGATGCCTTAGAAGAGAACCCAGTTTTGGCTACTCCAACAGCTCCTCCATTTGTAGGATTCTCCACACCAACAGGACCCAGCTTTGAATGTCCTTTTAGTGACCAAGCTTACCCTTTTCTTGATGGATTCACAGAGATTGAAACATCATACTCAAAGAATGAAAAACCACTCCCATTTCTATCCCAAGAAGATTATCCATCGATGGTGGAGGATGAAGAGCTTGGTTTTCTTGGCTGTGAAAATCTCAGTTTGCAAGAGAGAAATAGTTCTGGCTGCAAAGTTGAGATGGAAGTCATGGAACAAGCTGCTGATATTCCAGGTTTCAACATGGGTTTCTGTGGAGAGAAAAAGAGTAAGTCTAAGAAGTTAGAAGGGCAGCCCTCAAAGAATCTAATGGCAGAAAGAAGAAGAAGGAAGCGCTTAAATGACCGCCTTTCCATGCTCAGATCAATAGTTCCTAAGATAAGCAAGGTGATCTAAAATTTTCATCTGTTCTTGTTGTTCCATAAACAGTAAATCTCTTAGTATTTTAATTTCTTTCTGAAGTTGGCCAATTAATTTGTGCTGTGTGCATATATATATATATATAAAAAGAGAGGGAGGGAGAGATACCATTAAAATATAAAATAATTTTCATGATCACTAAGATTAAATTGAAGAATGTGAATGTTAGCAGATGGACAGAACATCTATACTCGGAGACACCATAGATTACATGAAAGAGCTCCTGGAAAGAATCAATAAATTGCAAGAAGAAGAAACGGAAGAGTCTAAAAATCAGCTTAACTTAATGGGCATCTCCAAGGAGCTAAAGCCAAATGAAGTATTGGTGAGAAATTCCCCAAAGGTAATATTTTTTGTCTTGCACTTTTATTACTACCCATTAAGTCCTATATATTACTCAGTTACTGAATTGAATTTTATGCCTCCGTGACTTCACAGTTTGATGTGGAGAGGAAAGACATGGATACCCGGATTGGTATATGCTGTGCAGCTAAGCCAGGATTGTTGCTATCAACAGTGCACACCATTGAAGCACTAGGCCTTGAGATTCAACAATGTGTTATAAGCTGCTTCAATGATTTTTCAATGCATGCTTCTTGTTCTGAGGTATGTATATACATTGTCTTAGTAAGCGCCTCACATTATTATTACCCTTAGTGTTTTCTAATGTGTATTTGTCAATATATGATGGTGTTAGGGAGCTGAGCAGCAAACATTTGTGAGTTCTGAAGACATAAAGCAAGCATTGTTTAGAAACGCAGGTTATGGAGGAAGATGTCTGTAGAAGAAAAAGATGAAAAAGGATTCTGGATACAAGGCTTGAAGAGATGGGTTTTTAAAGTTGTTCTTCTTCAAGGAATTTTACAAGTGAGAAGTTGTCATAATAATGTCTTCTAAATAAAGTGTCACTCATTTATCTGGTCCATCTCAAAGCAATTATGTATTGTCTACTAGAATTTTTTTTCCAAGGATCATTTTGGTCCCTCTCTAACTCAGAATTCTATCAATAAATCAATAACAAAATAGTTTTGTTGAAAATATTTTTAATGGAATTAGAATGTATACATATGTGGAATATATGTACAGAATTTGTTGATTGATTAAAGTTTTTTCTAGGAGCTGAAACAACTGATTATAGATACATATTGCAATATTGGACATAAACATCCACCATAATTGAAACATTTGGGATGTAAACCATAGTGACCTGTTGTCCCTTAATCTACATAAGAATATGAAGAACACTACTGATAAGCAACATAGAAATCATAATGGCCAAAACAGCAAACTCAATTTGAATGGGCAAAATGGTCGGTAACATGACATACCATGCTAATTAATGGAATGCCATCAAACTATTCTTTCCTATCCTTTTTTTGTTTGATGGGGGTATTAGTCTTCCAATGGTAGCTCTAGTTATCACTAACTTCATTTACTAAGTTTCCTGTTAATTGCAATTCAAAACATTTAAGCTCCGTTTGGTAGAGTTATTAAACAATTCATTTTCAGTTTTTAAACAACATTATTCACATTTTCATGTACTTTTTCATCCACAAGTATTTCAAAAAAATACAAACAACATTACTCAAACTTCTTTACTAAACGAGCCCTTAGATGGTAAAGGAGTAACCTATTATGGTGAATAAATACACAGTCTGATAGCTAGGTCTAAGACAGGAGGAATCTAGTTATGGTAGTTTTTTTTTGGTAATTTGATAGAAAATAATTTAGAAGAATCTAACTTTTGACATCAGAATCTAGTTTATTATGCATGTGTCTGAGAGAGAGAGAGAGAGAGAGAGAGAGAGGGGTTGTCTATATAGTAGATTTATGTTTCATGTAATACCAGTATACCACAGAGGGTGGACCATGAACCAGTTGCAAAAGTGGAGTCCAGTTCAAGAACCCAGTACTATGGTTATCAACATGGTACTCGTGTCTAAAGTCCAATGAAACTTATTGATGGTGGAGTGGTAGCCATTGAGATATCTGAAAGCAACTAAACAAACGGAGCAAATCAGAGACAGCAAAGCCAGGACTGAACCAGGCAAGCCGCAAGTTCCAATGTTCTATTCAATTCTTTTAGTACTGTATATCTACTCCATGCTTCTTCTTCTTCTTCTTTTTTCCTTTTTTAGGCTTTTGGTAGGGTAAGTTACTTCATGCTCATACGGGAAACTTAAAAAAAGAGCCGAAAAAATAAAATAAATAAAAAATAAAAGACAGAAGTGACTTATTAGCAAACTTAATTTCCTTGGCAGTACTTTAATATTCTATTATTAGTACGGAAAAGTTGATTTTAGAAGCAATCCAGGATTGATACTCAGTCATGTAGCAGATTAAGAGTTCTTAAGTAAGCATCTCCACACAAAATAGACCCCCAAAGGAATCCCAAGTAGAATTTTCATCAATGGGCTGTAGCCCAAATGGCATTTCACACTTAGTGTAGGAAAAATTATATCTTGTTTTGAGTATATTCTCTCTCACAACAAATAGGTCCCAATTGTGGGACCTATTTGCTGTAAGAGAGATGGTGTATACAAGGGTTGGTTTAGAATTTTATTGTGGCTATGATTTTTCCTCTCTATTTTTGTAGTATGATTATGTATGATCCCCACCTGGTTTGGCAAAATCCAAATTTTATTTTCTGAACAATGCTGGCGGGAAATACCAAATGATTGCTATCCACAAAGCTTGCCTAAAAGTACTACATCTTAAGTTTCAACAGCATGCTACTCTATCTTTTCTCTTAAAAAAAAGAAAAGAAAAAACAGCATGCTTCATAATTTTGATAGTAATGATCAAAGTAAGCTTCTTTAAGAGTCTGAAGGGGCTAGAAATAATACATGTGGTTAAAAAGTTGAAAGCCATGTTTGATTTCTTATTCCTTGATCAAAAGAAATCCTGCACAAGTAACTAAAATAGTGCAACCACGACTAACTTGAATCGGATAAGGATTGAAGTTTCATCATTTTACGAAAATTCTAGCATAAGATAAGGACTTTTTGTCCTTTACCAAATACTTAACGACACCATTCATGAACTTTGGAATAATTTTAATTTGGACTGAGAATTATTTAAGCAAAACAGGAACACAGCTAAACAATCCAAAATCATTTTTTAAATTGCAAACTTAACAGCTGAACAAAACTTCAATTGTTACTGTCTTTCTTGTCTTCAAGCCCACAATTGACGCTCCATGCTTAAATTTTGGTTCATAGAATTTAGTTTGTCAAACAAGTAGCCGACATATCCAACCCATCAAAATCGTCTGAAGTCTTTCATATTCCCCATTTAGGCAGGTTAGACCCAAATATACAATGATCCATAAGAAACAATCCAACCCAAATGTGTCGCATCTGAAAGTATTATAAATTTAGATTTTTTTTTTTAAAAATGCTAACAAATTTTTTTATTTATTGGTTGATCAATTTGTTTAAACATATGGGAATCATGTTAGGAACATATGTCAATGTAGAATTGGCTAATCTTCTGATAAAACGCACTCTACTTGTAATTTGATAGATCTAGAATGTGGTTAATACTTCAAGTAACAGAGTTTCAAGTCCAAATGTTAAAGGCTTAAAGCCATGTAAATCTGTTCAAGAATCAAGTGAAGAAATACTGGATTTTAAAACTCAACAGTTAACTCGACAGATAACATTTATCGAGGTTTAAAAGGCAGCTTTTGCCTGATGCTCGAAAGTTGCTCGATAGATACCCTATCTATCAAGATTTAAGAAAATCAGATTTTCAGTTTTGATTTCACTCCAATCCGTGTATACATATTTAGGTTTTCTTTTCTTACAACCCTAAACATATATATGGATTATTTTAAAGGGTGTCATAGCTAATGCAAGTGAGTGCAACTTGATGCAAAAGTTTTTCACAAGCATATTGTAACCGAAGACAATTTGTCCTAATTCATATTTCTATTCAAGAAGCTGCTGTGTTTGTACGCCGTAGGGTTTTGTAACCAAGGAGTTTCGTAATCTTCATCGTATTGATGAATTGAAGAAATTTGCAGCCAACATCCTTCTCAAGTTGGTGGTTGTCACGTACTTAGATTCGTGCATCAATTGGTTAGTCACGTACTGGAAGCCGTGAATTGAAAATGAGAGATTGTTACTACAGAATAAGTTTAATTGGGTATTGGTGTAAGGATTCAACTGTAAATTGGTATAAAGTACTAGGATTCCTTTACTTGTAATCGTTTGTTGTGATAATAATGAATTCTCGGGAGTAGTGACTTTAAACTCACCCGATGAAATTTTTGCCTTTGAGGTTTTCCTTATTCGTAAACAAATTTCCGTGTCAAATTTATTTTCCACTACATATTAATTTAGTTAGTGATTTATTTGTGCTACCACGCGTATTGCATGCTAATTGAATTAATTAATTAACTTGACTAATTAATTGATTAATTCATCACAAAGGGTCAATCCATTTTTGGCTTATTACAATTAACTCTTTTTTCTTTTTCTTTTTTAATTAAGTAATTAAAAAAAAAAAAAAAAGCTTCTCTTAAATTTCAAAGGAATGAACCCATGAAGGTAAATTTCACCCTTACGTTAGCAAAAACCAAATTTACCAAGTGTAGGATTTCCAAAATGGGTTAGATTCAAAAGTCACCAATTATACATGGCAGCTTCCATTAGCAATATGAAGAAAACTACATACTAATTGATCTTGAAAACTTTCAACTAAAACAAGAACTAAGTTCCATCTTCACTTTCATCATCATCGAAATCAACACTATCATCATCATTGGAATCAGAGTTGCTCATGGCATTAGCTTGTAAGCGTTGATACTGACTGATAACATCTCTTGCATCAGATGACAAGGCATTCTTTGCAGCCCTAACAACGTCAATATTCTGAACAGGGATATCTTTTCTATCCTCTTTAACAATAAAGAACTTGCGTGCCCGTGCTGATGCTGCTTTTCTTTTAACTTCCCTGCAATGCAATTGGTCAATATACTTATCATGTAAGACCCTGTTTTTGACCTGCTTCAGTACTGGGGGACTAGCAAGGGTTGTCAACGATGAGCCACTTAATCTAGAAATGGGCCTTTTATGGCTTGAAGGTCTCTCATGGCACTTTTTAAGAAATCCTTGTTTTCCTGAAGACTGCATTGGAGTGGAAAGTATAACACCCGGCTGAATAGCTTGAGTAGACGGATCCATATTGGGCTCAAGTACTGAAAATAGATCTGCCTCATAATCCTGGTCCGCACAATAATGCTTTTGTATTAAGTGTCTGAAAATTTTTCGTCCAGGACGAGTCTTCTGTTTATTGCAACTCAACCTTTTAACCATTGGCTTAAGCAATTTACTTTCTGAAAGAGAAAAATTGTGAATGGGTGAAGACTCTGCTTTTTTAGTCCTCAATCGAGGCTGAGGTTGAAGTGGGGTTAAATTGTCAGAGTGAACTTTATCAAAGCACTCCTGTGCAGACTTTCCTGGCACCTGTGATAAATTTTTGTATGGATATAAGTTCACCATTGATAAAATTTGAATAAACATTGTTGATAAAGCTAACTCCATGATTAAAAATGGCAGAGTTAGTGCACTAAATAAATATTAAAGAGGAAGTATATGCTGACAGCAGGCTTTAGCATAACATTCTCAATTATATTTTTCATATAAATCTAATAACAAGACTAATATGCCAATGCTACGTTAAAAATTTGTTGATTGAATATGTAGTTGATAATCACAACAAACTGACGCAATATGTCCTTATCTAGTTCTCCTATGACTTCATACAAAAAAAGAGAGGTTAATTTCCCACTTTTTCCCCCATTTTTTTGACAGAATAGTGTTAGTGATCATTCTGCAGCTCATCAAGGCTCTGTGTCTCAACAAAAAGTGATCAACAGCAGTGAAGTTAGTTAAGCAGTTCCTTGCAGTTAGTAACAGCACCTAGATTAGTTAAACAGCAGTTAACACTTAACAGACTTACCTAAGGTAGTATCAGTGCTTGACAAATGATTGAATACAGATTCATTCTCTCTTTCCATCTCAGTTTTTCAGTATCTTCTTTTCCTTTCTTTTCACCTGTGCCATCTGGCATTACATTGATCAAAGGCATACCAGATGCACAACCATCAAATCTTAAATACAGAGTTCATTCTCTCTTTCTTTCTCAAATTTTCATTTTCTTCTTTTCCTTTCTTTCACCAGTGCATCTGGCATTGTATTGATCAATGGCATAACAGATGCAGACAACCATTAAATCTTGAATACAAATTTCATTCTCTGTTTCCTTCTCAGTTTTTCAATTTCTTTTCTTTCTTTCACCTGTCCCATGACTCCCGTCTGCATAGCATTGATCAAAAAGGCATACTAGATACACAACCATTAAATCTTTCAAATATCACTGTCACCAACCGAGGGAAGATTAGCTGCATCTGTGCTATGCCCTAAAAGGGCTGGTTACATTACAATTAGGGCTCCTCTTAAATACTAATATAACCCAGATTGATCTAGTTCGTGCCCAATGCAGGACTCAACAGACGTCCACAAAACAACACTCTTTATACAATCTAATCCAATCCAAACAATTTGGAATATAACAAGTATAGACACTTTACAACTGACTCTAGTATGGGCTTTTATGTTAATATCTATTATTTGAAATGACAATAGAGGTTCGAAGCTCTCTTATAAGTCCTGCAATTGGTTGGAAGTACCTAGACTTGTACTCCAAGTTGAACAATGATATCTCCAAAAAACAGTAGTTCATAAAGTTTATGGAAGCTAACAAAATTTACACAATCTCAACTGTAAGACTTGAACTCTACCAACATGTTATTGAAAGACACCTAGTTCCCAATAAGTAAGCAACTTTTGCCACTCCTTGAAAAGAATATGATCCTAGCTCTTGCAAATTCTATTCCAAGACTATACTTATAAAAGAAATCAACAAACTTATGCCCTTTCCCCAAAGCACACTTACCTCATGTAAATAGAAACAAACAGAACAAAAAAAACAGGAAATTACAGGCCATAGAATCAAAGAAATAGAAAAATACCAGTTTGGAAACCTTCTTCCAGAAATTGGGTGTTGGCTTTGCCACAAAATAAGCTCTTTGCAAAGCCAATTCTTGTTCCTTTGTCCACTCCTTAGTCATCCCACGATCTTCCTCATCTCGCTTTCGCTTCCTGTTTTTCCCAATGTCCTTAGCCATCCTCTCTTTGCCTTCCACAATTACCGCTTCCGGACTAATAGAACTCCTCCTTGTCCTCCTCTCACGTTTCCTCACAATTTGTTCACAAGAATTCACAACCTTGTCTGCTTTTTCATCATCTGTTAAATCCACTTCATCCAAAGACTTTTCATCATCTGTTAAATCCACTTCATCCAAAGACTTACCACTGCCACTCTCTTCCACATGTTCATCAACAACATTTCGTTGATTAGAAACCCTCTGAGATCGTCTATGCCCTACAACTTCCTCAACACTACCATTCAATTTTGAAGCCTCCCTCGACCCAGAACTCATATTCCCACGACTACTCAACCCAACATCAGATTTCCTTGTTTTCATTGAAACTTTCTCCTCACAATCTACGCGTGCATCAACCATATTTTGCTGATTAGTAAACCTCGGAGACCGTCTAAGACTCCGAAACACTTCTGCGCAACTATTCAACCTTGGAGATCTCCTCAACCCAGAACTAAAATTCCTCAAATTTCTCGACCCACAAGCGGATTTACTCAATTTCTTTGAAGATTTTTCTGGGTATTTTTTGCTTTCTGGCGGAGAGCTGAGAAACCTGTTGTTTCTGGAGTTGGTCTTGGGAGTTTTAAGATCTTCGGGTTCTGAGATTATTCTTTTCCCGTGAAGTCTCAGAGATTTTCTGAGACTCGTGGGCTGCTGTGGTTCTGGAGTGTTCTTATGGCGGAGAAATCTCGGAGATCTGCGGAGATTCCTGGGTTGCTCGGTGCTGACAATCGGGGTTCTCTCTGGCATTTTCACAAACACTTCATGGTCTTGTTTCATTAGGAGGGAAAAAGATATTCAAAGATCAAACTCCGCAGAGAAATGGGCTGTTATCAATTTTTACAAGAATAAAAAAGAAGAAGTGGGATTCGATGGGCCGGATCCAACGGTATTGGGCTTCTTTATGAATTCCTTAAGACCACTATTCGGGTTTCCTTTTATTTCTTTATTTATTTATTTTTATCAATAGAAAATAAGGCTAGGGGCAATACAATTGGTGGCACTCTTCTCCAACTCGGAGCACCTCCTCTCTTTAACAGTGGAACCAAGTATCTCTCTACCTACTACTTAGAGTACTTGTTATACAGACCAAAAGTCTCTTTATTTTAATTACTAATACTCTCTTATTTTAATTTTCAAACATGTTTTAAGTACACAGTGACAATGCAAATTATGCAGTGTAACTCTTGCTAAAAGTTACACCAATTAATAGATTTTTATTATATTAATATTTTGACAAACCTGTCATTAAATTACATGTTTTTATGTTCTTAATACGTATACCAAATTTTATGTCAATTAATTGTTATTTACTATTTGATATGAATAAAAGACATCACGTCCAACTTGAATATGGTTATATGTGATTTTCTTAAACAAATTAATCACACAATTTACTACAACTTGATAAAGTAATTTTTTTTTTTTTTAGATAGAGTTTCAACCTATGGCGTCCGCTCCTGATGATAGTTTTTTATCATCAGACCAAGACACCAATCAGTTTTTGGTGTAGGCGGAGATTGAACCCCAGATCTCTTATTCAACAATCAAAGACTTTACCAGTTGAGCAAACTAGAACCCACACTTGATAAAGTAATTAACTGTGAGTAATAGACAATCACTTTCATATTGACCCACCATTTTTTTTTTATTCATAATCGACTACTATAAAGTTGTGACAAATTTTGTGACCCAAAAATTATACTGGGGGGGGGGGGGGGTGGGGGAAGCAAAAATGAATAAATAAAGAGGAAGAAGGGTGTACGTTGGGAGAAATTATAGAGTCCTCTGGTGGACCACGTCACTTGTCCACCATTCCACTAAAAAACTTCCACTTGTTTAAAATTGCTGAGTCAGTAATTGACAGTTTTTTAGTGGAATGGTGGACCACATCACTTATCCACCATGTGGATTTTATAATTTCTTGTACGTTGGAGCAAGAATCCCACTCATGACTCATGCAACTTGACCAATGTATTTTTCGGTTTTTCCTCATCCAAAAACCGCATTATAATATTTGATGAAAAGGTGACCCTTATCTACCTAATTTTTGTGATTGGCTTCCCCATCAATAGGGGTGGCAAATGGGCGGGTTGGGTCATAAATGGGTTGGGTGTGTAATTACTCATTTATCCATTTATGACCCGTTTATATATAAATTAATTATCCATTACCAACCCAACCCATTTAATTAGTAACCCACCCATTTAATCTAATATGACTCAAATACCTCTAAAACTACTTGAATACCCTCTTGACCTCCAAAATCACCAAAATACCCTTAAATACTTAAAATGATACAAATACCCCTACACTTCCAAAATTACCAATATACCATTGGACATCCAAAATTATACCCAAAATTTCTAAAATGAGCAAAATATCCATGAAACCTCTAAAATGACCAAAATACCCTCGATATCTCTAAAATCACCATATATACTTAAAACCAACTAAAATGACCAAAATACCTCCGAAACTCAAAAAATGACCAAAATACCCCCGAAACTCAAAAAATGACCAAAATACCCTCGAAACCTAAAAATGACCAAAATACCCCAAAAATCTAAAAAATGACCAAAATACTCCCAAAAAAATGACCAAAATACTCTCAAAACCCAAAAAAAATGACCAAAATACTCCCGAAATCTAAAAATGACCAAAATACTTCCAAAACCCAAAAAATGACCAAAATACTCCCAAAACCTAAAAAATGACCAAAATACCCCCGAAACCTAAAAATGACCAAAATACTTCCAAAACCCTAAAAATGACCAAAATACCCGCGAAACCCAAGAATGACCAAAATACCCCCGAAACTTATAGAATGACCAAAATACTCCTGAAACTCAAAAATGACCAAAATACCCTTGGAACCTAAAAATGATCAAAATACCCCTGAAACCTAAAAATAACCAAAATACCCCCTAAAACCCAAAAAATGACCAAAATACCCCCAAAACTCAAAAAATACCAAAATACTCCCGAAACCCAAGAAATGACCAAAATACCCTCAAAACCTAAAAATGACCAAAATACCCCCGAAACCTAAAAAATTACCAAAATACCCCAAAACCTAAAAATTATCAAAATACTTCAGAACCCTAGAAATTTACCGAAATAACCAAAAAAATCTAAAAATTATTGAAATAACCCTAAAACTAAAAGATGACATAAATGCCCTCGTAACCTAAACATTGACTAAAATACTCTTAGAATCTAAAAGATTATCAAAATACCCCCGAAACCTAAAAAATTACCAAAATTCCCTCGAAATCTAAAAAATTACTGAAATTCCCTCGAAACCTATAAAATGACTGAAAGACTCATAGAACCTTTAATTTGTCAAAAATATCCTCGAAACATCCAAAATACTCTAAACCTCTATTTCGGTAATTTTAGGTGTTTCTGGTGTATTTTGGTCATCTTACATGTTTAGCGGTATTTTGGTCATAATTTGGGTTTCAGGGGTTTTTATCGATCATTTTTTTTTAGGTTTTGGGGTTATTTTGCTCATTTTTTAGGTTTTGGGGGTATTTCGATAATTTTTTAGGTTTCAAGGTATTTTGGTAATTTTTTTAGGTTTCGGGGGTATTTCAGTTATTTTTTAGGTTTTGGAGGTATTTCGGTCATTTTTTAGGTTTAGGGAGTATTTTGGTAATTTTTTAGGTGTATGGTGTATTTTGGTAATTGTTAGGTTTTGGGGGTATTTCGGTAATTTTTTTAAGTTTTTGGGATATTTTGGTCATTGTTTTAGGTTTTGGGGTTATTTTAGTCATTTTTTAGGTCTTGGGGTATTTCAATCTTTTTTTAGGTTTTAGGGGTATTTCAGTCATTTTTTAGGTTTATGGGGTATTTTGGTAATTTTTTAGGTTTAGGGTGTATTTTGGTAATTCTTAGGTTTCGAGTGTATTTTGGTCCTTTTTTTAGGTTTTAGGGGTATTTTGGTCATTTTTTAGGTTTCGAGGGGGTATTTTGGTAATTTTATGGATTTCAGAGGTATTTTAGTCATTTTTTAGGTTACGGGGTAATTTGGTAATTTTTTCAGGTTTCGGGGGTATTTTAGTTATTTACAGGTTTCATAGGTATTTTGGTCATTTTTTAGGTTTCGGGGGTATTTTAGTCATTTTATAGGTTTTAAAGGTATTTTGGTCATTTTTTGGGTTTTGGGGGTATTTTGGTCATTTTTTTGATTTTTGAGAGTATTTGGGTCATTTTTGGGTTTCGGGGGTATTTTGGTCATTTTTTGGTAATTTTTAGGTTTAGAGGGTATTTTGGTCATTTTTAGGTTTTGGAGGTATTTTGGTTTTTTTTTTTGGGTTTTGAGGGTATTTTGGTAATTTTTAGGTTTTGGGGGTATTTTGTTCATTTTTTAGGTTTTTGGGGTATTTTGGGTTTTGAGGGTATTTTGGTCATTTTTTGGTAATTTTTAGGTTTTGGGGGTATTTTGGTAATTTTTAGGTTTTGGAGGTATTTTGGTCATTTTTTGGGTTTTGGGGGTATTTTGATAATTTTCAGGTTTTGGGGGTATTTTGTTCATTTTTTGGATTTCGGAGGTATTTTGGTCCTTTTTTGGGTTTTGAGGGTATTTTGGTCATTTTTAGGTTTCGGGGGTATTTTGGTCATTTTTTGGTAATTTTTAGGTTTTGGGGGTACTTTGGTAATTTTTTGAGTTTCAGGGGTATTTTGGTAATTTTTTTAGGTTTTGGGGGTATTTTGGTCATTTTTTAGGTTTTTGAGGTATTTTGGTAATTTTTTGGATTTTGAGAGTATTTTGGTCATTTATTAGGTTTTAAGAGTATTTTGGTCATTTTCTAAAAGTTTAGATTTTATGTTGTTTATTTAAATTTTAGATTGGTTTAGTAGGTATTAGTGGATTTATCCATTTAGACCCATCTAATTAAATAACCAAATGGGTCTTTACCAATTTAATCCAAATATTCAAATGAGTTGGGTTAAGACTTATCCAAATAAGGTGAATAATGGGTGGGTTCATAGATATGGATAAAAATTGACACCCCTAAGTCCCCTACCCACCACTTAACCCTAATGATTCATTAGATTCCGATAAATAAGCACATCCATTTTGACGCTTGGGGAGCACATTAGATGGTTCCAAAGGTTAATTAAATTACATGTGCATCAACTTCTCTTTTTCATTTTTTTTTTATTTTTTTATTTTTAAGAGGACAACTCTTTTAACTAATCCTCCGTGTACCATAAAAATGGAAAGGACCAAGGATGAAAGGACAGGAAAAAAACAAAAACAAAAAAGTTTCCTTGTTTAATTTTTATTTTAATGAACGGGTGAAAATGTATCATTCATGCTTTTTCTGGTTTATACCTAACTTTTACGAGGAATTCCATTATAACTACTCATTATTAGAAGATCTACTTGATCGATTTCTTGTGCTTGGAGTAGCCCACTCCATCAACATCATCAACCTGTTGGGTTTATAGGCAAAAGCCTACAATTTCTAACTCTTTTACGTTTTCTTTCCTTTTTTTACGCTATTGTCGGGTCCTACTAGGGCTTATTTTACTTTTGTTCGATGTAATTATAACCTAACAGAAAAGAATAGCAGTGATATGCAGTATTATTAGGTACTATCCTGGCTTTGATTGGTTAAAAATCCTATATGTTTGTTCATATATGCTTGGGGTAAGCTTTGTGCAGATTCTGATGAGAGAAGCATCTGAGATCAGGTCGCATTATCCAACCTGGCATCCCATTTTTAGTACAATATATTATGAGATACAATCTAAATTGCATTATTTGATATCTGGGTGGTGATTTAGTGATAAAAAGTTATTGTAACCCATTACATTTGTAAGTTTAAGAGTTAAGGATTTGAATAGTGGCAAGTTTTATTATTACTCGAGCAACCTCTCATCATATATGGGTAGGATTTAACTTTTACGTGAGTGGAAAATTGTAACCGCATGGGCGAGCCTACTTTTTCTTTTTTCTTTTTTAATTTTGCATTATTTCATATTCTTTTGTCATTAATTTTTTTTAATATATAAATAGGATTTAAACTTGTAACGTAAGTTTTATGATAATTGTTTTTTTATTATGGGGTTGGTCAAGACAAGTCTTAATTGGTTAGTGTAAATATAATTAAATTCATGTATCTTATCATTCAACGACTAAATACATTACTATACATTATCATTTGAGCTAAACCAGACTCACATTTGATAACTATAGTTATTATATATGAACATATTTCATAATCTCATCTTAGGGTAATTTTATTCCAACTTAACAGTCAGTGCATGATAATTTAACAGCCAAATAATCTCTACCTAGAGCTAGAGGCATGTGGCTGTTTTGAATCTTTTGATGGCTTTTTAAGATTCATAATTGTTTTGATACTAAAACATAATGATCAAAGTATCAAACTATATCCACAACTTTCTTTTTGCTAAATTATGTTTGTCTTTATCTTTATCCCACCATTATTTAAGTGGCATTAAGGTAGTGGTTTAAAATTTGATTAAGACAATTAATCTTTGGCATTACACAAAGAAGATGGCTTAAAAAAAAAAAAAAAAAAACGAGAATCATCAGCCACTGTTGGGATAAGACCACTCAGAACCCACTATGGATTGTCCATTGAAAGGCTTCTGTCCCATGTGAATTTGGTGCAGAAGGGACCCATTAGATGAGTACTGCTTGTCATCCGTACGTTTACAGAGGTATTCTTTGAATTCAACGCATGCAATTAGCCAAAATGGGCCACGCTGCGTCAATGGCGGCCATATATGCTTTAATTTGCCGGACAAAAATGAAATGATCTCCATGAAGAAATTTTCAGTTGTACGGTTGGAGTCATTAGGTTGATGACGATACATAAGCTTAATTAGTAGTAATTATTAATTTAATTAGTATACCATCTTCTGATTATTAATTGCACGAGCTAGTTCAATAGACTAGTCTTTTCGGATTGTGTCATATGGATTTGAGATTGGAACTTGCAAGATATTTTAACCAAACAGAACTTCTAAATAATTGAAGAGGGCGTCAAGCATCCTAAAACTATTTGTGTCCTTCATACAAGATATTTTTCCATCGTCTCATCGGATTGCCATTCCCATTAATTAAGCATTCAAATCAACTTGCAAATTGTAATTCATCTCAAAAAACAAAACCCCAAAAGGAAAAAAAAATTCAACTTGCGATAAGCCCTTGAAAAGACATACTTGATAGTTTGATGCGTGAGAATTAATGAATAATAATATTAGGAACACATCCATTTTCACGTCAAAATTCACACATTTATGTGTCAACTCGAGATTAGTGCATAAGTTGATACAACATGCTCAAGTATTTGTGTTGGACCGACGTGAAAGTGTAAAAATCCAATAATGAGTTTATACATAAGCAAAGTGTGGAAAGGGGTTTGTCCGTATGTAAACTTAAAATTAAAGTACTTATAATTTAAATAAATGACAAATTTATAATTTTTTGTTGAAGAGACATATGGGTTAAAAAAAATGCAAAACACATACATAAAATACACATACATAAAATACACATACATATGTGTGTGTGTACTTGCTTGCACATGCACGTGCGCATGAGCACATATGAGTGTGCATGTGTAAAAAAAAGTCATTAGTCATTGATGTATTGTACATAAACTCATTAACTTTATAAATCCAAAAATGTATTGATGTATAGGGATGGCAATGGGGCGGGGTGGGGCCGAAGGATGGGATCTTCGCCCCTGCCCCGCATGGATTTTTCTTACCCCATTCTCGCCCTGCCCCGCATGACAGGGAAAATTTCTTGCCCCATCCCCGCCCCTTAAGGCCCTGCAAAGACCCACGAAGCCCTGCCCTACACCATAAAACTTTATTTCTTGTTAATTTTTCCTACAACTATTACCATTTTTTCAAATAAAATGACTTGTTTCAATAATAAAAATATACTTGAAATTATAAATAAATTTATCTTATCAAATCAAACTAATTTTTAGCAAAAACTAAAATAATATTATCTAAATGTTTAACAAGACAATATCACAACAAAAATCTCATAGTATGACACAATAAAAAAACCAAACTCCTAATACATAACAAAAAAAAAAAAAATTGCCTTGTTCTTCAAAAAGAATCTCCTCCCATTTTGTGACTATTTCACAGAGAATGGGACAAAGTCTCAAACTTGTACCTTATATTTTTTAATAAAAATAGAAAAAACAAAATTAAATTGTATATAATTTTTGTGTGGAGAATGAGAACGAACAACTAGAGCTAGTACATGATTGATGCCATCATATCGGCAATCAAACCAATAGGGAAACATATTCCTCATCATCTCGTTCTCCAAAAATTAAAAAAACAAAAACCCAGCTTGTAAAATAGATATGAATTTTGACAAGCATAAAGAAGCAGTGTTGTTAAGCAGCCAAATGCCCACACAAAATTACAAAAACAATGACATAGACACAAATATTTAGAGCCTCGAACCCATACCTCATTAAAAAAATTATATTATGTTCATGATAAAAAGTAAGTTAAGAAATACGTATGAATCATGAATGAAATCAGTAATTCAATAGTATATAAATTTGTTTATAATAAAGACAAAAAAAAAAGTTAAAATTGGTACCTTATTTCTAACTTTGCCAGAGAGAAAAAAGAGGTAGAGCCATGTTAGGTAGAATAAAATAAGTTAATGATATTTTTGTTTAAATAATAGGGTTTTAGGGTATGAAAAAATTACAATTTAACCCTTATTAATGCGAGGTGGGGCGGGGTGGGTCTAAAAAGTATAAACCCATCCCCATCCCGCCCTGTGATGCGGGTCTAAAATCTTGCCCCATCCCTGCCCCACCACCTTTGCGGGGCGGGAAAAACCCGCACGGGGTGAAGCAAGGAGGGGTGGGGCAAAATTGTCATCCCTATTGATGTATGATAAAATCTACAATTAGACTTTGTTATTTATTAATTTTGGTATTTAATTTGTAATTTTTGAAATTTTAGGTTTATGGTAGTTATTTCCTTGTTTTTAGTTGTTTTTAATGCTTTTTAAGTTAAATTTGTTTCCTATTATGGTTAGGTATTAATTAAGACTTACTTTAAAATTATAATTTATTGTCAATTAAGTTTTACGGAACCTTTAAATAGGCCCCCAAGTACCACCATACACGATTAACATGATGCAACACACCAAGTAACTGTCATTAGTCCACTAGCATCTGTCCATGCATTTAGCCAGCACCCACTAGCCCAATGCCTTGCACACACCATCTGATCATCATAGCAGTCTAGCCCTACCTTGCACAAAAGCCATCAAGCCCATACACAAGCAATCAATCAATAAGCCACCAATGTCATGCACCACTACATAGGGTCGACATCACTTGCTGTCGCCCATCATGAAAACCAACTCTGCCCACCATGACACTACTCTGCCATGGTCTTGGGGCATCATGTGGAGTAAGGTGCCTCTACATGCTGTCCCCTCACACTGCTCATTGGTCCAACTCGAGTAGGGAGACTAGGTATGTCCTCCTCAAAGAGCCCTTAAGAGCATTACTAATCTGGTATGAGAATTCATCAATATGCTGAGACTGCCCAATCATTCTCATTCCTCATGCCATTATTAGCTACAAGTAAAGCTCCTAACACTCTGTGCATATTAACTAGGAAAAGAAGCTAAAGACGGCCAATACTAGCACAATCTAAATTGAAATTAAAGGTAGATAAAATGTGATTACTTTTGACGTTGAGCAGTTGAGGGAGGAATGATATTAATTTGAGCGCCGTATGAACAAGGGATAAATGTGGGCAGTGGGGACAGTTTTTGTCTTAAAATTTTGAAGTGTCGACTTGTGAATTGGGATGGTCAAAATCTCAATAAAGCAAACTCAAATGTACTGGCAAGAATCACGGAAAGGGTACAAACTTGTAGTACTAGGGAAGAAAGTGGTCTTATAGTCGCTTAGATTAGCAACAGTGAAATTAGGACATGAGGGCCTACTTTGGCACCAACACCCAAGTGGTGGCGCATATCCTCTGTTGCTCATCATGTGGCGGCACCACGTTTCATAATAGCTTGTGAATATTTAATAGCAGTATACCACGAGTGTCCCTCCTTGTTTATGCTCTCTCTTTCTTTTCTTTTTTTCTTTTCTTTTTTAAGGCTTGGTGTATTAAAAATTATTAATGGGTAAATTTATAATATTTTTCTATGAATTCTTGATTTTTTCATATTCGTCTTTATACTAAACCGATGAAGTTTTATTTAAAGATTGCTGAGGCGTACAATAAAAAAGAGAAAATAGGGACGATTTCTCTAACCAAACTTAGGGGTCTTTGTCAAATAAGAATTTTTGATATTAACATATTATCAAAAGCAAAAGAGGTAGATTTTCAATTTTCAAAATATAGGATAAAATAGGATGCAATTTTACTTCTTCTTTTTTGGCTGAATGGTGCTATTTCGCGCTTGATTTGATGTCTTGTTGACAATAAGATAAAGCAGAACTAACGCTAACCTCTGTGAAGAATGAATGCCCTTTTACTCCTAGGAATGTATTTGTTGCCAAAATGCCTTTTTCTTAAAACATAGCAGATCACATATATAATTTAATAAGTGACTAATGGCTTTTTACCTAAAATGAGCAATTGCCTTTTGCGTTTCTTTCCCTTAGGCTTAATAAGACTAAATTTAGATCACACTTCTTATTCAAAAAGAGGCACACCAACTAACTCATTTGAAAGATATGATATACTTATCAACTATCATTATGAGCAGTGAGCACATCAAATACGATTATCCTTGCAATAAAAAAGTAAAATCTTGTGGGATTGCCTAAATGATAGCAAAGGTAAACATTACATTGAATTTTTGAAGCCCCAAATTTGGAGTGGTTTCTTGTCATCAACATATAGACTATAGAGCATTTTTGCCTATTTTATTGGCCATATTCTCAGTTCAATTTGGGAAAATTCCGCTAAACCTTGGTAGCTTTATTAAAACAAAGGTTATAGGAAATTAAAATTTTTGAGATTGGTTTTCCAAATTTTGGAATTCAAACTCATAAGGATACAAATAGAGCTATTTATACGCCAATAAAGTAGAAACAGAGGACTATCATGTCAATTAATTAATTAAGTGCTGGGGTGTGTGTTAAATTTGAAGATCCATAAACGAACCAACAAAACCAAGCATTGCAACTTCAGCAACCAAATTGGATTTGCATAGCACTGACTGATCAATTCTCTTCCCTCTTTGAATAATTACAAAATTTACTACAACACTTGGATTAAATGAAATACTGTAGTAAAAATTTACAAATCGGCCTGTTCTAGCTGGCTGATAACAATATCAGTAAACCTAGTGCTTTTACAGGGGAATCGAAAGTAAAATTTGCTTCCACCAGTGTCACACATAACAATAACATATACAACAAATGGTCACTTTGCTAGTACAAAGGCACTGGAAGACGTGGTAGTGGCTTTGGTGGCTTTTGCACTTTTACCACTACCTTTTCTGGATGAGGAGGGTTACACGGACATGGCATTGCTATGAACTTTGGAATCCGATCCCCTGGCATCAATACAGGCAAGCTTTGGCTTTGATTTTGCTTCAAACCCTGTTTCCCAAAAAAAAAAAATTAGTATAAACAAAAACAAGTAATTACTGAAAGTTCTTACTTATCATGTTATATTGTTTTGTGGGTTCTCTTTTCTTTTCTTTTTTTCTTAATTTGATAGCCAGAGAGATGAGGTTTTAACTTTAACGTTTATTAACCGGTTGAGCTACAAAACTCTTAGAAAGGAGTAGAAATTATTACCGTGCTTATGGGGTTAGGTTTTGAGGGTGAAGATTCGATATCAGACTCAGGATCATTGGGTTGGTCTTGAGAGAAAGAATCGCGGAGTGCTTTGAACTTGTCCCAGTGATAGCAGCAAGAGAAGATACCACTCAAGCTGAAGATGATGATCAAGAGGAGGGCTGTGCCCAGAGGGAACCCCAGGGACGGACGAGATGCGTCCACCTGGGGTGGTGAAAGATCCTGACTCTCCATATCTTGTAATTGTTCCTGTTCCTTCTCTCATGTGTTAAGAGGAGGAAGAGGTTAAAACTATAAACTATTTTTGAGAAAATAGGGAGTGGGGTTTGAGTTTAAGGCAGTGTGAGAATGGAGAGGGAAGTGGGAATTTATAAAATGGAGAAAGAGAATAGAGTACGTGTAAAGGTACGAACGGGACCATGGTACGGAACAAGGGTGGGGGACCACGTGCGTGGCAAGTTCTGCTTTTTCAGCTTTTTTTTTTTTTTTTTTTTTCTTTTTTTTGCTGCTGTTTTCTTTGCGGGGAATAATGAAAGAAATGAATTAGAATATAATAATTCTAAAACATAGGTAAGTAATGAATCTAATTGCAAGGATGTTGTAAGATTAAGTGTGAATTTGGCCGTGTTCGTAGACAGATTTGATTAGAATATGCAGAGAAGCAGAATGGAGAGACGGAATATGGAAATATTATGGGAACAAAATGCAGAAAAAACAGTGGCTGTAGTCTGTAGTCCATATGTGTGTGCATGATATGGATTTTGAAAAAAATGCCCAATTAGCTGGCAAGTTACTAATTAAAATGGTTGCTTTTTCTTCTTCTTTTTTTTGGGTCAGTTGGATTTGGTTTACTACACTGTAACGCATGCTTATCACGATGTGGTGACTAAAAAAGAGCTCCACAGAAGTATTTGCATATTTGGTGCATATATTAGATCTCCAAGTAATAAGAGTTTGAGGGCTTTGCTTCTTTCTAAAATAACCTATTTGTGATTATGTATGTAAGATTGGCGTTCCTAAATTGTATACATAGAACGGTAATCATTAAGCAGTTTATCAAGTTTGAATTTTCACAAAAGCAATCTCGTACCAGTGCTATCTCAACAACATAAGAATAAATGAAGGAAATGGTATGGTTAATACAATAATAGGGCGTGAAGAGGTTAAGAGGCAGCAACCTAGACGTGAAAAACGGAGGTGTTGGGGGCCCGTTGAAATGTAAATAGATGATAGCCTAGAAAATGTGCCGTGTGGAATTAAAATTCTGAAAAGATTAAACTTGTCTTCTGATTTAACCCTCTCCTGCCGAGAGACGTGGGCCTCATGTTTTTGTCTTTACCTTCATGACTTGGACTTCTTTTAGTCTTAATTTAGCGGTCGGAAAAGTGACGTTTTAATAGTATCTCTCTCTCCTCTGCCAAAAATGAGGTAATTGTCTAACTCACAACCTAATTAAATATGTTAAACATTTTAGAGGTTTATAAATGTGGTTGGAGGATGTTCCTCCACACCTACATTCTATTTTTCAGCTAATTACGGTTAATTTTTGTGCAATAAAGTTCATAGGTTTTGTGCAGGGCAAAAAGAGATTAGCGCGAATTTGATTTGATTTTGGCTTCAGTTATTATTTGCTCACACAATTTATTTTTTAGAGATGGGATGCGAGATCAAACCTTTAGTACCTGTCATAATGCAAAAAAAAATGTAAATCTAGTAAAAAAAAACATAGGTAAGTAGTGATTAACATTCAAGTACGTGTTGGGTTACACGTGTGAGTGAAGTCCCACATTGAATAAAGATGAGAAGAATGAGTAGTTAATATAACATAATTGAGCACATACCCATTGGGCTTAGGCTTTTTGGGTTAAAGTGTGTCTCTATATGTTATATTAATTACTCAAGAAAGCTCCCCAAGGTGTTTATCTCCAAATCAAGTGGTATCAGAGCCCATGGTGATGTGCGGCGAAGGTGGTGAGGTGTTCATGGTCCCTACCCAGCGGGGACAGAGAAAGCCTTAATGGCCCACACACAAAAATCCTGGAGAAAAGAAAAGCCCAACAAAGGAATATTGCAAATGGTGCTAAACAATGATGAGGTGCGAGGTTCCCATGGACATGGACGTGCGGGGTTGACACGTGGTTCCCATGGATGGCGTACGAGAGACCCATGGATGACGCGCTGATGAAGTGAAAAAGCTCATTAGGCAAGGGGGAGCAAGTAGAACTTATTCATGGCCCACAGAGAAGTCTTGAAGCCCACAGAGTGGCAGAAACTCACACGTGAGGGGGAGATTGTTGGGTTACACGTGTGAGTGAAGTCCCACATTGAATAAAGATGAGAAGAATGAGTAGTTAATATAACATAATTGAGCACATACCCATTGGGCTTAGGCCTTTTGGGTTAAAGTGTGTCTCTATATGTTATATTAATTACTCAAGGAAGCTCCCCAAGGTGTTTATCTCCCCATCAGTACGAAATCGATGAAAAAAGACTAGGTATTGGTTCTCGGGTTTAGTTCGAGCATGGTGTTATAGATGATTTATCTCTCCTCTCCTTGTTTATGATCTTTTTCCTATTTTTTCTCCCCCTCAATCCTGGTGCTTCTTGGCTTTATATATCTTAGCAAAGATGCATCCGAATCTTACATTTGGAAGGCCATGATCAAACTATCTTGATACTTGTTCCATCAAGACCTTACCAAAAGGTTTTTACACTTGAGTGTCAGTTGTGGTAACACTATTCAAGGTCATTTCCCCATTAATGCAGCCAACTAAGTGGTTACAGTGCATTTAATGCGGAGGGGACGACCATCTTGTACTTCCTCTTTCTTCTCTTCCTTGCTTAATACCAGGTTACCCTTGTTCCCTCTCGGGTTGCCCTATGCACCCTTTGACTTTGCCCCTTGACCATCCGAGGTTAGGCAGATGTCCTCGACATCTTCATCAATTATTGTTGGGGCAGTCCAGGGGGGAGTTACGTGCATACCCTCTGAGGACAATTTGCCTATGCTCCCCGAGGCCACCACTACATGAACTCTATTAGCCACTTGGGTCCTCATCCCCCCACAGGTTTTCTTCTAAAATATATATATATATATATATCATGAAAGGGGTAGACCAACCAATAACATAACCTTACACAATTTAGGAAGATATACCAAGTAAATATTTGGTGTCTCTTCTCAAGTAAATATTTGGTGTCTCTTTGGCCGAATTTCACTTCAACAATAATAACAATAATAATAATGCACCAATTTTCAAAAAACACAAAATTTACATTTTAGACAAAATTTAGCTCCAAACTATTTTTAAGTCCAACCTTCCAAACCGCCTTGAGAGGCTAACATGTGTCAAGTACTCGACCAAATTTAAACTCCAATTTTAAAATTCGGCATTTGAACTTGGAAGTGACAACATGAAGCTGCATTCGGCACGCCAAGTAGAGAATTAAATGCTTGTACGTTACATGGCACTCAATAGCCATGTGAAGGAGAGGAAATGTCGTACAAATTAAAAATCTCTGAGAAGAACAGAAATTGGTCAAGTGGGAACAGGGAGTTAAAGCATCGAAATTAGTTGTGGAAAAGCCCTTGTAGAGAGGGACTCTCACTGTTTATTGCAACCGACTAAAAAAAGAAGACACTTTAGATTTACATTTATCCTCCAGGCAAAGTACACACGCCTGGACCTGGAGTACAGCTAATGTGCTATTTCAACTACTTCACTTCACTGGTGTAAAAATGTGCAAATGTCGGTTAAAATGGCAAAATACTTCTTTTACTAAAAAATTTCAGCAAAATACTTTCTGTTTGAAATTATTTAAAGATATGTCATTATTTTGAAACTCGATTTTTAAAAATTTTAATTTTAATGAAAAACTTGATTTGCCAAAAATTGAGTTGTTTGAAAAATCTTGCATAGAACTCGAGTTCCATGTAGAATTTTTTTTTTCTTTTTTTAAGTTTAATTGCTTATAACTCGATTTTCACCAAATCGACTTTTTCATTAAAACTTAATTTTTAAAAAATCGAGTTTAAAATAGAGGCATACCCTTAAATAATTTCAAACGGGAAACATTTTACTAGAAGTTTTAGCGAAATGGGTATATCTCCATTTTGGCCTGCAAATGTCTAAATAACTAGATATTCATGTAGGTCTAGTCTCAATTGTGATTGATAGCAACATAAAGGCTTGCTAACCAAGAATATATGCCGTGAGGATTTCAAAGTTTGAAAATTGAAATGCTCTCCTGTATTTTAACATAAACACCCCTCTTGAATCAAATCATACAAATTTATTTTTGTCGATATTTCTTTGCGATGTGGAGCCTCATTTTTATGATTAGCCATGCGAATTAACTAATATTTTTTCTTAAGCTAACTTTAATAATATAGGTGGCCTCTTAATTTAGCCACTTGCATTGCATCTTTATGTAATGGACAATCAAGAATTTGATTGCACTTTACACTTCTTGTGGTAAAATACTGAAAAATAATGGAAGAAATTTTGGGTGAAAAAAAAAAATTAGAAGGTTATGATCAACTTTATCGGCAAATAATAATTAAAAAGTAACTGGGTAAGTTACAGTCTTTAATTATTTTTATTTCCAAAAAAAATTGAGAGAGGATTTGATGAAGATATTATGCTACTACTAGTGAATTGTACGCAAAAACTCAGCTCAAAAGGAATATTTTGACCTAATTAGATCACCAAAAGAAAATTTGGATAACCATGATTAAGCTCATTACTTAATTAACATTTTCTTCTAGCTGTAGAAAAAAACAGGCATGAAACAAAATGCACGTCATTTTCAAAACCTTGGGCACCTTCGTATGTCTTAGTCCAACCAACCAGCCCCACTGAGATTGGCTTGCTGCCCAAGAATGGCACTTATAGTGCTTCCTTATGCTCTAAATGCTGATTGTACCCCACCTCTCACCTGTGCGAGCATGTGCAACTTCATCGTAGTTTCCTATTGTTCTTATCCACTTTAGTCTTTAACATATCAAAAGCAAAAAAAGAAGAATATTATATACCCTCCATTTTAAAAAAGAAACAAGCAAAAATGGTTCCTGTACTCTTTTTGTTTTCTTACAACACTTTCGTGATATACACTGTGTATGACCAAAATGTAGTCACCCTCACTCACTAATTCTAGAACTCACGAATAAGAGCATCTCCGGCAGTTTTTTCAAATTTTTGTACTATTTGGTGAGTGAACAGTGACTTTTATTTTTTATCTATCTACTTTACAAAATACATATTTCAACAGATTCTCTGTCTTTTTCTTTATTTCATTTAAATATTATTTCTTAATTCATTATTTATTCATTTTTTAACACACATATCTCCATATCCCATCCCCACTCCTTTCTTTACTAATTTTTTATTTAGTTTTATTCTTTTGCTAATGTACTGTAGCCCATCAGATTTGATGAGCTGCTGTTCATGAGCCAAAAAAAAAATCATGCCTTAGAGAATCCATTGGAGTCCTTTTTTTGGTCTCATTATTTATTATAGAGAATATTTTGCTTTAAACTAAGCCATTGGAAATGCTCAACTATGTATAATGTATACCAGTTAATTTGAAGAAAAAGAAATGATGAGTAAGCTTGGAAGCAAAATATTTTATATTCCTAACGGTTTCAATCTTAGGGGTTCGTAACACAAAATAGATGTGAAAGAATTTTTAATTGGCCAAGGCATTTCTGCATATGATTCTTAAGGTTCTTTTTGTTCATTTTTAGATAAAAGTAAAATCTAGATGCCTTCGGTAACGGAACCTTTCCAGCCCATGGATTTGATTTGGCTTATAAGATTGGAAAATCCAACCTCTTGTACTTTTTGCCTACCTGATAAGACTTTAGTGCAATGCATATCAGCATATGCTCCTATTTGGTAATTACCATTGTCCCCCACCACACCCCTCCGCGCCGCGCCCTTTTTTCATTTTTAGATAAACGTTTGATTTCATACTTTACTAATATGTTAATGCATAACAAAAAAATAGTTTTTATTATTGTAAAATGGCAATTTAAACCCGACCCGCCACAAATGAGACAAGTTTTATCCCGCTGAAGTAGCTTTGGGGCGAGGGTGAGCGTTGGATAACCTACCCCATGTAAGGAAAATAATGGGCTTGTGGGCCTGGCTGACTTGGCTATGAGATTTTGGGGTCTTTTGGTCTAGTGCAACACGGAGGGTTTATTAGCCCTTTTTTGTGTAATAGATGTAGGCCCAAAAATCTTTAAGTGGAGTGAAGAGAATGTTCTCAACCCGTGGAGTGGAATAATTTTGTTGAGCTCGTTTTCTATTAGTCATTTTGACCCAACAAGATTGGGCCATGTGACAAGTGTAAAAAGGGGAAAAAAATCCTTTGAACAGTTATCTAACAAATGTTACAAATGCAAATCGTGTAAGACCAAGTATTTATTTAAAACCAAATATTATAATAGATTATAAAATAAATAGAATTAAAAAAAAAAAAAAAAACTCTTTATAAGTTTCTTGAAGCTTTTAATAACTAAATTTTAATCCTATTTAAATATTTTTAAAGCTTAGGTAATATAGCTTTATTTAAAGTAAATTATTTTTTAAAGTAAATTATGTTAATGTAGTTCTAATGAGTCACGTGGAAAAATTATGTCGCACAACTTATTATACTTACATTTAGTTAGAGCACTCACATCAATGGGTGTATAATAGAAAAATGCATAAAATTTACCCATTTTTGTCTAAAAATGACTCACATTAGTAAGTGTATAATTATATAAATTTACAAATTTGCCATAATAACTATGTAAATTTATACTAACACTATTTATTTTACATTTAGTTTTTTATTCTTTTTTTTTTCTCATATATCCCAACGATGAAAGAAGATGGTGGATAGTGATTGTTATTTGTGAAGAAAAATAAACAATTAAAAAATCAAGAAAAATTGATAATTTAATCAAATGTAGTGTAAAGTAAATAATCTGATGTAGGGTGTTTTAAAAAGTAAGTGTGGGGCCTATTATCTAAAAAGATATAGGACTCATAGGAAATGGGCTTGGAGCCCAACGGCCCAATTCGAGAACATTCGCTTGTCCGAGGATGGTTAAAGAAATGTATTGTGGAATCAGGATGAGAAAGAGGGATGGAAATCATATATAAAAGCCCCAAAATGCGTCCGAGGATAAGACTCACCTCGGATACCATGGTCCAAGGTGGATGTAACTATCTCTCTATCCAGGGTACCCCACAAAGTTGTATTAGAACTGGAAAGTGAATATAGACCTAAGGAGGAACCGGGGAAGATAACAAATATCTTCTAAAACTGCTACCTCCACATTAAATACTTTCCAGCTAACTTTCTGGCTGCATTAATGTGGAGGTGATACCTGAACAGTAACCAAGTAGCTTTATGGCTACTGAGCAAAAGTTCCGGGAGGTGTTGGATGGGACAGAAAGGAGTTCCCAGGATAGAAACTACACGTGTACAGTGGAAATGAGGTAAGGACCACAGTATATAACATGAAAGCAGGCGACATTAGAGAGGACTTTGGGGAGAAAAAAGAAAGAAGAACAATAGAACTCAAAAGGACACCCCATGAAACCTAGCCGAGGAGAATTTTTATCACAAAGCTAGCTTGAAGTGTCTTTTATTACACTGCAACCATGACCTTTCCTATTAAGTAGAACTAGTTCTTGTACCCACGCTCTAAAAATTTATTGTTTGGGCTTGTTGGGCTAGAAACCCATCTTTATTCTGGGTCCAATCCAATTTGAGTCCCTACAGTAAGTATGTGAAATAGAAAAAATAGTTTCATGCCAAAATAGATATGAATTTTTGTATGAGCTGCTGTGAATATATACATAGTGCAGGCATGTAAACCTAAATTTTATTACTAAATCAATATTATAGTATATTATCCAGACATACAAATTAAATAATGAAATTTCTTGAAATTATTAGTGCTATAATTTTAATCAGGATTGTAATTTTTACACTTTTTAAAACTTTGGTAATAGAGTTTCATTTATAGCAACTTTGTTAATTTTTTTTAATGTACTTATAGTTCATAACTGTGGGGGGTAAAAGCCCAGATTTACTAGCTGGGCCTGGGGCCCTTTTTTTAGACCACTTCATGTCGGAAGAGTACTAATGGGCTGGGATAGAGTTCACTTGTGGGCAACGAATTCAAAGATGGCGGGTGAGTACAATCCGAAGAGACCACCCTTTGTCCGAGGAGGTTTTACTCCTCGGATACGAATAACTCTGATTAAATAAACGTACAGAAAGCCCGAGTGCCCTTCCTGGCAATCTTAGTGACAAAGATAAGCTCTGGGCATTCCTGAAGATGAAAAGGATGAAGAAATATCTCAAGAAAAAGCTGCCACCACCACATTTAGTGCCCTGCAGCAACTTCTCTGACCGCATTTATGTGGAGAAGACCCCTGAACAGTGCAACCTCAACTACCGCCACTCCCAAAAGTTAAAGCAGATGTTTGATGTGACCTACACTCGAGTGTGATAGCAGATGAAAGACAAGTGGACGGTTGGGATGTATTGGAAAGAGGCTATATAAAGAAGGGGAGCCCTTGATAGAGGGGGGGAGGGAGAAAAAAGAAGAACAAGAATTACTGTAGCTCTGGAATCTGTAACCTAAGTACATTCAATGAAATTCCTCTTCGGATCCCAAATCCTTCATGGTTTTTACGTGATTGCATGTTAGATTATTTTCCTATACTACAGCCAACTTTTGTTTAATCCATATCCGGCCCAGTTCTTTCACCCATGCTTTACAAATTTATTGGTTTGGATTTGTTGGGCTCATATTCCACACTTAGTGGGCTTGGGCTACGAAAACGGACCCTACAATTGGCGCCGTCTGTGGGAAGAGCTTGTGCAGGAGTGAAAACAACCGTTGGTGATGGCAGAACGAAGTCAACAACAAGCAGAATCTAAAGCATCCCAGCATGCAGACCCTTTTCTTAACTTGGAAAGGATGCAGGATCGTGAGGGTAGTGTGCACACCGTGCATACTGGCCAAAGCCAGTCACATGGCGGAAGTCACGTGTCCCATGCAGAGGAGAATCGGGGCTTGCAACTAGAAGTTGAGAAACTGAAGAGGGAGCTGCACCATGCAAAGAGGAAACAGATTTCCTCATATTCTGATGATGACTCGGACGACGAGCAGGACGTCACTTATCAGCAGAAATCTCGAATGCCGGTCAGTGAATCCTTTTCCTACGAAGAAGAGCCTCATTGCAAAAAGCGATCTAGAAGCCTATCACGCAGAGGAGTAGGGAATGATGCTATGAACGAGGCCTTGAATCAGATCTCTCGGTCACATTTTACTCGCAGAATTGAGGAGGCAAGACTCCCTCGGCGTTTTAATCAGCCAACGTTTACCATCTACAATGGCAAAACGGACCCCGTGGAGCACGTGAGTCATTTTAACCAAAGGATGGCTGTCTACTCTAGAGATGAACCTCTGATGTGCAAGGTTTTCCCTTCCAGTCTGGGACCAGTGGCAATGAGATGGTTTGACGGCTTGAAGGCAAACACTATTAATTCCTTCAAATAGCTCACTCAAGCTTTTGGTTCACGATTTGTCACCTGCCGAAGAGTAGCCAGGCCCCTGTCTTCACTATTGTCCCTAAGCATGCACGAGGGCGAGACTCTGAAAGCGTATTCGGACAGATACTGGGAGATGTTTAATGATATGGAGGGCAACTCCGATGCAATGGCCCTCAGCACATTCAAGCTTGGCCTCCCTACTGACCACGGTTTAAGGACCTCCTTATCTGGCAAACCAGTCACTAATATGCGCCAACTTATGGACCGTATAGAAAAGTACAAGAGAGTTGAAGAGGATCAGCAACAAGGGAAGGGAAAAGATAAAGCAATCCCCCAAGAGAGGAGAGATTTTCGGTCGGATCACTACAACAGCAGTAAACCGCATAGAGATTTCGATGGACAATCAGGGTCGACCAATCCTCAAGCGGTCAATACTGTATTTAAAGAGCCAGTGCCCTAAGTTTTAGAGAAGATTAAGAACGAGCCGTTTTTCAGGTGTCCGAATAAGATGGTAGGAAATCTTGAGAGACGTAATCATAATCTCTACTGCCAGTACCATCAAGACCATGGGCACACCACGGAGGATTGTAGGAGCCTATGGGATCACTTGGACCAACTGGTTTGTGATGGTAAACTAAGACACCTCTTGCACCCCTCTAGCGACCGAGGAGGGCAGATGGGCTCAGGGCCACGAAGGGATGACTCTTCCAAGCCACCACTAGGAACTATTAACGTCGTCTTCGCCGCGCCGGGGAGAACAGGCTCTTGGCCATTGAAAGTTATGTCGGTAGGTCGACTGCCAGCAGGGGACGTAGGCAGAGTTCCGAAGAGAGCTAAGTCGGGTGCTCCGCTTGTCATAGGGTTCTCGGATGAAGACATGACCGGCACCATCCAACCCCATGATGATGCGCTAGTCATCACCCTCAGAATTGGAGGGTACGATGTGAAGAGGGTGATGGTGGACCAGGGAAGCGCTGTGGAGATAATGTACCCTGATCTCTATAAGGGGCTAGGCCTGAAACCCCAGGACCTCATACCATACAACTCCCCCCTTATCAGTTTTGAAGGGAGGGCAGTCACCCCAAAAGGCCAGATACGCTTACCTGTCCAGACCGGGGCCGAAGTGGTAGAGGTGGATTTTATTGTTGTGGATGTGTATTCGCCTTATACGGCAATTATGGCCAGACCTTGGCTTCACGCACTAGGGGCTGTTTCCTTTACTTTGCATCAGAAGGTCAAATACCCGTCTGAAGGGCAAGTTTGTGAGATTTGAGGAGACCAATCCGCGGCCCGACTGTGCCTAGTGGCTGCCATCCAGCACGAGCCCGAAGTCGAGTCTTCATCCAGAGCCGAAAGGGGTTTATAGCAGTTAAAGTCTCGGGAATTGCCTGTCGAAGGTCCAGATGAAGGCACTCGGTGTGAGGATCTAACGAAAGTGGTTATTGGAGATGATCCTGATAAGTTCTTCCAAGTCGGATCACAGCTACCTCTTCAAGAGAGGGGAGAGTTAATAGAGTTGCTCAAGAGGAATCTTGATGTATTTGCCTAGAGCGCTTACGAAGCCCCAGGGGTGGACCCAGAGTTCATATGTCACCACCTAAAGGTAAACCCGCTGATTACCCCCAAGAAACAGCCTCCTCGGCGCCCATCCAAGGAGCATGCTGATGCAGTAAGAGAAAAAGTAGCGAAGCTTAAACAAGCCAGAGCTATTAAGGAAGTTTTTTATCCTAAGTGGCTGGCAAATACCGTGGTGGTAAAGAAGAAGAGTGGGAAGTGGCGAGTGTGCGTGGACTTTACTGATTTGAATAAGGCTTACCCCAAAGATCCATTACCTATGCCGAAAATCGACCAACTAGTGGATGCCACCGTCGGCCATCCACGGATGAGTTTTCTGGACGCCTTCCAAGGCTATCACCAGATACCACTAGCCCTGGACGATCAGGAGAAAATCGCTTTTGTCACCCCTATTGGTAACTACCACTATAAGGTGATGCCATTTGGTTTAAAGAACGCGGGGTCTACCTACCAGAGGATGATGACGAGGATGTTCGAGGCACAATTGGGTAAAAATATTGAGGTCTACATAGATGATGTGGTAGTAAAGAGCAAGGCTGTTGCTGAGCATGTGAAGGACCTGGAAAGTACCTTTGAGGTACTAAGAAATTATAAGCTGCGCCTGAATGCGTCCAAGTGTTCATTCGGGGTAGGATCCGGTAAGTTCCTGGGATACATGGTGACTCACAGAGGAATTGAGGTTAACCCCGACCAAATAAAAGCAATCAACGATTTACAAGCTCCTCGAAATCCAAAGGAGGTTCAGAAACTAACTGGGATGACCGCTGCCTTGAATCGATTCATCTCTAGATCAGCAGACAGGTGTTGGCCCTTCTTCTCTCTGCTCAACAAGTGGAAGGGATTCGAATGGACTGAAGAGTGTGCCTCGGCTTTTCAGCAGCTCAAGGATTATTTAGCCCGGCCACCAATTATGTCCAGACCTGAGCCCGACGAGGCATTGTTTGCCTACATCGCTGTAGCTACCTATGCGGTGAGCTTGGTGTTGATACGATCAGACGGCGGTGTGCAAAGACCAGTTTATTGTGTAAGCAAGTCACTGCATGAGGCCGAGATCCGCTACTTGCCTTTGGAGAAGGCTATCCTAGCAGTGGTACTCGGCACGCGAAAACTACCTCATTACTTCCAGGCCCATACTGTCATTGTCCTCACTCAACTTCCACTCAGGGCCATACTCCGAAGTGCCGATTGCACTGGGCGGATTGCCAAGTGGGGTACGATCTTGGGGGCTTTCGATATTAAATATATGCCCCGCACATCGGTCAAAGGCCAGGTCCTTGCGGATTTAGTGGCTGAGTTCACGGAGCCTCAACTAGAAGAAGTAATGCCCATGTCGGACATGGATGAAAAATCAGTTGGCATGATTTCTCAGCAAAACCCCTCCCGTTGGGAAGTGTATGTAGACGGAGCTGCAAATCAAAAAGGTTTCGGAGTGGGGCTAGTGTTGATATCCCCTGAAAGAATAGTCATCGAAAAGTCGTTGAGGTTAGATTTCTCGACAACGAACAATGAGGCGGAGTATGAAGCCCTGCTGACAAGAATGGCTATGGTCCGAAAGATGGGAGGTAAGTCCGTGGAATTGTTCTCGGACTCAAGGTTAGTCATGGGTCAAGTACAAGGGGAGTTCGAGGCGAAAGACGAAAGAATGCAGGGGTATCTGAGTCGAGTTAAATGTCTGCAGTCGGAGTTCGACTCTTTTAGTTTGCTGCACATCCCCAGAAGTGGCAACGCACATGTCGACTCTTTGGCCACGCTTGCTACCTCCTCGGCGCAAAATTTGCCTAGAGTTATTCTCGTTGAGGACCTGTATGGACATACAGAGACAAAAAAGGATGTAATTCAGGTTCATCAAGTTAGGACTAGACCCTGCTGGATAGATCCCATAGTTAAATTCTTGAAAGAAGACATCTTACCTGAAGAAAGAGAGGAAGCTGATAAAATTCGAAGAAAGGCGACCAGATTCTGGCTATCCGAAGACCAGAGATTGTATAAACGCTCCTACTCAGGACCATATTTATTATGCGTGCATCTTGAAGCGGCCGAGTTGCTGCTAGAAGAACTACATGAAGGAATATGCGGAAGCCATACGGGGGGGAGGTCCTTGGCCCATCGGGCTATTACACAAGGTTATTGGTGGCCGAACATGCAAAAAGAGGCCCTCGAGTATGTTAAAAAGTGTGATCAGTGTCAGAGATTCGCCCCAAACATTCATTAACCAGGGGGGCCTCTTAAGTCACTGTCCAGCCCATGGCCTTTTGCCCAATGGGGCTTAGATATCGTGGGACCATTCCCTAAAGCTGCAGGAAACAAGAAATACCTCCTGGTCGGAACAGACTATTTCACCAAGTGGGTTGAGGCTGAGCCTTTGGCCAATATTAGGGATGTGGATGTGCAAAAGTTTGTATGGAAAAATATTGTCACTCGGTTTGGAATTTCTCACACTCTCATCTTGGACAATGGCTTGCAGTTCGACAGCAAAGCATTCAGGAGTTATTGTAGCGAGCTGGGGATCATAAATAGATACTCCACGCCTGCCTACCCCCAGGGTAATGGGCAAGCAGAAGCAGTCAACAAAGTCATAGTGAATGGCTTGAAGAAGAGGCTAGATGACGCGAAGGGCAAATGGGTAGAAGAACTACCACATGTGCTTTGGGCTTACAGAACTACGCCTCGCAGGTCCACTGGGGAGACTCCCTTCTCAATGACCTATGGAGCTGAAGCTGTCATACCTTTGGAAACTGGATTCCCAACCTTGAGGACCAGTTCCTTCAGTCCGACTAGCAACGATGAACAGTTAGAAAGGAGTTTAGACCTGATTGATGAAAGGAGGGAGAGTGCCATGGTTCGGCTGGCATATTACCAACAAAAGCTCAGGCAGGGCTACGACGCTAATGTAAGGCTACGGCCTCTAGAACCTGGTGACCTGGTGTTGAGGAAAGTTGTGGGTACTGCTAAGAACCCAGCTTGGGGAAAGTTAGGACCCAATTGGGAAGGGTCATATCGTATCACTTTAGAAGCTGGCATTGGGGCGTACTTCCTGGAAGACCTGGATGGTCATGTAATACCACGTCCTTGGAATGTAAATAACCTCAAAAGGTACTATTATTATTCGATCGTTTTCTTCAATTAATATGCTGGTTCTGTATATCCCACTGTTACTGTTTCTTAAGTGTTTAAACTTAAATCCAATCATGCCTGTAGTCCTCGGACTAGATGATTTGGGTTAGTTAACACTGTTACTGTTTCTTAAGTGTTTAAACTAGTCCTCGGACCAGATGATTTGGGTTAGTTAACACTGTTACTGTTTCTTAAGTGTTTAAACTTAAATCCAATCATGCCTGTAGTTCTCGGACCAGATGATTTGGATTAGTTAACATTGTTACTGTTTTTTAAGTGTTTAAACTTAAATCCAATTATGCATGTAGTCCTCGGACCAGATGATTTGGGTTAGTTAACATTGTTACTGTTTCTTAAGTGTTTAAACTTAAATCCAATCATGCCTGTAGTACTCGGACCAGATGATTTGGGTTAGTTAACACTGTTACTGTTTCTTAAGTGTTTAAACTTAAATCCAATCATGCCTGTACTGTTACTGTTTCTTAAGTGTTTACACTTAAATCCAATCATGCCTGTAGTACTCGGACCAGATGATTTGAGTTAGTTAACACTGTTACTGTTTCTTAAGTGTTTAAACTTAAATCCAATCATGCCTGTTGTCCTCGGACCAGATGATTTGGGTTAGTTAACATTGTTACTGTTTCTTAAGTGTTTAAACTTAAATCCAATCATGCCTGTAGTCCTCGGACCAGATGATTTGGGTTAGTTAACACCGTTACTGTTCCTTAAGTGTTTAAACTTAAATCCAATCATGCCTGTAGTCCTCGGACCAGATGATTTGGGTTAGTTAACACTGTTACTGTTCCTTAAGTGTTTAAACTTAAATCCAATCATGCCTGTAGTCCTCGGACTAGATGATTTGGGTTAGTTAACACTGTTACTGTTCCTTAAGTGTTTAAACTTAAATCCAATCATGCCTGTAGTACTCGGACCAGATGATTTGGGTTAGTTAACACTGTTACTGTTTCTTAAGTGTTTAAACTTAAATCCAATCATGCCTGTAGTCCTCAGACCAGATGATTTGGGTTAGTTAACACTGTTACTGTTTCTTAAGTGTTTAAACTTAAATCCAATCATGCCTGTAGCCCTCGGACCAAATGATTTGGGTTAGTTAACACTGTTACTGTTTCTTAAGTGTTTAAACTTAAATCCAGTCATGCCTGTAGTCCTCGGACCAGATGGTTTGGGTTAGTTAACACTGTTAATTGTGACACTGATACAATTAACACCATTAAGCTACAATTAAACCCCCCAGCTAAAACCCCGCTCTGCACGCTCACACGAAAGCCCGTGAAATGTTCATCACTTATCTCCCTTCCTTTTCAACTGTTGAGTAACCTACTCTCTTCGGCATTGATCTAAATTATTGGCCTTATTGTCCTAACAGCATGTTTGAGATTGCCTTTACTACTGTTAACATATGGTTCAAGTTGTTTGCTGTAATAGAGAGATTTACAATTTAAGCAACAAGCGTATTGAAAGCGAAAGATAGAATTTCATTAATTTGAATAAAAAGGTTTACAAGCTCTTATAATAAAACAAAAAAAAACAAAAAACAAACAAACAGATAACAAAACATACTACTAAACTAAAATTGTTTACAAGTACTAAGTAAATACTGGCAATCACGTCAAATCTACGTCCAAGCAGCTGAGGGATCAGTTACTTGGCTGGATTGGGCAACAGCAAGGTCTGGGACTTGTTCTCCATCTTTTTCTTTTGCACCCGCAGACTCTTTGCTTGCTTCCACAGGGGCAGGGGGGACCTGGCTGGCTAGAGGATACTCCTCAGCTTCTGAGAGTACGCGGATCTCAGGATCATAGTATGTACTCCCAGGCAGCCTCAATGGAGAGTCTGCAGGAACTCCAGCAGCATCTAAAGCCTTCACCCATGTGATGTCGCAGTAGTCTCGGCCAACCGCGGCGAACTGCTCGGTGAGGCTGATTTGGGTCTCCTCCACCCCCAGCGTATAAGCTGCCTTCCTCTCGGCCTCCACTGCTTCCTTGGCTAATTGTGCATTCTTTTCAGCCAGTAGGGCAGCTTCCCTGACCTTTTTAAGCTCATCTCTGAGCCCTTTTACCAGCTCTCTCTGTGGCCAGGTTGATCTCGATTATATGTAGCATTTTGTGCTGCTGCTCGGCCTGCTTTTCAGCATTCTTGAGGCCAGTGTCGAGGCTGTTCCGCTGGTTGGTCATATCTTTGAATTGCTCGGATAAATGAGCGTATTCTTCCTTCAGACCGCCCAGGGATTTTTCAGCCTCGAACCGAGAGTGGGCCTCCGCTTGGACTTCGGTGTAGGCCTTTTTGTTCCATTCCTCGGCCACGTAGATTTGCTGTGTCACCTACATAATGGAAACTCCGAGTATAAGGCATAAAAAATATATATATAAAGGCTCAACAATTTAACCTAGCAGACTAAGCCCACTTACCATGGCTATATCCCTCTTAAGGGATAGGAAGAGTTCCTGCTGGTTGAAGCGCCTGTAGGACTCCATATCATGGGGTAAGAGGAGTGGCTGCTCCAAGGCTTCGGCAACAAAGCCTGCCCTTCCCCCATCATAGTTCCTGAGGGAGGTGTCCCAAGGGATCGGAGCGCCATCCAGCTCCAACCTCGGACACCATGTGCGAGGTCCTGCTCGGCGGACGTCAGCCACCACATTCTCTTCCCGGCTCTCCACAGATGAGCCCCTTCTACTCCGGTGGTCTCTCACCACCTTTTGCTGCTTGTTTGTTTTAGGTGGCACCACCACCACCTCCCTCTCCTCGGTTTCGAGGGGCCTCTTCTTCCTCAGGTCCGGTATGGGCCTTAGGCCGGGGTCAGGAATCTGAGGTGGTGGCGGAGGCAGGTTCGCCACCGGTTGAGAAGTCCCAGTGCCCTTCGGCTCGGGCTTCTTCCCTCTGCTCTTCATTAACGCCCTTAAGTCTGCCATGTCTTCCTCGTGCGAAGAGACTTCAGGAATGGCAGTCACCAGAAGGGGTGGATGGGCGCTGGAATGCCTATCAAACTCCTCTTCGGAGTCCGAGGATGGAATAACTTGTACCCCGCCCGAACCTTCTCCTCTAAACTGAAATTTGTCTATTTGCTCTTCTAGTGAGGAGGTCGAAGAGCCAACCCTTTCACCTGCAGCTTCCGGTTCAAGGGGGACTTGGGCAACTGGTTGGGCGAGCAATGGTACACCCCGTGGGTTAGGGTGTGGCACTGGCGGAAGGTCGTGTGGTGCTAAGAAACCTTTCCGAGCAACGTCTATTCGGTTGAGGCGGTGATCCCCTTATGTTATAGCGTTGCCGATCGGTTGACAGTCTTTCTTCTTCGTCTCGTACCCAAGAATGAGTGGATCCGACCGCAGCTGCCCGTCCTCACTTACGAAAATCTCTGATCTTAACAAATAGTTGAGGGTGGCAGTATTGGTAAGACTTAGCCGAGGAGAAACACGGTTCCTATCTGTTAAAAATCACAGCAAAACTTTATTAGAAACTCATAAACAATAACGCAGAATTGAAAATTGTTAAAAGGGCGGGAATCCTAAGCCTATTGGTAGTGGACCTAAATCTAGCATGTCCCACCTGGCTCTCCTGGCTTGGTCGGACAGTGGAGACCGTCATGCCATGCGCCTGAGACGATCACGTAATCGTCTTTCATCCCTTTGTTGGACTTGGGGAGGCAAGAGATCAGCCTAACCTCGTAGGATCGGGATTTCAGATAGTATCCCGCCCCTTGTTGGCTGTGGCACTCATACATGTGCACCACATCATGCCAGGTGAGGCCCAAGTCTAAATGGCGATTCAGATCCTCAACCGCTCCTAGGATCCTAAACTTATTAGGCGCGCATTGATCTGGGCTAATCCTATGGTTCCTAAGATAGTTGGTGGTGATAGGACCCATAGGGATGGTCATCCCTCCTTCTAGGAAGGCGATGAGGGGGATAACCACTTCGCCCGTCTTCCGGTCCGTTAGTATTTTTTCTGGGGGGCAATACCTCACACCCACATTTGGGGGTATGCGATATGCGGCCCTAAACGCCTCCATTTGCTCAGGGCTATCTATCAGGTACTGGAGTTTCCCCATGGCACTTAAACAAAAAATAACTGGCCAAAGAGAAAACTGAAGGATCTGATGGACAACGACTTACAAGAACTAGGTCGGAGGAAGATTTGCAGGCTCGTAGAAAGATTCATGAAGACTCTGAGAAGACTGGAATCGGTGACTAAGAGATTTGAACGGAGTCGCGTGCTTGTTCTCGCTGGAGTGTTTGAAAATTTGTAAAGTAAGGAAGAAATGACTTCTTCTGAGGATTTATACTGGGTCACATGAAGGGGCGGAAGTTATTTCGCCCAAACCCCGGAGAAGAACCACGTCCGTTAGATCAATCATTCACCGTTGGATACAAAGGACAAAGCGCCACCTGATGCAATTAATGCAACGCCTTGGAAATATGGAAACCGCAGCAGCAATGATGAAGCGCTTATAACTATGCCCACACACATGCCGGTTCAAACACGTGGCTATTCTCAAGCTCTTTTACTCCGTGGCAAGTCAAAATCACACTTTTCCTCTTCGGATGCGAGGGAAAAATTGAGATTTTGAAGGGCTATTGTGGGGGGTAAAAGCCCAGATTTACCAGCTGGGCCTGGGGCCCTGTTTTTTAGACCACTTCATGTCCGAAGAGTACTAATGGGTGCAACTAAATATTATCACAAATTACCTGTAAATACACTTCTTGGCCCCCTGGTCTAATAACTCTTCTCTTAAAATTCATTTGGGCCTCCAGCTTTCTCAAATATTAGAGCTGGTTTTTTAAAAAAATGAAACAAATAACTCAAGAAAATAGCCCATTCATAGCCGATAACCCCTTCAAATAGAGATAAACAACTTTAACAAATCCCATATCAACAACATTAACAACTAAAAAAGAAAACTAAAAAAAAAACTTTAATTCTACGTTCTGCTGAAAAACCCAGATTTGATAAGGAAAAAAAATAAAAAAAAAAAAAAAAATTCCCTTGCGCTTCCAGCCTCCACTAGACGACTGATGTTGGCTACTCCTTCCATATCAGTCATCAGTTTGTCATATCTCTCTTCTTTTTCTTTTTTTCTTTTTTTTTTAATGTTTGAGTTAACATGTTCATCATCTGAACTGCATAAAACACTATAACAAGATTGGTTTAAGCACAAAATTAGTTTTTTCTAGCTTGCATTGCTAATATTATATTACATTATTTTGTTTCTAGTTTCGATATTAGTGCTACTGTTTTGATTCAGAAAAATTAATTAAATAAACATTAAACAGTGCTATCTATTTTCTAGACTGAAGTCGTGTATATGTTTTGTAATTGGGCATGTGTTTTTTGTTTTTTTTTGTTTTTGTTTTTAGAGCTTGCACTTTTGTTTTATATTTAGTTTTGAATCTTCATCACAAGGTTTTTATTTTATATTTATTTGATATTTATATATGATAATAAGAGTTTGAGTATTTATATTAAGTTATTGTTAAATATAATTTTTTTTGTTAATAGATGTGAAAGAAGTAAGGTTTGAACCAGGGAAAGTTTGAAACTTGAGATTATATTTTAGCTTGAGGCTTGGCCCCCTCTGAAAATAAATTCATGGCTCCACCACTGTATATACAGTAGTAATACTTTATAGGGACTCTTTGAGAATGTGAATTTGGACAATTTAAAGTTTTCATACTTTTGATTAAATATTTTGGGTTTTATCTAAAACCACTCCATACTATATAAAGTTACATAATTTTGGGATTTGCCTATTTCTGAATAAAATTTCTAGTTTTCTTTCTCGAAAAAAAAAAAAAAAAAACTGACAGTTGACACAAAGAGAGAATGTAACCACTTGATTTTGAAGACCTTACTTTATAAATAAAATAAATGTAGTTTATGATGATAAAGCCCACGGGAAGTTGATAAAGCCCGATTGTTTGGTTCTCTGGATGTGAAATTGGGCTTGAGTCACGGGCACAATACAAGTTCTAACATCTACAAAAAGCAAAATGCTGGACAAGTTCTGCCAAGTTGGACTTATCATGCATGGACCTCCAAAATGCAACCAAGGTATCAGATGGTAATTTACATGGGCCTTTTTTTTTTTTTGTGTGGAGCGAAGTTGGTGATTTCTAATTTATATATCGATTACAAGAGAAATATGCAAGTTAGTGAGTTTTTACAGGACTGGACACCACACTTTAGCATGCATGCTCAAAGCACAAATTACTTAATCGCTCATAAAGAATAAATACCTTAGTAGTTAACTAGCCTCTAAGCACGCACTCGCACGTGCTCAGAGGCTCTTTTATTTTTTGTATAAAGATTAATAGTATTCATTCATCATAATTCGAAGAAATTTTCAAATCATAAAATATCAAGGGGGTGTGATGATATTTATACCAAAAAATTATTTCACTCGCAACAAAACTTCCAAATGTTTAAACCTAAATCTATTATTCGATAGATTATAGTTACAGTAAACAAAAGTCATGAAAAAAATAGGAATAATGAAAATGAATAACAAAATATTAACCAAACTACAATATGTCTTCAATCAGTGCTAGCAATATATCTTTAATAAAAGTTTTAGGTTTCTCATCCAAAAAAAAAAAAAAAAAAAAATCACCCTACTAAAAACCATGTTGACGAAACAGTTTGTTCCACGAATTCCCACCCATTCAAACAAAAAATGTAAAATACCAAATCCAATGAATATAATGGATATAAAAATTTAAACAAAATATTAAGGAAAAAAAGTACTCATCCAATGGGATATTTTGTCGAATAACTTCTATTTTAAATCCTTGACAACACAGAGGAAGTCGGAGTAAAGATGGCATAGCTTTGGCGATCATCAAAAAGTTGTCCAACCGATCAAATCTTTTGAGAGATTGACTTCAGGAAGCAACATAGCATCATTGAGATAAGGAATATTGCTAGAACAAGATGATAAAGAGATCGTACCAATGTCTGAAATAGAGACTGGGGTGTGTTCATCAGTGAAGACAACACTTTTGCCTTGGTACGGCAAGGATGAGACAAATGCAGCCAGATTGCTCGTCATATGATGGGTAGCCCCAATGTAAATGTAAAAAACAATTTCTAATCTAACTCGGAAAATGAATACATAATACCCATGTGATGAGTTGTTTGATGCGGAGTCGCTGTGGACATACGATAGCCATGTCTCCAGAGAGAAAAAAAGTAAACATACCCAAGTGAATCATAGAGAAGAACCCAAGAGATATAATGTATCCGAGCTTTCAATTACAAATAGCAAGTGGTAATCTAAGGAGCCAATAATAACATGAAATTAAAAACAAATAAGAAATGTACATATCTGTTCACAAAATGTACCTATGAAAACCCATTACTGTAATAGAAAAAAGAAAAAAAAATCATACTCAGAGTGAGAGAGACACACTTATTGCAAACCACTTTCTTAATCTCCATTGATGGTGACTCGGTGCCTCAAAACAAAATCTCCATTGTTGGAAACTAAGGATGACTATGAGGAATTCAATTTTTAAGGAAAAGAGAAGAAAAAGAAAAAGGAAGGTGTACTATTGTTCTTGTACTGTCAATTAATATCATAAACTTACAAAAAGAATTTCGAAAACAAACCCAATTGAATTTTATTAAAAAACCTAAGAAAAGCCCAGATTTTACAACCCCATATGATATTAAAACACAAACACATTTTTTGATGTATAACACACAATTTCTTACAACTGAATAAAAAAGAAAAGACAAACCTTCAAATGGGCAGCAACCTTTTCCTTTTGCTAAAAACAGTAGTGGACTCAACCACAAAGTCAGCTCTAGCCTGACCCGCAAGATCTCTTCTAAGTTCTTGAAAATTTTTCATCTTTTAAGCAACAACACTCAAACAGTAAAACTCATTTTCAATCTTCAAACTACAAAATGAAAACATAAAAGAAATGCAATGATTGGTTTCTCACTGAAGAAAAGGCTGTGTTTTTTTTTTTTTCTTTTGCTTTTTCTTTTTCTTTTTCTTTTTAATCTAATTGATAAGTCAATAAGGTAATTTAAAAATCAACAGGAAAGTGGTCCTATTTTTTAGGCAACGTTTTAGTGGAAGTTAGAATTGTATTTTTACCAGATTGTCATTTAGTTTTGTCTCTACTTAAACATATGAGTGTAGGGCTATTTTTGAACTAAAAATCAAGGAATCTGTTGTGAAATTTTAAAGTACTCGTAAGTGTACAAACCGTACCGAAATATAGTTTGACAAGAACGAGGTCAAATCCACAGGGACTTGAATGAATGTAGGAAAATTAATTAAACATTAACCAAATTAATCCTAATCTAGTTTAATAAAAATTGGTTTTTCAAAGATTAAAAAAAACTAAGCAAATAATAAAATTAAGCAAATAGTTAAACTAAGCAAAAGATATAAAGTAATAAAAAGATGTAAACAATCAAGAGAAAGGAATTAAGGTTTTGGAATCCGCCTTGTAAGTCATATCAGCATATATTTATAATCATAAATTTTTCCCAACTCACTACATGATAATCTAGAAATCAATCTTGCTATCATGGAAAATATCATCATTAAAACTTATGGTTAAAAATTTAAAGCATGTTCTTCTTCGTTTCTTAAGTATAAAACCAAATCATCAATTATATCTGTAGCCAAACAAATCACAAGATATATCCAATTCTAAAAATCAAATCATAAATTGTATCCATTGACAGACAAATCGCAAACGATATCTAATTTTATAATCAAGAATCAATAAACCAAGCATTCAATTAATTAAGACAAATCCTAAACCATGAGAAAAACATGATTGAACTCATATCTAGAATTCTATCTTAGTCAATTAATATGAAGCAAGAACAATTTAAATCATTAAAGAACAACTATTGTGGGAAAAATCAAATCACATAAACAACACTGTTAATCCTTAACAAGGTTTCATCCTCAACCCTAATTATAAATTTAGCAACTCATGGTAATTGAAATAAAATACAAAAATAAGATATTAAACATTAAACTAGACAAATAAAATAAAACTAACTGTCATGGAAGAAAACCAAAGAAGTAGTCGCACTCTCTATGTTCAGCCCTTAGCCCTAGCACTAGCCTCCTCTGAATTTTGCCATAAAGAGCCTTTAAATAGGTCAAAGAACCCTATTACAAGTTGAATTCCCGTTTGGAGAAAATCCCAGATTTTTAGGCTTCCCTTAACCGACGATTTTGGCCCATTTAACTTCAGAATTCAGACTTTTGGTAAACTACAAAGTTGTAGCCCTTTAAGTTAAATTTCTAGCCCAACTTGAATCACCTCGATTGAACGTATGAGAAGTTATGTCAAAAATACTCACTGATGTGCAGGCTGAAATCCTAATCCAAATTGGACTTGGATTTGGTGCAAATTTCCTTTGATTACTTACTCTAATTGGACTTAAATTTAATTGAATTGGTCTTCTCTTGAATTCATGCCTAGCTGGATGTAAGTTGGCTTGATTTAATTGGCCTAACCCCACTTTGCATGTAAAGCTTTTGTTACCTGCAATAAAAAGATATTATATAATCAGTCACAAAATAACATAAAAGTAAGGCTAAATATGTAGATATAAGAGTATTTTATTGTATATATTTCTTGCATATCATAATCTAAACAGAGGAATCCCCTCAAATAGTAGTGTAGATATTGAAATACAACAAGGTTTAGTGTAGGTCACTGTTGTCGGTGTTATGAAATACAAAGAAAGTAAATAATAGTTTTGAATTTGTCAAATTCTACCCGCGATGTCTCTAACTTTGTTTTTGTGTTGGATTTGTAGGTATCATAATTTAATTGTTGATGCTTGGTTAAATGAACCCCTTTTTTTTTTGGCTAAGCGATTAAATGAACCCTTAAAACTAAAGAGACCAAGTACAAGACACATAGTTCCTTTCATAATACATCCCCCAAAATGTCTAAATGTAACAGTAAAGACTTATATGTAACTTTAATGGGGTTCTATTGCCGAGTGAGTTTCCTGATGCTATTGTTAAAGTTCTTGGTTTTAAAGCCTAGCTAGCTAAACTAGTGTGTGGTTTAGTTTTTTTTTTCAATATTATACTATAGATTTTATAAACATAAAGTCAAATTCGTTTTGCTAAGATGAAATTTCCTTCTCTCTCCAAATTTGACTATGTTCTTAAATCATCGCAAACTTCTTTAGGCAAATGTATCATCCAAATTATGGTAATTAGACTTTAGTTACACTTACAAGTTCTTTTTATTTATACATATAACTTTTTGCAAAAAAGAAAAAGAAAAACAGAGTATTTTTCTTGAAAAATGAAAACTATGGGTAGAATATACGAATTTCTAACGTGAATTCCTGTTAGTAGAGCCAGATGCCAATCAATGTAAAAAGAGATTTTTTTTTTTTTTTTTTATGGGAAAAAAGAGATTTTTATTCGTTTTCCTTTTTTCTGTTTTCGTGAAAACAAAAATAGATTATTATATAGTGCTCAACTACATAGTATATTCTAATTTCCCCGAATCGTAAAGTCAAGTGGTAGAAGATAATGGCACATAATAATAACAATTAACATACATATATACAAATACATATCTTTCACACGTGAATAAGTATCAGACGAGACACGAGAGCCTGATAGAGTGGGCCCCTACTTTGTAAGGCTTATTGACCTTCAAGGCCCAAGGCCCTTTCTCTATCAATCTGCGTCCACGTGCCATTATCACTGTCAAAGTTTTCCAGACAAAAATTGGGACGTTTCGACTTTTCATTGGTTTAAGCAGACTAAGAAAGGTATCTGACTCGGACTCTAATCTGACGGCTCCGCTTTGGGAACCATCACATTATTTGATCAATTGGCTGATTAATAGTTCCTAAACTGTGATTAATTAATTGTGACCCTTGTTAGGTTAAGTAAACTTGGGTTTAATTAAATTAAAGTTAACCGGCAAAAGCGGAGGCCTCCCGGCATTGAGATGGGTCCCATTGTCGTGGCACAACACCGCATTGTCTGTGGCTCTAAAGCAAAGTTCTCCACAGTTTTCATTTTGTTAAGACTATTCTTTTGGCGACCGTCACTTTCATCCTACATTATATCATACATACCATTATCATCCATAGACATGTATAACATTTTAAAATATTCATTAAAAAAAAAAAAAACATTATAGACTGAATTTTATCCTTAGACTTTACCAAATCCTAATATAGTACTAAAATACATTGTTGTTAGGTTCTAAAGATTTAGGATTTTATGTATTTAGAACTCTAATTTATATTGTTGGCAAACCATGATCAAAACAGGTTATTTAGTCTTGTTTAGACTTGCTCAAAGTTGGGTCTTTCATATAAAGTTGGAATCGAGTGGCTGTAGATGCATTGGTGCATTTCGGCCTGGCTCGATCGATCGAATCTCGGGCAGAATGTTTTTCTGCAGAATATTCCAGCTCAGCCCTAACTCATTAAACGTTTTGGGTTTTCTGTTTTTACCCTAGGTATATAAAGAAAAACCCTAGCCACGTTTTTAGAGTTGCTCCAGTTGTATTGTTGCTCATACATTGCGGTTTTGTGTAAATCTCTCGTGAGATCAAGAGAAGCTTTCCTTTACACAAAGCTTAGGGTTTTCAAGATAGAGATTACTTCAACATCTTTATGATCAACTCGGTTGCTACCATTGAAGTTTAAAGAATATCAAGCGTGGGTGCTTGTAGCTGATTGAAGAATTCAAGAAAGAAGGAGTCCGTGGATTCGGAGCTTGCACGTGGTCGTGTCAGTAAATTCTACTGGTGGGTAGCATTAGGAAGTCGAGCGGGGAGCTTGTAAGTCCTTTTGTATGAACTTTGATTCTTTCATAGTGGATTCAGGTTTGCCTTGAGGATCGGTGGGTCAAATCCTCCCCAGATTTTTACCGTGTGGTTTCCTAGGTGATCATATCACTGTGTTATTTATATTTCCGTTACTTTATATGTTTGATATGATTATTTGATTGCTTTAACCTAGAATTACTTAATTTGACTAAGTAACAACTTGGCTAATTAACTAGGCTAACCAATCTGGTTGTTTCAAGGGGTCTAAAACCGTTCAAGTGGTATCATAGCAGGTAGCTCTCTTGTTAGAGATTTTTTGATCTCTGAGCTGGTCCTTGACCCCTGTTGTCATGGAGCATGGACGCTCTCTTGTTGTTCCTCCTCACTTTGATGGGAATAACTATGCTTATTGGAAAGTAAGGATGAAAGCATTCCTGAAATCTATTGATGAGAGGGTTTGGAATTCCGTTGAATACGGATGGCAGAAGCCCACTACTCCTGTGAGTGAGTGGCAAACTTCTGAAAAAGAAGCAGCGGGCTTCAATAGCAAAGCTATGAATGCCATCTTCAATGTTGTTTCTATGGAGGAATTTAAGAGGATCTTAAATGTTGAGGTTGTTCATACTGCTTGGAAAATCCTCCAAACTGTGCATGAAGGCACAAAGGCAGTTAAGATCAATAAACTGCAGCAATTAACTTCTAGATTTGAAAGCATTAGAATGTTTGATGATGAATCTTTTGATGAATTCTATGCTAAATTGAATGACATTGTTAATTCTGTTTTTAATTTGGGTGAAATCTATGATCAACCTAAAATTGTTAGGAAGATTCTTAGATCTTTAACTGTAAACTTTAGACCCAAAGTGACTGTCATTACTGAAAGTAAGGATGTGGACTCCATCCCTGTTGATGAGCTTGTAGGATCTCTTCAGTCCTATGAGTCTAACCTACCCAAAGTGAACAAATTCAAATCAATGGCTCTTAAGTCAGTTGATGATGTTGATGGTGGTGAATTTGATGATGAGCTCTCTGCTACAGAGATTGCGTACCTTGCCAAGAACTTTAGAAACTTTCTTAGGAATACCAACAGAAAGGCAAGAGGTACAAACACTGCTGAACCTAGAAATTTTAGGAAGAATGATCCCACTAAAGTGAATAACTTTGAAAAACCTAGAGAAAAAGTTGGTCAATCTTCAAATAATTCTTTGGGTCCTCAGTGTTTTGGCTGTCAAGGATATGGTCATGTGAAATCTGAATGTCCTACATTCTTGAGGACTAAGGGTAAAGTTATGGCTGTAACCCTTAGTGATAATGAGGTTTCTGATGATGAGTCTGAATGTGATGAGGATGGAAACTTCATTGCTTTCACTGTTACAGCTGTAGTCAATGAAAGCGTATTTGTTGAAGAGAACCCTTCTGATGGGGAACTCTCTGAGGATGCAGATCTTCAAGAGGCCTACAATAAACTTTGCAAAATTGCTGCAAAGGATGCTATGAATGTTGAACTTGGCCTGAAGAAAATTGAATTTCTTGAGCTTGAAAAGAAAAATTTGCTTGTTAAATTGTTTGATGCTAATGATCTTTTGAACAATGTTAAATCTGAGAACATGCTTTTACTTGATAAAGTTAAAACTTTGGAACATTATTTATCTGTTACTAGATCTGCTAGTTCTAAACTTGATCAAATGTTGAATGTTCAAAAGTATCCCTCAGACAAATCTAGTTTAGGATATGTTGAAAGCATCTTTGATTCTGCACCACATTCCACGAACTTTGTTCCTTCTTCTTCGTCTGAACCTTCCGTGAGTGAGGTTGTGAGTGAAACTGTCAAATCCACTGTGAGTGAAGTTGTCAAACCTGTAGAAGTTTCACCTTCTAGGAAGATTAGGGTTGATCTGGGAGAGTCTAAACCTAAGGATTCTACTTTTTCTAAGGACAAAATGCATGGTAAACCTACTTGGGTTTGTCATTATTGTGGAAAGTCTGGACACATTCGTCCAAAATGTTACAAGTTTCAAGCTGCTAAAAGGGCAAACAAACCAAAGGTGCCTATGTCTCAAGCACAAGATCCTATGGCACTTATTGGTGAATTGGTAAAGGCGTTGAACCTTTATTCCAATCCTGGAGTTGGAAATCACTCGAAAGTGAATAAGAACTCCAATGATCGTGGTGCATCTAAAAGGTTTTGGATGCAAAAGACTCGTCCTAATTGAGTTTTTCTGACATGGTCCTTGTACTTCACTGCTCATTCCTCTGTGACCATTGTTCTTTGGTATTTGTGTTTGTTTTTTTTTTTCTAGGACTTGCATTGCATTACATTCGTGCATTTCATTCTAGGATTTATTTGTTTTCTCTTTTTTTTTTAATAAAAAAAAAAAAAGGAGAAAAGGAGAAAACAAAAATATGTTTGACATTATTTTTCTTGGTCTTTGAAAACAAGGTTGGTCAATTTATTTACACATAACATGTTTTTGTGTACCTTATTTAGCTCTGATGAGCTTATTTATTGCATTTTACTAGTTGAAACTTTGTAGTGCATGTTGTGTGGGAAAGATGTTTATGGTGTTTATCACTTTGTCTTAATCTTGAAGTCACATGTTATTTGACTGTCGGACTTGATCCTTTTGAGAAAGGCATAAATAACCATCTCACCACTGTTCACTAGCCAATCATGAACACCTGAGTGCATATCATAAGATTTTGTGCTCGAAAAAGTGTAGCACATACACAAAAAGAACATAAGGTGTAGCCTCGGCTTAATTGCTTAATGCTTAAAATTGGTGTGTACTATTAGGCTTGATGCCAATTCACTTAATTAAAATTGGTGTGTACTATTAGGCTTGATGCCAATTCACATAATTAAGAGGCTAATTTTAGAAATTTACATGATTGCAAGCTTATGTTCTAGGAGATGTGGGAGTTATATGATGTAACTTTTTAGGTGATAGTCTCTTTTAAATTTTATGTGATGGATTTTGTAGACTTTGTGATTGATTTCTATTCACATATCACCTCACATGTATCTCAAGTTTTTGCTAATTTGCACACATTACATGAGTTACTCTTTGCTAAACACTGTACATGTTATTGTGTGTGTTTTTGGTCTGACAAACCAAGTTTGAAAATATCTTGAGAATTATGCAAAACATTATTTTGGCTGAGAAATGAAAGGATGAACTGGCTGAAACTTTCTTTGGAGAAACTGGGATTACAAATTTGGATTTTTGAAAAATCATTCCATTTCATCTCATACTCATGCATTGTGTTTCATTGATTTCAATGCTTTGAGGAGTTCTTTTTCAAAAATTGGCTTGAGGTTTTCAAAACTGTAATTTTTTTCAAAATACTGTGATTCGCTACCTGTTTCGATCGATCCATTCTATTTTTCGATTGATCGAAAATTTTAAAATTCCTTTTAAAAATTTCGGAGTAGTTCGATTGATCGAAAGTAATTTTCGATCAATCAAAAGTCGTGAATAAGCTTTTTAAAACAGTGTTTTTTGACTGATTTGCTTACCTTTTCAAAAGTTTTTTTCAAACTTTCTTTTCTCTCTCCGACTTGGCAAGGATCTACAGCAAATTTTTGTCGTTTTCCTCCAAATTTTTTGCAAGATTTCTCTTTCCTCAAGCCAGTAAGTCTCTTTTGCCCATCATTTTTGAGTTTATTTGCATTTTTCATGCATTATCTCTAAAAATTTCGGACCTCTCAATTTTCGGGATTTTTGATGTTGCAAGCCTAATTTTGTGCAATTGATCAATGGGTTTTTATGGGGACATGTTATAAACTTGATTGTGATAGTTTGATTTGATCAATTTTGGGTTTTGTGAGAAATTGAAATTTCTAGGGTTTATGTTTAGTTCCGAATTGGGGATTTTGTTCAATTAGGTTGAAATTGATGAAATTGGCTTGTTGATTGGATGTAATTAGGCATTATAATCTATGTGTAATGTTTTGTAATGCTTAATTCATCCCTGTACTTCAAAATTTTTCAAGTGGTTTTCAAATTTTTGGGGTTTTTTGTTAGAAACTCTATGCTCAAGCCATTTTTGTTCAATTCAACTTAATTTTGAACTTTGTTTACTGCATTAGTACATGCATCATGCCATTTTAAATGTTCATGCATCATATAAATTTTTGCTCTATATTTTTTTTGTGCTAACTTGCAGACTGCCCTTGGTTTTTTTTTTTTTTTTTTGGTTTTCTCTTGTGTCTCTGTCCTTTCCTTAGCATCATGCCTAGAAAAACTAGAGCTCGTAGGTCTGTCACCTCATCTACTCCTTCCCCTCCTCCCTTTGACCGAGAGAAATTTCCTAGTGAGAAAAACCAAGAGATTTATGATAAGCTGAACCTTAAGAGGAAGATATGGTCTGAGCGATCTGTCATTCTAGATGAGCTTGATCCTGCCATTAGGGCAAACTTTGAGTGTAGGGGCTGGTTACCTTTGGTGGATATTTCTGATCCTCCTCCACCTGCTACCTTGATTAGAGAGTTCTACTCGAACATCTCTATCCGCGTCTATGATTCCAACACTTTGGTAAAAAGTTGGATACGAGGCGTAGAGTACACTATTACTCCCAAGGTAGTGGCTGATGCTCTAGGGGTACCTTTGGTACAGCACCCTATCTATCCTTATGATGAGTCTCCAGTTTTGAGTGATGTCATGTCTTACATCACTAGGTCATCTATCCAGTGGGGTTCTAATCCTCGGATCACCACTGCTGAGCTTTCTGAGTTACACTATCTCTTCTTTAGGATAGCCTGTCACTCCATCTGGCCTATTTCTCATCTTCACACCATTCCTCTCGAGCGGTGTGTATTTTTGTACGCTCTTGTCACTGATGCTCCTATCAGTTTTCCCCATTTGTTTCTTCGTTCTTTGAACGATGTTTATAGGAGTTCATCTTCTGCTCATGCTCTTGTTCATTCTATTTTCATTCATAGGATTTTACTTTTTCTTGATCTTGGTGGCTTCCCTTCTTCTGAGCCCGTTCATGTGATTGCTCCTATAGGTGCGTCTTTTCTTAGACAGAGGGCTGCTCACCTTCAAGCTGGCTCTAAACACTCTAAGTCTGAGCCTTCTGGGTCCGCACCTCCTCCCTCTTCTTCTACAGGTCCTGCTGGTGAGGCTATTACTGATCCTGATGCTGCTGCTGCTGCTGTTCCTCCACCTCCATCGAATGACTTTGATATCCGTCGTACTTTAGAGACTGTCATGACCGTTCAGGCGGCTCATGGTCAGCTTTTGGTGGACCTTTTTGACGAGATCCGAGCTTTACGAGCTGATCTAGCGCGTCTTTGTTCACCCTCACCACCTCCTTTTGATGATGGATTGTGATTACCCTTTGGCATTCCGTCACAAAAAGGGGGAGTAGAGTTTGTAGATGAGTTTTTTTTGTAGTTAGAGAGATTTTGTTTGTTTTGTGGAGTAGATTGTATTTAGGCGCTTCACCTTGTATATCATTTTTGGGATATTCATGTTAGGGGGAGTAACATTGATAGATATACATGTTTTTTTATTTGATTCTTGTTTCTTTGGATTCACTGTTTATTGATTTACATTCTATGAGTTATTCATTGATATATGTCTTTATTATGTGTTGTGTGAATCATACAAGAATGTTATACCTGTTTATATACTATTTTCTGTCACACATACGTTTATGCGTTTGTTGAGTATTTCAGGAATATACAGGTTGATTCAATTGAGCTGCTGTCTACACTTGCAACTGATAGATAGTAATTAGGATTGAATTTAGTTTTTATGAGCATTATTTTTGTAAAGGGCTTTTTAATTGTAAACTTTGAGCTTATTGTTTGTGTTTTGTCACAGGTTGCCAAAGGGGGAGTTTGTTAGGTTCTAAAGATTTAGGATTTTATGTATTTAGAACTCTAATTTGTATTGTTGGCAAACCATGATCAAAACAGGTTATTTAGTCTTGTTTAGACTTGCTCAAAATTGGGTCTTTCATGTAAAGTTGGAATCGAGTGGCTGCAGAAGCATTGGTGCATTTTGGCCTGGCTCGATCGATCGAAAGAAAGGCAGAATGTTTTTCTGCAGAATATTCCAGCTCAGCCCTAACTCATTAAACGTTTTGGGTTTTCTGTTTTTACCCTAGGTATATAAAGAAAAACCCTAGCCACGTTTTTAGAGTTGCTCCAGTTGTATTGTTGCTCATACATTCCGGTTTTGTGTAAATCTCTTGTGAGATCTAGATGAGCTTTCCTTTACACAAAGTTTAGGATTTTCAAGATAGAGATTACTTCAACATCTTGATGATCAACTCGGTTGCTACCATTGAAGTTTAAAGAATATCAAGCGTGGGTGCTTGTAGTTGATTGAAGAATTCAATAAAGAAGGAGTCCGTGGATTCGGAGCTTGCATGTGGTCGTGTTAGTAAGTTCTACTGGTGGGTAGCATTAGGAAGTCGAGCGGGGAGCTTGTAAGTCATTTTGTATGAATTTCGATTCTTTCATAGTGGATTCAGGTTTACCTTGAGGATCGGTGGGTCAAATCCTCCCCAGGTTTTTACCGTGTAGTTTCCTGGGAGATCATATCACTGTGTTATTTATATTTCCACTGCTTTATATGTTTGATATGATTATTTGATTACTTTAACCTAGAATTGCTTAATTTGACTAAATAACAACTTTGCTAATTAACTAGGCTAAGCAATTTGGTTGTTTTAAGGGGTCTAAAACCGTTCAATTGTCTTTTTGTAGGGTAAGGGATATTTAAAATAAAATAAACTCATTCAAAATTAAAGTTAATTCAATTAAAAATACTTTAGGAAGAACCCAATGGGTTCATCCAAATTTGAAGGCAAGATTCTTACCATGAACTCTCTAAGTTCGATTGTCTTCATTAACATTCAATGATTTATCTAATTTCTCAACAATGAGAAATGTCAAGTTGAATGGTGAAATTGAATATTATTACCCTTTGTTAGGACTTTGTCAACAACATGAGAAAGGAGTTGACAAAGGATAGTAGTCTTGGAAAAATGATTTTATATCATTGTTACACATCTACGTGTAGGATCTACCTTCATATGAGTATCGTTACATGTACAATAATGACAACAAACATTAACTCTTGTTCTTAATAGAAACCTTGCCAACTATTATCAAGGAAAAAGAGTTTGTTTTATGTAAGATAAGTATTGTAGGGATGTTAGGCTCAGAAGTTTAATGTAAATTTATTATAGTGGGCCCATAGCCCAAGCCGAGGATAATGATTATTCTGAATAGGAATAGTTTCCATCGAAGAAGACCATGTTAGCAAGAAAAATGTTTAGTTTTGGTTACAGAAGCTCAAGGAGGTATTGGCCAAGGATAATATCTCCTCGGCAGACTGGAGCCAAGGTTAGAAAAAATGGTTTACTTATGCAGGAGAACCTCTCAGGAAATTCTGTTGGTATGAATAGCCATTGAAGGGACATTGGACCGAAGGAGGTCCTAAGATATCTTAGGAACAAAGCTGTCACCACCGTATTTAATGTTCTGCAGCTAATTTACTGACTGCATTAATGTGGAGAAAACCCCTGAACAGTGTGAAATTGGTTACTCCAAGACGTATAAGACTAGAGAGGGTGTTTAATAGGATAGACACTCAAGTGATGACTCAGGTGCTTAACAAATGTAGGATTAAGATGCTATAGAAGGAACTATATAAGAGATAAGACCCTTCATGAATGAGGGATTGGAAATCAAAAGGAAAAACACTGTAGCATTCAGGAACCAAACTTGTAACCCAATTTGAAAATAATATACAAGAACAGTGCACCTCGGATGTTATCGAGGATAATTTTTCTTCAATATAACCCTATTTCTTTTTGTTATCTTATGATCTGAACCTATTCCAATGTTTGTTTGATTAACTACAGTCTAGTTTTTCAACCTATTCTCTATAAATTCATTGTTTTTGGGCTTTTTGGACTTAAGTCACTTAACGTAGTGGGCTACGAGTTCAAAACGGGTCCTTACAAGTATAATTAACACAACCTATATAAAGGCATTCAAATTGCATCTAAACTAAATCTATGGTGGATAGATGAGACCTTTCTATATTGAAGTATCAATTGAAAAAAATCATAGGCAAATTTTTGAATGACTCTATAAGAATGTGCAGAAAAACCAAATAAAATGATTCCACCTACTCAAAACTAAGAGAGGTGTCGTCGACTACTAAAATCACAATTTTTGATATAGTTTGCATTATACAATGCAAGAAGAATAATTAAAAGAATAAAAAAAAGGTTGGTTTAGCAAGCAGGATTTTACCCAGAGGGAAGTTCTTTCTATTTATTGAATGGAATAATTTTTTTTTCTCTATTTGAATTCGATACAGCATACATGGAGAGTCTTTTTTGGTTGCTAATATAACCCTAATGATCGGATATAGATGCATATTATAATAGTAAACGAAAAATTAAAATAGAAGTTCATTGAAATATTCTTTTTTATAAAGTAAATTGACTTTGATTCTTGAATAATCAACATCACTTCTTCTTTGATCGTAGCAAAATATCATTTTATGGGGGAAAAGACCAACGTCAATAATTATGATTTTACTGATAAACAATTCCTCAGTATCTTATTCGTATATAACAAAATACTAACATTTTTTTTTAATAAATATGATAAAATATGAACTTATAACATATGTGATTTGATCTATGTCCTTTTGCAACAACAAAAGATTCTAGTAGTCGTGTTAATAGGAACTCACAAGTCACAACTTCAATATCAATTTTTGATATGAAGGTCATTTGTTGAATTTTATTTTTGAAATTTTAGAACGTATTCCCCATAAGGTTTAGTATTTATTGCGGGAGGGGTTTAGGTTAGTCAAATAAGGAGAGAAATACATTAATATACGTGATTTGTTCTATATTCCTTATTCAACAAAAAACAAAAAACAAAAAATTATAACATATGTGATTTGATTTATATTCAATATTCAACTATAAAATATTCTAGCAGTTATGTTAATAGGAATTCATAACTTTAATGTCAACTTTTAATTAAGAAGGTCATTTGTTGAATTTTTCTTTGAAATTCTAGAAAGTATCCCACATAAAGGTTTAGAATTTGTTAGGGTGGGGGGGGAGGGGGTTCAGGTTAGTCAAAGGAGGAGAGAAATAAGTACATTTCAACGTAATTTGAATCAGAGAATTTATTATATACATGTACGAGCTAAGAGTCCATTATTTTTTTAGAGAAAATCTCGTGAAGTCCTAAAGTTTTTGGTTGAAAATGAAGTCCTAAAGTTGAAAGTCGTATTTCTGTTTTAATGTTATTGGTTACAGAGTGACGTGGGGTGATGCGAGCGAGAGTAATGAACGATGGGATGGACATGTTGGTATCAGTGGCACTGGCACGCATGTAATGTAAGATGAAGAGAGAAGACATTGTAACCAAGCGTGCAAGACTAGTGACAGTTTTAATGATGCGAAGAAGAGACCAAAGTTATACCAAAAATATATATATTGTTGACTTTGAAAAAACGAATTAAAGAAAGAGAGAGAGAGAGAGAGAAGGGGTAATGATGGAAAAGGGAAAAAAGTGAGAAGAGAGAGAGTGAGGAGGTTAGATGTCCCAGTCACCACCCGGCAAACCGACTTGATATGCCGCTTTCTTGTCCCCCAATCACAATTCTTCCCCCTGTTTTCCTCTGTCCCCTCTCCTCTCTTTTTTCTAATCTTTCATTAAATGCTCCTTGCGTTACTTTACAACCACTCCATTTCTCTTTCCTTCTCGATTCTCATTCTTCTGCTTCCGCTTTCTCTCCAAATTCTCACTAAAATCATTTACAAAAAATTAAATTATTTTATACCTTTTTATTGTAAAATTTGAAAATTTAATGTTAGATTTTGTATGTTATTAATATAAATATTAAATTTCATTTAAATTGGATATTATTTACTATTTGATTACTGATTTTTTTTTATATATAATTTTAGATCAAATAAATTATTTGATTAATGACATATTTATTAACTTTTGATTTTTTATTTAAATTTTTTTAAAATAGATAATATAATAAAATCACACAATCCAAGAGTTAAATTTTTAAATTTACATCAAATAAAAATATATAAAAAAAAGAATAATGTTTTTCTTTTGAAAATTAGTACTTTTTTATTTATTTATTTTTGTCAAATCATAAGTTATGTCATTCTACCTCAAGACCAATTTGTGATGAAAAAGACACACTCAAATCAGACTTGTTTTTACAGTAATTGTAGAGAGTCGAATTCTGGTCCCTTAACAATTCCTCTCTCATAATGACACTCCTGTTACTTGAATTAATGACCTTAGCTTTGATACTATTTGTCAGACCGTGAGCTGTGCTATTTTACTTCAAAACCAATTGGTGGTGAGGAAGACACACTCAAAACTTTTATGACATTTGACATCACACTCCACGGGCCTATTTTTAGAGTGGTTGTAGGGAGTTGAATTGTGGTATTCGACAATTTTTAAAGGCCAAAAATTGCCAAAACAATCCAACCTAGAGTACTAGTACCGAACATTGTGCAATAAGAGCAAGGTGGCAGTGGTAGAGCTATTGTCATTTGTCAAATTTATTCCCAAAAAAACGTACAAATTGATATGTGAATATAATCTTGCACGGATTCTGGTCCTTAACAATTCCTCCCTTAACACTAAAATCAGACTTGTTTTTAGAGTGGTTGTAAATAGTCGAATTCTAGTCCCTTAATAATTTCTCCCTCGCAATGACACTCCCGTGACTTGAATCAATGACCTTGGCTTTGATACCATTTGCTAGACCGTGAGCCGTGCTATTTTACTTTAAAACCAATTGGTGGTGAGGAAGACACATTCAAAACTTTTATGACATTTGGCATCACACTCCACAGGCCTTTTTTAGAGTGGTTGTAGGGAGTTATATTGTGGTATTCGACAATTTTTAAAGGCTAAAAATTGCCAAAACAATCCAACCTGGAGTACTGGTACCGAACATTGTGCAATAAGAGAAAGGTGGTAGTGGTAGAGCTATTGTCATTTGTCAAATTTATTCCCAAAAAAACGTACAAATTGATATGTGAATATAATTTTGCACGGATTCTGGTCCTTAACAATTCCTCCTTTAACACTCAAATCAGACTTGTTTTTAGAGTGGTCGTAGAGAGTCGAATTCTAGTCCCTTAACAATTCCTCCCTCGCAATAACACTCCCGTGACTTGAATCAATGACCTTGGCTTTGATACCATTTGTTGGACCGTGAGCTGTGCCATTTTACCTAAAAACCAATTAGTGATAAAAAAAGACAAACTCAAAACTTTTATGACATTTGACATCATACTCTCCTTTTTTAGAGTAGTTATAGAGGGTTGAATTATGGTATTTGACAATTTTTAAAGGCCAAGAATTGCCAAAACAATCCAACTTGGAGTACTGGTATCGGACATTGTGCAATAAGAGAAAGGTGGCAGTGGTAGAGCTATTCTCATTTGTCAAATTGAAAACTGACAATAGTATCGTTTAGATACAACTGAAAACTGAAAATTGAAAACTAAAAACACTGTACCAAATAATTTTTAAATGTGTAAATAGTACCGTGAGACCCATTTTTAATGAAAAAACTGCTGAAAAGTGAAATTTATGGGTCCATGAACAGTGAAATTTGTGTTGAAAAGTTAACTATTGCTGCTACTATTCATTGAACAGTAGCCGCTATAGTGCTGCTACAGTAAAAAAGCGGCTGGGAAAGTTGAAAAGTAAAAAAAAAAAAAAAAAAAAAAAAAAAAAAAAAAAACGCAAACGTAAACGTGATTCAGAAAACGTGCCAGCCAAACGATACCTTATTCCCAAAAAAAAAGTACAAATTGATATGTCATATGTGAATATAATTTTGCACGGATCAAAGTGTCAAATTAGTATAATAAATTTTACGATATATATTTTAAAAAAATTAATGTGTCAAATTTTAAATATAATAAAAAAATAATAATTATGTTTATATATAGCATTTAGCAGTTAGCACTTATTATTATTATTTTTGAGAGGAAAGCAGTTAGCACTTAGCATCACGTTGAATACAAAATTTGCTTTTTATCGATCATTGAATACTGCAAATGTTTAGGGACATTTTGGTAATTGAGGCAATGGACTTAATTTATGAGTCAGGACTGGGACTCTGGCGTGGCTGAATTTGATATGTTTGACCAAACAAAAACCTGGTTTTTTCGTCTTTCCAATTATAATTTCTGCAACCACCACTTTGGTGCTGGTTTTTACGTCTTCAAAAATGTTGATTATACTTTACTTGCCATTATTTTATAGTTGAAACTCACGTCTTCAAGGAAAGGTAGGTGAAGTTTACACTCATACCGTTTCCTTTCTACCTGTATGAATCCACAGTATGTGCCACCATAAGGTGTTTTCGTAACCTCCAGGCATTATAGAACCAAAAATATCTAGGAGAGTACGTTGTGATATCTTGGACCAAAAATACTGAATAATTTTGAAAATAATAAAAGAATCTAGTACTTTGCTAAATTACTTATAACCAAATATACACTATACTTAAAAAAAAAAAAAAATGCTAAACTTAGTTAACTTAAGAGTGTCGTTTGACACCTTTTAGTGTTTTTAACAAAATCATCAGAAAAATTTAAAGTTTTGAGATTTATTTATTTATTTATTTGTGGGATTAAATCATGATGGGTCTAACACCACATTTTTGTGGACTTATCACTGCCACTTTTTGATCTCTTAATCATAATTTGTTAATTCAATAATTTGAGTTTAAGCGACAAAATAAATGATAAGCGAGGGGTACGTATATTGTATTGGTCAGACTGGATTGTGTTTAAGGTACTTTTCAATCCAGCTTAACCTCTTCAGGTTGAGGAATCTTCAATTTTGGTTGAGTTGGGTTAAGTTGTCTGATTGAGTTCATTTTGTCAAGTCTAATAAAGAAATCGAGTTTACATTAAACTATTTAAATTCATTATTCAATAAATTGTTATAATTTATACAGTTAAGTAGAATATATACTTTTTTTTTTCTTTTTCTTTTTCTTTTTTTTTTTTTATCAAAACTGAGTCTCAAAATACCAAATAAATCAAACAAATGGATTTACACAAAGTATGAAAAATTCAAAATAAATGAAACTAACAAATTTAAAATTAATGCATATATATTTTTAAAAGCGTGGGTTGTGTGAAGTTACGTACGTAAATTGAAAATTTTACAAATTTAAACCCGAGCCAACCCAAACTTCAAAAAATAATACTGATGATAACCTAGTTTAGCCCAACTAACACATTAAACCATGAAAACTTAACCCAGAGTTGAGTTAGGATGGTGGGTTGAATACACACCCTTAGATAAGGGGTCATGTCTTGGACAGGAGAAGACATATTGTACATATGTCATATGCTTCCTCTTTTCCTTTTTCTTTTTCTTTTTTGGTAAAATGGAGAATGCATTAAACTAAAAAAGAGAAGGAGATACAACTGGGCCAGGGCAAAGCCTGGAATAAAAGGGGCCATAGAGGTCCGATACATAAACGTTATACAAACAAGAGGGAGGGGAAGAGAAATATAAAAAATCAGAGGGCAGCTTAGAACCTAAACGGGCAAGAGCATTTGCACAGGAATTAGATTCTCGGTAGCAATGCTTCACTCTCACTTAAGGAACACGGGAAATCAGGAGCCTGTAATCGCCACTATAGAGGAATTAGACGCATTGAAAGACCCCGAACTATTCATCAAATCAGCTATGACTTTAGCATCCAAATCTATTTCTAAAGCATTGATATGCAGCTTAAAACACATAATAAGGCCATCCCTAAGAGCCCAAAGCTCTGCTAAGAAGCTATTGGTAAAACCAATTTGTCATATGCTTCCTCTTGCTCATAGCACGTAGATTCCACCCAAATGTAAGTTTCACAAAAGTCATATACTTAAAAAAAAAAAAAAAAGGGGATTGTTAATGGTATGCATAAGTTGACTGAGTCTTTTAGGTAAATATTGCTAAAATCAAAATATATTTGCGTTATAGGTACTGTTTGAAGTTAATTGTGGAAATGAGGAGAGAGATTGAATTTCGGCAACACCGTTGCTAAATTCAACAAAAAGTAGGAGAAAGAATGAGCAAAAGGAGGTAAGAGAAAAGTAAATGTCAGTAACAGTAAAATGTTGAATTTCGGCAACACCGTTGCCGAAATTCATCTGCCCAAATTTCCTGTGCTGCCTGGATGTGTGAGAAGTGCAATAATGCGTGAGCGCCCAAACTTAAAAAAAAAAAAAAGTAATTGTGGCAATGGAATTGCCGAAAATAGTAGGAAAAAAAAAAGTGAATGCGGAAGAATTAAAGAAAAATATAATGTGCTACGTACACAATATTTTTACAATATTTTCATAATAAATCACAAGTAACTAGTTATTATTAGTTCAAATTTAAATTTGACATTGACATAACTATTTTAATTTAACAATAACAACAAGTAACAACCTGATACTTAGCATTTGTTGTAAAAATATTGTAAAAATTGTATGCACTTATTATTTCTTTTAAAAAAAAAAAAAATCCCAATTGTGGCAATGCCATTGCCGAAATAGTAGGGAAAAAAAATATTTTATTTTTATTTTTTTTTCTAATTGCGGCAATGACTTTTATTTTTTTTCTAATTGCGGCAGAAATTGGGGAAAATTTTTTTTTTCCCACAACTTCCCATTGCCACATTGAGAAAAAAGTTTTTTTTTTTTTTTTTCCAAATGGCATTGCCGAAATTGCAGGGAAAAAATTTTCCCCACAATTTCGGCAATGACATTGCCACAATTAGGGAAAAAAAAAAATTTCCCCAATTTTGGCAATGCCATTGCTGAAATAGTGGGGAAAATTTTTTCCCCACTATTTCGGCAATGGCATTGCCACAATTGGGAATTTTTTTTTTTTTTAAGAAATAATAAGTGCATACAATTTTTACAATATTTTTACAACAAATGCTAAGTATCAGGTTGTTACTTATTGTTATTGTTAAATTAAAATAGTAATGTTAATGTCAAATTTAAATTTGAACTAATAATAACTAGTTACTTGTGATTTATTATGAAAATATTGTAAAAATATTGTGTACGTAGCACATTACATTTTTCTTTAATTCTTCCGCATTTACTTTTTTTTTTTCCTACTATTTTCGGCAATACCATTGCCACAATTATTTTTTTTTTTTTTTAAAGTTTGGGCGCTCACGCATTATTGCACTTCTCACACATCCGGGCAACAGGAAATTTGGGCAGATGAATTTCGGTAACGGTGTTGCCGAAATTCAACATTTTACTGTTACTGACATTTGCTTTTCTCTTTCCTCCTTTTGCTCATTCTCTCTCCTACTTTTTGTTGAATTTCGGCAACAGTATTGCCGAAATTCAATCTCTCTCCTCATTTTCACAATTAACTTCAAACAGTACCTATAACACAAATATGTTTTTGATTTTAGCAATATTTACCTAAAAGACTTTAAGTTGACTAGCAAAAATCACTGTGTGACATATCAATAATGATAAATTAATAACTGATTTTAATTTTTAAGTGACAAGAAAATCTTGCTCGTTTCATTTCAAACCTCCAAAACAGTGACAGGCGTCCACTAATGCATGTGAGCTTATAGTTAGAAATCGGTTTCTTTGGCAAGGTTAGGCGATTTTACTTTCCCTAATTACGCAATGCCCCTACCCTTATAGCAACTAGTATAACAAAGAGGAATAACCAAAAATCATAACGAACACAGGGCAGACTTGTCATTTTAATGCAAACCAGGGCAAATTCGACTTTTCACTAACAGACCAGCGGATTTTAGCCCGAACTAGAAATTAGACAATGCCGGAATCAGCAACTATATATATATATTTCGTACATCTTTTTTCTCATCGACAATCACGAACTTCAAAAAATATAAATTTTAAAAAAAAGTCTCTTACAAAAGCCACAAGCATTTTACTTTACCGTACATCCCAAATTCACGGCCCTGATCATTCCTAACTTTCAATCAGAGCCGTTTGATCAAGTTGCCATCCTATCTTAATATTATCAAACAAACCGCTCATCATTTCTGAAATTGTACCATTAGATAGGTTTAAAAATTAAAAATTGTTTGGAAATGTTTGTAGAAATACGTAGGAATGAAAAAGTGTGTACAAATATATGTAATGTTGTTTAAAAATTGAAAATAATTGTTTGAAAATATAAACCAAACACTCCTAAGGATATTGAATTTGATAAATGCTTTTAGAAATTTTTTATTGATTTTTCTTTTATATCTATACTACGAGGATTTCCTTTTTTTTATTGAACTTTTATATGTTTTAAAAATACTCATAAATTTTAGATATAAAAAAAATTTGAAAATAATCTAGTAAAAATATATTTCTAATTTTATTTAAAATTTTTACAAAATAGAATATTTTCCTACTTATCAATGTTTTCAAAACAAACTTATTCAAATTTATAAAAAAAATAAAAAATATATAAATTATAATACTAGACCAAAAAAAAATTCTCACCCCACTCTCAAAGCACGTATGACGGGACTAATTTATCATAAAAGTACAGCATTAATACTTTTTTTTAAATGATCCATAAAAGTACAGCAAGGGTATCCGTTAAAAAAATGGAAAAAGAAAAGAAAAGAAAAAGAGGCCTAACTTTTGCACTATTTGCCGTTTTGCCACTTTCCGTATTTTTAATTTGTACAGAGCCTCGGGTTTCTCGGTGAACACAGCCTAAAGCTTTTTGTTGCTTTCTGCTTAATGGAAGGGTCTTGAGCTTTTCTCCTCTCTCTCTCTCTCTCTCTTGCTTCTGCGTTTCACTCTCTACGTTTCGTGCATTTTTTTCTCTACAGAATTTCAACAGTCTGATCCACATAAAAGCTCAGGTACGTGTGTTGAATATTCAGCTTTAGCTTTTTTTTTTTTTTTTTTTTTAATTACTAATTTTTGGTTTGTAGCTAGCTAGTTGATTATATGCTTGAGCTTCTTCTTCTTTTTTTTTGAAACCTGAGTCTGTGTTCCTCTTGAGATCTTCAACTTGTGTGAGTCTAAGCTGAATCTATCACTTTCGCTTTGGTTGAGACTTTGTTTTTTTTTTTTTTTTTTTTATAAATATCCTGAGCTTATAAACTTTTTCCTTTTCTTACTGGTTTCACTTCGTAATTTTTTTGTGTTCCTAATTTACACTAAGCTTCTGAGGAGTCTTTGTTCCACTTTTTTGTCCTGTTTGTTATAGATCTTCTTGAGGTTTTTTTTTTTTTTTTTTGTTGTGTGTGTGAGTGTGTTGTGAGCTGCTTTTCTTTTCCTTTATCCTGTTTGGTTGCCGAGGAAATCGAGGAAATGAAAAAAGAAAAAAGAAAAAGAAAAAAAGAAAAAAAGAAGTTAACTAATTCTGTATCAGCTTTTTTATATGTTTTTCGGGAAAACTCAGCACATGCAGAAAAAGAAAGCAGTTGAATTTGAAAATTTTATTATTTTTCGAAAGTTATTGTGCTTATTTAATCATCTTATTATCTCATCATATATGTGTGATGTTAAGCCTTGGAGCTTATTTGTTGTCTTTTGTTCAAAACTTTCGTATTTGGGGGAGAATCTGATTAGTTCTGTTGGGATATTCTTTTTATTTTTTATTTTTTATTATGATTTTTACTTCTTGTTTGTAATAAAGTCGGCAAAGGGTTTTTCATTTTTGGACTTGGTCATTACTGTGAGCAGATAGAAATATATTTTTAAAATTTTTGAATTTTTAGTTATTTAATGTTTATATCATTTTCAGTGTCACCTACACTTGGCCATTGTTTAATCATCTTAAATACTAGTAATTTTCTTGTCTCTTATTAGAGGAAAATTCAACTGATTTTTTGGGTGTCGACAAGCTATTAAATTGTACTATAGTGGCTTTGATTGATTTCATATTGGACATAAGAACTAGCGATGGTTTGTGATCTGGGGCTTTTTAGTTTTTGTTGCTGTATTCATAGATTAATATTATATGTTCTGTATCATTTGCAAGAGTCAGTAGATATGCTAGACAGAGTTGTCTTTTGTTATGGAGAATTACGAGTTGTCTCTTTTAAATGACAATTGGGTTTTCATGTTTTGGTCTTAAATTGTATTTTTTTGGTGCTTAAATATGTTGTTTTAAGGTGGGTTTTTTCTCTTCCAGATTGACCGGTTGAAAAAGTTGGGAGTCCGATGTCTCCTCCCCTGTTGAGTGCTGAGGAGGAAGGGGGGCAGAGCAATGTCTCTCTAGTGTCTTCTTCACCCACCATGGACTGTATATCCCAAAGTGGCTCTGGGTTAAAAGAACGTAATTACCTGGGACTTTCGGATTGTTCTTCCGTAGACAGCTCTGCAGTCTCGAGCTTGTCAGAAGAGAAAAAGAACAATCTTAACTTGAGGGCAACAGAGTTGAGGCTTGGCCTTCCTGGATCCCAATCACCAGAACGAGAGCCAGAGCTCTGCTTGCTGAAATCAGGGAAACCTGATGAGAAACCGCTGTTTCCTTTACTTCCTTCAAAGGAGGGAATCTGCTCGTCATCACAGAAGAATGTTGTTTCAGGTAACAAGAGAGGTTTCTCCGATACCATGGATGGGTTTTCAGAGGTGAAAAGTTCCATGTATACTGAAGGAAATTGGATGTTTCAGAAGACATCTGATTCTGAAGCTCCACAGTCTGTGGGGCAAGGGAAGTTTTCTGGTAATTCAGGGATGAATGTTGCGCTATCGCCCAGGCCTTCTGGGGCTCAGCCAGCCGTAATGAAAGAGCTGCCCACAAAGGTGTTGCAGCAGGAACGTCCTCGTGGCACCAATGGTACTAGCCACAACCCTAAGACTGCTTCGAACAACAACAACAGCAGTGCTCCAGCTCCTAAGTAAGTGAACTATGCTACAAAGAGGGTCCTCAATTTCTTAGTTATAACAGAGATTATATGAGAATAATGGGCGTCGTTCTTTTTTTTTAAGTGATTTCTAACTTTCATCTATGACAGGGCACAGGTTGTTGGTTGGCCTCCAATCAGATCATTTAGGAAGAATTCATTGGCTACCACTTCAAAGAACAATGACGAAGTTGATGGGAAACCAGGTCCTGGTGCTCTTTTTGTGAAGGTCAGCATGGATGGTGCTCCCTATCTGAGGAAGGTAGATCTGAGAACATACGCTACATATCAAGAACTGTCAACTGCTCTGGAGAAGATGTTTAGCTGTTTCACCTTAGGTGAGATATTATTTTAGCCTCATTTTATTGGCAAAATGCTGTTGAAATTTTTTTTTTTTACAATTTTTAAATATAAGAGAGAACTATCCTTATTTAGAGAATTAGGAGCACACTTCATTTTTGCCTGGATTGAGTTACTACTTTTTATTTTGGCATCAGGTCAATGTGGATCCCAAGGAGCTCCAGGGAGGGAAATGCTGAGTGAGAGCAAGTTAAGGGATCTTCTGCATGGATCAGAATATGTTCTTACATACGAGGATAAAGACGGTGACTGGATGCTTGTAGGGGATGTTCCATGGGAGTAAGTATTGATCCATTCATTTTTATCTGTGTCATCTAACCTCATGTTCTATTATTGTCTTCCCATTCACACAAATAAATAAATAATAATAAAATCATAAATGATGTGGGTAAGAAAGTCTCTTTCCCCCCAGGTAAAGATGCACAACCTGTGCATACATGCATATAATATTGTTAAGGGCACTTTTACATCCTTTTCTCAGAGTTTAAACTATAGACATATCAGAAGTGTAAGAGAACAATCAACTGACATGTTGTCCAAATATCAGCAAAATATTATATGCTGCATTTGATTGGCCCTCGTAAACATGTGAAATATAATGTATAAAAGATATGGATTCTGTATACAAATGTCACAAGCCAATACTTCAGCGTTTAAGTTTCATCCTAGATAACGGTCTTATGTTATTTCAGTTTGCAGTTCACATGGAACTAAAGATCATGCACAACCATTCGAAGACTGGAAAGCTATAAATAAAGACATGTCATTTGATGATAGTGTATCCCAGTCATAATATTAGCCTAACACCTCCTTTTGTTAGTAAAAAGAGTATAAGATCTAGATGAATTCATAGGCCTAAATGAATACTGTTATTCAAATGTTAGTCTTACGTGGTGAAAACTTGGAAGAACTCTGTATACAGAAGTTTCAACATTATTTACTAAGTGCCCAAGTTGTTAGGAATGATTGTACATATATATATATATATATATATATATATATATATATAAACGTGTCATTACTTATTAAATTTAGTGCTCAAGTTTTCAATGCTGTTAAAAAATATATTACTTATTAAAACCTTATGGCCTTTGAATTTTTATTGTGAAGTAGCTTGAATAAGTTGGAAGTTGTAAGCCTTTGAATTTTTATTGTGAAGTAGCTTGAATAAGTTGGAAGTTGTAACAATTAGAATGCATGAACATTTATGGTTGATAATATTTTATATTTTTGAGGAACATGGGGTTTATGGAGTTGATTGCTCTAAATTAATATTAGCTTCTTGTTCTACTATCTTGCTTTGGAAAACCTAGACCATGAAATGGAGAACTTAGTGTGCTTGGTAATTTTGGCATTGTATAAGACTTATGGACCGGGCTAGTGTTTCCAGTTCCCACATTTGAACTAGTACACACAAATTACTTAGCCTGAATTATAATTTGCGTTAATTATATGACTGCATAATAATCTGTCTTGAATGAACTGCATTGTCTATGTTGATGACGTGAATATTATTCCATTAAGCTGTAGATTACATTTCTAATATGACTGAAAACTTGGTTTGTTACAGGATGTTTATTGACTCATGCAAGAGACTGAAGATCATGAAGGGCTCTGATGCCATTGGCTTAGGTATGTATATTTTTTGTATGAGTGCATCAAATATGGTTATTATCCACAAAATCCTGATGTGTAATTGTTAGCCTGGATGATGGCCAATTACTTAGAAGCCTAAGGGTTTTGGGTCTGGGGGTGGGGTCGGGTGGATGTTGAAAATTAAAAAGATAGGGAGAATTTGACAAGAATTCTCAAATTTTGCCTTGGGATTAGTGCTATTATCAGTGGAGGTGTGTTTGAACATAAACTTTAGAATTTTAGAATCAGATGGTCCAACATTTGTAAGTCCATGAGTTTGACATTATTACTATTTTGTTTGGTCTACTGATTAGTAGATTCCTACACCATGAACAGTGTGGCATGTGTGCAAAGTTGAATAAGTCAGAACTGAAGCTTTTAGGGTTTGGTGTGCAGTTGCAAGAGTCATGATTTAATGATAAATTATAACCTCTGAGTTTTGTCTGGTTGGGATGAATAACTCCTACATGTGTGCATGCAAATTAGAAATGACTGCTTCACTAGGTGGCCTTATTTCATGTTATTGGTGGTCTCAAGTTCACAACTATGCATTCTACATGATTGTTCCATGAGTTTATCTCTTCATTAGCGATTACAGATTTAAAATTGGGAATGATGGCTATGTCTTAGTACTAAACTATTTAATTCTTGTTTGTTCCTTAGCTCCCAGGGCCATGGAGAAATCAAGGAATAGGAACTAGCTAGTCTCTGAAACACGACTGCTTTGTGGCTGCCGAGTTTAAGTGTGAAATTCAAGTGGGTGAGGAAGGTGGACGAAACAGTTTTATATCAAGGAATGAAAAATGATAGGATGGCCTGGGCTTGATCGTAGGTCATGGTCAGATGCACATCTTGTTTTTAGAGTATCTATGTTTTGATTGCCTCAAAAAGTTTGCCTCTCTGTGTCGAAGTTTGATTATTAAAACCTCGTAAAGCTATTATAAATTAGTATCGTGGAGTTCATATCATAATCCTTATAAAAACCTGGTTGTTTGAGGTGGCTCTGTATTTGATGAATCTGTCTATGGTTAAAGACCACTTGGATCTGCTTATGCATTTTTATCGACACGTGATAATGGGTTAAAAGTACCATTTGTTAGGGATTAAACTTAATTCCTAGAACCCTTGAGATGCGAAAATAATTCCTAGAACCCTTGAGATGCGAAAATAATTCCTAGAACCTGTGAGATGTGAGAATAGAGAAAAAAAATTGTGCCAAAAATAAAATAAAATAAAATGACATAAGATTTATTGACAATATGCCCAAGTCTAGGGGAGTTGAGGCAATGATACTTGAAACACGATAGCAAAGTAATTTTTAAATGTGTGAATAGTATTATAGGATTTATTTTTAATGAAAAAGTTATTGAAAAGTGAAATTTGTAGATTCGTAAACAGTGAAATTTGTGTTGAAAAGGCAACCATTGCGGTTACTGTTTATTAAACAGTAATTGCTACAGTAAAAATAGTTGGAATCGTGTTAAAAAAAAAAAAGCTGAAAAACGCAGACGTCAAACGTAAACGTGCTAGTCAAACGTTCTCTAAGTCTCTCAAAATATTCCATTTAAAATCGTCAAGCTTTCAAGTCTGGTTAGGTAATAAACGAAATTGAACACAAAGTCAGCTCCACATAGCCCAACGTTATTTACAACTGGACTCAAAAGCAGCTGAAGTCATAATCTTAGTTGATTTTGGCGATGCGTAAAATAAACATTACTCAAAAGTAGTGCTGTTAAACATGGACCAAACCATTGGTTAAACCGTTAAATCCGTGAACCAAAGTATTATCTAGAATGATTTGATATAAAATACTAGATGTGCAATGTCTCAATTTCAAACCATGTCAACTTACAGATTGTACTGATTAATTTTCTTGACTCACGGATAAAAGTGAGAATATTGTGTGAAACTATGAAAGAAGACTAAACTAACGTTATTAAACTCAGAAGCTTGAACTAAATTACTGAACCGCTAAAGATTGAAAAGATAAACTGATAAAGACTAAACTAACGTCACTAAACTCTGAAGCTTGAACTAAATTATTGAACTGCTGAAGATTGAATAGATAAACTGATAAAGACATAAAGTGATAAAGATTAAAAACTAAAAAGATAAAGTAAGAGTTGTTTTGTAGTAGAGTTGGCGGTCCTTGAGATGAGAGTTGAGAGTTGGGATTGAAGAGATATAGTAATGAACTTAAGAAAATAAAAAGGCAAAAATGGAATAATTTCTACACTCTAAAGATAGAGATAATTTTGGTGACTTTGGCACCAATTGGTTTGCATGGAACACAAGCCACCAATATTACAACGATAATACTTGATTTTAATCAATAGTCGTATCTAGAAATTTAAATAATTTTGTTCTACTATAGGGTTTAATGATTGGGGGGAGCTTGTGTCCAGTGGCCAGTGCCACTAGACACGTTACCAGTGGCCAGTGCCAGTGCCACTTGGACACGTGTCTGTATCCTAACGTGTCCGTATCCTAACGTGTCTAGTGGCAACTGGCTACTGGACACAAGCCATTCCCTTAATGATCAAGCTAAAGATTTATTTTGAACTTCTATGACATGTTTTAAGACTTTTGGATTATATAAATTAGTTATTAAATAATTTACATAAATGATATGTTTATTCTTTTATTTTCTCAAACTTTATTTTGTATGATGTAAAATTGTTTTTATTGTTATAATTGTTTTGAGGAAATATTATTATAATTTATTTATTAATTTATCTTTTCTTTTAGAGAGATTTATTAATTTACCTAAATGGAGTATTTTTATTTTTATTTTAGTTGCTTTTTATAATTATAAAATATAATATTGTTTAATTAATTAATAAACCTATAGTTGAACCAATAAATCACTGATTGAACCAATTCTTTCAGCCGGATCAATTAACGGTTCTGATAACTATGTCAAAAACTAAAATTGTATGAATTACAAAACTTGGTTGCATGACATTCTCATAGCCAATGAAGCCGCCTTTAAAACTTTTTTTTTATAGAATGTTTTAACCTATGGCGTATGCTTATCATCAGACCAAGACACCAATCAGTTTTTTGGTGTAGACAGAGATTGAATCCCAGATCTCTTATTCAACTATCAGAGACTTTACCAGTTGAGCTAACTGCAACCCAGAAGCCACCTTTAAAACTGAAACTGAAACTGAAACTAAAAGCCTAGTTATTTTTCCTTTCCTTCCCCAAGATTAAGACTGCCTTCACAATTCAGTTGTGTCCGTGGTCTGAGAATGGGAGAGAGATATATACATCGGAGATTTACACCACCGCGTGACGACTGACGACTCCATATTTTCGAGTTCGAGGAGTGCAGCACTATTTGGGACGCCTTACAAGCCGCTACCGTTCCCCATGCGGCATGCCCATGAGGATCCCCCTCGATCTCCATTTACTCCTATTACATCCGCCGCGGCAAAACCATTCTTTCTCGCAAGGAGCAGGTTATCGGCGAGGTCTGCTTTCTTCATGTGAATATATATGCAAATGCAATATTGTTTAGTGAAACTCAGTTTTGCTTTTGCTTTTGCAGGATTCTATGGGAATTCCAATCTACCGCTTCAATTGTACAAAATGTTCTGCTCCCCTTAGCATTAAGGCAGACCATGTAAATCTTGACCGTGTTGTTGGAGTCTGGTGCTACCAGAATGAGTGAAGAAGAAGAACGTCAGGTCAAAATATGTTTAGATTCTCTCTAATCTCAGTAATCTGCATGGATTCTGATTTCAGTGTTCAACAATCAAATTATTCCTTTTTTGTCAGCTTGCAGTGAAGAAAAGACGGGTTAGGGAAGCTGAAGAGGTGGGGGATGCAATGAAATCTTCGGAGGAGAGCGTAACCTTGCCCTTGGATTCTAAAAGAGAGCTGGATGAGGTGAAATCCATGGAGGTACGTACTTGCTTTGGTAATTTATTTTTACAAATGGCATCCTTAACGGCTCCAATAGAGTCTGTATCTTGTGTCTTTTAGACATGTTGCCTGAGATCATTATTAATGTGCGTGCATCACATTTTTCTTCTGTAAGTAATTATGTATGAAGTTATAACACTTGGATGTGAACTAAAGTTGATATGATTTTTGATATGTTAAAGTGCAAACTATACACGTAAAGTTTTAGGGTCTTTGGATTCAAGCTTGTCATGCGTGTTCAGTTCTGCCCAATAAAATTATGCCGCGTGACGTCATTGCAAGCTATGTGGCACTTAAATGGAGTATAACTTCAACGTAAAATCCAAAATTTGAAACTTTAGGTGTAACATCCAAAGACTCCAAACTTTAGCAGGTAGGCCCTTTGCCGGCCCAAGATTGTTATCAAATGATTTTACAGCTTATTCTTTTCTAGAAGTGAAACTGTGTTGGCCTCTTTGCTTAAATTATTGGTCATATGGTAGTTGCCATATGGTTCTAACTATATTAATTGGCTTATATTCTGACAGGAGAAGGAGCCGGTAGAAGAGGATGAAGCAGTTAATATATCAATATCTCATGTCAGTACAGGCATTCCACTTTCACTTGTTTGCTTCCAATGTCTTCTGTCCCCTAGCCACTTGCACCCCCTTTTTTTTTTCTTTCTTGGAGCATGGTTTCCTCTAATATGGTTTACTTTCATAAAAATCTTTTGCAGAATTCAAGCCAAGATCATGTTAGAAGGATTCATGATGATCTGAAGGTATGGTGATTCTGTAAGGGTAGTTTGTTTATTTATTTTTATTTTTTTGGATTTGGATAAGTCAAGAACTTATTTCGCCCAATGTGATTCATAATTTTAGTTGATAGGCATGATAACTTAGTGAAAAGGATGTCATTTGTTTTAGTCTTTCATAATTTGTTCTAATAAGTCTTACAGTTTCTTTCTAGTAAAATGAGAGGGTGTGCATTAATTTGTATCAATCGCAGTATTTTCCATTAAGAGTACAGACAATTTTATGCTTTATGTTTGGAATAAAGACCTATGCTCAAAATATGATGTTCTTAAACTTTTTCCATGCAAAATAAAGGTAAATATGCACAGCCCGACGTGCATACATGTATATAACATTGTTATGAGTGCACTGTATAATCCTTTTCTCAGAGTTTAAACTATGGACATATAAGAAGTGTAAGAGAACAATCAAATGACATGTTGTCCAAATATCAGTAAAATATTATGTGCTGCATTTGATTGGCCCTTGTAAACATGTGAAATAGAATATAGGAAAGATATAGATTCTGTATACAAAAGTCACAAGCCAATACTTGGTGTTTAAGTATCAACCGAGATACTAGTCATATGTTATTTCAGTTTGCAGTTCACATGGAACTAAAGATCATGCACAATCATTCTAAGACTGGAAAGCTATAAATAAAGACATGACATTTGATGATAGTAGATCCCAGCTACAATATTAGCCTACCACCTCCTTTTGTCAGTAAAAGGAGAATAAGATCTAGATGAATTCATACACCTAAATGAGTACTGTTATTCAAATGTTTAGTTTTACATGGTGAAATTTGGAAGAACTCTTTACACAGGAGTTTCGACATTATTTAGTAAGTGCCCAAGTTGGTAGGCATGATGGTACGTACATATGTATTTAAACATGTAGTTAATAAATTTAGTGCTCAAGTTTTCAACTTTGCTAAAAAAATTGACTTATTAAAACCTTATGGCCTTTGAATTTTTATTGTGAAGTAGCTTGAATAAGTTGGAAGTTGTAACAATTAGAATGCTTGAACATTTATGGTTGATAATGTTGTAAATTTTTTAGTACATGGGGTGTATGGAGTTGATTACTCCAAGTTAATATTAGATTATTGTTCTAATATCGTGCTTTGACGAAACCTAGACCATGAAATGGAGAATTTAGCGTGCTTGGTAATTTTGGCATTGTGTAAGACTTATGGGCCGGGCTAGTGTTTCCAGTTCCCACATTTGAATTAGTACACACAAATTACTGGGCCTCAATTATAATTTTACTTTAATTGAAAATTACTGCATAATAATCTGCCTTGAATAAACTGCATTGTTTATTGTTGATGACCTGAATATTATTCCATCATGCTGTAGATTACATTTCTAATCTGACTGAAATTTGGTTTGTTACAGGATGTTTGTTGACTCATGCAAGAGACTGAAGATCATGAAGGGCTCTGTTGCCATTGGCTTAGGTGTGTAGAGTATATTTTTTGTATGAGAGCACCAAATATCAATTATTATCCACAAAATCTTGATGTGTAATTGTTAGCCTGGATGTTGGCCAGTCACTTGTAACCCTAGGGCTTTTTGTTTTGGGGGAGGGGGATGTTGAAAATTAAAAAGAGAGAGAAAATTCAACAATAATCCTCAAAATTTACCTTCGGATTAGTGCTATATTATATCAGTGGAAATATTTTTGAACATAAACCTAAGAATCTAATCAATGGTCCAACATTTATAATTCCATGGGTTCTACATTATTACTCTTTTGTTTGGCTCACTGTGGTAGATTCTACACCATGAATAGTGTGGCATGTGTGCAAATTTAAATAAGTCAGAACTGAAGCTTTTAGGGTTTGAGGCGCAGTTGCAAGAGTCATTATTTAATGATGAATTATATTTTGTTAGTTTTGTCTATTTGGGATGAATGACTCCTACACGTGTGCATGCAAATTAGGAATGACTGCTTCAACTAGGTGTCCTTATTTCATGTTATTGGTGGTCTCAAGTTCACAACTATGATATATTCCACGAGTTTATCTCTTCATTAGTGATTACAGATTTTAAATTGGGAATGATGGCTATGTCTTGGTACTAAACTATATACTTCTTGTTTGTTCCTTAGCTCCCAGGGCCATGGAGAAATCAAGGAATAGGAACTAGCTAGTCTCTTAAACTCTTGACTGCTTTGTGGCTGTCAAGTTCAAGTGTGAAAATTCAAGTGGGCGAGGAAGGTGGACGAAACATAGAGTGAGAAGTTCATACCAAAACCAAAGTACTTCCAGACCGCTCTACAAACTGAAGTACAACAACTTATACAATGCCCAAAGCTCAACACTCTCGATTTCACAAATAACAGAGCCTTTAGAATTGAATCTTTTGAAAATTAAACCCAATGTTACACGTACTGACTGGGAAATGCCCAGCATACACATTTTGCTCTATATTGGGTAGAATTACAGAACATTTCATTAGTTTCTACTGGACTCTTAACTTCCTATTTGAATACTTTCAAAATGCTTTCTTCTGAGCTGATCCTTCTATGGTGAATAATTGCATTCTTTGGTTGCCAAATATAGTACTAGCATATCACATAGCAAGCGTACAAAATAAAGATCTCAAGCTCTTCCCAGGCCGCTCCAGCTTTAGACAGTCTTCCAAATTCTTCTTTAAAAGGAATATTCCATGAAGAATTGCTCACTGCCTATGCTCTTAGATTACATAAAACACAGAGGGGCCAAAAGTGATACCCCCTTAAGGAAATTTGTTTTTAATAGTTAACCTATTGAGTATTGCCAATTATCCTATAAATAGGAAAAAGTATCTTCAGATAGATATCTCTTACAATATGTTTAGGTCTCACATGCTGTGCAAAAGTGGTATCATGAGGTAACCCTTCCCATAAGAGGATACTTTGGAATAGCCTTTGTAACCACAAGAGCCTCTGCCAATTAACCTTTAAAAGCTTAGTTCTAATGCTGTTTTAGGTTTCTGTACATTTGTATTTTCACAACTTTGTTGGATTGCACAAAGATTATTGTAATTGTAATGTGCACAACAGTTGATCGCTGGCAACTTTCAGTAGGAGGCACTCTCCAACTCCAATAGACTATTTATAAATATCTTTGGTTTTTAATAGTTTTTGAAATAAGGGATTAGAAAAGTTTTTAATTTCTTGTTGCTGTTTCCAAACATATCTGAAGATGTTGCAAATTTTGTTTAACATCATTTCGGGGCAAAACTATCATTTCACAAATCAAGGGCAAAATTGTAACCCTGACTATTGGATTTCCAAAACTCTCACATAAAACAAATTTAGAAGTCCTAAGGATCAAAATGATATGTCATGGGCTCCAATCAGGCCATTGCATTGAAGTTGTAGCCAAATCAAGTTTCGACAGATAAGATGTATTTCTCATATTAAAGTTAGTCACATTTGATTATGAACAATTATTTTTTATTGCTTCCATGAGGAATTAATATTAAGGGTTGTGTTAACGGGCATTGTAAGGTGCCTGTTAACAGTAGCTTTATGTCATTTTTTTAGTAGCCTTATAGGCTGTGGGACGAGTTTCATGAGGAGAAAAAAATATTAATATAAGTTGTGGGCCCAACTGTATGCCTTTTTCTTCCCTTTAATGCAATTTTTTTTGAGGAAATTATATTTTACTATTCTAAACTATACATGAGATTATACTTTGCACCATAAATTATTCAAATGCATGTTTTGCATCCTAAACTATGACTCTTGTTACACTTTGCACATTACCGTTAAATTCACTGAGATGTTGGATGAAAATTTATAGTATGTGACTTGCATGTGAGTTTTGCTTAAATGACACAAGATTAAAAGACAAAAACACCCTCTTCCCAATCAATTAAAAATAAAAGACTTTTTTTTTTTTTTTTTTTGCCCAGCTCTCTCTCTTGCTTTCCCCAAATTCTGTTGAACTTGTAATCCTAAATCCCCAAAACAAAATCATCCTTAAAATTTATCAAAGTAGAAAAGCTCTATTACATTAAACTTTAACAAACTGATAATGCCATTTTTATGTGATTAATTAAAGAGTGAGAGGAGAGTATAAAATCTATCAAAGTAGAAGCTCTAAATTCACCGAATAAAAATACCTTGTGCTTCAAATTTAAATTCAGGACAAATCCAAAAAGGAGGATATTCACAATGCCTAGCTAATCCAATCCGTAGTTGACCAATTGATTACTCCACCCATGATCACTAGAACTTGCATTTCCCACGTTGTTTCTTTACGATGACTAAAAAGAGCATTCCTATAATCTATGTTTAGGTTTTTCCTATTGCATTTTTGTTCTAACTGAATTTTCATATGACTTATCGGTGTCCATTATGATTTTTTTGTGATTCAGTCCTACAGTGGTGGTGCCATTAATGATTTTGTTTTGAGGATTTAGGTTACACATCCAGCAGGATTTGGGGAGAGGAGCTACTGCTACAAGAGAGAGAGAGAGAGATTGGTAAAAAAGAAAAAGAAAAAAAAAAGAGGATTTTGTTTTTGTTTGATTGAGAAGAGGGTGTTTTTGTCTTTTAACTTTGTGCCACCTAGCAAAACTCATGTGCAAGTCACATGCTATAAATTTCCATCCAACATAATGATAAATTTATTATCGTGGTGCAAAGTGTAACAAAAGCTATAGTTTATGGTGCAAAACGTGCATTTGAATTGTTTAAAGTGCAAAATGTAAATTGGAGTATAGTTTAGGGTGGTAAAATGTAGTTTCTCTAATTTTTTAATTAAGTGGGACCCACATTAGTCCAACCTTAACAAATACCTCACGATGTTTGTTAACATTTGCCTAATCAATATATATATAAGCAGAGAACTCTGTAGGAGGCAAAAATTTGTCAAGCCAATTACGAAATGCCACATTGAAATTTAATGACAAATTCCAAATTGTCATTAAATTAATTAAATCAAATAATGACATTTGTCATCCAAATTGATATCACATTGGCATATTGAAATTTGCCACGTGTCATTTGGCCCACAAGATAAAGATAAATTCCATATTCAAAGTTTATGGATAATTATCTTTATTAAAATAAATAAATAAAATAGAGATAATTATTTATTTTTCTTGATTATTGTCTTTATCAAAATAGATAAATAGAGATAATTATCTCTAAACAAAATTTGGGCCAATCAAGAGTCTATTACATATCTTTAAGCATATCAATTCAAAGTATAGCTTATCCTCTGAAACCACTATAAATAGAGGACATTCTCTCTCATTTTTACCACCAAGTTTTCCAGAAGCTCAAGCTCTGCAGAAATTCTGTCTCAAGAAACTTTGAAGAACTTGAAAAACATTCGAAAAACTTGAAGGACAACAAATATCTCAAAGCCAAAGACCATTTGATTCATCTTCCAACCAAGTTGAAGAAAATTCCGCGTTCGAGTCAAGACCATAAAGAAGATAGAATCAGATAAGCACTTTTTGTAAAATAATAAAAATAGATATTGTACTCACTACTTGATCAATACAAAATTATATTTGTGGAACACTTTTTTTTTTTCAATTTGTTTGATTTTCTACAATTGGGAAATTTTGTGTTTACAACCTCATGTTAGAGAGTACGAGGTTGTGCCATGTGGCGCATTCCTTGAAGTTCTCTTTATTTAGGATTGTGTAATATGACCATAAAGACCCCATTTTTTCGATTCTCAAAAAAAAAAAAAAAGGATTTTAAATCAACAAAGTTTGCATTTATATCAAAGTATTAGTTCATTAAATTAGCCAACAGAGTAAATGCTTATATTAATTATCTATAGTTGTGCATTAATTATTTATATCAAATGAATTTATATGATTATTTTTATAAATCCTATATAAGAGATAATTTATAGTTGGAATAATAATAATAAATTTAGAATATGACATTCTTACTTAAGGTTAGTTGTGCTTTGATAGCAATTGATACAAAAGCTAAATTTCCTAACTCCTTTCAGTTACATGTAATATATATGTGTGTGTGTGTGTGTGTGTGTAATAGAATAAATATATTTATTTTGTTATAGCATAATGAAATTTTAATATAATTTTTTTACGATTTATATGAGAAACAATAATTAAAGCATATATGCATTTTTTTAGTAGGCATGAAACATGCTTATCTATTATTAACCACTATATCATTCAATTTTCAATTTGTGAACACACACACATATATAGTGTGATTTTTGTTTTGTCTATAAAATAACTAAACATTACAATTTTTTACAAGGAAATTTATTCAAAAAAAAAATTATACATCGATAGTTGGGGGATATAAATCATGAATGTCTCTATTAGAAATTGAGGTGCCAACCAATTAAACTACAAGATTCTTGGTAAACTAATTAAAATATTATAAAAAACTAATAATAAGTTACACCGCACGATTTAGCTAGCTATATCAATAGTAAAATATTCTTTCTAAGAGCAATTTTTGTACCCTTCTGTACGGTAATTTAGCTAGTTATATCAATAGTAAAATATTCTTTCTAAGAGCTATTTTTGTACCTTTTTTAAGTTTTGTTTTCCTCTTGTTTCCACATTGAATCTGCTGCCACATTGAATCTGTTTGTAGCCATTCACTTGAATCTGTTGATAGCCATTCACTTATGGCTTCTAGCTCATATGAAAATCCATCTGCTACCACATGTGGGTCCTTTATTATATCCTGCACCCAAAATATACGGATCCCATTTATCAAATACAATGGATATATGGGTTGATTGAAACATTATTACTTTCTTATTTGTCCCAATATCCATCATACGAAACCTCCAAATTTGACATAATAATAATAATGATAATAATAATAATAATAATAATAATAAAATTCCAACTTTGGTTGTTTACTCTTTACCAACTAAACATTGTTTTCCTATAAAAAAAAAACCTAAGCATTTTTACTTCTTTGCTTTATTTTTTTTTTAAAGGATAAAAACATCAAATATTCTTATGCACTAGACTTGACACAATGCAAACACATAATAACATAAGCGAACACTCAATAACATGAGTCCGTATCATATCAAATTCAATACATTAGAGTGTATTGTGTCAGATTTAGCGCACTAAAGTGATAGACTCATGCTATGTCATTTTAAGTGAATGGCAACACTATGAGAGTGAAATCTTCTGCGAAAGTTTCAGTACTTGTAGAGGAAAAGTGGGCCCAGGTTAGGCCCAAACATTGTCCCAAGTTCTAAGTCTACATGTCCATGTTGAAATTGGTTTGGAAAATGGGGTAAAAGGCGGACCTGAAATATGAGGCAGATGAAAACTCTGGGTACATCAATTGAGTTGTCTGTATCATCGTCATTACTCACTACCTGAGGCCCACCTCTTGCCATTAGAGCATGAGCCCTATTCTTTATTTAATTAAAGACATGTCATAATTGTATTAGACTAAAATAAGTATGAGGATGCACACATTGCAGTGCTTGTTCGTCTAATTTTAATTAAAGACATGTCATAATACATAATTGTATTAGACTAAACTACAATAATCACGAGGAAGCACTCATTGGATTAAGTCATATTGTTGATAACGTTGACAATTTTTTTTTAAAAATTAATTGCTAAATAATATTATCTAACTTAAAATTGCCTAAAAATTGAATATAAGCTTTGGATAATGTAAGGAGCAGATTTAAATTTCGAGCCCGAAATATGAATGGACTTAGGCCCAAAAAGCTCAAAACAATGAATTTGTAAAGAATAAATTAAAAAACTGGGTTTTAGTTAATCAAACAACAAGTTAAGTAGGCTGGTGACAAAAGAGTAAAAATAGACTAGTTTGAACTGAAGAAAAAATGTCATCGGCAAAGTCCAAAGAGACTGGTTCTTGTATAATGCTCTCAAATATGGTTATAAGTCTGGTTCTAGATTGCTATATTGTTTCTTCCTTGATTTCGCGATACCCTAGTCTCGTTGCCTCTTCTTTCTTTTATACTGTCTTTCTTTTTCATCCCTACCTTCCACGTGCATGTCAGATGGTTGGTGTTGATACTTGTCCCATCAACACCTCTCATAAGTCTTCATGTAGCAGCTGTAAGGCTGAAAGCCACTGTTCAAATATCACCTCCACATTAATGCGGCTAGAGAGTTAGCTGTAGAGCATTTAATGCGGTGGTAACAGTTTTTTCTTAAGATATTTTAGGACACTTCCCTGTCCTGAGCTCTCATAGTGCTTATCCGCATCAATTGAGTGTTTTTGTGATGTTCCCCCGGACGGCAGACCACCTCTACGAACCTCGGCCTTGGTTAGCCGAGGAGGCTCTTATCCTCGGCACAACCCCCTAGGCCGTTATGATCTAAACTGACTTCTCTGTTTGCCAACATAGACTCTTTTGACAGCGTTTACCCCCCTCGGACGCCTTCAGTCCTTGGCTTGGGCCTTAGGTCCATTATATACATAAATAATGAGCTTCGGGGCCCAATGCCCCTACAGATGATATAGCTCATAATACAGTATATGTTTTATATAATATTTGTATTTGTAATTATAACCTGGATAAGCACTTACTAAAAATTTTGGATCCATTGCTTGTAGGCAAATTTAAATGTATCAAGGGAAGTATGGAAAAAATTGGTAAAATTGTTAATTGCATAATAATTTAAATTTTTGGGGTTTGTAGGGAACAAATTATAGATCCATAATTTTTTACCAACTGTAAATAAACCCGCTTTCAAACCGTTTATAGCTCAAAAAATCATTGCAATAATATTAAAATCATCGCAATAGTATTAGAATCATTGCAATAGTTGATGTGAGATATTGTAAAAGAATTTATATATATATTAATAGGTAAAACTCAAAGAAAATTTAATTAGAATTTGAAATTAGAATCTAATTTTGAGCCATGTGTCTAAATTTTGAGGCATATGTCCACTTAAGTTGTTTAATCTTTGTGCCAAGTGAGTTCATGAGTGCAAAATATTAAGAATCTAATATTAATGAACTATAAAATTAAAAAAAAAAAAAATCAATCACATATTCTCAATAAAAATCACCATACAACAAAGATCAACCACACATTCTATCTTATTAAAAAAATTTTAAAAATGATTATAAGTAGTATAAATTTAGGTAAGAATTTTAATATGTGACTAATTACGTTAATTTTTTTTTTATAAATAATTTATCTAATTATTTATATTTTTATGATAAAAATTGTGTTTAATTTTAAATGTATCCATATGTATGCATGTGTTACATGCTTTTTTTTATATATATTAATTTCACTAATTATTTATATTTTTATAATAAAAATTGTATTTAATTTTAAATGTATCCATGTGTTAAATATATATATATATATATATATATATACTGCTTTCAATTTCTTGTAGCAATAGGCTATTACTTCATGAATCTTATTACAATAGATTGCAAATAATTGACTGAAATAAGTTGGATCAAATTATTATAATGATACCTTCATTGTAATGGATAATTACTTCATTTTTTCATTGCAATAGATTATAAAATAATTGATATTAGATTATTACAATAATATCTTCATGGAAATTTAATGGTTATCATTGTAAGCGATTATAAAAGAATTAATATCAAATTATTGCAATGATAACTTCATTGCAATGAGCTAATAGTTTGAAATTTCTGTTGTAATAGATTGCAAAATAATTTTTATTAATTTATTGCAACAATTTCTTCATTTTAAGTTATTGCAACAATTTTTCTTAATGTATTAAAGCTTCCATTGCAATCAAAAATTATAAGTTATTGCAATTTATTATTGTTGATGCAATAATTTAACACTTTTAAATGACTATTGCAACAATTTTAAATTGTAGATACAATATTTTGTCTAATATCATTATATATATTTTGTTGTATTAACACATGATGTTATAGACTAGTTCTGGTATAGTGCATGCATTATAGGGAGATTAGGAGAGTTTAGATCACTCCTAATGTCAGTGAAGAACTTATAGAGTCTTTCCTAATATAATTTGGCATTTGTTAATTTGATTCTGAATATTAGATTTCCCTTATACCATAGAAGTACTTTGATATTGCCACCATTCCTCAAGGAAGCATTAGCTCTTTCCACCAGATCTTTGTAATGAATAGTCCCCTTGGCCCATTTAGTGATCGTAGTCCCTCCAATGGCACTAGGCACAAGACCAATCACCCCAAAGTTGGGATCCTTTGCTAAAACCTCATGAGCAAAAGGCATGCCCAGTCCAACTCCAAAGATCCTTATTGTGTCAATGTCTTTGTGAAGAGGCTCATGACTCATGAGTTACAACCTAGGTCTTGTTGGAACTAAGTCGTAGAATAAAAAAGGCTAGGATTGCTTTTTGGGGTTGAGTTCTTGAGATTGAACAATAGATGAGGCTAGAAGAAAGGCTAGAAAAATGTTTAGAGACATTTTTTCTAGAGAGTTGAGAGCTAGAAAGGTCTTAAATGTCTTAAATTTGTTCACTTCAAGGATGTCTTTTTAGGAGAACTACAAATGGAGCTAGAGTAAAGACATGATAGATATATGATTGTTAATTACATATAGAGTGATGTAATTTTTTGTTGATAATTCGGTAGTTAAGTAAGGGTGATTTGATATATATCTGCGTTGTAAACAATTAAAAAAGTTAATTGAATTACATGACTTTTAGCTATAGAGTAAAAACATGGCATCTCAAATATTATCACTAATAAACGTAGAGGGTGATATATTTAAGTGATAACAATTAAATGAAGTATTATTTGTAAGTTTCTTCTGGAAAAAAAAAAAGTATTATTTATAAGCCCCCTTTATGTTTCAAAAATCATTAATTCTGGTACATGTTTCTACCCTAATTATCTTGAACTGTTCTCAAAACTCTTAACCATAAACGTGTGTGCTCAAAAGTGGCTTAAAAAAATTGAAATCATCCGCATCCAAGATGTATTGATTTGTCCACATTTGCATAATCAATTGAATAACATTGTTGTATTTTGAGTAGTCAATTGATAACTTAATCAGGGCCCCCTAACATGGAAAGGCCCCCAAGTATAGGGGCAGTAAGTTTTTTCTTTTAAAGAAAAAATGTGAGTTAGGTGTACAATTTTTTTCCAAGGTCTAAAATATTAGAGTTAGGGTAGTATATTACAAGTTTTATTACATAAGTGTGCGTTTGGGTTTCAGATTTTTTTTTTTTTTTTTTTTTTGCTTTATGAGCCGGCCTTTTTGAATTTTCCTGTGAACAGTGCACACTGTGTACTGTTCACGGACCCATAAATTTCACTTTTTATCAACTTTTTTATTAAAAATGGGTCCCACGGTATATTCACACATTTAAAAATTATTTTACTGCAGTGTTTTTCAGTTTTTAGTTTTCAGTTTTCAGTTTTCAGCTGTATCCAAATGGACCCTTAAGTCCTATAAATTGATATGTCACTAATCATATGAAGTAATTCAATACTCATTTATTCTTTTGTTGAAGTGTCACCTCATTGTGATGTAAGCTTTTTATAATAAAATTTATAGTAAGTTTAGTATTTTCTTCAATAAAAAAAAAATATGGATTAATAGAAATGCAACCTAATCTCAATTAAGTGAATAAAAAATGCTAAAACTAATACAAATTTTACGACAAAAAACTTATAAATTGATGTAAAAGTAATATGATCAGTGTCACTTAAACAGTATAATAAATGAATGTATGAATAACTTTTTTTTAATTGGTGATATACTAGTTTATAAAACCTATATAGTAAATATCATTAGCTCACTTTGGGTGAATTAGTCATATTAATAAGTGTTGAGGGTCATTTTTTTGGAATTCGAATAGAAAGAAGGCAACCCAACCCAGTAACACGGGCAGCAGAGGAATGGCAAGTATAGAGTAAAGCCATTAAGCTCAAGCGGCAGGAATAATGGATCACAGGCCCATAAGATGAACAAATGGGTCTTGAGGAAGCAAATGGGCCCCAAGGGCCTGGAAAGAGAGAAATGGCACCCATGGGCAATATATGGTATGGAAAAGTGAGTATGGGCCGCGGCAGGCCTAAGATAATGTAAACAAAGAAAGTAGGGGTTGATGGCAAACTCATGAACCCCAAGGATGAGAATAAGGAAATTGGGCCGGAGAAGCCCAATCAAGTTAGTAAAAGCCCATTGGAATGCAAAGTTAGTAAGTGGGCTGAGGAAGTCCAAAGGAAGTAAATGGGGTGGAAAGGCCCAAGGGAAAACGAAAGGGACACTAGAGCCCATAAGTGAGAACACAAGTGGGCATATCAAGCCTCTGGGGGAAAGAATGAAATAGCAGGCCTGAAAAGAGGCTCAGCAGGAGCAAATCGCCACGGCAGGAAATGCCAAGTAATGTGGTAGGAAGCTAGGGTAATTAAGAAGTGGGCTGAAAGAAATAAGAAGCCTAGTACCAAGTAAAGCCCAGACTGTAAGGGAGCGGGAAATCAAAGTAACAGCCCATAAAAAGCCAGGAACGGACAGTAGGCAGTACAGGCAAAGTCTCCAGTCCACGGCGGACGCATGAGCAGCAGGCAGACTTTAGACATATACAGACAGAAGGCACGTGCAAGGCCCAGGCACCACCAGCTTGTACCCAGCCAATACGAGACGTGATGGGGGGTCATGGGTCAGAGGTAAGAGGGCGTGGTTTGGCGGTGAGCAGAGGGGAAAACCTGTTTTGGGGTTCCTGCTCAAGCTCTTTTGGGGAATACATCCTGCTGGGATGACATACTCCCCAAAAGAGGCAAGTCTGAGTAGGAACCACTAGGTGCATGCCATGAAGGATAGAGAGAGAAAAAAAAAAAAAACAGCACCGCGGCAAGAAGAGGTGCCATGACAGACTAACAGACAAAATAGTTGTCTTTCTCTGGAAGTAGGGAGTGGCTTGCAGACGGAACAGTGATGGTTGGCAAGTACACCCGGGCCAGACAAAGGTGGTTAAGGGGTAGAATAGTAAAATTTGGTCAAGGCAGGCATTATAAAAGGAAGCTTTTGCCGTGTACAGAAAACAACACGACAACGACAGGAGGATATAGGGAGGAAAAAGAAAATACGACACAGAAATCACTAAGGAAAGACTAAGAGAGAAAAGTATCAGTGTAAGGAAAGAAAGAAAAGATAAAAAGAGAGAAATTGAAAGGAAGATAGAAATGAGAGTTAGGAGGCATACACCAATAGGTTTCTTCCCTTCTCTCCCTCTCAAATCCCTGCTCTCTTCTGTGAATAATTGTCCTGGGCATCATCCATTCAGGTCCACCTTCCTCAAATCCATTAATTTCCATAGCAGGATTCTTTTCCTCGGAGGTTAATTGAATTGAGAGGAGGTGTTCTTCCTCTTTGACTCTGCCCCCCGCAGACTAAACTTGATCTAGTTTTCTTTAAGTTTTTGATTAGACCTTATTACCATTTGCTCCTCTTAATTTATTTGCAAAAGTCATTAATATTACTGTGATTATGGATTATTTGGTCATTCTCTATTAAAGAAGAAGACATCTGGTCATTCCACAATATTCTGTGTTATTTATTGTATTTGTCTGCCACTACTTATTGTATCTATCTGTCACAAGTTTCTCTGAAACAGTTCTGCCTGCCATAAGTACTCTCCTGACAGACGAGACATAGTTTGTATACAAACCGGCCAAATTGAGTTCTAGTTAGACCGGTCTCAACTCCCGCAACTCAGAACACTTGGGCCTACTACCACGTGGGGGCAGCCCAGCCCAACACAACACAAAAAAAGCCCCTACAATAAGTATGAATTAGTAATAGATTTGAAATAAAAAAATATATAATAAAAAAATTAAAAATTATTTAAGTGATATTTAGAAATAAAAGGCCCCTTTTAAAATTTTGCCTTAGGCCTTAAACTATCTTGGACCGGCCCTGAACTTAATATACTACACCCAAGTATTATTGAATAAAGAGATCAACATTTTTACTCCAAAAGTTTGGAACACACATTTGTCTTTTGGATATTGGACTTTGGAGGCCTTGTTTCCCTCAAAACAACCAAAATTATATTTCATTTTTTCTTAAATATTTCTTTTCTTGTATACATATCAACCAATGCGTACGCACACATTGCTCTATTTGTGACTGAAAAGCATAACACGTCCAGCCTTGTGAAAATTATATCAAATTTAAAATGTGAAAGATTGAAGTTAAAAGGTTTTCACATGGAATACCCCAAAACCTAGGACTAGTAGTTTTATTCATTTATTTATTTATTATTATTTGATTTTTCAAAAGAAAACAAATTTAGTTTTATTATGACCAAAATACGTTGTTAGTATTTGAAGTTATACATTGACCTTTTATTGTCCTTAAAATGTTTAAAATGATTAATTTTAGTCAATAAAATAAAAAAATAAAAATAAAGAATAAAAAGCTTTTGAGCACGCGCTTAGCACATGTTATGAGGTTAGTACTCTTCTACTAAAAAGTCTTATAAATCCTTTTAAGTTTTAAAAATGTCCTGATTTTAGGTGTGTATATCTCGGCAGAATTACATTCCAATATACCCATAAATTAAACCCCAAACTTTAAATTGTTCATACATGTTACTCGATATGTAATTATGTATGAAGTCACACTTTGATTTCTTCGTTGATATTATTTTCATACTAATGGACTCCCCCGGCCCCTTTGCAGTTCCAGCATGCATCTGTGACTGTGAGTGTAGAGTCTATGCTTGACAACTTGCACGGTACAGCTGCCAAAAAGGTATGATTGATGTGCTCTGTGTCTCCTTTTTTTTTTTTCCTTTACTGCAGTGCACACACTGTTGCTGGCTCTCTCTTAGTAGTATGGGGTTTTATTTATGGTAGTGCAGAATAGAATATAAACTGATATCTTTTAAAAATATTAGGCTTGGAAGGTAATAACTGTACAAAATTAGGATTTATGCAACCGAGAGTGGCATTTAATTCTCTATTTTTAGTTGTTAGGATGATGGCATATATATGGTATAAATACCTTGCTTTTCAGATGCCTTCTAATTTATGCCATGGTCATAAGTTAATACCTTCAAATACCTTGGTTATGGAGTTTCTCCTTCCCTTGCCCCCTTCTTTCCCCTAATGTGATTCATATTTTATGTTGATAAGCATGATCTCTTAATATGTTTTAGACTTTCATAATTTGTTCTATTATATGTTCCCTCTATCCTATTTTATCTTCCCTTTGGTAGCTCCCTCTTTTTAATATTATACCATTTATTGCTTTTACATGACCATATAGACTTTAGGGGCTGTTTGGTTGGTGAGTTTAAACAACAGTTTTCAGTATTTAAACAACATTATACATATTTTCACACATTTTTTTATCCGCACATATTTCTAAAAAATACAAACAACGTTATTAAAATAACATTACCAAACGAGGCCTACTTTCCAAAAACTACCTCTCCTCTTTGGTACGCATTTTTACTAATATTGGAATGCGGACTTGTACTGTGGGACGTACCAAAAAATGCATAAATGATAAACAAAATCGGATAAAGAGAGTATTGTTTATGTTTATTAAAGGATACAGATGATTGTATTTCTTTGTTATTCAGCTTAGCAAAAAAAAAAAAAAAAAATTCTTTGTTATTCAATTGGATAAAGAAAACGACGTTGAGAATTATGTTTGAACATAATATTAATGTAGGGGAGAAAGATTTCTGGATGGCTTCCTGGCAGCCCAACAGAATCTTTCACAAAAGCCTGTCTTGTTGACAGCTCCACCAACACAGGTATGTCACATATGTTCAGATTTTCCCCCTTGTTAGTATAAAATAGTCTTTTCAGTTCTTAAAATAGATGCATTGATAATGCTTTATTAAACATGTTTTTGGAGAGAGAGGGAGAGGGAGTCACTTTGCCTAAAAATTCTCAAATTTTACTTGAATGAAAGAAAATTTGTAGTTGCTGGACTACTCTCTTTTTAAAATACTGCTTACAGTTTCTTTCCAGTAAAATGAAGAGTAGGCACTAATTTGTATCAATTGCAGTATTTTCCTCTGGAGTACCGACAAATTTATGTTTTATGTTTGATTGTTAACAGGGGCTTCTAGTGATGCTGAGTTTGTAATGAAGTCCTTGATTGTTAAAATTTCTGTTGGTGACAAACTAGCTTCTGATGATAGTGATTCAGAGAAACTGTTAGCGAATATACAAGGGGCTTGAAACAATCATCCGAGTACACTACCAGTAGAAGATAATTTGTCTATTCCATTCCGCCACTGGACTGTATTAATCTGCCAAAACTTTGGTAGTCTAGTAGATAGCACTTGCTAAGTATATAGCATGATATTATTTCTCAGGTGTATAGTTGATGTTTGGAATCGAATGACATTTAGGGTGCTATGAAGTTTGTTAAAGATCTCTTTGCGATTTTTTGAGTCATGGAGTATAAATTTTGTACCTAAATTTTCTATAGAACTAAATGGCAGTGCCATGTGTAGACATCAAAATTTTATGATGTATTCACAACCGTTCAACTGTTCATGATAAAATATTTGTGATCAAATTAATCTCCAATTAATGATGTGGATGATCAGCGAATAAAATCAAGCCACGTGGCAACATCAAATGAAGAAAGCCATATGGCAGCGTCAGAAGAAAAGGCCTACATGTAAAGTCCTTATTAAATGAAATACCAAATTAAATTCATAATTCAACTCTCAATAAATGCTGAGAGAAAATTCCAAATTAAATACTATTAAGTTGCTTATAAATAGAGGCTTCTCATATGAGAAAATGGGAGGACACTTAGAGAGAAAACACTACCGACACTCTGCCAAAATAGAGAGTCATCTCTAAAGTTCACGAGAATTCCATTGTTCATCAAGGCCTATTCCTACTTCTTCAAATCAAAGTGGGGATTTTCCTTTAACCTAGTTCGAGATCAAGCCAACGGCCCTCGCATCAAATCAAGCACATTCAATTATTCGTTCAACTTGGAGACATCAAAGCACGATTCAAGATCAAGCTTCATAGCCCCTTCGGATCGTAACGTTTCTTGGAGATCGAATCAGAGGAATTTATTGTACTCTTTCATTGTAAAGATTCATACAGAGGATTGTACTCACATATATACAAATCGAATACAAATTGATTATTTGTTACACTATTTCGTGATCGTGTGATTTATCTTTTACGAAAATTGTGTGTACAAATTTCTGGCACGCCCAGTGGGACCTCTCTGCCTCTCATCTCTTTCTCCATCCTAGAAGTCTTCAAGTCTCCAATCCATCTAGTTCAATGGCCTCGAAGAAGTCTCAGATTTCCAAGAATGCTACCAAAAGCGTTGGGGGATCAACAAGCAGCAGTACTTCCACAGGTCCCATGACTCGAAACAAAGCTAAGGCAATGAAACTCCTCACATCACAAGAAGTCGAGGGAAAAGCTCCTATGACGAAGCTCATAAGTGCCCCAGCCCAGCCAAAGACTGTCATCTCCTTGAGCACTTTGAGGACAAGCAAGCACACTTCCTCTAGGAAGGGAGATTCATCATTCATTCCAGAAGACTTAATGATTGGGAGCGAATATCACTATTCTGCATCAGATGCTGGGTCGAGTAATGCTTCACAGTCAGGTTCTTCCCAAGGATCTCCCCGAGAAGTCACTTCATCTATCTTCTCAGAAAATTCTTCTCGTACGATAGCTATGGCGGCCATGATGACAGAGACTGCCACCATTGACGAAAAGATTGCTGAAATGGGACATGCTATAGCTAAGCTTACCAAGACTGTGGAGGAGAAGGACCTTCAAATCGCCACACTTATGAACAAGCTTGAGGTTCAGAATCGAGGGGAGTCTAGCAAAGGTCATTCTCACATGCATCAACATACATCCCAAGATGCTCACACATCTTCTCCAAAGAAGGCTGGTGGTCCACAAGGGAGCTCTACCTCAATTTCATCTCTATCGGTCCAGCAGCTACAGGACATGATAACGAACACCATCCGAGCTCAATATGGTGGGGCACCACAAAACTCTCTGATGTATTCAAAACCATACACCAAGAGGATTGACATTTTACAGATGCCTGCGGGTTACCAACCTCCTAAGTTTCAACAGTTCGATGGGAAAGGGAATCCTAAGCAACATATTGCTCATTTCATCGAGACTTGCAATAATGCTGGTACGGATGGGGACTTGCTCACGAAGCAATTTGTGCGTACTCTTCGAGGAAATGCTTTTGATTGGTACACGGATCTCAAACCCGAGTCCATTGATAGCTGGGAGCAAATGGAAAGGGAATTCTTGAACCGTTTCTACAGTACCCGACGTACCGTAAGCATGCTGGAATTAACCAACACGAAGCAATGGAAAGATGAACCAGTGGTAGACTACATCAATCGTTGGCGCTCATTGAGTCTCGACTGCAAAGATCGCCTTTCCGAGTCTTCAGGAGTGGCAATGTGCATCCAAGGTATGCACTGGGGGTTGCTTTACATCCTCCAAGGAATCAAACCTCACACCTTTGAGGAGCTTGCTACCCGAGCCCATGACATGGAGCTTAGTCTATCTAGCCATGGAGAAAAAGGCTTACCTGTTGACCAGCAGCGTAAAGAGAAGAAAGATATGAAGAAGGGGGATAAGTCTTCCAGATCCATGATTAAGGAATCTATGGCTGTTGCTGTGGAGCCTGTGAAGATCTCCAGTAAAGAGAATAAGAGAATGGAGAAAAGGGCTGGTCCAATGCAAGAACGGGAGAAGCGACGATTGACTTTGAAGGAGATGGAAGAAAAGACGTATCCATTTCCAGATGCTGACGTTCAAGGCATGCTCGAGGACTTATTAGAGAAGAATGTGATCAAGCTTCCAGAATGTAAGCGTCCACATGAAATGGGGCGTACCAACGACCCAAAATATTGCGTATACCATCGAGTTGTAAGTCACCCTGTGGAAAAATGTTTTGTTCTAAAGGACCTTATACTAAGGCTTGCAAAGGAGGGTAAAATTCTTTTAGACCTGGATGAAACTGCCGAGGCAAATCATGCTACGTTCGCCATTGGATCCCCAATTTCTGTGAAGTCACCAACTCCAACGGAAGTACGGTCTACCTTGCCATCAACATCAAGGGCATATTGCAAGCACATCCAATTTGGGACGTTTGAGCCTATGCACACGTCATGTTTCTACATTCAAGATGATGATAGAGCTGACGACGAATTGGTAGGTGATGAAGAGGGTTGGACTTTTGTGACCTACAAGAGATTTCGAAAACAGCGTAACCCAAAACCCAATGTTCCTTACAAGAAAAGGGAACTTCAAGCAAACGATTCAAAGGTTGCTTCCAAGGGGAAGGGAACAAATGGTCTGAAGGAACAAAGAAAGGGAGCTCGTCCGAATGAAGGCCCCTTGTCGGTCACGCTGCATGAGTTTTTCCCTAAAGGCTTTCTTACAGAGGGCCTAATGACAACCACTTACATGGTTTCTTGCCATGATGTTGATGATCAAGAAGACCTCACCGAGAAGGAGGAAAAAGTAAACCTTGAAGAAACCAGAGGAACAAAGGAAGAGGAAGGCGAAACCCATGCCTCGGAAGAAACAGTTGCTATATGTGCTCATTGCCACGACAAGATGACGTTCGCTGATGAGGATCTCCTATTGGGCTCCAAACCACACAATCGACCACTTTTTGTCTCAGGTTACACACGGGGGGAAAAAGTAAGCCGCATCCTCATAGACGATGGGTCTGCCGTCAACATAATGCCTAAAGGAACAATGAGGCGCCTAGGCATATCCATGGAAGAGTTATCCAAAAGTCGACTCGTCATCCAGGGCTTCAACCAAGAAGGACAAAGGGCAATCGGCATGATTCGGTTAGATGTGACCATTGATGAGTTGAAAGCAAGGCCTCTCTTCCATGTGATCGATTCGAAGACCTCTTATAACTTGTTGTTAGGACGACCATGGATTCATGGGAATGGTGTTGTACCTTCTACATTGCATCAATGCTTCAAGTATTGCGATGGCAAGCAAGTAAAGGTGGTGACAGCAGATTTGCAACCATTTACAGCAGCAGAATCTCACTTTGCAGATGCCAAGTTTTACTTGGATTGCGACACAACCTATGATGTACCACAAGAAGAGTCTATGGAAAAGAAGAAGGCAAAACGTAAGGAAGGAGGTGAGCCCCTCACGGAAGGTCCAAAACCTAACTCTGAAGTAAGACAGAAGTTTCGTGAAGAGAAGAAAGAGGCACCCGTGGTCTTACGATATGTGCCCGCGTCTAAACGAAAGGAAGGGCAATCCCCATTTGGGTTGACGATGGGGGCTAAAGATAAGTGCAAAAAGTCTATTCAAGAGGAAGATATCGCCATCCTTAAAAGTGATTTCACCTTACCATTACCGAAGCTAGGCCAAGTAGCATCCACAAAACCCCCACTCAAAGGTTTCACTAGAGCCACACGTAACCTTGTTGAAGGAGATTCATTGCCAGTCAGAAGGACAGAAGAGGGTTTCGACCCTAAAGCGTATACACTTTTGGCAAAATCAGGCTATGATTTCCAAAATCCTCCGCAATTGGGACAACTTTATTTAGATTATGTGGAAGAAAAGTCACATGGGCTTAACTCGACCCAAAGCAAACTGAAGCAACAAGGTTATGCAATTGAGATTCCTAGAACCGGGCTGGGGTATTCATCACAAGAGCCAGTTCGAATCTCGGCCAAAGGGAAAGAAAAGAAAGCGACATCACAACACATCACCTTTGAAGTTGAGGAGGAGGGGAAGCCGAAGCCTGTGTCAAGATCTTCTGTATTTGATCGTCTAGGAACAGCTGCTCCTCGAGAGTCAGTATTTAATAGATTAAGCATCTCTCTCCCTACGAAAGAAGGAACCTCACGGACACGTAGGTCAGCATTTGATAGGCTTGGGGCTACGAGTAGCTCAACTGACACCCCACAACCCAAGGAGGAGAAAAGTGGCCTACAAAAGAGAAAGGGCACCGAAGCTTACAGCCTTATCCCTTCGCGCATGAAACGTGAGTTGACTGTAGAAGTTAGTACAGGAAACTCCCTTAAAGTAAAGCGGCGGACTATTGTGCACACACGAGAACTCGAGAAGCAAGTTGATGATGGGGAGGAGGATCACGAGACACTAGTCCTTCCTTCTTGCCATGTGACAGCAGAAACTGATTCTGAATCAGATGCATCAGACGATGAACCAAATGAAGCCCCTCGAGCAATAGAAGACGGGGGGCAAGCTACTGTAGACGAGCTCAAGGAATTAAACTTAGGGACTGACGAGGAACCTCGCCCGATCTACGTGAGTTCGCTTTTGACACCGGAGGAAGAAAGCAAATACTTTGAGCTTTTAATGGAGTACAAAGATGTGTTCGCTTGGACATACAAGGAGATGCCAGGTTTAGACCCAACAATTGCAGTTCACCGGTTAGCAATAAAGCAAGGAGTGCGCCCAATCAAGCAGGCCCAACGCCGCTTTCGACCCGAACTCCTCCCACAAATTGAGGCAGAAGTTAACAAACTTGAGCAGGCAGGATTCATCCGAGAAGTACAATTCCCAAAGTGGATTGCAAACATTGTCCCTGTCAAAAAGAAGAATGGACAAATTCGAGTTTGTGTTGATTTTCGAGACTTGAATAGAGCGTGCCCAAAGGATGACTTCCCACTTCCAAATACAGAACTTATGGTTGATGCGACTATTGGTCATGAAGTATTATCATTCATGGATGGCTCATCAGGATACAACCAAATTCGAATGGCACCCGAGGATGAAGAGCTCACAGCTTTTCGAACTCCAAAGGGGATCTACTGTTATAAGGTGATGCCTTTTGGGCTCAAGAATGCTGGTGCAACATATCAACGGGCAATGCAACGAATTTTTGATGACATACTCCACAAAATTGTGCAATGTTATGTTGACGATTTAGTTGTTAAGACAAAGAAAAGAGGGGATCATTTACGGGACTTGCGCATCGTATTTAATCGGCTAAGGAAATATCAACTCAAAATGAATCCTCTCAAATGCGCGTTTGGTGTCACATCTGGGAAGTTTCTAGGCTTTATTGTTCGACATCGAGGTATTGAAGTGGATCAATCTAAAATAGACGCTATCCAAAGGATGCCTGAACCAAAGAACCTGCGAGAACTTCGAAGCTTACAAGGCCATCTTGCATACATTCGACGTTTCATATCTAATCTAGCAGGACGGTGTCAACCATTCAGTCGATTGATGAGGAAAGATGTCACCTTTGAATGGGATGAGGCTTGTAGGAATGCATTTGAGAGCATTAAAAGATATCTGCTTAACCCGCCTGTCTTAGGAGTGCCCATGCCAGGAAAACCTCTAGTGCTCTACATTGCTGCACAAGAACAATCACTTGGGGCCCTCTTAGCTCAAAAAAATGAAGAAGAAAAAGAGAAAGCATTGTATTACCTTAGTCGAAAGCTAACTGGGGTAGAACTAAGGTATTCTCCAATAGAGAAGATGTGTCTTGCACTTTTCTTCTCCATTCAAAAATTAAGGCACTACATGCAAGCACACGTAATACACTTGGTTGCAAAGATAGATCCGGTCAAATACGTCTTGTCTAGGGCAATCATGTCTGGACGGTTGGCAAAATGGGCTGTGGCCTTTCAAGAGTTTGAAATCATGTATGTGCCCCAAAAGGCCGTCAAAGGGCAAGCCCTAGCAAATTTCCTTGCTGATCATCCCATTCCTGCCGATTGGGAGCTCTCGGATGATTTTCCAGATGAAGATGTATTGTACACTGAAGTCCTCCCACCTTGGATGATGTTCTTTGATGGAGCCGCACGGCAAGAGGAATCTGGTGCTGGGGTTGTTTTCGTGTCGCCACAAAAACAAGTGTTACCGTTCGCCTTTGTGCTTAGTGAACCATGTTCAAACAACGTTGCTGAGTATCAAGCCCTTATTGCAGGCCTCCAAATGGCCCTTGATATGAAGATCTCATACTTAGAAGTCTACGGCGATTCCAAGTTGGTAATCAATCAACTTTTGACACAATATGAAGTTAAACATGAGGGTTTGATTCCTTACTTTCAGATGGCTACACGACTAATTGAGAAGTTCGATGGAGTTTCCTTGGAGCATATTCCCAGAAACGAGAATAGGATGGCAGATGCTCTAGCCAACCTAGCCACCACGTTGGCTCTGTCGGAAGGTGAAAAGGCAGATGTCCCTGTCTGCAACCGTTGGGTGCTCTCTTACACGGAAGAAGATGTGAGTGCAACGAATGCCATATCAATATCTATAGTGGAGGATGAGGACTGGCGCCAACCCCTAATTGATTACTTGGAACATGGTAAGCTACCTGAAGATCCTCGTCACAAGACTGAGGTACGGCGAAGGGCGCCCCGTTTTATACACTATAAGGGCACATTATACAGGAGGTCTTTTGACGGTCTATTCTTACGATGTCTTGGGAAAGAGGAAGGTGATCAAGCCATGGAAGAGGCTCATTCAGGAGTGTGTGGCGCCCATCAGTCTGGCCCCAAGTTGTATCACCGGATAAAACGAATGGGTTATTATTGGCCCACCATGGTCAAGGATTGTATGGACTATGCAAAGACATGTGAAGCGTGCCAGCTTCATGCGAATTACATCCATCAACCACCGGAGCCCCTGCACCCCACAGTTGCGTCTTGGCCTTTTGATGCATGGGGACTCGATGTTGTAGGACCATTGCCTAAGTCGTCGGGGGGTCACATGTACATATTAGCTGCGACCGACTATTTTTCTAAATGGGCGGAAGCCATACCTCTCAGGGAAGTAAAGAAGGAAAATGTGGTGAACTTCATCAGGACTCACTTGATCTATCGATACGGTGTCCCTCGCTATATCATCACAGATAACGGTAAGCCATTCTACAATAGTTTGGTGACCCAATTATGCGAGAAGTTTGAGTTCAAGCAATACAAGTCATCCATGTATAACGCGCCAGCCAACGGTCTTGCTGAGGCTTTCAACAAGACGCTTTGCAATTTGTTGAAAAAGGTAGTAGAGCGCTTGAAGAGGGATTGGCATGAAAAGATTGGAGAAGCTTTATGGGCATACCGAACAACATACAGGACACCCACGCAAGCCACTCCGTATTCATTAGTATATGGTGCCGAAGCAGTCCTGCCTTTGGAGCGACAAATTCCATCACTTCGAATTGCTATCCAAGAAGGGCTCACAAATGAAGAAAATGCACGTTTAAGACTCGAAGAGTTGGAAGCACTTGATGAAAAGAGATTGGAAGCTCAACAACGTCTTGAATGCTACCAAGCGCGGCTTTCGCGAGCGTTCAACAAGAGAGTCCGACCTCGATCCTTTCAAGTAGGGGACCTAGTACTTGCTATGCGAAGGCCCATCAACATCTCTCACAAGACTAGGAACAAGTTCACATCAAAATGGGATGGCCCCTATGTCGTGCAGGAGGTCTACACTAATGGTGCTTACAAGATAGTCGATGGGGATGGCCTGAGGGTAGGTCCCATAAATGCAAAGTTCCTGAAGCGATACTATGCATGAAGTATTGGAGATGCTCCTCGGTAAGAGCTTAAACTGCCCACCAAAAAAAAAAAAAACTTGAACCACATTATGACTTGATCCCTTATTGGGTACATAGGCAACTTGGCATCACTTGCTAAGTTCAGTCACAAATACATTTTAAAAAAATATTAAATTAAATCAAATTACCACATGAGTATACCAAGGGCAGGTGCACAACCAAAGTCTAGGTCAGCTGTTGGACATGCCAGTGATGTCGAAGGAGCAAGCTAGTCAGACGAGTAATTCACAAGGGGGTGCTCATGATCCAAGTGATGAGGACAAACGCTAGAAGATCTACTTGATTAGTTGATCCAATCGCTTGAAGAAAGATAAAGCATATAGAGATTGCAATCCAAGTGAAAGAAAATCAAAACATCTACTTGACCACAATCATTTGAAAATATCAAGCAAGTGGAGCTTGAGACCCAAGTAAAGACGAGCACCAAGAGACGCTGCTAATAGGCTTCCAGAACAACTCTCTTCTCCACAAGTTGGTCCATAAAATTCAAGAGAGCAATGAATTGGCTTCTTAATAATCTTTTGATTACTGGAAAAAGATGATCATGTTTGAACGTACTTGATCGCAGCCACTTGAAAATAATCAAGCTTGTAGAGGTTAAGATCCAAGTCAAAGCGAGTGTTTGCAGTCAAGCTTGCTTGGTCCAAATGACTTTTCACATCTGACTATACACATGCCCACCATCTAAGTGTAAATGCCATGCATTAACATTCTAAACTTCTAGTTATTAGGTGTGGCATTGGAGTGGTAAATTTGGGAGCCATGTGTCCATGTGGTGCTAAGGCTTTAGGCCATGTGTTTAATGCTCCAAGGTTATCACATGCAACATTGGTGATAAAGGCCACAAGGCCAGAATGTTATAGTCACGTAGAAGCAAAAGGAGAGAATTAACAAACCAGTGCTTGTTCTTACTTGGTGTCCACTTCGAGTGAATTCGAATCAACACAAGTCGATTGCTTTTGGAGCTTCAAGGACAGTGCAACTCCTCCTTTAACTCTGCGTATGCAAATAATCAACATGAAAACATGTGGCTCATAAGGACGTGGTAGGAGTGCCAAAAATCAAATGCAGTGCGTCATAAACTCGCGATGTGGAAACTAAAGAGCTTTAGACGACCTTTACTCTTGGGCATGGGTAAGGATAAGCAAACAAAGCTTACACAGATAGCCGGGAAACAAAGATAGTCTGATGTCAATACAAGCGAAAGAGAGTGACTAGTTCTTGAACCCGACGTTAAAGAAGAAGAACTGAGCACCTTCAACTTGCTTCTCTTGTGCTAACGCGTGAAGGAGGTTCAGAGATGAAGCGGAGATCTCACTACGGTAGCGTCTCCAAGAGATGACAAGTGGTGTTTGTATCCGGCAACAACAGCTGCGAGATGAAGAACGAAACACATGAAGGAAGCTATACCGATAGTCGCGAGATGAAAGCAGTGAGAGGGCTACGCCAACGAAGCTTACACGCCGATAGCCAAAAGACGAAGGCAGTGAGATGGCTAAGCGGATGAAGCTCTCAGAGACAGTGAGAGGACCGTCGATGCTTGAATCCTTTGAATGCTAAGTCGAAGATTAGAACCCCATAACTCGTTTTGGACCACGGCGCGGAGGACACCGACTCACAATAGAGGGCGGCTGCAACAAGGTCTAAGTTGAAGCTGCTGGTACTTCAATCCGTAAGGCGTTGAAAGAAGAAGAACGTAGTTCAGAGATGAAACAGAGACCTCACTACGGTATCACCTCCAAGAAATGACAATTGGTGCTTGAATCCATATGTGGCTATCTCTATGCTCCTGCGCCAATAGTTGCAAGGTGGAGACGATGAATGCACGAACAAAGCTACACACCCAGGGTTGTGGAATGAGGGCACCAAGGGCAATCCGTTGGATGCTAAGATGAAGCATACTTGATGGCAGTCACTTGGAGAAGACGAAGCTCGTAGAGGTCACAACTTGAGTAAACGTTGAAGAGTCACAAGTCGAGCAAAGGGTTGGCAAGCCTAAATCACCTGACACACCTGCTAGCAAACCAAAGGAAATGATGAATACCTTATTCATTCAAATGCTCTTTACTAATAAATTAAAAAAAAAAAAAGAAGAAGAAGAAGAAGAAGAAAAAAGCACGTGCGATCCTGGCTTATTAAAAAAGAGGGCATGTGGCATTGAGACTAAAAACCACAAGCAAGCTATATTAACATTCAAGCACCTAAAGCTATATTAGCATACAAGTGGAAGTTTGCATGTTGTATACTAAGTCTAAAGGTCACGTGTACCATGGCTTATTAACCATTAAATATAGTATTCAAGTTCAAAACCACAAAGAAGCCACCATGCTTCTCGTGAAATTAAAGTGTGGGGCGTGTCAATAATATGGCATAGGCTATTACATGCAAAGTTATGGAAATCACGAAAGTGGGGTCTTCTCCCTTATGAAGTGGGGTCGATGAACAACCAAATATTTCTTGGTACCAAGTGGGACACACAGAACTAGTGCATGTTCGTTGCTTACGGGAGCGTCAAAAACATTGCGACAGTTTACGCTCGGCAAATACAGGAGTTGGAGTACCTAAAGTCAAAAGGCTCAGTGTCACGGCTTAGAAAGGACAGCTGATAGTTGCAAGACAATGGCCGTGGGAATCATGCGCTGACGAAGCTCTCGTACTGATGATTGTGAAACGAAGGCAAGGGCAAAGGCAGTGAGGAGGATGTGCTGACGGAACTCTCGCGCCAATGGTTGCAAGACAAAGGCAGTGACGAAGGCAGTGAGAAGGATGTGCTGACGAAGCTCTCGCAATGATGGAAGGATGTGCCGACAAAGCTCTTGCACTACCAGGGCAATGGTGAAGGCAGTCAGAAAAGGTGTACCGACGAGGCTCTCGCACTGATGAAAGGATGCGCTGACGAAGCTCTTGCACTGATGATCGTGGGACGAAGGTAGTGGCAAAGGGAGTCAGAAAGGTGCACCGATGATGCTCTCGTACTGATGAAAGGATGCGCCGATGAAGCTTTTGTACTGATGATCGCAGGACGAAGGCAGTGGCAAAGGGAGTCAGAAGGATGCACCGACGAGGTTCTCGCACTGATGAATGGATGCGCTGATGAAGCTCTCGCACTAATGGCCGTAAGACAAAGGCAGTGGTGTAGGCAGTCAGAAGGATGCACCGACGAAGCTCTGATACTGATGGCCACAAGACAAAGGCAGTGAGAAGGATGTGCGAATGAAGCTTATACACCCCGTGTCCAAAGATGGCAAGAGGATTGCTGTTGCTCGAATATGCGGACGCCAAGACAAGAAGGACAGGAAGTAGCAACTCGCTTTGGGACACCAAGACAAGAAAGATAGGACGCCATAACTTGCTTTGAACCTTCGCGCCGACTCCTAAAGATAGGTTAGAGACAAACAGGATGATGATGGTAGTTCGAAGAGGAAGCAACTGATGCTTGAACCCATGCCGCCGACTTCAATGCTCTGCGAAAAAGGAAAAAAAAACAAATAAGTAAAAGGCAAATGAAGGATAAAAGCAAAGAACATGTTTCTAGGCTGGGCAGAAGAAAGTGGTAGATGACCTCACGCCTCCTTTGATTCACTTTTATAAGTAGGCTATAAGAAAAAGAAAACCCTAGCATCCTAAAGGCTGCCGCTACAAGATTGTATTAAAAAAAAAAATGCGTGCAAGGGAAGCCAACTTCAACATCGACTCTACTAAGAAGACTACCATGGGCCTGTGGTCCAAAACAGCCTTTTGTGCAATCAAACTCACAAGGCGTCAAGTGACTTAAAAAAAAAAAAAATCAAATGATAAATGGGCCGCATGCCTTACTTAGACCATGGAGCAATACTCTTCAATCCAATGCTAAAACTGTAATGTACAGCATTGAGATTGAGGAAGCTAAAATCTCCTTTACGTAGATGAAGATCTTGCTTTCCTGTGAACTAATCCGAAATTGGAATTAATAAAATACTTCAAGCCTCGTCTTCCTTGCATCAGAAAGACGCAAAGCCGAATCTTAAAGTGGGGGCATTTGTAGACATCAAAATTTTATGATGTATTCACAACCGTTCAACTGTTCATGATAAAATATTTGTGATCAAATTAATCTCCAATTAATGATGTGGATGATCAGCGAATAAAATCAAGCCACGTGGCAACATCAAATGAAGACAGCCATATGGCAGCGTCAGAAGAAAAGGCCTACATGTAAAGTCCTTATTAAATGAAATACCAAATTAAATTCATAATTCAACTCTCAATAAATGCTGAGAGAAAATTCCAAATTAAATACTATTAAGTTGCTTATAAATAGAGGCTTCTCATATGAGAAAATGGGAGGACACTTAGAGAGAAAACACTACCGACACTCTGCCAAAATAGAGAGTCATCTCTAAAGTTCACGAGAATTCCATTGTTCATCAAGGCCTATTCCTACTTCTTCAAATCAAAGTGGGGATTTTCCTTTAACCTAGTTCGAGATCAAGCCAACGGCCCTCGCATCAAATCAAGCACATTCAATTATTCGTTCAACTTGGAGACATCAAAGCACGATTCAAGATCAAGCTTCATAGCCCCTTCGGATCGTAACGTTTCTTGGAGATCGAATCAGAGGAATTTATTGTACTCTTTCATTGTAAAGATTCATACAGAGGATTGTACTCACATATATACAAATCGAATACAAATTGATTATTTGTTACACTATTTCGTGATCGTGTGATTTATCTTTTACGAAAATTGTGTGTACACCATGCTCCAGATGTTACTTTTTCCAATCCTGCTTATGGATTTCCTCCTTTGATTCCTATTTTTTGTTGATGAGCATTCATAATTTGTTCTATCATATGCTCCTTTGTCCTACTTTGTTCTTCCCTTTTGTAATTCCAACTTTTTAACACTACATCATTTATTGCTTCTACATGAGTACATGACACTATGGATTTTCACTTTCCTGAACTGCCTCTCCTTTTCTGGTTCTTGTTTTTACTAATAATGGAAGGTAGACATCTATTGTGGGATGTCCCAAAGATATATAGGATAAACCAACTAGAATGGAGGGATTATATTTATGTTAATTACAAAAACTGATCATAGTAATATCTTTGTTATTCTATTGAGGAAAAAATGAGGTGCAATTAAATGTTTGAATATAATTCCAATGCAGCGGAAAGATGTTACTGAATAGCTTTGTGGCTGCCCAACAGATTCTTTGAAAAAAGCCACTTTCCTTCACACTTCCACCCAACAAAGGTATGCTACACGAGTGACCAGAATTTTACTATATAAGATTTACAAATTGATATGTCATTAATCACAAAGTAGTTCAAACATTTATTTATTATTTGTTAAAGTAACACCTATCACATTTATTGTCATGCCCATTTAAAAGCCTTTTATTGTAAAATTTGTAATAAAATTTAGCTTTTTCTATGCCACTTATGTTCAGATTGTTCCCCTTGGGTAAAAGAGGTTGTAGTCCTTACCATTATTTATTAACTGTCTTAAAAGAAGCATTGTAGCCATCAGTTCTTAAGCATTAACTTCTTGAAAGGGCAATGTAATTTAGCATGCATTTTCTTTTTCCACCTTTCTGATTGAGTGATTTCTAAGTTTATGAGTAGCAATCTCAATTTTGTGGCCTAAAAATTACAATTAACGACTTGAGTGCTTATTTGGTCTGGATTTTCATGTATGCCAAAATGGCATGGGCGGAGCTACATTATGCCCAGTGGGGGCAATCGAATGTGCTGGAAAGCCTGGAATTTGAAAAAATAAATATAGCCGCAGCTTCCCCTCTTTCTAGTACCTAAATTATAGTAATATGGCATTTATTCTCAAGTATGTTTGGAGTGATAGGGGAAGAGTGGGGTCAATGAATTTCTTTATTGGATTGGTAAAACATTTATGCATTTGGCATCATATTAGAGCTATTAAATAAAGCAAGAACAAGTTTTTTTTTTCGGGGAGGGTGCTTAAATTTTTTATTCGTAGTATCATTGCTCTGGAAGTTGTTTTGCTTTGTTGTTGCTGTTGTTTTTTTTTTAATGAATAACATGTGAAGGTCATAGTTGCAGAATATCATTCTCCCAATCCAATGAATGACATGAAAACACATTTAAGACTGAATTGGCTGAAAACATGGTTATGCACATTCACAGTTCACACAACACAGATTTTGTAAAACAATAGTTAAAACAACAAATTTTACAAACTTTTTCTAGTACTTGTTAAAATAGTATATTATGATTAGTGAAATATCACTTACACCTAAGACTACTATTAACATTAAATTTTTTGTACACCAATAACAATTTGCTGCCTCAACAATTGTGAAATTTGTTGTCTTTATTATTATTGATTGTAGAAAAAATTTTACTTGCTTTATTTATTTATATAATAGAATATGATATTCCAGTATTCCTCCCCACCTCGACTTCGTTTACATCAGTACATGTATAATGAACACAAAAGATTCCAAAGAAAAATTTAGTATAGAGAAGGGCACAAGTTCAACGATATAATTACTACTTTTAAAGTTTAAACCCCACGCACTAGGCTAATCAAAGAAAGATCTAATAAACAATGTTATCAATTGAGTCACTGACGTGTGATGAATTCCTTCCTTCTATAACGTCCACATCAAACATAACGAGACCATGTTTCAAACGTAACAAGACCATGTTTTAAATATCCAAGGAACGTTTGCTAATCCAATCCCTCGAATCAAATAACAGATCAATTACTTTTTGGATGAAATCTCGAAAGATCTGAAAGTAGAAACTTCACAAATGGTACGCAATATGATGTTCACCAATCTATACTATAAGTAACATATGACAATACCCCCCGTTTGAAATGTTTGGCCTCTATTATGAAATCCCTTTTCAACCTACTGAGCTTGATATGAAGTTCGCCAATCTGCGATTTTTTTTTTAAAAAGTACCTTATTTTACAGCTATAATGGTATAAAGATCGTACATAAACTGTGCTTGATATGCAAGATTCAGTTTTGTTTGCTGGTGATGCGACGAGATGAGATGAGATGAGATGAGACCCTACTGTATCTGTGAAGCACATTTAAAACCCATATGATGCATATGTTGACTTCCAGTGCATGGATAACCCACTTGCAAGTATTTGGTGGATTTTCTTTCTAAAGAGGATCTTTGTTAGTGGAAGCAATAATTCTAGAGTTATTGGCTTGTCAACCTTATGATTTTGCTCTTGGTACAAGTATCTTGACGTTGAATTATGTGTGATTCCAACGTGTTGGTACACTTCTCCACCTAACCTCTCAGTTTCTCAAAACTGTTCTTCGTGTATCATTATGTAAGATGTGACAATTACATAAACCTGATTATTATACTTCTTGACCTTTCCAATCTCCTATTTTGACATTTTTCTTTGGCAAATTTATACTATTGCCAGGGGCGTAGCCAGGAATAATTACTTGGGGGGGCCGGGTTGTAGTAGAGATATACTAAATATAATTCATAAGTCTATGGAATACAAAATTATCAACTTTCATATATCATCATATTCTTGTATGTTAATGAACATGAAAAACTGTCTAGCTCAATGTAGACGTACAAAAAAGAATATTCACATCAAATCATGCTTGGCGACGATTTTTCATGGAATAAATACACCTTTAGTTAAGTAATGGCAATTTAGGATAAAAAAATTAAATAAACAAATCAATCAAAAGTATAAACAAACAACATAAACCAAATAAATTAACAACACCCTACTACCTTGCATAATGTAATGGCTGAAAACAAAATACACACTCACGGCCCTCATCCCAATTGCCTTTCATAGATTAATTTTTTTTTTCATTTATAATTTACTTACTTTACTACCTAACTACACAATGCAAGCCCCACCATGCCCCCACTCAGGAGACAAACAACATAAAAACCAAAAGGCTAAGTCATAGAGTCAGTGGGTCAAGAATAAAGAATACAATAACAATAAACACAAAAAAACAAAGTCAAATATGCATAAATAGCTATGCTAGCAAAGGGATATCACACATTCACATACAAATATTTGATATTTCTATTAAGCTATTCAGACTTCAGTATTTAGTTCAGTAGTTGAGAAAAAGAGAGAGAAGTTAGATGAGAATGACTGAATGAGATACCTTGAGGAATTAAGGTGAGGGCCTGAGGTTGAGGTGATGAACAAGTCATCGGGCTAGTGGAGGCTGCGGCATCATGGCGAGCGGGTGAGGAGATTGTTTCCAAGGCAGAGGCGTGACATTATTGGAGACGTGAATTGAGAACTGAGAAGGAAAAAAACCAAGGTGTAGTCGTGATGGTCAAATTGTTCTCTCTTTTTTTTGAACGGTGAGGATGGAAGATGTCTTTGTTTTGTTTGATTAGGTATTTTGGATTTGGGGTTGGGCTGGGCTAGAAGTGTGCTTAGTTTACAGAAGAAAATTTTTGATTTATTAAGGATTTGGCCATTTGGGGCTGGCTGATAGGGTTGGATGTGGGCCAAGGTTTTTCTTTTATTTGAAGTTGTATTAGACTAGTACTCAAGAAGAATTGTGGAAATAATTTTGGGGGGGCTGGATATCAATTTTTGGAGGGGCCCAAGTCAATTTTATATATACTCCAAGGGAAATTTGAAAATTTTTGGGGGGGCCATGGCCCCTCCAAGGAGCCAAGTGGCTTAGTCTATTGCTATTGGCCCTGTGATGCGTGGTATTGGCTTTAGTTTTTCATTAGTTAGTGCAAGCTTTAATCATGACAAACCGCAATAAATGATCCATAAAAATTAGAGTACTTTGACATGGCTTTCGTCGCTTATTCTGGATTCTATGGATGATCATATTTGTTTTTATTTCAATCATGTAAAGTTGGATGGCACATGATGGTGTCGCTGCCATAGGAATCAAAAAACCTTAGCCCAGGAGTACTTTGAAAACACTATTATTCTCTTCTCTTATATTTTATTACTTTTCTCTAAAAACAATAGTAGCATCCTAAGGAAAACAGTACCCACTATGACGGCGGAGATGTCTTATTCAGAGCGAGAGGAACTAGGTGACACTTGCGAGTGGCAATGCAATAGCTTTAACAAAACAATAGAAGGAAAAAAAAAAGTGGTTACTGCTTGAGAGACGAGGGGATAGATCAAATAATTCAATTTGAGCTAAGTTTCAAAGAAACTCTATTTGTTGGTGTTTTCTCTAGCTAAGCAATAAATTGGTTATATTAAATAAATAAAGAAGAAGAAGAAGAAGAAGAAGAAAGAATTGAGTAACGCCAACTGCATTTCATTGTCCTACAACATAGACGATTTCATACATATTCTTTTTGCTTTTTAGGCCATTTGGGGTTCTTTACTAAAATTGGGGGATTTGAGTTCAAATCTCATTTAAAAAAAAAAAAAAATTAATGGGCGTTTTAACTTAATAATAAAGAATAATTACTATGAAACGGATACCATAAATTTAAAATCTTATTGTGCTGAATTTTTATTTTAATAAAGGATTTTGTTATCGATTGCCCTATCTTAGGGCTGTGGTTAAGATGCATTCAAAAAATCATATCAAATTGTATACATATATCCAAAAAATTGCATATAACTGCAATGAATTTGTGCGTGTAAATTAATAAATCATTAACACGTGTATTTTTTTTTTTTTTTTTGGATGCGAACACGTGTATTTTATTTTTTGAAAAGTGTGCATTACATCTCATAATTGAGTATTTATTAATCTTTAATTTGTTCACTTAGGGCAGTTGTTAACGATACCCATAAATGATTGCAATGTTGTGTAAGTAATCAAGATTATATATGTTAAAGAGAAGCCATATCCGATTCCTGACCTTTCATATTTTCAACTCTGAACTCTGATGAGGCAATTGGGTTTGTGAAGTTTGTACCAACCTTAATATATTGGATTATGTTTCTATAATGTGAATGTAAGCTTTGAAAATACACAGTTTTGAGGGAAATTGGATTGGTGTCAAAGAGTAATAATAGATATAGTGGAAAAGAGAAAACAGAGAGTTTGTGTTGGTGGGGTTAGTTGTAATAAACTAATCATTAAATAATTTAGTGAAGAGATCGAAGGTGTAACTGTGTAAGAGTGTAATTGTTGTAATTTTTTAATTCATATGAAGTAGTGTGGTTAGGAATATCAATTTAGGATTTGAAGCAATTCTTCCATTAGATTTCGTGCTATGAATACTAACTCCCGTTTCATCATGTCATATGCGCATCATTTTCTGCCGGTAATCTGCTTCAGACTTGCTGTGATATAATTTATGTGATGATGCAGAGTGTAATGCTCTTCAGAGGCCGATTATATAGACTGATGGTGGGATTAAAATTTCATGTATCAAAATTGGCTCTTTAATAGCTAATCGAATCCCCAAATTTCAAATTCTTCAGCTTTCAGTCTTTAAATCGCCATATTGCATGCCATAGTAATTAACTGATTATTGCTGTGAGTATAATCAAGAGGTTTCATGCTTGTACAATCCAACGCACAGAAGGAATATGAGATTGTTAAACAATGTCATGTTTGTGTCAAGTTCAATGTACTAAAACTAAAAACATAGGATTCTCGCAAAGCCAAATCGAAAATATTGTTAAGTTACGTCCGAACACACGTCACGCTTATATGAAAATTTTCGTATAGCATTGAATCTACCTTCATTCATTTGTCATGTAGAATGTGCTGCCATCATGAAAATGAGATTTCATCATATACTTGTGTATGATGTGTTGGTGTTTTTAAGATTAACAAGGTGACAAATAAGAGACTTGCTAATGCTTCCCATTGCAGGTATGACAGAGTTGAGTTGAGTAGAGAATCCAAATTCTTGATATAACATTATTAGAGCCTTGAAAAAGGGGCGATGCCTAAGCACTTTCTTTTTAACTCTTTACCTTGGTCCTTTTTAGGGCAATATAAAGTATAAACACCTAAAATGGACCATTTAAAATCGTTCTCTAGCTGGCATAGGTGTCATTTTTCCAAATACCTGTGACGCAATAAGCCAGTATGGAATTGCCAATGCCTTGAATATGACATTTCATCATTGGGTTTTGTGTTCTCCCATCTATAAACTTTGTACTTATCTCGCCAGAACCTCTCATATGCTTTGTCTGATCCTAGGATGGGTGGTGGGAAAGTTTTAGATTTCGAAAAAAGAAATTGGAATACAAATCAAAAAGGAGGATTATGGGTAAGAATAAAATAATGGCGTTTGGTGACATGTTTTTGGTGCGACAAGATCACCATATTTTTGGGTTTATTTGTTGTCTTCTATGAATGTGAAATTTAGAGAGATGTAGAGATTGTCCAAATGGTTAATTATGCTAGTGGAAGAGGATTAATCCATTTGTTTTAAAATGAATGAATATCATTTCGTAGATAAGATGTAATTTTGACAAATTTATTTGGTTCTAAATATTTAAAATCTTATTCCACCGAATAGTGAATAATAACTTATTTGAAATGATAGGACTCTAATATATATTTTATATATGAAAAAATTTCATCATAAAACGGTATTTACCAATTTCAAAAGAAAAAAAAAAATTGATCGAGAACCTTATAACTTAATGGTGTTGTCCAGTTTTTCCTAAAAGATAACTTGGGTTTAAATTCTCTTCTCTCACTTATTGTAAAGAAGGTAAAACAGGAAAAATGTCTTCTCAAACTTATTTACCCTATGTTTGAACGGAGAAAGACGAAAAAAAGAAGAGGATAAAAATATCATTATGTACTAAATTTTAGTATCATATTTCAGCTACCATCCCCTTTATTTACTTTCTTCTTGTCTCCCTCCGTTCATTCCAATTTTTAATAATTTCTTTGTTAATCAAATTTTCATAAAGCAACTTAGTATAACAGTATAGATAAGCAATAAAATTTCAAAGAACATTGCCTTAAATCCACACAGCCACAACAGGCAGAGGCAGCTCTAAATTTGCAATAATTCCCCAAGTTTACTCAGCTTGTATGGTATTCCTAGAACAAAACATACAGTCGAGAACAGGTAAACTGTCTTTATGACCGATGGTTCTTGATGAACAACATTGTTTAAAACAGTCCTCCTTGAATACCTTGTAGTTAATTAGTCGACAGAGACAGCGTAGTCTCACCCTCATTAACTCCATTATTGCTTCACTTATGTGCCCTACGCTGCCACGTTGCCCCATTCTTAACTCAGAGAACACAAACCATTGCTTGGCTGCGTATCTTTAACTGTATTTCGTGTTCTTTAGCAGCGATTACACGTGTTTGTCCCACCACCCCATTTGAACATTTTGGTATCTAGGAAGGTCAGTATCAATTTATTCACATTACATCGCAGTCTTGTCAGAAAAGCCTTGGCTGTCCCTAGCATTTGATGATTGTAACTATACCTGATATAAACATTTCTCTCTTCCTTCAGTTTCATTAAACCGAAACGTGTTAGAGTATTTGTATCATTTAATGCAGAATAGAAAAAATGTTCCATTATTGTTTTATTAGTTGTGTAAATTTATATTGATATTATTTATTTTACATTTAATTTTATATACTTTTTTTATGTATTCTAAAAATGAAAGAAAAGTAGATGATTGTTGTGTAAAGAAGAAAAAACAAATAAAAAAATTGATATTTTAATAAAATAGTGTTTAGAATAAATAATTTGAAGTGAGTATTTAAAAAAAAATAATTATTAAAAATAAAAAAAGTAAATTCTGATATTAAAATAAACATAAATTTTTATAATAAGTGATGTAAATGCTCTTACGTTGGATACTTTGAAGCCAATGAATTGACATATACTGTTTCTTAAATGACTGCCGACCGTTCTGTTCATCTTTCTAGAATAAATTCTGGCAATACATGTATATGAAACTGCTAGCTCAGCTAGTAATTGATATGTAACATCGGAAATTTGGAAGCCAACAAATTGTCGTCCTATTCATTGTTCACATCACTCTATTATAAATTTTATAGCAGTGCGTATGAAACCTCTAGCCGGTGATTGATGGACAGGTACAGTGCTATAAATCATACAAAAGGAGAAAGGGTGGAAATTATTAAATATTTCGGGAGTATAATAAATACGTACTCTCTTATCTTATATAAATTATGAGTCTTATCATAAATTTAATTAATATGATGAGAGAGTATAGATTTATAGTATTCTGAAAATATCTAATAATTACTATTTCTTAAGAAGAGCCAAATAAATTAAAAAAGAAATGCGGTAGATTTCAGCAAAATAATTAATTCTTCTTGCCCAATTGGGGGTAAATGAAGTTGGAGATATTAAGGCACAATTGTACTCAAGTTTTTAATTAGAATAACGTCTAGGACAAAATAAAGGTTCCTGACAATTTCATAACATTCTCAAATTAGTATTAAATTTTTTAAAATTTCACATTGTGATGGACCCATATATGAGGTGGTAGGTTATTATAGAAGTGTTTTGAAATTGTTGAAGCATTTTTTTTTTTTGAGAGTCAAAAATTGTTGTAGCATTTGTTGTGTCTTAACATTACTCTGTTAATTTTATTATATAAGTCTAATCCAAGTTTATTACATATTATCTTACTTAAAGTATAAACAATGTAATTTTAATCTTACTTTCATACATATTGTAACCCCTAGTTGGTCTAGGATTTAACATACTATAAATGTAATCATCGGTAAGATTAGGAGGCATTACCTAGTGTCCCCACCCCCTAACTTGACTCTGGTATTGCTTAATATCATGTGTCTATCGAGCATCATTTTATTTGGATTTTTTTGTTGTTGTTGTTGAAAGTGGATTAAAGTATATATATATATATATATATATATATACTTAAAAAGTGAGGTTTTAATTAGTTGCACTTAAACAAAATAAGATAATAGTTAAACAAAAAACCTCGGATAAACTGATTTTATGATAAAGGGAAATATCAAAAAGATATTGAGTTTGTCTAATATTGAGAAAGAGTAAAAAAGAAAGTCATATCAGTCAAGCACAGTGATTAAAAAATAGGGTTTAGGAGGACAAAACATTGTTAGATCCTTTGAACCATTCTTTCCTTGGAAATCCTAGATAGTTCTAGATTTCTACATGCTTCAAATGACACACCCTTATGTGTATTTTCAAATTGTAGAAATAAATAATATGTATAACTTTGTGTGTGTATATATATATATATATGATAACTCAATGTACATCCCATTCCTTTATAAACTTTTAAACCATAATGGAAATGAAAGTGAAATAGAAGTGAGACTAATTATGGTAGGCTGGAGGGGATCCAAGCAGTTATGAGTTCGCATGCATGTGCTCCAATAATGTCAACAACACAACCACCAACCAAGAGGGGAAGTCTCTCAATTTCTATCACATTGTATGATTATTAATTTATTATAATTAGTCCTCTTCATTAACAATTTGTGGGACTAATTATCCCCTTCCCCCCTATATTGCTGATCCATGTGACTCTATCTTGTTTCAATGGCTGTTCAAACGAATCTCAATGAAGCTAACTAATCATACACTTCAAATAAGTATAGAACAAAATTCATTAATAACTCTTTTAGTTATAATTATGTCTGTTCATGCACTCTTTGCAGTTGGTCATGTGAAGGAAAGCAATAAGGTTTGCCCATCATTAGCATCTGTCTTTAGCCTTTAGGGGGGCTGGTCTGACTCTTGGGTCTTGGCTAGCACTTGCACCAGAGTTGTGGTATATGTACTATCTTCTTTCAGGCCATATGTTTCAACATTTCACCATTCTACAGGAGTTGAGCATTTCACAATTTGGAGTGGATGAGAAAAAAGTGAAATTGGTAGTTGTAAAACTTTTAGCTGTGGAGTTGTGTTAGCTATTTTTATAGAAAACGAGTTTAACTGCAGAGCATTAATTATTGAGTTTTTGAATGAAAGAAATTTAATTGAAAACAAGCTCAGAATTCTTGTTAGGATTAGATTGGCTTGAGTCAGGTTAGTGCTAATTCACATAGTCGAATACTCATTAATCGACAAGACATGGACCCGACACAAGAACACGAATTGCCACCCCTATTAATTATAGCATGACTCAGTAGAGATTTAGAGAGGTTTTGTCATGTTCTACAAAGAGAGAAATACAGAATATCTAATATACAATGGTGTTATTGTTTGGTGATCAATAAGTTGAAGCTACAAAGCCAATCTCAGTAAGTTGTTGTAGAGCCTAAACCTTCAATGTGGTCTTTGGAGTCGGTTAGAAGGTTTAAGACCAGCTCATTTCTCGAAGAAAAAAACAATTGTGAACAATTATGAGTTGTATTGATAGTGTGATAGACCACCTACTGATTGAAATATTATTTTGTGCATGATTATTAGTATGGTAGAATACACGATATATAACTATATAAATACAGAACTGAGCAAAGGGATGTGTATTATATAGGTGTATAAGGGCTGACCATGAATCATACAATATGTGTGTATGTACGTGCGATATCGATGTGTATTGTTTGATTTATAAACATGTGAATTTATTTTGGGTCAATGTAAATTATTATGAGATTGTGCTGGATCTTGTTGAGCCGATCAAGCCAAAAAAAAATGTAGCTTCTTTTATTGGGTTTTTTTTTAAGTAATGCAACATACACAAACTATTTTACAATATTTTTACAAACTGCTAATGTGGTTTTAGCAATTTTTAAATAATTATTGGTAAACATAAATGTGATATTAATAGTGGACCCATATTAAAACTAATAAAAATTTGTCATATCAGCAGTTTGTAAAAATGTTGTAAAAAAGTTTGTTGATTACTTTTCTTTTCTTTTTTCCTTTTTTTCTTTTGGAATAGGCTTACAACACATGTTCACATTTTTTTAATAAAAAAATGGTTATATTGCCTTTTTTCTTATCATCTCTTTTGTTTTATTGTCTCTTCTCTCTCCTCTCTTTAATTTTTTTCATGTTTTCTATCCATGAGAATCACGAAACCATAACCAAAACAATAGCTTTTAGTATGAACTATTTTTTATGATGATAATAATAATAATAATAATTGTAGGGTCACAATTTGTAGCCCACGTCCTAAAGGTATGAGATATAGGCCCAATGAACCCAGTACAATAAATTTGTAGAGAGTAGGTGAGAGAACTAGGACTTTTGCGAATTTAACAACGGGTAGTATGAATTTAAAAGATGAACAAGTAAGAAAGACATGTAAGACTAAATGAAATTGTTGTCCGAGGAGATAGATTATAAAATAAACCAATAGAACTGAGGGCTAATACAGTTTTGAGTGCTACAGTAGTTCTTTTCTATCTTTTTCTTCGATCCCCCTCTCATGGGATATTCCTCACAATATATAGTCCCCCTCCCATCATCTTGATCCTACTCTTGTTAATCATCTAAACTTTCACTCGAGTATCATGTCCCATCAAACACCTTTTCTTGCTTTCTAGAAGGTGTGGTAGCTGAGACTGCATTATTCAGGAGTTCTGTTCACATAAATGCGGCCAGAAAGGTAGCTCCAGCGCATTTAATGCGGTGATAGCAGCTTTTCTTTAGATATTTCTGAGTTTTTATTGTTCTTGTACGTATATAAGGCTCATCTTTATCGTGGAAATATCCTGGAAGATTACCTAGATTGTTTGCAATACGGACTTGATCTGTGTTCATCATACCCAAGGGGGAGTTCGTCCTCGGACTATCCTCCCCGCTTCTTCTATATATGCTTACAAACTGGTGCTTCCTCTCTCGACTACTTTCCCCCTCCTCGGACATGCCCACATTCCCAGATTAGGCCCAATACACAAATTTGGGTCTCTATCCCTACAATATCCCCTTAAAATTCCAATTTTTAACTCGCATCCGAGGAGAAAAAGTGGGATTTTGATTTGACAAGAAATAGGGACATCAAACCCCTAAAGTCACACGTGTGGAAGTATGGTTTTGTGCACCTCATAAGTACTACTGACGTTTCGGAGCCTGTGAGACATCATTAATTTCTTAAGGTGGTGTTATGTCCCTTAAATCTGACGGTGAGGCGCAAATCAAACGGTTGACATTTTTCTAAAAATTTGGAGCGGGATAACTCCCACTTATTTTTGCTTCTCTATATAAAGTTTTGAGGGAGACCATTTCTCCTTCATTTTATAAACTTTCAAACTCTCCAGCATCCTTAAGCATTCAAAACCCACGAAACCTGTTAAATTGCTAAGCTTTGCACACGTTTCCTCTAAGAAATCTTTGAGAGTTTCTCTAAAGATTTCAAGGATCACCACGCACTTTAGTTCGTGTAAGTTTAACATTTTAAATCTTTCCTTTTCTCCTCAGCTGACCTTCTCGGCCTTGCAATTTTTATTTCTTCCCTTAGAAACTCTGGTAGCTACCTTTTAGTTTGTCAAGATGGGTAGATTTAAGAACTTAGTGGACTCCCCCGCCAAAATAGAAGCCTTTAAGGAGAAATATCACATACCACAGGAAGTCGTACTGTGATACTGTCCCCCCGACCAAATAGAAACAAACCGAGAAAAGGGAGAAGTCGTCATCCCTATGATAGCACTCATAGAAGGGGGAATGACCCTTCTAATGGGTCGGGTAACCCAGGATTACCCATTCAACTGTAAGTTATGCCCTCACCAATGCACGCCCAACCTATTTAGGGTATTGGGTAGTGTTGATGCTCTTAATGAGCACATGGGTCTGCGGCTCACTTGGCATGATGTAGTTCACATGTATGAGTGTCACTCCCAAAAAGCTATGGGATATTATCTCAAATCCCGCTCGGATGTGGTGAGGTTAATATCGTGTCTACCTAAATCCAACAAGGGTATGAAGGATGATTACCTTATAGCTTCGGGAGCGTGGCATGATGGCGTTCACTGCCCCGTTCAAATGGGAAAACCAAGTGCGGTGCCTTAGAATTAGGTTTCTTAGTGATAGATTTGGACTCTTTAACCTTTATCCTGTCTTGCCCCTTTTCGTTTTACTTTCTTTTAATAACGGACTCTAATTTATAATCGTATTTCTCTTCATCTGTTTTTACATATAAAAGGCACGTAGCTCCTAGGCTCAGTTTAACCAACGTCGAGGCCCTTAACTACTTGCTGAGGTCTAAGGTTTTTGTAACTGAAGATAGGCAGTTACGGGCCGTTCACCTCATATTGGGTTTTTAGCCCATCTCGGACATATTCCAAGAAGTTGGCCACGCTATAAGGGCGGGCGACCCGCGGATAAACCAAATTGACGTATTTCGGCCCCAATTTTTAGCTCCACATGACCTTCCACCAGTAGCACACCCTTTCCCACGGGGTATTCCTTTGATCATCCAATCAATTCAACAAATTCCACTTGAAGCGGCCGCCGGAGAAAGGGTTGCTTCTTCTAGTTCCTCGCTCGAAGAGGAAATTGATAAATTTCATTTCGGTGAGGAGGAACCTCATGGACTCCAAGTGATTTCAGTATCGGACGCCAAGGAGGAACCGGACAAACATTCTAGTGTTCACGCTCCTGCTTTTGTGGTCACTCATCTAGAAGACACTTTAGACGAGGAGGAAGAGGAAATGGCCTTGAATGCAGGAAGTAAAAGTCTAAGGGACTTTATGAAAGCAAGAAATAAAGTATTCGCATCAAAAGAAACCAATAAGTCCCAGCCCTCAGCTAATCTTCCTCTTCCCCCTCCTCAGCTTCCCATTGACCTCAGATTGAAGCCAGTTCCCGAGTTGAAGAAGAAAAGGCCAAACGAGGTGCTTGAGGAAGGCGAGATGGGTCCTGTGAAGGGAAACAAACAACAAAAGGTGGTCAAAGACCAGTGAGGCAGAAGGTCCTCTTCTGTTGAAAGTCGAGAGGATCCTATCGGGGCTGATATGTGCCTACCACTGCGCACATGGTCCCCCAAGTTGGAGATAGACGGCGCTCCCATCGCTTGGGACGCCTCAGTCAGAAACTTTCAAACAGGACAAGCGGGTCACATTACTGAGGCCTTGGAGCAACCATTTCTTCTACCGAGAGATATGGACGCTTACAGGCGCTTCAAGCAGCCCGATCTTTTTCTATCCCTTAAGAGGGATCTGACTATGGTAAGTGATTTGACCCACCCTTCTATGTAAACACTTAATCATTTTTACTTGTTTTTTTTCTTTGTCTTATATGGAATTTTCCTATTTCTGTTATGCAGATTACCCAACAGGTTTATGTGGCCAAGGAATGGGTCAAGGATGCCCGCAACGAGGCTAAGGCAGAGGCCCAATCTCGGTCCAAGGTTGAGAAAGCATTGGGTAAACTTAGGCAAGGTCAAGCTATACTGTCCGAGCAGTTGAAGGAGGCGATCAAGGCCAGAGATAGTGCTGATGCAAGCCTTAAGACTGCAGAGAGGCAGGCTGAAGATCAATGTCAGAAGTTGCATTTGACCGAGATAGATTTGGCCACAGAGAGGTAAATGGTCAAAGATCTCAGGGCTGAACTTCAGAAGGTTAAGGAGGCAGCCCAACTAGCTAAGGAGGTAACCGAGGCTGAGAAGCAAGCATCATATCAGCTTGGTGTAGAAGAGACTCAAGTCAGGCTCGCCGACGGGCTCTCTGTAGTGTGCAGGGACTACTGCGATGTGTCTTGGGGTAAGGCCTTAATGCTGCTAGGGTCCCTACAAACTCTGTCTTGAGGCGGTCTGGGAGTGTATATTACCATCCAAAAATTCGTGAACTCCCAGGTCTTGACTCTTCTCACCCTGAGCTAGCTCCAGAGGTATCAAAACAGCCGTTGGTTAACCCAGCCCCACCTCCTGCTCTCCTCCTAAGGGATCTGACCAACCTGGTGGCCAGGGTTAGGGAGCTGAGGGTCCCCAAGATAAAGGTAAAGTCCAGGAAAAGAAGAAACCTCATTTTGAAGCCAAAGATAAAGCCCAAGATGCTGTTACCTCCCAGCCAAGTCAAGCTATTGACCCTCCTGCCCCCAAGACCAAGACTTAGCCATTAAGACTTTTTCCTTTTTTTTTTCTTTTTTTTCTTTTTTTTTAAACTGTTGTCATGGAATGTAAGATATTTTCCCTTTGATCAATGAATGTATTCTTCTTTTATCTCCTGTGTCTTCATTACATATGTTATCAAGTTTACTGTCATTGCAAATAATCTTGAATTGTTGTTACCTTAATTTCAACAGAATTAACAACAATACCCTGCTAATGATGTAAGTAATTTAACTAAGTATTAACGAAAGCTGGTTCTTATAAAAATTAGTAATAAACTTAGTAAATAATGATTTACATTACTCAGAGGTATCAATCTAAGGACTTAGTAGGAGATAGACATAAATTATGGGATGCTAATTTCATCTCAGTACGTGGTCCGAGTGACCTTACATGAATTGGACTCTATCTAACACTTATAAAAAGAAACAGTGCATGACTAAGGTTTTATTTAAACACTTATAAAGATGCCATTGAATGTTAATTTCACCCAAGTATGTGGTCCAAGAGACCTAACATGACTTAGGATCTGTTTAAACTCTTATAAAGAATGCTAGTGTATTAATTTTCCCAAAGCATCTGGTCCGAGGACTTCAGGCATGACTAAGGTTCTGTTTAAACACATATAAAGATGCCATTGAGTGTTAATTTCACCCAAGTATGTGGTTCGAGAGACCTAACATGACTTAGGATCTGTTTAAACTCTTATAAAGAATGCCAGTGTATTAATTTCTTCAAAGCATCTGGTCCAAGGACTTTAGGCATGACTAAAGTTCTATTTAAACACTTACAAAGATGCCATTGAGTGTTAATTTCATCCAAGTATGTGGTTCAAGATACCTAACATGACTTAGGATCTGTTTAAACTTTTATAAAGAATGCTAGTGTATTAATTTCCCCAAAGCATCTGGTCCGAGAACTTCAAGCATGACTAAGGTTTTGTTCAAACACATATAAAGATGTCATTGAGTGTTAATTTCACCCAAGTATGTGGTCCGAGAGACCTAACATGACTTAGGATCTGTTTAAACTCTTATAAAGAATGCTAGTGTATTAATTTCCTCAAAGCATCTGGTCTGAGGACTTCAAGCATGACTAAGGTTCTGTTTAAACACTTACAAAAATGCCATTGAGTGTTAATTTCACTCAAGTATGTGGTCCGAGAGACCTAACATGATTTAGGATCTGTTTAAACTCTTATAAAGAATGCCCGTGACAAATATAATGTCTTCAATTAACAAAAGAACATATTAACGAAGGAAATTTTCATTAATAATAATACATTTTCAGGTTGTTTACATTCCAAGTTCGTGGTATTACATGCTCGTCTAAATCTTCCAGAAAGTATGCTCCTATACCAGCCACCGAAGTGATGCGGTATGGTCCTTCCCAATTGGGTCCTAACTTTCCCCATACTAGGTTTTTTGCAGTGCCTAGAACCTTCCTCAACACTAAGTCACCAGGCACTAATGGCCTCGGCTTTACATAGGCATCGTAGCCTTGTTTGAGTTTATGCTGGTAGTATGTTAATTGAACCATTGTACTTTCTCTTCTTTCCTCGATCAAATCTAGGCTTTTTTCTAACAACTCGTTGTTATCACTTGGATTGAATGAGCTTGTTCTTAGCGTTGGGAATTTAGTCTTTAAAGGAATGACAGCCTCTGCCCCATATGTCATTAAAAAGGGGGTTTCTCCTGTGAACCTCCGAGGTGTGGTTCTGTATGTCCAGAGGACATGTGATAGCTCTTCTACCTATTTTCCCTTTGTATCATCCAGTCTTTTCTTGAGTCTGTTTACTATGGTTTTGTTTACTGCCTCGGCTTGTCCATTTCTCTTAGGATAAGCGAGGGTGGAATACTGGTTCGTAATTCCTAGTTCACAACAATATCTTCTAAAAGATTTTCTATCAAACTGAAGGCCGTTGTCTGAGATGAGGGTACGAGGGACCTCGAACCGCATGACAATATTTTTCCACACAAACTTCTTGGCATCTACGTCTCTTATATTTACCAAGGGCTCGGCTTCAACCCATTTGGTGAAATAGTCTGTGCCAACCAACAAATATCTTTTGTTCCCTACTGCTTTAGAGAAATGGCCAATAATGTCCATGCCCCATTGAGCAAATGGCCAAGGGCCGAAAAGGGGATTAAGAATTCCTCTCGATTGGTGTATGTTTGGCACAAATCTTTGGCATTGATCGCACTTTTTCACGTATTCATGTGCTTCTCTTTGCATATTTGGCCACCAAAAGCCCTGAGTGACGGCTCTATGGGATAAAGATCTGCCTTCTGTATGGCTTCCACAGATCCCTTCATGTAACTCTTCAAGAAGCAGCTCTGATGCCTCAGGATGGATGCAAAGAAGATAAGGCCCTAATAAAGATCGCTTGTACAACTTTTGGTCCTCGAATAACCAGAAACGAGGCGTTTTTCTGCGTATCTTATCAGCTTTGGACTTATCCTCTGGTAGGATATCCTCTTTCAAGAACAGTACCATGGGATCCATCCAGCTAGGGCTTACTCTGACTTGATGAACCTGGAATACCTCCTCTTTTTCTTCCTTAGGTCTACAAAAATCTTCTATAAGGATAACCCAAGTTAAACTTTGAGCCGAGGAGGTTGCAAGAGTGGTTAAGGAATCAGTATGTGTGTTCCCGCTTCTAGGGATGTGCAGTAAGCTGAACGATTCAAATCTTGACTGTAGACGCTTAGCTTAACTCAGATACCCTTGCATTTCTCTCGCCTTTAGTTCGCCATTCACTTGGCCGACGACCAATCTTGAGTCAGAGAACACCATTACTGCCTTTCCTCCCATTTTATAAACCATGGACATTCCTTCTAACAAGGCTTCACACTCGGCCTCATTATTAGTGGCCAAGAAGTTCAGTCTTAATAATTTTTCAATAGTGAGCTTCTCGGGTGAGATCATAACTAGCCCCACTCTAGATCCCTTTTGGTTTGCTGCTCCGTTAACATATACTTTCCAACACAGAGGTGCTTGTAGAAATATGGTGCCAACTGATTTTTCATCCATGTGTTGTGTTTTTGCTATTTCTTCTAAAGAAGGTTCAGCGAATTCAGCTACTAGATCCGCAAGAACCTAGCCTTTGACAGAAGTGCGAGGCATATACTTGACGTCAAAAGCCCCTAGGATGGTGCCCCACTTAGCAATCCTTCCTGTGTAATCAGCGCTATGTAGTATGGACTTGAGCGGAAGTTGGGTAAGGACAATAACCGTGTGTGCCTGGAAATAATGGGGAAGTTTTCGTGTAGCATGCACCACCGCTAAGATAGCTTTTTCCAGTGGTAGATAATGAACCTCGGCCTCTTGTAGGGATTTGCTTACATAATAAACTGGCCGTTATATGCCACCGTCAACTTTAATTGGCACAAGGCTTATTGCATGAGGAGCCACAACAATGTAAGCGAACAGGACCTCATCTACCCCTCGGCTGGACATAATAGGCGGCCAAGATAAATATTCCTTAAGTTACTGAAAAGCTAAAGCGCATTCATCATTCCACTTAAATCCCTTCCACTTATTCATTAAGAGGAAAAAAGGCCAGCATCTATCAGCCGATCTGGAAATAAACCGATTTAAAGCAGCGGTCATCCCAGTAAGCTTTTGGACCTCCTTGGGATTCCGAGGTGGTCACAAGCTGTTAATTGCCTTGATTTGATCAGGGTTGACTTCAATTCCTTGGTGAGTCACCATGTAGCCCAGAAATTTGCCCGATCTAACACCGAATGAGCATTTGGAAGCATTAAGGAGTAACTTGTGTTTTCTCAGGATTTCAAAAACGTTTCTGAGATCTTTTACTTGCTCGGACTCAACCTTGCTCTTCACTGTCATCTATATAAACTTCAATACTCTTTCCCAACTATGATTCAAAAATTCTGGTCATCATCCTTTGGTACGTAGATCCTGCATTTTTCAGACCAAAATGCATTACTTTGTAGTGATAATTCTCAGTAGGGGTAACAAAAGCTGTCTTTTCTTGATCGTCCATAGCTAATGATATTTGATGATAACCTTGGAAGGCATCTAAGAAACTCATCCGAAGGTGACCCACAGTCGCATCTACCAGCTGATCTATCCGAGGCATAGGGAAAGAATCTTTTGGACACGCTTTATTCAAGTCAGTGAAGTCTACACACACTTGCCACTTTTCATTCTTCTTTTTTACTACCACGGTATTGGCCAACCATTCAGGATAGAAAATTTCTTTGATAACCCCTGCACGCTTAAGTTTCGTTACTTCATCTCGTATTGCATCTACGTGCTCCTTGGATGGGCGTCGAGGTGGTTGTTTCTTGGGGGTAACAAATGGGTTGACGTTCAGATGATGACAGATGAAGTTTGGATCCACCCTTGGGGTCTCATAAGCATTCCAGGCAAACATATCTACGTTTCTTTTTAGAAACTCCAACAGCTCTTCCTTCTCTTCAACAGGTAATTGAGACCCAATTTGAAAGAACTTCTTAGTGTCATCATCAATAACCATTTTTATTAAATCCTCACATCTCGCCTCCTCGACTGACCATTTAGCATGCAGCGTCGGAACCCCTTAATTGCTATGAGCTTTCCTCAGCATGGGCCGAGGACTCAGCTTCGGGCTGATGTTGAATGGCAGCCACCAAGCATTGCCTAGCCATAGACTGGCTCCCAATGATTTCTTCAATCTAGTCTTCTGTTGGAAATTTCACCTTTTGATGTAGGGTAAAAGAGACAGCCCTTAGCGTTTGAAGCCAGGGTCTGCCCATTATGGCCATGTAGGGGGAATAAGCACCCACCACTATGAAGTCTACCTCCACAGTTTCTGAGCCGGTCTGTATGGGTAATCTAACTTGACCCTTTGGAATGACAATTTTTCCATCGAAGCTTATCAATGGGGAAGTGTAGGACGTTAAATCCTCGAGTCTCAAGTTCAACCCCTTGTACAAGTCCGGGTACATGATCTCGACGCCGCTTCCTTGATCCACCATTACCCTTTTCACATCATAGCCCCCAATCCTCAGCGTAACCATTAAAGCATCATTGTGGGGTTGCATGGTTCCAACCTTATCCTGATTCGAGAAACCCAAGACCGGCTGAATTTTTATCTTAGCCTTCTTGGGCTTTGAATTGGAGTCCTTGGCAGGTAGCCGAGCAACAGACATGACTTTAGAGGGACAGGAGTCGGTTCTTCCTTGAGCAACGAAGATGACATTAATCATCCCCAAGGGAGGCTTGGTAGAGTCATCTCTCCTGGGTCCTGAATTATTTTGACCACTCTGGCTACTGGAATGATGCAAAAGATGCTTCAACTTTCCCTCTCGGACAAGTTGGTCCAAATGGTCCTACAGATTTCTACAATCCTCCGTGGTATGTCCCTAATCCTGGTGGTACTGATAGTAAAGGTCTCGATTGCGCCTTTCAGGGTTTCCCGCCATTTTGTTCGGCCATTTGAAGTATGGTTAATGCTTAATCTTCTCAAAAACTTGCTGCACCGGTTCTCGGAATACTGCATTGACTATTTGAACATTGGCAGGGCCAGACTGTCCTGAAAAATCTCTCTATGGCCGATTGTTGTATTAGTCCGACTAGAAATCCCTCCTCTCCTAAGGGATAACCTTATCTTTCCCTTTTCCCTGTTGTTGGTCTTCCTCTACCCTTTTATACTTATCAATCCGATCCATGAGCTGACGCGCATTAGTAACGGGCTTACCAGTCAAAGATTTCCTTAAACCGTGCTCGGCTGGAAGGCCGAGCTTAAAAGTACTGATGGCCACATCGTCAAAATTACCTTCAATCTCATTGAACATCTCCCAATATCTATTTGAGTATGTTTTAAGATTCTCTCCCTCTTGCATACTCAAAGATAGGAGGGATGCTAATGGCTGAGGAACTCTCCTGCAAGTCACAAATCAGGAGCCAAATTCTTGAGTGAGCTCATTGAAGGAGTTTATGGACTCCGCCTTTAGGCCGTCGAACCATCTCATTGCGATGGGTCCGAGACTGGATGGAAAGACCTTGCACATCAAGGCCTTGTCTTTAGAATGGACAGTCATTCTCTCGTTGAAATGGCTCACATGCTCGACAGGATCTGTTCGTCCGTTGTAAATAGTGAACGTTGGCTGATGAAAATGCTGAGGAAGTCTTGCCCTCTCAATCTTACGCGTGGAGGGCGACTTGGAGATTTGGTTTAAGGCTCTACTCATAGCATCGTTTCCTATACCCCTATGTGGCGGGCTTCTAAACCGCCGCTCGTTATGGTGTTCCTCTTCGTAGGAGAAGGATTCACTGGATGGAGTTCGAGACCTCTACCTGTAACTAATGTCTCTTTCGTCATCAGAAGAAATGTCACTGTCAGGGGAAGCTCGCCACCTTTTTGCATGGCGCAATTCCCTCTTAAACTGGTCAATCTCCAGGTACATGCCCCTATTGCTCTTCGCATGGGAGATATGGCTTCCACCTCGAGGATAACGCTTGTCAGTATGTGTAGTATGCACACTTCCTTTACGATCACCTCCCTGCTCAAGGTTGACAAAAGGATCACCGTGTTGGGATTCCCTCGACTCTGCTTGTTGTGGACCTGGTTCTGCCATAGTTGACCGTTGCCTTCACTATAACACAAACTCTTTCCACAGACGGCGCCAATTGTAGGGTCACAATTTGTAGCCCACGTCCTAAAGGTATGGGATATAGGCCCAATGAGTCCAGTACAATAAATTTGTAGAAAGTGGGTGAGAGAACTAGGCCTTTTATGAATTTAACAACGGCTAGTATGGATTTAAAAGATGAACAAGCAAGAAAGACATGTAAGACTGAATGAAATTGTTGTCCGAGGAGATAGATTATAAAATAAACCAATAGAACTGAGGGCTAATACAGTTTTAAGTGCTACAGTAGTTCTTTTCTATCTTTTTCTTCAATCCCCCTCTCATGGGATATTCCTCACAATATATAGTCCCCCTCCCATCATCTTGATCCTACACTTGTTAATCATTTAAGATTTCACTCGAGTGTCATGTCCCATCAAAAACCTTCTCTGGTTTTTTGGGAGGTGTGGTAGCTGAGACTGCACTGTTCAGGGGTCTTGTCTACATAAATGCGGTCAGAAAGGTAGCTCCAACGCATTTAATGCGGTGGTAGCAGCTTTTCTTTAGATATTTCTGAGTTTTTATTGTTCCTGTACGTGTATAAGGCTCATCCTTATTGTGAAAATATCCTGGAAGATTACCTAAATTGTTTGCAATACGGACTTGATCTGTGTTCATCATACCCGAGGGGGAGTTCGTCCTCGGACTATCCTCCCCGCTTCTTCTGTATGTGCTTGCAAACTAGTGTTCCCTCTCTCGACTACTTTCCCCCTCCTCGGACATGCCCACTTTCCCAGATTAGGCCTAAGGCCCAATACACAAATTTGGGTCTCTATCCTTACAATAATAATAATAATAAAAATAAAAAGCATTTCCAATTGATATATTCAATTCAAATGGTTAAATTTTATTGCATATTATTAATTGAATATATCCCAAATTTATAAGATATATACCTTCTAATTAAGGGTGTGCAGCTAATCCGCCAAAACCGACCTGACCCAACCCAATCCACCGGGTTGGGTCGGTTTTTAGGGCTTGGTGAGTTGGGTTGGGTTACAAAATTTTTTTTGATAACGGGTCAGATTGGGTTCAAGTTTGAAATTTTAAACCCGCCAAACCCGACCCAACTTGACCCACCTATATATTTAATATATATTTTAAATATATTATATAATTAATAATTTTTTTTAAATAACCAGTTCTTCCTCATATCCTATATAAAAGCCAATATTAATGTATATTAGTTCATATATTAATGTATAACTAAGTTGGAATATTAGCTCATATATTAATGTATATTTTGTTTATCAACTCAGGTGGCAGGTGTGATATATTTTTTTTGCTCAATTTAATAATAATAAATAAATAAATAAAATTATTCAACTCATGTGAGTTGGGTTGGGTTAGACTTATGTGATGGGTTAGGTTGGGTTGAATTTTTTTAACCCATCATGATGGGTTAGGTCAAACATATCATTAACCCAACCCATGCACACATCTACTTCTAATTGTAATTTTTTAAATAAATTTTATAGAGTATTCATATATCATACAATTATGACATTCTACAATTTTTTTTTTTTTTGGATAGAATACAAAAAATATTTTTTGATTCACCATACGATGAACTTGGATTCTATGTTTTGGGGGCCAAAACATTAAATTTTTTTGATCATTCAAGGATAAAAGGTATATTAAAATGCAAAAGTAAATAAATATAAGAAAAATAAAACTAGTCTACATATAATATTAACAAATTGTAAATAAAAGAAAAGATACAAAATAACTATTTCTTGATACATTTATACTCTATCAAAATGGAGTTTCACGTTCTTTAAAATCCCTAAAATTATTTATGATTAAAGTTTGGATGGTAAACTAAGTTTGGGAGAAGGCCATTGACCACGAATTTGGGGGGCCTTTTTTTTTTTTTTTTTTTTTTTTTTTTTTGGACCTACTTTCAATTTGTGGAGGCTAATTTTTAATTGTAGAGACTAGGTACGGTACAATTTTTTAACCCAAAATTTTAAATCTTATATTTTAATTTTATATATAATTAAAACAAATTACAAGGTCCCAGCTGGTCTAGTTCTAGTTCTTTGGTCAAGTTTTTGACTTCTTCTTTTTTCTTTTCTTTTTTTTTGTCAAGTTATTTTACTTGAATAATTCTAAGTTGTATTAATCTTGTGGAAGACCATCTACTAATTGGTATATTTGATAATATTTTATCATGTTTCATATTATTTTTTTATTTTAACCGATTAATCTACTTTTAGACATGAACCTAATTGTAATACGAATCTGGTTGGGTTAAACCCAAATCCCATTCTGACCAATCGCTAGCTAGATAGATAGACTCATAGACTAGTACTCATAGACCAGTACACTGGGTCGACCTTTGGATCCGAAGTTAATTTGAATTTTTCATTTCATGCATTGGCATTGCATTGAAAACAAGTACTGGGAATTAGGATTCCTCGGGGCTGACAACAAGAAAGATACTCTTCGAAATGCAACTCATTGTAATTGCAGCAAAGACTTTTCTTTCTATGATACTGTGTAGGCTTACCTCAAGCTCAGCTCAACTAGGCGTTTGAAAAATTACGTCTCTTTGTGAATCTATCATCTATCATATGGATTGTACGAATTCCATGTGGGAAGGTGGTACTTTTTCAACTTTATTCATTTAATGACACTTCTTATATCATATGCATAGCCACTGTGCACGATTTATCGGATCCTACTTGTTTTAAAGGCACATTTGTCTCAGCCCATAAAAATAAAAAAACTATTTTGTAGTCTTTTAGGAAATGAAATTGAAGGGTAAAATTTTGTTGTTGTCAAATTGTCATCAGTCCAAACAAGGAGTAATGAATGGATATCCCGTATCCATTGAAAGATTATAAAAATCTTTTGCTTGATCCCACAACTGGCATGAATTGGATATTTTTCAAATATTTATTATATAGTCAAAACTAAGGAAATTAGGGTTGGTTTTGATGGTACGGTTGAAATCTTTATTATATGCGTTTTTTAAGTCATAGCAATGTATTTTTATACAATCATTTTTCAAATGTAACGTCAGTGAGTGATACTTTGGTCAAACTTCATCATCAATGGGAGAAATTATTTGTCCCTTCCAACGCATGATTATGAATTGTGGGGAAAGGGTTCATCAAAAAATAAATTTGGGGAAAGGTTCTTTAGCCATAATATCTCACACTATTAGGGATAGTAAAAATTATTTGTTTTGTTTTATCTGTTCTGTCTTATACAAGTTTTTTTTCCATTTTAAAGAGTTCATGGGACAAAAACGAGATTTGCTTACCCAACCCCTAATGTGTATATATTTTGTGGGGGTTTATTTAATATATACTTATATTATTTGTAACATAATTTTTTATTTTTTATTCCTTTTTTAATTTTTATTTATTTATTTAGTACATTTTCTATTATATTCTCCAAAACACTTTGCTTTCTCCATGGGCGGCTCTAGGAACAGTTCAGGGGGTTCAAATGAACCCCCTGAGCTGGCCAAAAAAAGAAAAAACTTATATATAATTTTTTAATTTATTTTTTAACCCTCTTAAAATAAAATTTTGAACCCCCTAAATCTAAATTTTTTTAAAACCTAGTTGAAATGAACTTAATTATGATTATCTTGACAATATTTTGGTCAAACAGTAAATTTAACAACAAAAGTATAAATTTATTATTCTTAAATTAAAAAAAAAAAATCATTTAGATCTTAAAAATTTGAAATAACCTAATAGATAAAAGTTTATTGTATTTAGATCTCGCTTGAAGTTTACTTAACAACAATAATTCATATGTTTATAGTATTTAAAAACAATAAATAATTTCCATGATTTAATCTTAGCAACAATAATGAGTATCTTTATTATATCAATAAACTATTATAAAAAAAAATTGTATTAATAAACAATATACATTAAACTTGTAGTTTATCTTATATAAGAAACGCTATATTCATAATATTTTCATAACAAATCTTAAGTAACAGATGTAACTGGTTGTTACTGATGAAAAAAAAAGAAGTAATTTCAGTAGTGAATTTAAATTAAAACTAATAACAAATTATCACCTAAAATTGTTAGAAAAGTGTTATGGAAATTTTGTAAATATAGCACTTTGAAAATAAAGAAATCACGTGGACTGCAAAATTCATTTTTTACCCAAAATACATTTTCTTATTGACCCCTCTAAAAATATATCCTGGAGCCGCAACTGGCTTTCTCTCTATTTAGCACTCTCATGATTACACATCCCATTTCTCATTCATCTCTATCTCAATAATACTGAAGTCACCTCATTTGAGATGGCTGCTCCTGCATGCCTCGCACAGATTATCTTGACCCTGAAGAGGAGACATGATAGGAATAGTCAATGGCGAAAACAGTAATTTACGCTTGGGAGCCAAAGAAAAAATAAGAACATTAAAACCCATAAGTGTATTTTGCTTTCCCTTTCTTTATTTTATTTAAGAAACAAACATGCACATCGAGAAGAGATGTGATGTGATTCTAATACAAAAGCATATTACAAACTTCACTCAAAGTCATGATATCTTTTAAGGGAGTGTATGACAAGTTATTATACACACAACATACTTTTTAAAACAATGTGAGATAATTACCACCCCCCTCCCCCAATTTTTAGAAACAAACAAATAGACACACACAAAGAGGGGGGGGAGGGGGAGCGAGGGCATGAAATTTTAAGTTCTAAGACAAAAACACATCACAAACTCCACTTACAAAACATTGTAACTCATAAGAGAGAGTTGAACACATTATAATACACATAACACACTCTTTGAAACCCTATTAAAATGAGCCCAGTGAGGGTTAAGCCCCCCTACCAACACAGCGACTCATCTTAACATCTTTGATTTCACACCCTCACTTATCAATCATTGAAGTGATCCATCCTCAAGCTCTTTATTTGCAGAGATGCGTGCATGTAATCTTTGAAATTAATTTTCTTGGTTTGTTATTTTAACATATTAAATACAATATTGTGTCATAGAAATGATTTCATGGGTTGATTAATGATTCTTAGGATTGAAACATCATAAATCATGAGAAGCATGATCATATGATTAAGATTTTTTTTTTTTTTTTTTTGCTCAATATATGATTAAGATTTAATCATTATATGATTAAGATTTATTCACACTCACATTTGTGATATCGTGCATGATTCTCCTATTTCCGTAGATAATCCCATGGATTTCACATGATGAATTAATTTAGGGAAATCCTAGGGAATGTCGAAAGGTGCTATTCAAATCTGGCGTAATGTTTATGAATCAATTAATCCCATGAATATCTTAGTCATGATCATCTGTTATTATAGTTTTGGGTGACAATAATTGCTGCTCCTATTTTAGACTTATTCCATGTGGACTAACATTCTTATTTTCTTGTCCTCATTTATTAATTGTAATGCATGCATGAGATTATAATTGGTCATTAATTTCTAAGAAACTTATTTCAAATTGAGTGAGATGAGTGCCTAATACTTTTCCATCTTATCACTTAGCATTTGAACTTTTAAATTAGTACTTATACATTGTTTTTTTTTTTTCTTTTTTTTCCTGTAACTAGGAGATCAAAGTCATGTAATTTCATTTACTTAGATTATAATTTGAAAATGAATAATCTTTTTTTTAAAAAATTTTCTTATCTAATGAAATGATTGTAATAAAATTTATTCAATCAATTATATATACTTTTTTTGATTGAAAAATGTAATATTTTCATAACAAATCTTATATGTCAGGTTATTACTTGTCTTTGCTAGTGGGTAAAAAAGTCATTTCAATAGCAAATTAAAATCTTTTTTTTTTTTGAGAAACAATAGCAAATTTAAATTAAAAACCTATAACAACCTGATAACTGAGACTTGTTATGAAAGTGCTATCAAAATATTATGGCCATAGCATTTTTCAAATAAAACATTCTCAACAGAGTATAGTGTAGGGAAAATTATTTTTTGTGCCCGTTACATGGGGTAGGCGGTAGGCCTTTCATTGATATGTGGGCTCTCTAGGCACGAGTCCCTCATCTTTTTGAGAGGCATATTGTATAGAGCAAGTTTGCGAGAGGCATATTTTATAGAGCAAAACAAATGGGATAGTGTTGATAAAAAACAAAAACACATGGGATGGTACATGGTAGGTGATGTTTCTTTTTTTTGGATAACCGGTCAGAAAAGTAGGTGATGTTTCTATTCATAAAAAAGTAGGTGATGTTTCCAATTTTTTAACCTCCATATGATTTGGAAAATTAAATTAGTAAAAATAAAATAACAGCATAAACAGGGTACCTCGGTAATTAAAAAAAAAGGCACTGACGTGCATTTAGTACCCTGATCAGCATCCATAGCCCTAGGCTTCTAACCAGGAAAAAGTCACGTGCCACATGGGACAGAATTGACCCAAAACATAGAAGTGAGAAAATGAATAAATAAGTAAAGGGGTCCGGTTAATAAAAAAGTTTCCTAAAATCCCATAAGTAAATAAGGAAAAATAAAAAAGGGCCATTCTCGACCGGTAACCCGTTAAACTGACAATCAGAAGGGAAAAGATTCAAAAAGAACATAGTCAACCGGGAGAAGAAAAACAAAGCAGTAAAAAATGGGTTTTGGGACCCACTTAACGAGGTTAAACCAAAATTATTTGGCACTAATTACATTGAGAGAAAATTTTACCGTGAAGTAGTAATAACAACGAGTTTCGAGCTGAAAACTGAAAAGGTTAGAATTGACTAACGCCGTCCGGCTTGGTGCATTTCCCGATGTTGTCAAGCGTCGGCAAAGCTAACAGCGTTTTATATGCCCATAGGTTCTGCCTAATAATTTATTTTTATGAAAAATTTAAAAATGGTTAAAAATATTAGTCACCTTTTTATTTTTTCATAATTTTTTTTAAAATAGTTTTCTAATGTAAGTAGTGGTAATAAAATTGAACACGACTTACAAATTCAACTTGACATAACACGAAATTAGCAAATTATGAGTTAAAATTTAATGGGTTCGTGTCATATTCGGGTTAATATAACTAACCTGTTTAATAAACGAGTTGGGTTAGTGTTCAACTTATGGAACCCGTTTGACCTGTTTAATTAAATGAAATTTTACTAACGTACCCTTCAAACTCTAGGTATATAAACTTTTTAGTTGTTACGTTTTACTTTATTTGACATAATGCGATTAATTATTTGTGATATTGATATCAAGTCTATTACATCAAGTGTTAATACAACAAAATTAGTATAGTGGTATTAGACATAATATCACATCTAAAAATTAAAAGTCGTTACAATAGTAACTTAAAAGTAGTAAATTATTATATTAATAATAATTAGTTGCAATAATTTATAATTTTTAGTTGCAATAGAGGCTTTAATACTAAATTGAATTTTTTTTAAAAAATTTGCAATAACTTAGATTGAAAAAATCAAATTTTTTTTCAATAACTAATAACTTTTTTCTTTTTTTTTTGAGGAAGTCAATAACTAATAACTTGATACCAATTATTTTGCAATATATTACAATAGAAATTTCAAATAGACAACTTATTGCAATAAATATAACATTGCAATAACTAAAATATCAATTATATTACAATATATTGTAATGACAAACATAGAGCTACAATGAATACATTATTACAATGATCTAATTCCAATTATTTTACAATCTATTGTAATAAAAAATATTAAACAATTATCTATTATAATAAAGATACCGTTGCAATAATTTTACCCAAGTTATATTTTTAAATTCTTTGCAGTTTATTGTAATAAAATTCATGAAATAATAGTCTATTGCTACAAGATATTCGAAATAGTAAATTGTTTATTGCAACTGCAAATATATTATTACATCAAATTGTCATTAAAATATTTAAGGTTTATTGTAACAAAATTTTTTTGTAGCACAGACTTATACTTCAAATTTTATTGCAACACTTCACATAAACTATTGTGATGACTTTGATGTTATTGAAATGATTTTTGTTGTTGTAATAAACAATTTTTGTTGTAGTGTCTTAATGGCACTAGGAAATTGGCCCTTGAAACCCAAACTCGAAAGCCGGATATTTATAACCTTGTTCTCATCATGGTGCCAACACTTGATCCCTATAAATTAACAGATGAAACCTTCAGTATTGTTGTTAAAATTCCATGAAGTGGTCAAGTGATTGTAAGGATCGTCAAGTGCATCCTTAATACCTTTCAAGCAATCTATATCCCTTTGGACACCATAGCATGAACCACAACTAAGCAACAACCAGAGAGAAAGAACTAAAAGACCAGTAAAAGGTCCGCGACTAAGAAACATTTTCATCAACAGCCAACAAAAAAAAGCTACGTTTTTTTTATTTTAAAAATCACTTTACTATCTAATGCACATCAGAGAACTGAATTAAAATAAAAAATTAAAACAAAGCCTTCATGGTATCATCACCTGAGATTACTATCTAATGCACATTGTTTTTTGGTTGGAAGTAACAGAGGAAGTGAAAGAAGGTTTACGTTGTGGAGTATGGAGAATGTTATGCAAATGGGCTTACAGAGAGAAAGAAAAGGAAGAGAATGTTGTATCTATGTGTGTGAGGGTTAAAGAGAAAGGGGGCAATTTCAATTTATAGTTTTAGAATTGAAACTAAAATGAGCACACACATGCACGTGAATTGATGATGAAAAGCAAATAATAGCCTATTGCTACAAAATATTCAAAGTAGTAAATTGTTTATTGCAACAGCAAATATATTACTACATCAAAATTGTCATTAAAATATTTAAGGTATAAATACAGTAAATTGTTTATTGCAACAACAAATTTTTTTTTGTAGTATAAACCTATTACCTCAAATTTTATTGCAACACTTTGTATAAATTATTGCGATGACTTTAATGTTATTGCAATGATTTTTTTCGTTGCAATAAACATTTTTTGTTATAGTGTTAGTTTTGAATGATTATTTATGATGCAATTACTCGTTAATTCTAAATTTTATATTAAAAATATTTATTTGTTTGTTTTTTCATAATTTTTTGTTTTATTTTAATAAAATCTGATAAACAAGTCGACACAACTGACCTGTTTAATAAATAAGTCATGTTAAGGTTGAAAACAAATATAAATTTCATACTAATATAACAATAATAACGTGGTCCAGTTGAAGGAGAAGGAGAGCACATGCTCGACTTTAATTATTGACTTTTTGTAAGAGAGAAAAATTATTGACTGTTATCCTTTTTGAGAAAATTTGACTGTCATCCAAAATTTTTGTACAAATTTAATCTTTTGTTAATCTTGTAAATTTTCATTGCGGGACATTTGCTTCTAAGAATGATAAATGAACAGGAAAAAAAAAAGATTTATTTATAAGTAAAAACATTCTTTATATCCTTTTTTTTTTTTTTTTCAATGTATAACCTGTTTAGTAAGAAAGACATTATGTCCCCCCCTACCCACACACATATATATTAGGACAAAATTTACCTACAAAATTAGTTATAACTTAAAATTACAATATTACTCAATATCTTTTTTTTGGAAGTGAATTTTGCCAAATTCACCATTGGATTAGATTTTCATCTTATATCCTTAATGCTGGTAAAATTTCTAGAAAATTAAAGATCAATAGCTATGTCATCAATAAAATTTTTAAATTACAAGTTTTTGTTGTTTAAAATTATGCATAAAATATAATCTAATGGATCATATAGTAAATAATATCTTATCGGTACAAAATTTGACAAGTGTATTAAGAGCATAAAGAACGTCTAATTCAACGGTTAGATTTTTAAAATATGTAGTAATGTTAATGATATTAAATAAGGTTATAGCATTAGGCTACAACCAATTTTGTAGCTAAATTTTGTCATTTATATATATATATATATATATAGATAAAACTTAAAGAAAATCTAATTAGATTCTACAATTGCAGTCCAATTTTGCATACATCATGTGTCATAAATTATTTATTTTAAGAAATTTTTTTTTTTTTTTTAATTTTGGAGTCAAATGTGGGGCCACATCATAAATTTCCATCGAAATGTGTTATTGCATATTGTGGGCCGAAGAATTTGGCAACCGCGACCCACTTTATACTAAGTCCAAGGCCCACGCCGAGGAGGAAGAAATGTCTGATGATGAAAAAAGCAAGTCCAAAGTGCCCTGAAACGTTGCCGAGGACGATCCTGTCCTCGGCCAACCAAGATCACAGAAGGGAGGAGCGGCATGCCATCAAAGGCAGCCCCTCAAAGCATCCCAAGGAAAAGGACAGGTACAATGGGTTAGCCATGCGATAACGGTGGAGGAGCAATTCAAGGAGAAGCTGTCACCTTCGCATTAAATGCCCACAACTAACGTCCTGACCGCATTAATGAGGAAATGACCCCTGAACAGTGCTATCTTGGTTGCTGCAACTCACAGGAGGTTTAGGAAGGTGGCTGTGGGATAAACACTTGAGTAATGACTTGCATGATCAACAAATGGAGGGCCAAGATCAACTAGAAGGGAGTATATAATGTAAGAAATCCTTTATGAAAAGGGGGAGTGAGGACAGAAAGCATAGGAACCTTTGGCATTGTCTTCGAAACCCTTGTAACCAGACACTGAAGAAATAAGAAGAACGACAAGCCCCTCAGAGGAGGGCCGAGGACACTTCCACACTTTAGTCGACGTTCTGGTTATTCGGTCTACTCATAACTGTGTTTATTTGTTGCAATCCTCACTAAAGCCTAATTCTTTAACCCATTCTCTACAAATTCATTGTATTGGGCCAGTCGGGTCTGAGTCCACTCATCCAGTAATAGAAGTGTTCAAACCCAGTCCCTACACATATCACAACCAAAGAGTCTAGAATAAATGAACATAAAAAAAATAATTAAAAAAATTTACTATTTACATTTTCTACTTAATAATATTTTTACAATACTTTTTAAAGAGTTAAAAAAAATGACTATCAATAATATTTAAATTATATATTAAGAATTATACTATGCATTTTAATGTATATATTTTAAATATATCCATGTGTAAGGACACGTTTTCGCAACCCAAACCCAAGATGTATGGGATCTTGGACCAGTGAGCCCAGTATAATAAATTTGTAGAGAGTGGATTGGAGATCTAAGTCCTAGTGAATTTGACAACAACTAGTAAGGGATTCCAATTTTTAAAGTCCCATAAGCAAGAAACAAATGGATGGTGATCCGAGGAGGAACTCCTACTCGGACATGGTGAATACAGCTCAAATCTGTATTCTAAACAATCAAGGTAACTTTCTAGGAGGCTCTAGCGACAAGGATGTGCATCATACATACATAGGAGCGATGGAAACTCTAAAATATTTAAGGAAAAGCTGCTGCCACCGTATTAAATGCACTGCAGCGACTTTTCTGGCCGCATTTATGACAAGAAGACCCTTGAACAGTGCAGTCTTGGCCACCATGACTCACAAAAAACCAGAGAGAGTGACTGAGGGGACAGGCACTCAAGTAGGGGCTTAGATGATCAACAAGTGTACGATTCAGATGGTCCGAAGGGAGTTATATAATGTGAGAGACTCTCTATGAGAGAAGGGGAGGAAAAGAATACTGTAGCAACCAGAGTTGCATCTGTAATTAGTTCTATTGATTTATACAATGTTTGCCTTCTTAGACAGAGAATTTGTTCAGTTCTATGTGTTTGTTCTTGCCTGATCATCCTTTAAACATATACTAGCCGTTGTCAAATTCACTAGGACCTAGATCTCCAACCCACTCTCTACAAATTTATTGTACTGAACTCACTGGGCCAAGATTCCATACATCTTGGACTTGGGTTGTGAAAACATGTCCTTACACCATGCATATGCATGGAGATTACAAACTAGTTGAAAAATAAAATACCATACATCCTCTTCCATAATTACCAAACTTTAAAATTTCAAACATTAATGCTAAGCTAGTTCAATTATTGGCTTACTTTTGTGTGGGCTCAACATTTTTTGTTTTAATTTCAGTTAGCTTTTGTGTTGGCCTAAGATATAAATTTTTTTTTTAAAGTAGGGTCAAAATCAAGGGTCAGAAGCCAGTTTTGACGGTTAAATTGTTGGTTTGACTAGTTTTAACCCATTTGGTTTTTTTTTTTTTTTTTTTTTTTTTTTGTGGTAATGTGGGCTTGACAAGTTTAAATCTTGACTCAGAGTTGAATGGATTGAATTAACTTGTTTGATTTGGTTTTTAAAATCATTAGAAAAAACTACATAGCAAAATTGTTTGTTAGACAAATAACAAATGTTGCTAAATATCTTTAAGCCCTAATATGCAGAGCTAAATGGGCCCAAATTTGAAGGGTAGTATACCCATGGGGATGCTAATAAACTTTCATTATGTCTAAGTGCTTACAACTTTAGAAACTATAAATTTGCATTTGAAGAAATTCAATTTTGGGAGAATTCGCTAATCATTGGTATCTCTTTTTGTGTTTGTTTTGTTTCTCTGGGGATAAACCATTTGGAATGGTATTCATCTACATGGAAAAAAAAATATTAGTTACTCCCATAATATCCCACCATCAATGGTGGCTTCAGGAATTTTCTTTTTTCAAGTTTTTTATTGAGAATCTTAAATTATATAAAATCTAATAAAAACATAAGTTCATATATTGACAAAAAAAAAACACACACACACACACACAAATACATAAAAGTCTTACAAATTCCTTCTACGAGTTTTATTATTTTGAAATCATTGCATGATAGTCTCATTATCAATACTACAAGCAACATCTCTTTCAAAATTTTAGTTTAATAAAAATTTTCTTTTTGCCTTTTCTTTTTGCTTGTAAAGACCTAATATATGGTTAAGGGGACCAAAGTTTGGCTATAAACTTAATTGTAGTCCAAGGCTACAACTCTCACTAAACAAATTAACATGGTTACATATTTTGAAAATATTACCATTGAATTGCATGTTCTTTATATTTTTAAAACACATATAAAATTTCGTGTCAATCAGATGTTGTCTATTATTCGATTCATAAAATTATTTTTTATGTATAATTTTAGATTTCAAAAACTCGAAATTTAAACATTTCATTGATAACATAGCTATTAATTTTTTATTTTCTTGAAATTTTGGAAGTGTGGAGGATACAAGAAAAAAAGTAATCTAATAGTAGATTTGTCAAAATTCACATCCAATAAATAAATAAATAAATAAATATATATATATATATATATATATTAAGTGGAGTTATAATCTTAGTCTACAAGACTACAATAAAATTTGTTACCAAACTTTGTCAAAAGTTTAATTATGTTAGGTCTAAAAAAATTTAGGCTGGTCATAAATTTTTTTTAAGGATTAAAAAATTAAAAAATTTTCAAAATTTATATATAATAATTTTTTTTCCAAGTTAGGGTGACCACCCTAGACACAATGTGGAGTTGCCCCTGCCCATTGTAAATTTTATTAGTAGAACCCACTATCATATGAGTGGAGGAAGTACTATGTTACTTTACTCCAAAAATACTAAATAATTACTCATCTAAATGAATGAAAATTATAAATTTAGCGTCCTTAAATTTAATGTAGTAAAGTTGTAGGGACACGTTCTGCGGCCCAAGCCCAAAATGTAAGGGATGTTGGCCCGGTGAGTCCAGTACAATAAATTTGTAAAGAGTGGATCAAAGAACTAGGCTCTAATGAGCTTAACAATAGCTAGTATGGACTCGGGGGATGATCAAGCAAAAACCATACACATAGGGCTGAATAAATTCACAGTCTGAGGAGGCAAATCTTATTATAAATCAATAAAACTGATTACAAGTGCAACTTTTATTGCTACAGTCTCCTCCATTTCTTTTTCCGGTCACTCTTCTTTCAGGGGTCTCTTACATTATATACCTCATTCCCGGTGATCTTGGCCCTCAATTTGTCAATCGTCCAAGCCACTACTTGAATGCCAGTCCCATCAGACACTTCTTCTGGCTCTCTATGAGTTACGGTAGCCAAGGAAGCACTATTCAGGGGTCTTCTCCACATAAATGCGGCAAGAAAAATAAATTCAGTGCATTTTATGCGAAGGTAGCAGCTTTTCCTTAGATATTCTTGTGTTCTTTTCTTTCTCGTGTGGTTATGAGGCACGCTTCTAACACTGGAGCTTCTATGGAGGTCATTTTTGTCGTTGGAATGCGTATCTAAGCTATATTTGTCATGGCCGAGGAGGAATTCCTCTTCGGACCGCCTTCTACTCCTTTCTTATTCATGAGACTCTAAATCGAAATCCCTCATAACTAATTGTCCCTCCTCGAACATGCCAACGTCCTCGGACAAGGCCTAAGGCTCAATATATAATTTTGGGCCTTTATCCCTACAAAAGTAATACTATTTTTAGCGATGTAATGGATATTAAAAATTTATATATAAACTTGACAAACTAATGTGTCACCTATTCTAAAAAAAAAAAAAAAAAAAAAATCCTTGTCACCAATTATAAAAAGTAATTTTTAGGTAAAAAAATCATTAAAAAAATAATTCATAAATTTACTTATTTTATTATTGGTGTAATACCAATCACATTCATTACAACATTAATTTATAAATAGTTTATAATAAAATGAATTTATAAATCTTTTTATAATAAAATTAATAGTAACCATAATATTTTCCTTTTTCTTTTTTCTTTTGAGCTAAAGAAAGTGTAGAGCTGTAAAATTGTAAATGTGCCATTAATTGAGTAGGTGGAATTTGGAATATGGAAGAGGGCTCTCTCTGTAGCATAGTCCATTATCACATTTAAACTTTTAAAGTGCCGCATGGACACACATCATGCCTTCCTTAAAGGCCTATAGTTAGATGCGTGAAGGAAAAAAAAAAAAGAGTAAAGTACGGCAGAAAAATAAATAAGTGTAAAGTCTCAACTCTCAACCGATTCTCATTAATCTTTTTAGGGGCTAGATGTGTGCTAGTGCTTGCTTAGGACATAATAATATATTATTGACATAGAACCCTCTTCGTCCCAAATTATTGACTCCTATTCCAAAAGCAGTAATGGCAACTGCTATGCCTCCTAAATTATTATTTTGTTTTTATTTTGAGAAACTAAATTATTTCATGTTTTGTTGCCTCTAAAGACAGGATTTCTTTTTGAGAGGAGGCAATGCATTTACTGTGTGGTGGCTGCCGCCGGAGCGAAATCAGTCAGTATAAGATAGTCCCACCTGTGACTACTTTTTTTTTTTTTTTTTTTAAGATGATATAGACAGAAGACATAGAGAATGGAGAAAGAGGGAGTGCTAGCAATATTTTTGAAATTGAGCAAGATTTAAGTACAGTACTTAGGTGTTGTTCCTTAAGTTCCATTCTTAGAATTCTACCATGTGAATTTTTTCTTATGAGATGAAAGTGTATTTTTTAGTTAAGTAGTCATATAACTGAATTTTAAAGGAACAGCATATAAAGTATTGTATCTAAGTTTTGTCTTTTGAAATTGGAGTACAAGACTAGCATATATTGTGGTGATGTGGAAGACAAGACTTACAAGACTCTTATGCTAATATTTCCATGTTAGCATTTGAAAACTTATATTATGCCACGTCATCATTTTAATTTATTTTTTAAAAATTTGTTGCCTATTTGGTATATAAACTTAAACATATGTTTTCAGTTTTTAAACAACATTACACGTATTTATACATATTTTTTCATATACATGTATTTCCAAAAAATCTAAAAACTGTTGTTTAAACACACATACCAAATCGGCCCTTAATTGTAGAACTCAATATAGATCTAAAATAAGTCTCCGCCTTTATGTATAAAGCAATCTAATTCTTTATAAAAATCATTAAATTAGGTTAAATATTCTCTAAAATCTAAACAACTAATTAAATTGGGTAAGTTATTTTCTACAAAATTTTTAATTTGACTTTTTATTTGTTGACATTTTTATGAATTCAACATGTATCAGTATCATATGTAAATATTTTTGTCAAACTTTCTTGTGCACCGACTAGAATATTTTGTTTTTGAAACGTTACAAATTCATCAGTACTACTTTAGCTTTAGCATTTTTCTGTAACTTAATTTGTTTACTGGTTTCTTGTCTTTTGTTTAAAAGTTGGCTATTAGTATTATAATTAAAGAGCAAGTGGCATTAAAGAGAGATTACACGTGTAAATGAATATCAACACAATGTAGCTTAGCATTTAAACGTGATAATAATGTGACAGTAATATTTAAAATATAAAAAGTGGAGCATGTGATTGCTATAATTACTACAGTCAATGTCTAATGATAATTCAGTGAAAAGTGTTTTTGACAATTTACGTATTATTAGATAACCATTGACGCCTCAAGTAAAAATAAATGCTCATATCACTAGCAATACAACCAAAATAACTCACTAGTTTAAGAATTTTTTTGTAATTTTCTTAATATAAGATAAAAATTCTACTATAATCTAATCTAAGTATTTATGTCTGTGAAGTTCCTTCCTAAAGACTTGAATACCAGCCCTTATCCTCACATCCCACAATCATTTATACTTGTGGAATAACTTTGCACTAAAAGTGTGCCGCGATTTTTTTTTTTTTTGGTAGTTTTATTGAAGTAACTTTTTAAATTGTAGTTTTCTTAATTAAATTTTCTAGTTTTATCCTTTCTTTTCTTTCTTGATAATGACCTTGTTATTCGGAATTTCATTATTTCGTAATAGATACCTCTATTTCATTAGACACCTCATAGCATAGTTGGGATATTCCCTTTATCGATGTAGTTGTTACTTGGCTTTCATCTTATAATATATAATTGACATACAATAGTTAACTTAATTGCCATCTGTACAAAGAATCATCATCAATGTTGTAAAAGTTTTCTTTGTTGAGATAGAATGGAGCCTATAGGGCTATACCCTTAAAAAAAAACACACAAAAAAAAAAAAATTCAAATCATAAAATTGGAAGCTTAAAAAAAGGCCATCAAGGCATCCCACGATCAAAATGACGCTTAAAATTTAAACATGAACCAAACGTCAAATTTTTTTTTTTTTTTTTTTTTTTTTTTTTTTTGAGAAAGAAGACGTTTATTAATTAAAATCAAAGCACGGCCAAATCAGCCTGAACAAAGGGTAAGGTGCGAGATGGGACATCCTCCATCCACACGGTACAACTTAGTATCATCAAAACTAGCCTAACTAAACTATGAGCAACTTTATTGTCATCTCTCCTAATGTGAGAGTATGACAATTCTGAAAACAAACCCGAAAATAAAGAGACATCATTTATCAGTAACCAAACGTCAATTTGTAAGACTATTATTTGTAAAATAAAAAAATAAAAAAAATATTAGTTTTTTTTTTCTCACACAAATTTTTTAAAAATATTTTATAAACAAATACTTTTAAGACATTAATTCATTAACAAAATCTTAAAAATAATGATAGCCGTAGGGTTATTCCAATTTTTTTTTCCCTTTTTTTTTTTTCACCCTTATCTTCATTACTTTTTTTTTTGGGATAAAAATTCACCCTTATTTTCTAGACGGAGTTTGAACTCGACGCATTAAATGACAGAAACCGCCCTTGCATGTATGTAGCCAAAAAAATGAAAAAAAGAAACCACCCTTGCATGCAATAATAACTGGCCCACCACAAAGGACAATGATAATCCATGAAAATAATTTTTAGGATAAGCACTCTCTTTGAGCACGAAATCTGCAAGCCGTTATGGACCAATTTTTTGCTGGTCAAGGCCTGCCGTTAGAATATAATTATTGCTGACGATAATTGATATAGGTAGAGCAAAAATGTACTAGCAGGAGTTTCTTGATAGTGCCCTCTCTCTGTCTCTCTCTCCAACCCAAAAAAAAAAAAAAAAGTTTCTTTATAGTAGTAGTTTATTTTGCTTAGAGGCCTACCGTCCCATCTCTTCGATCCCCTCTATAATCCTTTTTGTTAAAAGAGTTAAAGAGTTAGATGATGGTCTTGGCATCTCGGGTCCATTCTCCAATTATGTGATAATCTCATAATTAAACAAACGAGTAATGCTAGTAAAACAACATAATATCACGAAAATTTTACAATATTTCTAAATATAGCAATTTACATATTGGCTCACTACAATATTTAATTAAACTCTTTTATGCTAATTTGAGAATAATATGAGATTGTTGTGTCCTACTTTTAGAACAACACACATAAGGAAAACCATGATTTGTCAAACCAATCTCTTAAACAAATGGAATAAAACAACATTAAAAAGGAAAAGGAACAGCGAAATATGTTAGATAAGTTTTTATTTTTTTATTTTATTTATTAATTCACCAATGGAACACAAATGGCAATATAGGTATGTGACATGTATAAATTGGCAATACTGAAAACACAATTTAAACGTGTTAATAAAGGAATGATGGCGATTACCATGTTTCAGTAACGCATTTGGAATAGAGGAGAACATTGTCAAAGTTTTAGGAGAAGATGCCAGCTAGAGATAAAGAATTGTTGATAATTCCTAATAACGTTCGACAACCATTAGAGATCTGAATTATAAATAGAGGACTTGATTTTCAAGGACACCCAACTCAAATCATAAACTAATCAACAACGACTTCTCTCTTGTTATTGTATATACTTTCTAGTTTAATTTTAGGATTATTATAAGTTATTAAATGCAAGTAATATATATATATATATATACACACACTTGCAATCATTACTCTTTCATGTTTATGAAGCTTTACTAGATTCATAGTAAGTTTATAATTATTAACTCAATATATCTTACAAGTCCTTATTTCAATTACCATTTATATTTCTCGTTTATATAACTTTTTTTTTTTTTTAAGAATACTAAGTATTTTTAATATATACATACAGAAAGATAGGAGAAATCTTAAAAAAATTGATAATGGTCTATATCTAGAAAACCTAACTTGATAAAACCTAGTATCACATAATTTAATAAAACTTCAGTTCCTTTAACTTGCTTTCTTGCAAACCTGTAGTTTCATAGCTCTCTTAACTTGCAACGTTTTTACTTTCCATCAATAGTTGGTACTTCGCATTTTCCTAAAAATTCAACATAGTAGCATTTCTATCGATAGATTAGAAGTCCCTTTGATTGAGACATTATTGAACCATATCCTATTGAACATGAAGTCAAATAAAAAAATAGGACCTTGAGAAAAGTCAACATGTGAGAAAGGTAATCAAAACATTGGTAGTATTATCGCTATGCCTATAGTCACATCGATCGATAATATGAAAATTAAAATCATCTTAAACAATTAATCCTATATTGAGCAAGGAATTAGTAAAAGGATCACAAGAATGACACTCACTTTGCTTTTTAATTAGTTGATTTAGAGCTTTTGACTGACCCCTTGATGATTGAATAGAATAGAAATGAATTTAGAATTATTAATTAATATTTAATAGAAACCATACACAACTCTATCGAAAAAAAAAGAAACTATACACAACCAAATTCAAGAGATTTGTTGGAACATTAATAGAATAAAATTGAAATGGGACTCACCTTTTTTAGAAACTTTTTGTAAGAAAACAAAGTTTTAAGAGAGGCAAACTAGCACCAAGTTCTCTCCATGCTATAATGAAGTCATACTTAACTATATTAATATCATCAAGAAAGAATACACACAATCACAATAATTTATTGTATGCATGTAGACTAATTTTTTTATATGTATATTTATAATTTTTTAATATGTGCATTTATTGAAATGTATTTTTAAAAAAAATGTATTTTTTGGGGGGAAAAAAAGAAAATGTATTAAAACTCGTAAATGAATATTTTGTTAGTGATAATATTTATTAATTTTTATTACATTGAAAAATATGTATAAATATGTGAACTTATTTTTTATTTTTTGTTAGCAACTTATTTTTTTTTATTAAAACTCAAAATGAATATGTATTAATTTATATTACATTGAATGTTATGCCATACCCCACAACTATGGGTTGGCATGAGAAAATTATTATGTACTTTTGGAGCATTATAAATGCGTATTCCTTCCTCTTACATGAATGATGAGTCTTACCATTAATTAGTGAGATTCACCATTCTTATAAGAAGATAAAACACATATTTATAGTGCTCTGAAAGTACATAATAATTTTTCCTTGGCATGAGTTCTAGGTAGATGTTGCAGTACTGTTTTTTTTTTTTTTTTTTTTTTGGGTAAACTTTGCTGTACTGTTACTCTCTAGGGATTAGGGATTGTACACAAAGACCCCAAAAAAAAAGAATACTAAATACTAATAATAATGGCCGTTTCGTATATGTATTAATTAAACCACCCTATTAATGGAGTAATTATCCATCGCCATCACCATCAAAAGCAAAATGACCAAACTACCCTATCAAAAAAGAAGAGCACATACTACTTTGATGATGCCTCTCACTCCTGCGCCATGAATTTCACTTTGCAACGGAATGGACCCCACCATGAACGGACAAGATCAGAAGGATCAGACTTCAGAGTTCACTCAGCTGAGTCAGATAAAATTTGCAGTGCGCATTGAATTCTCTCATCGCTCATGTGTCAGTAACTTCGTGCAGATGTTAAAAAATTAAAAAAAAAAAAATATATATATATATATATGAGTAATTTTCAGGTAGTTTCGAAGCACGGAGAATGGTGCTCATTTCTCTCACATTCATGATGAGAACTATTCATTAAATTCATGGTGAGATCTACCATGAATGTGAGAAGAGGGAGTATCATTTCTTTATACTTTGGGACTACCTAAAAATTTTCCTATATATATATATATATTTCAGAAAAAGGAAATTCGCTTTGTGAGAAAAGGGAAAGGTGGCGAAGAGTAAGGCGAAAGTGTGAGTCTAATGTGCCCTCCCACAAGGTCACCAACAAGATTTTTCAAATCTCATTGCACACAGAGAGAGATGGGTCGGTGACCATAACGTGGGAACGGGACAGTGAAACCCAATTCCAAGAGTCAGTCCCGTTGACTTGTTACAGTAGGTAGCAACCTACACATGCCGGTTACCAATTTGCTAATCCCAATACCACTTTCAATTTAATACATATAAAATTCCCATACAGTAAAGGGTGTCTGTATTTTTCTATTGCATTTTGCACATCATATCATATCTCTATCTTCTGTGAGAGAGAGAGAGAGAGAGATTTCAACTTAGCATGAACGGTGAGGCCTTTTCATAGCAGAGCTCTTTTTGGGGCTTTCGAAAGAGGAAAACAGAAATAATACACCAGCTAATTTGTAAAGAAGCAGAGAAAATAGAAACATGGAAAAGAGGAGGATGAAAAGGGTGTCTCTATCTCATCTATTTCTTTTGTCCTTTTAATCAATTCCATACCCAACCTCAACCTCCCCTTTTGTCCTCTTCATAAAACAACCTATATCAATTTCCCTTTTCTAAAACCCTCCTTTGTGGATCAGAAACTCAGAGAGAAGCTTTGAGATTGTGAAACCAAAAGAGAAAGAGAAAAACCAAACAAAACCAAAATGGTGACTGGTTGGAGAAGAGCGTTTTGCACATCCATCCCCAAAGATAGAGAAACCAACAAAGTAATATCAACAGAGAAGCATCAAAACCAGCATTGCGAGAATAGCAATCGGAGCCCCAGAATCAGCTCCAAGTTTGGATTTTTCTCCAACCCATCAACACCTCGCTTGCAATCTCAACCAGTCTCAAGCCCAAGCCTCCGGTGCCGAACCTCCCTCACCAACACCGCAACACCCATTTCATCGGTACCCAATAGCCCAAAACTCCAATGCAAAACCGCAACTACTCCAAAGAAAAACAAAAGCCCAATATTGTTCCAGCTCTCCAATCCTCCTTCCCCCAGATCACCCTCCAGCTTCTCACTCCTCAAAGCTACGTTAAGACTCTCCAAAGTAAGCATCCTTTTTTCTGTTTCTCTCAACTGAGTCATCAATCTTTCTCTATTCTTATCACTTTTTTCCGTGACGTTTTTGCTTCTTATCTTTCTAACTTTCTTTTGTTTGTTACTCCATTATATTTTTGCAGAGTAGATGTGGAATCTGTTTACAGAGCGTGAAGTCAGGTCAAGGAACAGCCATTTTCACTGCCGAATGCTCTCACACTTTCCACTTCAATTGCATTTCTTCCCACATCAAAAAGCACCGACTTTTGGTCTGCCCTGTTTGCAACACTAATTGGAAGGAACTACCTTTGCTTGCTTTCCACCAGAACCCAGTTAGCCAAGCAGAGCATAATGACAATAACAAAGTCAGAGACGTCAAAACCAAGACTTTGAGAGTATACAACGACGATGAGCCATTGATGTCTCCCACTTCCGGTGCTCGCTTCAATCCCATACCGGAATCAGCTGACGAAAACGAAGAAGACCAAAACGACACCGTCGAGTTCCAGGGCTTTTTCGTCAATTCCACTCCTACTGATGTTTTCAGACACGTGGATGTGAGTTTGTTGCCAGAGGCCGCTGTGGTTGCTGTTGGAAAGAATTACGAGACGTACGCTGTCGTCTTGAAGCTGAAAGCTCCCTGTGGAACGACGTCGTCTTGCTCGGCGCGTCGAGCTCCGATTGATTTAGTGACCGTGGTTGATGTCAGTACAAACATGAGTGGGCCCAAGCTGGTGATGATGAAACGCGCTTTGCGTTTGGTTGTATCGTCGCTCTGTGCCACTGACCGTCTCTCTATCATCGCGTTCTCAGCCACTTCGAAGCGGTTGTTGCCGTTGACGAGGATGACAACTAACGGTCGTAGATCCGCGCGAAAGATGGTCGACGCGCTGTGCTGCGTTGGGCAGGGCGCGTGTGCTAACGACGCGCTCAAAAAGGCTGCGAAGGTTCTTGAAGATCGCCGAGAGAGAAACCCAGTTGCGAGCATAATGCTTCTATCGAACGAGAGTGGATCTGATCATTCGGTCAATCACAAGCGCAGCTCTCCGGTCGTGTCCTCCACGCGCCTCTCTCAAATCCCTGTCCACACCGTGTGTTTCGGCGCGTGGGACCACGAGGACGCGTTCGCTAAATGTGTTGGTGGTTTGTTAAGTGTTGTGGTCCAGGATCTTAGAATTCAACTCGGGTTCGCTTCCGGGTCCGCCCCGGCTGAGATTGCTGCGGTTTATTCACTAACGGGTCGACCGGCTGCTCTCGGGTCGGGTTCGGTTAAACTTGGTGATCTATACGCCGAGGAAGAAAGAGAATTACTGGTGGAGTTGAAACTGAAAGTGAAATTACCAGCTTCTTCGATTGGGCCCCACTATGTTTTAACCGTACGGCCTTCTTACAAAAACCCAACCTCGCAGGAACTCGTGTTTTGCAAAGAACAGGCACTCCTCGTACCTCGTCCACAGCCCGTTCGATCTTCATCTCCGAGCATCCAACGGCTGAGGAATCTCCACGTCACCACTCGCGCCGTGGCTGAGTCTCGGCGCTTGGCCGAGCACAACAATTTGTCAGGAGCTCACCACCAGTTGACCTCGGCTCGAGCCTTGTTGATGCAGTCGAACTCCGAGTCGGCTGATGAGTATATACGCGGCTTGGAAGCGGAGCTAGCCGAGCTGCACAAGCGAAGACTGAGTCAGCTGCAAAGCCTAAGGCAAAGAGGGAACGAACGTGTGGAAGAGAAGCCGGAGCCGCTTACGCCGACGTCGGCTTGGAGAGCCGCTGAGAGATTGGCTAAAGTGGCTATCATGAGGAAGTCAATGAATAGAGTCAGCGATTTGCACGGCTTTGAAAATGCAAGATTTTAGTTTTTTTTTTTTTTTGGTTCCCTTAATTTTATTTTATTTTTTTAATTTTGTAGCAATACGGAGAAATTAGTCAATTTATATATAAATATAAAATTAAATAATGTTGAAAAAACCAAAAAAGAAAAAAGAAAAAAAAGTAGAGAGAGAGGTTGCGTATGATTGAATAGGGCCCAGGTCCATGATAGCGACAAGAAGTACCCGACGGCTTGGCCCTTTTCAGCCGTGGAAAGTGATAGGATAGGGAAAGGGAACCCCATATTCAATTTGATTGGGCTGTGAATTCTGAAGCTCTCTAGTTTGTCTCTACCCTATTCCTTTTTTTTTTTTCATTATCTCTCTCTTTTTATTAATTATCCTTTTTCTTAAAGTTTAGCTACGATGCAATTTAGAGTTTTTTTTTTTTTTTTTAATCCGTCAGATTACGTGGTTATTGAAAAGATTATTTATGTGTAATTTAGTTAAATAAC